>CM073133.1:20877397-21528959 GCA_037039145.1 Fundulus diaphanus | reverse complement strand
TTGTAAACTCAAACAGAATGAATGTGGCTATAACTCACTGATGTAGAAATCATTTAAGCCATTTGAGCGGACCATCATTTATTTCATACCAGCTGCAGGATTTCCAAAGGTGACAGCACATGGAGCCTGTGTGCAGAATATGGAGCTACAGTATAATTAAACCCCGAACAGATGTTCTCCAGCGCACTAAAACCTGCAATCCAGCTCCAGGAGCAGCAGAAGACACGGGCAGGAGACGAGGCCATAATTTTAGCATACTGTATCCATGGGATGTTAAGAATTTCACGACATCTGGAGGAGTTTGGGATGCTTTAAAAATATTTGAAACTTGCACCGCTAACAAAGAAAATTATATATTATTAGACTGTTAATCGGTGGTTTGCTGCCCGCAAAATATGTACAAGGGAGGGAAAAAGTGCAGATACCGTTCTTCATCCTCATGTGCATGTGGACTGGATGCGGACTTCATAAAACAAAATATGTGGAGACAACAGCATTACATGTCCATTGCAACAAATTGCAACATTAAGTTATCTAAAGCAGCTGTCTTTTCATGGTTGTTGGATGAACAGATCTAGAAATGAACTTGCTGGGGAGGCGGCCCTGAGGAGGACCCTTCCTGCCAGTGTGAGGCCAGAGGTCAGCAGGAAAACTGTAGAAATCTGTATCAACATGCAGCAGAATATGTGCTACATCCTGTGCATCTGCAGATGGTTGACATTTAACCCTCATTAAAAGCCAGCTCTGAGGAAAGTTAGCTGTAATTTCCTTTACAGTAAATTCAGTGCAAGTAGAAATTCACTCCCTGTAAAAAAAGAAGAGGCTCTGGTTGCAAGTTGGGGGCTGATTTCTTAGAAAACCTAATTTAAGAACCTAATAAGCAACATGAAATGTTGAAAACAGATGATGAAAACAAAAAGAAAACCAAAACCCACACACTTAAGGATTGAAACAGCTGTTTCACCAGCCTACGCACGCAGTGCTTAAATCTTGTTTTTCCAAGTCACGTTAAGTTGGATTATGTAACTGTATTTGTACATTCTGTCTATGTTTGTATGATGCGTGGAGACAACAGAAAATCTGTGTTTTTGTTTTTTGCAAGCTACGTTTTTTCTTAATGTGTTATTTAAAAAAAAAAAAAAATAAACAAAACTGTTAGACAGCACCAGACAGAAAACAATATGGTGCGTCTAATTACAGCTTTAAAAAGAAAGAGCCTAAACAGAGACTTGGGGTTTTATTTTTTTACACTCACCTAAACCTGACTCAGACCTGAATCTTCAAAGGCATCTAAACACAATAACAAAGTTGGCCTTAAATCACCTGAAGAACTTTTCTAGGGTTAAAGGACTGATGTCTCAGCAGGATCTGGAAAAACTAATCCATGTGTTTATCTTTAGTCAAATTGATTACTGCAACGGTGTTTTCACAGGTCTGCCTAAAAAATGGATCAGACAGCTGCAGCTGATCCAGAACGCTGCTGCTCGCGTCCTCACTAAGACTAAGAAAGTAGAGAACATCACCCCAGTTCTAAAGTCCTTACACTGGCTCCCTGTATCTCAGAGAATAGACTTTAAAATACTTCTGTTAGTCTATAAATCCCTAAATGGCTTAGCACCTAAATACATCACAGACTTGTTATCATTGTATAAACCCTCCAGACCACTCAGGTCGTCTGGCTCCAGCCTACTCTGCGTACCTAGAACCAGAACCAACATGGAGAAGCAGCATTTAGTTCCTATGCTCCACTTATCTGGAACAAACTTCCAGAAAACTGTAAAAGTGCTGGAAGCCTGAGTTCCTTTAAATGAATCTCTGTTTAGAGTTGCCTTTGAATGTTAATGTTGAAGTCTGTAGTCCAACTTCTATCTTGACCTGCTGCTATTATTCCGCGGCTATGTGCTTTTCTCTGTATGTTTTCTTTTCTTTGTTCTGTTCATGTTCAGCACTGAAACGTGCTTTACACTTAAACTTGCCTTGCATTGTCTTGCATTGCCGAAAAGTTTCTGTCTCAATCATCAGCGTAAAAGGACACTCTAATGCCTCTATGTAATCATATCCAGGTCTAAGCCAGCACATTTTTATGGGTTTGGTATTAAATTGAAATATTTTCTCAAAGATTCAGTAGAATGTGTGAGTTTGAAACCACTCAAAACATCAAATTATTACAAAAACCTTTCTTATCAGGCTTGATCACTATTATTTGTCACATGTATGTTATTTGGCTGGACGATATAGAAAAAGAAAACATATCGATAAAACAGAAATCATATAGGATCGATATCGATAATTATCAACAAAGTCAAAACATATATTTTATTTTATGCTGCTGCTTAGCGACCTATTTTATTGACCCTTTTTTCTATCATCGATATACGTCTATCGATTGATATTTATCGTTACTGAATTATCGTCCAGCCCTACCTTAGAATATGTGCTGATGTTGTAAAAGGGTAATGTCAGCCACGTCTAAATATGAGGAAATGAAGCAGAGGGGGAAAATTAACTCCCATAATGTCTTTAAAGTGTGTTGCTTCTGATGCACAGTTCCACTTTAGAGTTCAAGCATGCAGCATGCTGATGTAAGTGAAGCATATGCATAGCAAGCTGTGAGATCAGGAAATGTGGTTCAGGGCTATAAGGTAGGTCGATGCCAGCCATGCTGGTTTGTACATTATGTGATAGATTTGGTGCTAACGTAGCACATTGTTTCATACTTGGCCGTCTGGGTTAGCTGGGAATCACATTACGTATCATGTCTTCTTAAGCTTTTGAAACGAAGAACAGAGATACACAGCAGAGTGACGGAACCAGTTACAGTAAAAAGAAGAAGTTGAATTTTAACAAGGAAATCTAACATAAACAATAAAAATACTTCATTTCAAAATGCAACAGTTTTGTGCTGTAGGTTATGTTTGATTTTCAGATGTGGACGAGGATAATATTTCTCTCTAGCAAAGCAAAATGAAGCGTGGCAGTTTGTCAGATGCAGCCTTTGTGTCACCAATGAAATATTTGTGAAATTAATTACTGGAAGTCAAGCAGAATCTAACAAATAATATATATTGATTTAACCTTTCGTTGTGCTGCTTACCATATGTACTGTCAGATTTCTTGCTGATACATTAAAACTAAAGAACCACTGCTTAGTTTCTGACTTCTTAAAGATGCTCTAAGACCCACAAGGAAATTATACAGTAGATTTCAGTTTGAAAGACTCCTAAAGGGCAGTTTTATGTTAGCAAAAAATTTGTCAGGAAACATCAGGACAGTGTTTAGTTATTACTTTAATTAGTTGCTAGTCTACAAAAGGATTTTATATTCTTTTATTGTTTTTGCTTTTTAAACGCTCTAATTATTAACCAAAAAGTCAGCGTGAACTCCCTTTAAATTAATGGAAAATCAATCGGTAAACACACCGAATTGAAACTGCCCTACCGTCTCCAGGATCGCCGAGACTTTTTCAAACCTCACCGTATCGTGGAAAAGAATACCCTCTTTTCAGTGTTTGTCCATAGTACTCAGCCCATGTACAGTATGCATTCCCATGCAACTTCCTTGAACATCTTATCCTTCCTTGGACATCCCCACAGAGGCAGCGTCATTATAATAGGAAACAAAGGAAACAAAGATGTTTCCTCAGGATCTGCAGAAGCGATGTTTCTGTGGCTCCCTCATCAGTGTCAACCTATTAAATACTATTAGAGTTTTTTGTCATCTTATTAGCAGCTGGGGGAAGGCTAGAAAGAGCTTTATGTACAATTTAAAAGGACCATTTTTCACAATATGTTTATTCAAGTACGGTACTCATACCTGCCACTTTAGTAGGTAAACCTGTTCAGTTGCTTGATAACACAAACATGACTAAGATAATCCCATTGCAGCTAACCAACTATTTAGACAGAAGCATTGAAGATGGCTTGCTGAAATTTAAAAAGATCAATTATAAAGGGGATGTTGGGGACTTTTAAGAAGCGATGGTTATTCATGCCAGAGCCGGTTTGAGTAATCCAGAAACTGTTAATCTGCAGGGATTTTCTCCCTACAACCAAAGGGGTAAAAGTTGCATGGACAGAAATGCCTGGTTGACATCAATGGTTAGAAAAGAACTGGCAAATTGGTTTGAGATAATAAATAGGCAACAGTAGCTCTAATAAGCCCTTATTACAACAATGTTAACTGGAACAGCATCACTAAAACCACATTATCCTTTCATCCAGGTGGGCTAGAGGCATAAGACCCCACCTGGCGCCTCTACTGTCAGGAAAGAACAGGAAAATGTGGCTACAAGTTACACATGCTCACCAAAAACTGGACAGGAACGGAGTGGATATATTCCAGGCTGGTGGTGTAATGGTGAAGGGGATATTTTTTGGTCCCACTTTTGGCCCCTCACTGCCAGTTAAAAATCATTTACACACAGCAGACTACCTAAGTATTGTTTCTGACCATATCCATCCCTTTGATCACCGTGCACCCTTCTTCTTATGCTGTTTCCAACAGCATAATTCACCATCAAATGAGCTCAGACTGGCTTCTTGAACTTCACATTTCCGCTGTTCTCCATTGGCCTCCACAGTCACTGGATCTCAGCTCTACAGAGCAGCTTTGGGTCATTGTGGAACGACAGGTTTGCATCACGGATGTGCAGACAAGCAAATGTTTCGAACGTCCAGAAGGATGGCTGATGGATACAAGATACAAAATGTTTACGCTAAAGCTGGATGTTGATTATAAACTCAGTTAAAACTGGAACAAAGTACTATTTTTACTCTGAAATGGTTTCTCTGAGGGATCCAAGCTCCTGCAACAAAGCTTACTAAATTAAATATCAGTAAATGTAAAGCTGGGGCCCCAAACAATGTGCTGTTTTGCATTTTGAGTTGAGTGTAATGTTCTCTCAAGCACAGAAAACTGGAGTTTTTGAAAATTATTATTCTATTTTAGCTCCCCTTTAAATAAAATATCAGACACAAACGAGCGCTGAACTGCTCGAGACTATTTTGATGTGATTTTTGATGCAGCATCGACTCCTCAAACAATATCAACCTTATGGTTGGGGTTTGAAATTGTTTTGCTGCAAGTGTTGCATATTTCATTTAAATTAAGCTGTCTCCTGTTGTTAGATGCATTTTTATCACAATGGGGCTTGTATCGTCTGCGTTAGCAGGCAGTTATGAGACCGTTTTAAGTGAACAACAGCAGAGATTCAATTTCCGTTTAAAGAAAAGTAACAAAATGCTTTTTTAAGTAAGCAATCTGCCCCCAGTGCATGTTAAATCTTAGTAACTTCCATAAATAGTTGGTGCAATGTCAACCTAAACATCGGATAGACATCAACATTACTGATCCACAGATTAGTTGTTCCTCTCCTTTTATCAAACCTGCTAGATTAAACAAGAAGAGACAACAAACTTTGATATGTCAGATGGTCTTACATCTGATGCAGCAGCATGCATGTGTGTGAGAGAGAGAGATGCACAATCCAATAAAGTTATTTTTCCACAGAGCAGCGGGATATTTCATAACATAAATGAGGCCAAACTGTCAAAGCCATTTACTTCTGTGACTGTGGAGGAACCGAGCTATTATGCACCTGATTGTTCAAATTAATGAACATTTAAAATCTCTTTACGAATAAAATGTGGGCCGGGGAAGATTGGAGAGCTGCGTCTATGAGACATTAAAAAGGCACACACGTACATCGGGGGAAAGGGAGGCTGTCACCCCGAGTGAGGCTCACACCCGGCGCATCCACAGCGTTCCCGCTGAGGGGTCTGCATCGAATCTGTGTCACACATGGTGTGAAACCGAGGCTGTTTGAAGCGAGGCCTCAGGACAGGGATCGCACTCCGGCATGAAAAGGGGTTTATAAAAGGGGGGCGGCGAACGCTGAATGTTTCAGGCCCAGTAAAGAGATTTCCTGCTGAGGAACCAGAAGACCTCTGATGCCCAGGAGCTAATCACTGAGCACTAATAGATTCAATCTGCCCTGACTGACAATTCCCCATCTGAACATGACAGACTCCTCCTCAGTTCACTTCAAATCACCCAACTGGAACAGATATCCCCCATTTGAACATTTCTAGCAAACATTACATCTGAGAACGTTGTCGCAGAGCATAAAGTTTAATCAAGGTCTTTCAGACAGAACAGTCAGTGCTTGCAGATTCAAATCTGGAAGTTGCTGTAATCATAGTTTTGTGTTTTTTATGGGGCTTGAATCCCCTTCTGCCAAATTACAACAGTTATATTCCCTAAAAACGGCCTTTTCATGTCGCAAATGTTAGATTAATTGTGTTCATTGTCCAAGTTCACAGAGGAGCTTACAGGGTTTTTCTAACTTTCCAGCACTGAGATGTTGCTCACTGACAGTCCACATCACAGCAGAGACTGGAGACAAGCTTTTCATCCAGCTATTCAGACGTATTGGACGCACATTGCATATGTAGACTGAATTATGAGCCGTTTGAAGTTATTAAAGTTCGTATTGGCTGTTGCTAGCGTGAGCTTTTTTCTTTGCTTTTTCACTTCCATAGAATTCCTGTTAGTGTATGATTTTTTTTTCCTTTTATTTGTGGCATAAGAGACTCCAGGGATGTGACATTATTCTCTTCTCAGGTCATGCACAGGGTCACCTCCAGTAAATTGTGTTTTTGTAGCAGAATAACTTTTGTCTCACTGCACATTCAGGACTATGACCATGAAGACACACCGTGCTCTTTCCTCCAAGTTTACAATATTGGAATCATTCCTTTTAAGTCATTCAGTTTATTAGTTATTACGATGCGCAATTTCATACTGCGATTGTAAAATACAGGGCCATGCTACTATTGCTATGACAACATTCTTGTTTGAAAGGTCAAATACTTCAGGGGATTTTTGTTTCTTGATCTAGTGTGAAAAATATGTTTAGGATAAATAAAGTGAACAAAAGCAGTTTTATACATATTTGAGGTCCACATGAATGAAAGTGGTTATAAAGTGTATCTTCTGTGTCTAAGGAAGGAGAGGGAGATGAAGGTGGGAGGTTGAGGAGATTAAAAGGAGATAAAGTTGGTATGTACGCGTCTGTAGAGTGTGTAAGAAAGCTTTTAGACTGTATTTTGAAGGATGAGACGCTTATGTAATCTTTTTCTTCTCTGTATAACATCTATGGGCCACTTAAATTACAATCACAATAATCTTTATAAATGTAATAGGTACACTTTTCAAACATCAACCTGCCCAGGGACTACAGGTGGAAATTAGCATTTTTGCTGTAACCTGGCACCAAGCATCTTTCCTGACTCTGTTTTGGTCAATGTGTTGTTGTGCACTGTCCCTGTCAAATAAACAAATACAGAAGATAAGACACATGCAGCCATATTTAATGAGTAAGAATAAAACTTCATTTATTTAAATACTCAATTCATTAAGTGAAACACTCACAGAGTGATGTTTTCAAGCCTTTCTTTTTGTTAATTATCAGAATTTTCAGCTTACAGCTAATGAAAACATTAAAGATTAGAAAATGAAATCAGACCAATTAAAAAGCATTTTTAACAAAGAGATGTGGGCTTAGTGAAAAGTATGTTTAATATCTTATTGTCATTTTCAAAAGGTACTTAAAATATGATAAGCGAGGCTCATTTGAACGTATATGTAGAGACACTGAATATGGCTGTGTTGGTGTATGGTGATGGCTTTGGTGTCCCTGGTGTGAACCATCCTGAAGAGAGAAACTGTCTGTGCTGCACATTTTGATGCAGGGAGGTTTTTTTTACCAAGCAACCTCTCTTTTTGCCGCTAATAACATCGAGAGAAAAAGAGATAAACTTTGGCTGTGATGTGTCCCAGCCTCGAGAGACAGGGGTGAGGTCCTGGAGCTTCCTGGAAGCATGTGTCCCATGGATGGAGGACAGGCCAAAGTTTTCAGCCACATAGGTGGACTATTGGTCCCTGTGACCAATAGCCATACTCATCTTTTCCTCTTTCCATATGGTCCCCGTTTCACGGAGGAGGAGCGAGTTGACAGAGAAGAAGGAACTTTTTTCCATACAGGATCTTGGGATACGTCTGTTGACATGTTGGAGCTCTTAGAAGGGACATGTCTTGCAAAATCCCGACATTTTTAGCCCTCAAATACATTTTGTTTTGTACTTGGAGTATCTATAAGTGCAGAAAAGTTGAATTTAGTTTGTCCAGGTGCTTCGTAGACATTTTTATATTCGTTTTTTGGTACAATCTGTTAAATTTTCTCTAATCCCTTTTACGTATTCTGAATGATTACATCACAGTATTTTCTGTGCAACTGTTGAACAAGGTCATTAGCTTCCAGCTAACCCATTTCGCAAATCCAGCATTTTTACTTTGCACTCCGATTTTGTAGTCCAAGCTAAAGTATGCCGAAGATATAAGTGGATGAGTTCAAATGTTCGGTTGTTATTCATTACACCGTCCTCCAGCTCACTACAAAAATGGAGAGGAACACTCTGTGACCTGGATGGGGGCAGAGAGTGAAGTGCCTCCTTTAGAGCATCAGTCCATTGAAAGATAAGTTACAGAATATTCATTCATTATTCTTGCCAAAAACAAGTATATTCCAATCAGATGATAGTAGATTGATTTCCATGGTTTATCTTACTTTTGTTTTCTCGTTAAAAACCTTTAAATATCAATTAGTTTGACTAATAACAAATTTACACTTGTGGGCTTTGGACAGCATGTTGTCTGGTGACACTTTACGGTGCTAAGATATTGATGAAACTCCTATTTTGTTTTGTTTTTCTTATCTCTAATTGATCAGTTGATAATGGAAAAATAATAAATGTCAGACTGATAATTAGATTGCTTAATTAGTGGTGAAATGAATGAGACTTTCTTTTCTGCAGAAAGTCACGAATGGTCAAACTAACTAACAAAGGTTTTGCCCTTTAGAACCCAAATGACAAAGAAAACAAGTGTATCTTGTTTGATAGAAAGAGAGAAAAAGAAAGCAATGCTAAGGTTTTACATTAAGAAGAGCTCAGAAATCAACAACTGGTGGTACAGCCCTCATTTTTGTCACGTATGCAGGACTTCCTCCAGTCTTTCATATTGCTGTAATAAGTACTGGCATTTTTGTCATGTATGGTATTTAAAGTTATGCATGACATGAATTAATTTATTAAAGAATTTAAATTAAATTAAAGAGAAATCCTTGGATGATCCAAGAAGAAATTGAAATGTAAAGATGTTGATATTTTTAGGCTTGTGATTAGAATGGTTTGTCTTACTTTCAGAGATGTTGAACATACATGAAAAAGGTCTAACGTCTGACTGAACTGCTTATTGTCAGACCCACCAGCTACCCTGTGCTTCCCCAGCCTGTTGGACAGCAAACATGCACCTTACAGAAACAAAAACAAAGCCAGTTAGCACTTTGGTGGTAATTCAGCTGAAAATAGAGTGAAAAACAACAGAAGAGAAGAATATAGTGCCCCTTACTTTTATTAGACCATCATTAACTCATCCTGCTGCATATCTATGCTCCTGATTCAATCAGTTTTCAGCTTGTTATTCCGTACAATGGCTACTTAATGAACTTTCTGCAATTTAGTTCCTGATTAACACCTAAATTATCTAATGTACTACTTTATAATCAGGAAGCATCGACCACAGATTTATAACCCCAGTCCCCTCCCCCCAACACCCACCCCGTGCGTTGCAGAGGAGCTGATGGCTGTGTTAAATGTTGGAGAAGAACAAGCAAAGAGCCTTCTGAGACCATGGATCTTTTCTTCTGCTTCCCAGTTTTGTGCAACTATCTTTAAAATTACCCCCCCCCCACACCCCCCCCCCCCACACACCCCGTCAACACACACAAAACATTGAAGTTTGTGGCTGCAGCAGCAGGGCAAAACATGAAATAGTTCCTGCAGCATTAATCCGTTTTGCATGTGAAAATATGCTATTGAGATTTGGATTTGCTGCATAGAAATCACATGGAGAAGAGTTTCTATGATATCACTTGATAGCTTATCCTACCGTTTCACATTTTCCATAGGGATAAAAATATTACTTGTTGAACTCTATTCCTCAACGACCTTCACAGGGTAGCAAACACCTCAAGATAACTTCTGATGGACTCAGAAGCCGAACAGTCACGTCTCCATGGACTTATCTTTGTATTTTGTTCCTGTATTTGCTCGCCCTAACACTCTGACTCTGTTTAACGGTGTACCTGGTCTTCTCTTTGCTGTATTTAAGCTGAGCCCTTCTTTGTATGTCTGAGGAGTGTACTTGCTCCTCTGTGGGAGGTCGTGCCACGTCTGAGCTGTGCACCGCAGGATCCAGGTTTCACTCCCACTCAGCCCAAGCCTCCTCGCGGTGGAAATCCCACGGAGCAGCTCAGACTGAGTCAAGGGAGGTTAGAGAGGGAGTACTAAGTGTTTTCTCCATGTTTCACCCAATTATGTCTACAGTTTCATGTGACTGTGCATCTTCGTGACGCCTCCATAGCTAAAGCTGGCATTAAAGGGATATATGGGTGTTTATGCCGATGTGTGAGAACACCGCACGCTGCTGCTGAAAAACCAGGGCGATGCCTCCAGGAGAGCATCATTCATCGCAGCTCCTCGCCACCTGCGTGGCCTCCTCCTTATTACGCTGAACAATGAGAACGGCCGGAACAATACAGCACAAATTTTATGCAGACGTAAAGCGAAAAAACAACCGTGTGTCCTGTTTTGTTTGTGCAATCAAGACAAATGTGTTGGAAAGACAAGTGTGGGGAGTCATTGCACTGAAGAAGAATGCATTTTAGCCAGAGGCCTGCGATCTTTCCCCATCATCTGTGAGCAAAGACCTGTTAATGTGAAGCAAAACTTCATCACCCATCATGTTTGCAAATACCTATGATAAGTAAACTTTTGATGCCTATTGATCCATTTTCATAACTTTATTTGTGTCAAGGTTTTTTGCAAAGGTGCACTGCTGAATGCAGGTAATGTACAATTAATGTTTCCACTGGTAACTTAATGATTTAGTTTTGGTGACAGTCATTGAGGTATAAAGGTCATCTTTCTATCAACTTTATCGCTCTCAGATTCTTTATCAGATTCAAGTCTAAACTTAATCTTTACTTCCAACAACAAGAGACATTTTTATAAAGTAAATCTGCCAAGGGTATGAATAATTTTGGCCTTACCTCTATGAGCGTGTGGGCAGAAGAGTGAATATTTTGGCTAATATAAGATATTTTTTCCGCTTTAACATAAGTGGCAAACAGAAATCTGATAAATTGGCTTTTATATCTCTCAACAAAAAGCAACCCAGAGGGATAGTAGTTGAGATCGGCCTCAAGATGAATGCATGAATCCAACATCATGAATCCAACATCATCCAAAAGGGTTTAAGCATGTCGCATGTCGCCAATTATTCAGCCATAGTTTCTCTATTTACTCTTAAAACAAAACTTTGCGAAAACAAGATGGTTTTAACTGATTAATGGCTGATATAAACAGGATAAAACTAATTAGCATGCAGCATGAACTAAATGAACCCATGCAAACACGTTTTACAAAAATCATCAGTCTTTTTGGATACAAATCTGTTCTTGCTCACAACCGGAGCCTCCAGAGCACAAATGTTGTCAAATATGGGTTTTTTATACACCACTTGCATTAAGTAGTGCACCTGTACCGCAAGGTAGTACACACTAATGAGTCCAAACAATCAAATTTGGAAACATAGTATTTATTTTTACACGTCCTAACAGGTCTCTTCCTGTATCTCAGAGAATATTTGTGTTAGTTTTATAAATCACTGAATGGTTTAGCACTAAAGCATATTAAACATTATTTGCCATTGTATGAACCTTCTATCACTCGGGTCTTCTGGAGTAAGTCCACTCCACATCCCCTAAACCAGAACCAAACATGGAAACCTGGAACAAACTCCCAGAAAACTACAAAAATGCTGAAACCCTGAGTTTGTTTAAATCAAGTTGCCTTCGACTGCTCTGACTAAACCATCAACTGAAAAAGCATTAATTTATGTCTGTAGTCCAACTTTTCTTTCCTTTATTATGCCACTGCAGCTTACTTTTCTATGTGTTTATGTTTTTTATGTTTACATGATCTGAAACATGTTTGAATTGCCTTTGTGCTGAGTTGTCCTTTAAAAATAAACTTGTCATGCCTTGCTCTGCCTTGCATCATGCTGCAGGGACGCTTTTCTTCAGCTAGGACCGAGGATTTCAGTCTCTAGATGTGTAATGCCGACATGAAGAGATCTTTTATTTTATTTTTACTTTGCAAAAAAGTTTGTTTCCTGAAAACCTGTAAAAACCATTTATCATTGCACTTCCATTTCAAAGTCTTACACCACTTTGAGATGGTCTTTCACATAAGATCCCAATAACATACGTTAAAGTTTATGACTTTAATGTGACAAAATGTGAAAAAGTTTAAGGGGCAAGGCCCTGTGCAGTACACATGCTTGCCTTAACGGATATAAAGTCAAGAAAACTGAATTAAGCAAAATGTTTAACATATCATTAATAACTAAATAACAGCCCAAATTCTATGATTAAATCACTCAAATGCAAAATTGAATAAAATATTATCTTTTTCAATACAGATCTTCTGCTTAAAAAATAAAAGTGGGCTCTCTATTATGCAATATTTTAAATAAAAGCCGTTTTATTGTTTAGGGATCTCTGCAATGTTTACTGCAGTTTAACACAAATTCCACCATCAAAGGTTTTATATCAGTCACCAAAAACAGAACTGGGGTCAGGTTGAGGGCAAAAAGATCCCAGGAATATGCTTTAAAATACAAAAATGGGCTTCTGGATCAGCAGAGATCACATGTTTTACTGACTCTAACAGGACTAATGAGATCCTTCATGTTTGCAGTCTGAGTGGTAAATAGACTAATCAGTATCATGTGTTTTCATTTTAAAAAGACACCACTGTTTCCTTCTAAAAGAAAAAACTAATTTAGCCATCTGATGCTCACTTACTAAGACATATGTTGGGGGTTTTTTAAAAACATTTAAGCAAGTGCTTTTCCTGATGAACATAAGGCTTTTTTATGTACTTTAATCTGCAGGCAAACAGTCATTTCCACAAACATACTCAGCTCAGTTTACAGCTGCAGTACAATATCAAAACTCTTCTCTGTAGAAGCAAAGTGAGGTGAGGGGGGGGGATCTGCAATCATCTCTGTTCTTCTACCAGCAACGGCGCCATCTTGTGTTGCTTTTCCGCCGCAGCCTCAGAGGGTTTTGTCGCAGCCCTGCTGCCTGCTGGGGATCATCCTGGTCACATCGATGTTGTTGTTGGAGAAGGTCTCCCTGGCCTTCTCCAGGGTGGCGTCCGGCAGGCTGCGGGTGCGGCCAGGATCCAGGCGAAGTCCACGTGGAAGAGCCTGAGGACGTCAGTGCAGGAGTACACCAGGGCAAAGTTGACGTAGTCAGTGGACAGAATCCAGTAAGGGGAGTAAGGGAGGACTGGGTTGAATAGACACAAAGAGCAAGAGTCAAACGTCAGAACATGAGCGAAATGATTATTTTTTTGCACAAACGTATTCCCACTCACCGTAGGAATAACTTATTCCCAGTTTGGCTGGATTCCTTGGATCTTCTATCACTCCGGTCCCTTGGATTTTCCTCACTTCTCCTTTTCTGACACACACACACACACACACACACACACAGTTTTTGTGTTGCTTTACACCGTGCCAACAACCACCTCCTGACTCCACATTGGCATAAGGTACCTGCTCGCAGCGACTCACAGTATCTCCGAGCTGACCACTCGAATGGAGTTGCCTGTCGTCAGAGTGAAATTGGTCTCGATGCAGCGGCCCTTCTCAAACTGGGCCGGTAGCTTGGCAATTTCAAACCATCTCCCCATGAACTGCGAGGGCCAGGGACACACGGGTTCAGAGGCAATTTATGGCGACGTGAGAGGAGACTATGAATAAATCTACATACTGTAATGGGTTTACAGAAACACACGACAGGTTACCTTTCAGACCCACTCTGCAGTGGAAAGGCATTAAGCACTTGGCACACTCTTTTTCCCCCCCATCAAGGACAATATACTATAAAACATCTTATTTAGTCTGCAATCACAACATCATTTCATGTTTTACTTCTGTCTCTACAGCTTCCTCCACCAGTTGAATACAATTTTTAGCTTTTGTAAACTATTTTTAAACAGGGAAACAAGCAAAAAAAAAAAAAAACTTATGGAAATTAATCTGAATTCAATGACAGGTGGAGACAGTATTTGTCCTACTGTTAACTATAAAATATATAGATTTTTCAGTGTGTTTAGTTTTATTCGATGCCATTTGGTATCAACACACCACCTCTCACAGATGCAAACACCAAACTCAATGAGAAAATGTATAGTTTTTTTTTATTTTAACGACTTAAATAATTAATTTGCATTTCTACAAAATGATATCAGTTTGTTTAAACCTCTTCATGCTGGGAGCCCTCGGTGTTACCTGTTTAAGGGTGAAGGCAGGCTGGACATCTGGTTCTGGACACGGACCCCAGTGGGGAACCTGAGCCCGAATGATGGGGAGGATAAGCACAAAAATCGAAGCCAAAAAGACCCTCATGGTAACAGCAGGCTGCGCTATCTGCAGAAAAACCAAAGTCTGAGTTATTCTCTTTCATTATGTGAGTATTACACATTTTGAGCCCAATCCTGCAAGACAGGACCACTTAACTTGAGAGGAATACATTTTGATCCGATAAAGTAAACATACTTTACCTTGCTTGTCCTGCTTTGTTGATCTCTGCTCTCTCCTCAGAGATTCCAGGGTTTGAATGCAAGATGTCGTTCATTCACGAGGTTTATGCACATCTGGGTCATCAATGAGATTCTTTGTCTTTCTCCAGCATTATTACTGACGCAAAGTTGGCCATTAGCAAATTAGAGTCATGGGGGACGTCCCAGCCGGAATGTAACAAAATTATCAGAAGGTTCCTGCTGCTTGAGGTGGGCTGCAGCACGAACTTGAGTTTTTTTTTGTTTGTTTGTTTTTTGGTTTGGTCGTTTTTGTTTACAATTTTCAGCTTTTTGTAAAGATTTATATAAATGGCCTCTTCAGTTCACACTTACAAAGCATTACATTGAATACGGCTGACGTGAAATACAGTTCAGCTGTCCTGAGAGGATTTTCCTGACCTTTTACATCATTTGGTTAAATCCAGTTTGCAGAGAGCTTCCAGAGGGTCAAAACGATCTTGTTCTACAAAAGTGTCAATCAGGGGAAGAGCGCAAAGAAATTCCGAAGCATTCTATAGATTATACTAGTGTGCAGTGAAGATAGCCATTATCAAAGGTAAACAAAGGTGAAATGTCAACTTTATTTTCCCTAAGGGGCATTTTGTTGTCATTTAAAAACTAGCTGAAAATAACATTAAGAAAGAAAAGGTCTGAGTTCATCATCACACTGAGTTCACCAAGCTGGCAGCAGGAGCTCTAAAAGATGTTTTTGGTCTGTTCATTCTACAGCCTGTACCTCCATCAATGAAGGATGGCTGCAGTCAGCAGAGAGCTGGTGAGGTAGAGGTCACAAAGTTTATTTGGGGGTATCCCGGCTACTTTTACTGCACATGTTTACAACACCGTACAGACAATTCATGTTTTTTTTACTGAAAGTGATCCGTACTGGCACATAAAAGAAGAGTTCATAACAGACACAATAAAACAAAAATAAGCATTAAATACAGGAAGCTTTTGGTATACGCTGGTATGACTTTGTGGCCACCAACTCCTCCTGTAGCTCAAAACTCGTTTTGTCATCAATAACCCCTCCAAGGTGTTTATACTGTTGCACCCAGCTCAACATTTTGATTATTGATTGCTACTGTAGAGATCATTGTAGGCCTTTTGTGTCTATGCCCATTTATTTGGTTTACTCTAAACTGATGTTAAATAATAAGCTTTGCACCAATTTAAAAAGTTGCTCACAACCAGGTCATGTTCAGAGTTCTCTCTGCTGAGGGCTGATACAATAACAGTCGTCTGCTAATTTGATAAAGTGGTGTCCAGCGTGATGGCTCTGATAGTGGTTTATGTATAGAACAAATAAAAGATCCCTAAGGAGTACTAGAAGAAGAAAGGAGGGGCTCAGATAAAAAAACATTTATTCTGACCTGTTGTGCCCTGCAAAGTTAAAAACAAAATCCATCAATCAGGAAATAAAATTGAAATGAATAAGTAAATGAATGTGCTGAAGATGCGGGCAATCTACAGTAGAAACAGAAGTGCAGCTGCTGGTTAAACAAGGGAAATAGATGGTGATGAAAAAGAAAACAAAAAGAAAGAAAAGTAGTGAGGAAATCAACAAAAGCCTGAAAAAATCTGAATATAAAAACCTTCTTACAGCACCAAAAGAAAATCAAGAGGTTCTGCATGTCCTCCTTCTTCTTTTTCTTCTACTTTTCCAGGGTCAGGCCAGCTCCTCTGGGGGAATCCCAAGGCGTTCCCAGGCCAGCAGAGAGACTAAGACTACGTTCACACTGCAGCCTGAAGTGACCCAATTCCGATTTTTTTACCCATATGCGACCTGGATCTGATCTTTTCATGACAAGCCTGAAAGACAGATCGGATTTTTTTCAAATGCGACCCAGGCCGCTTGGATATGTGGTCCTGAATCCGATACGTATCTGATCTTTTCAAATGCGACCTGTGTCTGTACGGCCAGGTCGCATTCATCCGACCTACACGTCATTGATACTTGACAAACGTCACTAACGGTGGACCTGGCTATGCCAAAGAGGTTGGCTAAAATAAAAATAAAAAACAGAGGTTGGCTATTGTGCGGTAACAAGCACCTGTTGCAAGTCCATACAGCCCCACGGCAACGCGTTTACTCGCTGCTATGGCCGCCGAAGATGTGTGTTTTTACGTGAGAGCGCTAAAGAGATCCATTCAGACGCACATAAAGGTTGCCTTTGTCATTCGAAAATTATGAATGAAGTCCGTATCAGTAAAGCCGCTCACCTCGTTAAAATTTGGCTCTCTTCCTTTTCGATCTTCTTAAAAAGATTGCGTTGGTAATGTGCTGGCTCCGGTTGGAGAATAACATAAAGAACGCAAGATACACTGCAGCATTACGATCCATGTTTACTTCCGCAAACAATGAGCACGCTTGCTACGTATGACGTCATCGCATCCTCTACTGCGCATGCGGGACACTTAGGCGTATGAATGTAGTTCACACAGGAGATGACATACAAGTCGCATGTATTTGGAAATGTGAACGGACACGCAATAAAATCCGATTTCACAAAAAAATCGGAATTGAGCATCAAGGCCTGCAGTGTGAACGTAGCCATAGTCCCTCCAGCGTGTCCTGGGTCTTCCCCTGGGTCTCCTCCCGGTGGGACGTGCCCGGAACACCTCACCAGGGAGGCGTCCAGGAGGCATCCTAACCAGATGCCCGAGCCACCTCAACTGGCTCGTCTCGACGTGGAGGAGCAGCGGCTCTACTCTGAGTCCTCCCCGGATGACTGAGCTCCTCACACTATCTCTAAGGGAGAGCCCAGACACACTACAGAGAAAACTAATTTCTGCCGCTTGTATCCATGATTTTGTTCTTTCAGTCATGACCCAAAGCTCACGACCATAGATGAGGGTAGGAACATAGATTGACAGGTAAATCAAGAGCTTCACCTTTTGAATCAGCTCTCTATTCACCACAACAGACCAGTACGGCGTCCACCTCACGGCAGACACAGCACCAATTCGCCTGTCGATCTCCCGCTCCATCTTTCCCTCATTCATGGACAAGCCCCCGAGATACTTAAACTGCTCCACTTGGGGCAGGACATTTTCCCCGACCCCGAGAAGGCACTCTACCCTTTTCCATGTCCTTTTCTCTGCAAATTATCCTGACCTTATTTCACGATGTCATGCAGTTAGTTTAATGAATAAATGAAAACTGATTAAAGATGAAAAGTTAACGACATTAGATAATGATTGAGCTCTAACTAAGCTGTGGTGGGACTTCGCTGGCGATAAACATCAGCTTTTCAGCAAGTAGGTCACAAATCCCGCATATCCCTGTATTTTACAATAACTTTTTTATTCTTGTTAGCTCTTACAAACATGTCAAAACAAATGATCATTCATTTGAATGTTAATTTCAAGGAGAAATGTGGATCAGACATTTGCCTCTGAACATACTATCTGCTTTCACGTTTAGAGACTGAAGTGTTTGCTCTTTGCTTTTTGCTCTAGGCTCTGTCCAGTCAGAGCTTGATCAAGACCATCCCTAAACAAGTTTTGCCTTAAATTCTCAGGCAGATTTTAAGGAGACTGATCATGCAAAATCCACTCTTTTAGCCCTTAAATACATTTGTCCAGGAGCTGCGCTATATTCTTTTTGTCTTATTTTTCAAGCCATAAAATTGTTTCTATTCTCTATCATGTTTTTTGAACAATTATGTCACAGTATTGGAGATGCACTGGTTTATGGCCCTACCTCGCAGAAAAATTAACCTGCTTCTTTTGTAGGTTCAGCCCTGTGTTTTAGCTCCTACTGTCTCCCATTCATTTGTAATCATTCACCAACTAAGTTCCTCCTCCTGCTGCCTCGATGTTCCACCCACAGCTTGGCTTAAGAATGTTTTGCCTGTCTGACTCAGATAGTAAACACGTCCCTTCTGTCAGGTGTTTTCCCCCAGTTCCTAAAAACAGCAATAATTAAACCACTGTTAGAAGAACCATGGTACTGGATATTATTGGACTTCAGTGCAGCATTTGATACTGTTGATCACTCCATTCTGTTAGAGGGCTGGTAAAACTGGGTCGGCCTCTGTGGTACAGCTCTCCACTGGTTTAAATCCTACTTAAAGGACAGGGACTTTTTGTGTCAGTAGGTAACTTTACATCCCAGACGACAAAAATCACATGTGGGGTTCCCCAAGGGTCCATCCTGGATCCCCTCATATTCAATATCTACATGCTCCCTTTAGCTCAGATCATAAAAAACAACATCAGCTACCATAACTATGCAGACGACACACAGCTCTACATCACCATATCACTAAGACTAAGAAAGTAGAACACATCAACCCAGTTCTAAAGTCCTTCCACTGGCTCCCTGTATCTCAGAGAATAGACTTTAAATACTTCTTTTAGTCTATAAATCCCTGAATGGCTTAGCACCTAAATACATCACAGACTTGTTATCAGTGTATCAACCCTCCAGACCACTCAGGTCTTCTGGTTCAAATCTAATCTGCATAGCTAGAACCAGAACCAAACATGGAGAAACAGCATTTAGTTCCTATGCTCCATTTATCAGGGGAAAAAACTCCCAGAAGACTGTAAAAGTGCTGAAACCCTGAGTTCCTTTAAATCAAGGTTAAAAAAACATGTGTTTAGTGTTGCCTTTAAATGTTAATGTTGAAGTTTGTAGTCCAACTTGTCTTATACTATCAGACCTGCTGATACTATTCCACTGTAATTTGATTTCACCTGTAATGTTTTCTTTTCTTTGTTCTGTTCATGTTCAGCACTTTGAATTGTCTTGTTACTGAAATGTGCTTCACAAATAAACTTGCCTTGCAGTGCCTTGTGACCATGTCCCTATTGAAGAAAAGCATCCCCGCAGCATGATGCTGACAGAACCGTACTCCAAGGGGAAGCACAGTGTTTTAAACATTTTTGGCTTTAGGGAAGTTAAATATAAATTCAAGGCACACTTTTCATAGCTTGTGTTTGTTTGCATAGATAGTTTGAACACTCTCCATCATATTCCTTCAGCTTAATGCACTTTTTTGTGTAGGTCTATCATATAAAATCCCAATAAAATACACTGACATTTGTGGATGCCACATGACGTGATGGGGAAAAGTTCAGGGGCTATGCATACTTGAACAACGCATTGTTTCTTGAGAGAACTGGATGTTGTGCAGTAAAATACAAAGCGCTGTTTCACAGAAAACGTCTCACACCAAAAGAGAAAGAAGTGTGTTTTGAGTCAATAACCTGACATTTCATTACCTGAAAGGTCCTGTTGCTGTTTTAAAAGACAAATATTTTAAACTAAACAGTGGATTACATGCAGAAATCTATTAAATGCCATCTGCTTCCAGACAAAGCCCCCTGGCAACAAACAAGTTTAAATTAAAGAAGAAGAAAAAGATCAAAAGGCTCAATTTCCAGCTCATCTATTTCAGGGAGGAATGACTTGTTAGCAGCAGCCAGATACATCAAAGCCCGGTTAAAGCAGAGGCGGCTGCTTTCTACACAGATGGAGGCAATGAGCTCAACTGGTCAGAAGATCAAGGAAAGAACCGAGCACACAACCAAATGGGCTGCATGATAATGAGAAAATATGAAAGCTGGGAAATATATTAAAGATGCAGTATGTAAAGATGGATTTCTGAGAACACTCTCTGTCCTTTTTTATCTTCTTATAAGTTTGAATATTTGGATTTTCTTTTTTTTGTGCTCATATTCTGTCCCCTGAAGTTTAGCAGATTTTTAGCATTGTTTCAATTACTTTCAGCTGGAAGATCCTAGGTTCTAATGCCTGCCTGAGGTTTATCTACAAGGAGCTGGCATGTTCTCCCCATGTATGATTCGGTTCTCAAAAGGTACTCCTGCTTCCTTCCGCAGTCCAAAAATATGACAATCTCTCTTGTGCTGTAGACTCTATACAACGTTTTTCTGGAAGTCCCGGCACATGCGCAGTGTGACTGGAGTCACTTCAAATTGTAGTAGTGTTTGTATTCATCCTTTTTTATATAGTGACCTGTCTGGTAGTGTGGCATTCAGAACTGTTGTCTTAATGCCAAAAAGAGCGAAACACATTTTACTCTCACAAGCGGAGCCTTACCGCTTTCGCCATAGTGCTCCGCTTGATTTATACATGCAAGTAGCTTTATTATAATTTATGCAGGGAATATTTCATGTTATATGGACACTAAAACAAGAAGATAGAATACAAAAAAGGAAGAAAAGGTTAAAGAAAGATGAGAGAAAAGGGAGACAATGACACAACATCCTCTGTCTGCTTCTTCACCTGCAAAGAGAGATGTAAAATAAAAAAGCTCAACCAGCCAATAACGTATTACAGACACAATCAAGTAACGCCTTGATTCCATCACTGAAGTATGTACAGTATTATTTAATACAACACGTATAAAGTGACAGCTGAAGATAATAATAATAAGGGTTTTCTGTATGCATCCTGATGTTGATAAATTTCAAAGAACATACCACCTACTTGTGGTGTGGCAGGGAAATTATACAGCTTTCACATTTCTACTAATGTCGTATGCTTGCAGATCTCAATTACAATGTTGTCATGTAGACGTGTTGACAAAAAAATGGAAAAACACTCGTATTTAACAGATATTTATCAGGGATTTGGGCATAGAGAGCTGTGGGAGCCTCTCCACATATGCAGAACAATGTCTTGTTATCAACTATGACTACAATCAATGACATCAAGATGATGAGCACATAAGGAACCAAACTCACAACTCCAAAAGCTCCATAACCAACAGTGACGCACGGTGCTGGAAACACCATGCTGCGGGCATGTCTTTAGTTTCGAAAATAGAGATTGGTGCATTTATTCTTAATTAAGAATATTTAAACTGGAACTGAATTGTGACTTTTAGATTGACAGTTTCCTTCACATGAAGCAACATTTATATTAACAACTTGAATTCAGACAAGTTTATTAAATTATGACTTTTACCAGGTTCAACCAAACGGCATAAGCAGATAATTATGGAGAATTGCACCGAAAACCGAATTCTCAAAGAAGCGTGTGAAACTGTCTGAGATTAAAACCAGCAGGTCTGAATGAGTGCTTGTCATTCAGAGAATAAAAGTTAAATGAGAGAAGCATTTCTTAGGGCACAAGATGTCAGAAAAAGGGAGGAAAAGAGAACAAACAGAAAAATCATCAAATACCATTGATGTATCAAGATACCAAACATTTCTTGGTGAGTTTGAAAGTTCAAAGTGCCTGGTGGCTCTTATCTCGGCTTGACAGATGTTCCTCAAGCCCTTCAGTTGTCACTAAACAGAACCTTCACCGGAAAGCATTTTGTCAGAAGGAAATGTTATCAGGGAACAAAGGGAACAAAACAATTTCTGCTTTTTGTTTCAGTTGATGCCGGACCTGTGGAACTAATCCTGGTTGCCCATTCGCTGCGTATGACCTGTCCAAAGGTTAGACATTTAAGGGCAGCGTTCCTACAACATTTCACATCCCTCCTCTCTACTTCCTGACTCCTTCATCCTCACATCCCACATCACTGCCTTCTGCACCACTCATCCCAACCCCATTTCTCTCTCATCCCTCATCTCTACCTCATTCCTCTTCCCTACCTCCTCCTTGTCTTACCTCTCATCCACACCAATTTCCGATTCATCCATCATCTCTTTGTCCTGCAATTATTATCCCTCTTACCTAACCCTTTCATGCTTGATTCCTACATCCTTTCCCTCTCAACCCACATTTCTACATCCTGTAGCCTTCATTCCTCCCTCTATTAACCCTTATGCTTACCTCCCATCTCTAACCCACACCCCACTCTCATTGCTACATCCGTTATCCCTACCTCCGTCTCATTCACCCATTGTCCGTACCTTTTTCCTCTATTCTCGTTCTAGTTTCTAGGTGGGTTCTCATCTGGCTCTAAGAGCTGATTTCCTGTAAACACATTCCCACTCCTTGTCTCTATCCAGCACCAAGCCTCCAAGCAAATTCACGTTTAATCTCAGTGTCCAAAGTGCGGCCCGGGGGCCATTTGTGGCCCTTGTGCTGATTTTGAGTGGCCTTCCAACTTCATTTCAAAAAAGATTTGGCCGACCAGCACTGGTGGCTTTTGCATATGGAAACTTTTTATTTTTAATTACTGTAAATGTATTATAGTGAAAATCTTACAATTGAATGTTCGGTACAACACAAAATATTTGTCTTTTAATGAGCACACTTTCTACATTTGCTTTAATTTCATAGTAAATAGGGCAACTTTTACTCCAACGCAGACTTTGGTGCATTAAAATCTGATTGGAACTCATTTATTAAAATCGGCCAAATACAGTTTAATATGTTTTCATAAAATTATGATGTTTTGTTGGGTAGGTTAAAAGAAAATCGCAATATTTCTGGGTATGTTATTTATTTTGATTAATTTTTTTGGCCCTCGAGTGCTTTCAATTTAACAATTTTGGCCCAATAGCCGAAAAGTTTGGACAGCGCTGCCCAACGACATCCACAATTTTATTTAAAAGAAAACCCTTCTGAACCAACATTGTGGTATCGTCTTTGCTGCAGTGAAAGTGGAGGCAAACCCATAATGCAGTGCAAACAGGAGCCATTGTTCTGACCTGGAGCAGTAAATTTAGCAAGGGAGCACTGGCTTTTTGGAAGAGTTTTTGTTGTTTTTTAGTTTAAATTGCTAAAGATGGGTTTGGTATTATGCTGCAAAAGCAGCACAATCCATTTCACCTCCAGATTAAAAGGGACAAAAAGGAACAAAATGTCTTTTTTAGCAATCCAACAATCTGCTTAAAGGTTTTGTCCACTTGATGGCAGCACAGGCGTCTGTTCAGGCTGTCAGGCTGCAAAAGCAATGAGCAATGTGAAGTCAGTTGAAAGTTAAATAGATAACCAGCTAAAGCAGTATACATAAAGCTGTTATGGTATCCTCATATGGAGCTTTCCAATATCAGGCATTCCTTTATTTCAAGGGTGCATTAAGAAAAAGAAAGTTTTGAGAGTGAAAAAATAATAAAGGCAGTAAATGTGATCTTCTGTCCTTTAATGAAATCCATTAATTTGTTTCTGTGATAAAAAAAAGTCTGATTTGTTTCCAGCACATTGTTGCTTTTCCAAAACCAAAGGCGCACATCATGTTGTGTAACAGCTTCAGTAAGGACTCACATGCCAGCGCAGCCACGTTGTTGATGCCCCTGCAGCTGTGCACACATATGTAAACTGTACATCACCACAGAGGGAGGGGAAAAGGCCCAAAGGTGTGTTGTAACACGTGTGTACATGAGCTTGAGAATGTTCCCTGCTGCTGAGAGACGACTTGGGTCAAAACATCAAGGACGGTGCCTCACACCTGACCTGAACCGGCATCTCTGGGCATTTGACTCACGTTGTTCAAAGAATGTAGAATAAAAAGGCGCTTTTAACTACATAAGATAGAAAACCATAATGGTATGGCTTGATAGTTCATTTTAATTGAGCCAGAAATTGCGACTTGACCTTTGCAACTCTAAAAGATTTGGCTGCTTCTATGTTATTGTTTTTTTTTCTAAAATAAAATACCAAATGCTTACTTTCATACGATTGGCTCAGGAACCAGGAAGTAAACACGGGCTACACTGTAAACCTAAGTTATTCCGGATCGTACCTCTAGGTTTGAAAGGAGAAAAACGTGACTAAGACATTGTTGATGGAGAAGATCGATTGTTTATAGGGAATGTTACATCCATCCTGGGTGAAAAATTAGAATTATTTAGGTTGATTTTACAGTTAATATCTTACTTATCGCTCCTTTGAATTACATCCAATTATTTAAGCTCCACTGTCTTGTGCAATTTCTCTCATAAAACCAACTTGTTAAATGAACATAATTAGTGTTTAACCATTTACTCTACCCATTTAAGAGACAGACCCAGTGTTATCATGAGATATTCTCCGACCTCATAGATTTGGTTGCACACACTGTGTGTTACTGACACAGCAGGCTTTCTTTATTCTAGAAACAAAATCTATAGAATTCCTTCAGAAAACCTTCTGTTGGTTTTAGATTAAGATCTGTCCAACAAGAGTAAGTTATTTAGCAAATGTAAACTCAACAGATTAGTGTTATCTGAGCTCAGACACCTTAAAGACAGTCAGTCATGTGTCTTGGCTGTGTAACGTCTTCTTCATCATCCATTAACTGAGGAGCATTTCACTGTTTGGTTTAAACATATATCGTATGCAGTTTTCCACCCACAAAGAAAGGCTTTTGAAGGTTACGGCTCAGGTGAAACGTCGCCTCAGTTCGATCTGAATTTGTTAACCATTCTGCTGGATGGTGGCATAACATATTCAAAACATGTCAGTTTCACATTGTTAGTTTAACTAAGTGACTTTTTTACAGCGATACGATTTTTAGCTCCATGGGAGAAGGCATGACCTTCACTCTTTTGGTCATGAATGAAGCTTCTGAAGAAGTTTTGTCCATGAAGTCTCAGAAGTGACAGGAACAGTCGTATC
This sequence comes from Fundulus diaphanus, assembly GCA_037039145.1. Taxonomy (NCBI): domain Eukaryota; kingdom Metazoa; phylum Chordata; class Actinopteri; order Cyprinodontiformes; family Fundulidae; genus Fundulus; species Fundulus diaphanus. The sequence goes on along the minus strand of CM073133.1, from coordinate 21,503,714 downwards.
AACCTGCAGTTTTTATGCCCTTTTTAGGATACGTGTTCTAAATTGGTGCAGAAAGAGCATATGTGAAGAGATAGACAATAATTTATAAATTTCAAACAAAACTGCAGTTTTTTATCTATTACTTTTGCTACAGATACTAATATAATGGTTATTTTTTCAAAGGACCAGCAAGGTCTACAGGTTTCTATGTTGTTTTTTTATTATACTGCTTGAATTTTAAACAACTTTCATTCCAGGTTTTATAAAGCTTCAGTCAATCTTAAAAGTTATTTTAGTTTAGTTTCTATGAAGTTAAAGCTCCATAAAAATGACTCACCTGGCAAAGGTTAGTGGGCTCTCTGCATATGAACCAAAAAGCAATCATTACTTGAAAGGAGGAACCCATTTTCCATCCTTTTCAAGAAACTTAATTAAATCAAAAGATAAGAATAGATTAAAATGATTACAGTGCATTTTCTTTTGGGTCACCTCAGCCCTTTTCTGCTTCAGCACATTTTTCCTGTGTTATTTCATGATAAGCAAAGGATAAAAAAAATATATTTTTCTTGGTTTTATTTTATATTATTTTTGTGTGTGACATGGTTAAAAGTTTAAATTAAAAGAAATTATATTAGAAAATGTGCAGAATTATATGGACTAAAGTTTACATTGTTTTTAAACCATAAGGCTTTTACTTTTTTTTTTACATGTTATAACCTCAGGTTTTTATAACCAGAACTGTTCACGTTGTGTTTCTCACACCATACAAAAAAAATTTTATGATCAAAGTTTAAGAAATGCTGGAGATGCAAATAGGTAGCTGGTCTAAATACACTTAAGAAGAAATGTTATTTTATGTTTCTCCTGAAATGTTTGCAGGAGTCTGCAGCTTTCAGGGAAGATATAATTACAGTTTACTTTATGTATTGTTAATAAGTATCTAAATATATTCAGATGTTAAGTTCATTACGAAGCAGGCTAATGATATAACCATACTTTGTGGGGGTGTCAACTGAATATCTTATTTGAACAGGTGCCAGCTCTCACTCCCGCTCCTCATCCCAAAACAAGGAGGAGCTCAAGAATGTTATCTTTGGGGCTTTAAAAGACCACCAAACACTGGATGTTGAGGACTCCTGCTGATTTCAAACAGGTGATCAGATGCCGCCTTCCTCATCTAGCTGGTTTTTGACTATCATCCTTAAGCTGCTGCTCTCTGTTTTTACTCTTTGCAGATTAAGGAGAGATGAAGGCTGTGCAGGCTCTTACTCTGACTCTGCTGCTGGTTGCTGGAGCCAGCGCTCAGCTTCTGAAGTCTGGAAAATGTCCGAATCCTGCAGTCCAGCCCAACTTTGATGCTTCCAGGGTGAGCAAATTTTTTTTCCTAATCTGGGTTTTATGATATGACACAAACTCAGCATCCAGTTTTTGTAACAAGAAATACTGTACATGCTTTGCCGTTTCTTACTTGGTGAACAATGACTGTGGTTCCACTTCAGTATCTTGGTAAATGGTACGGGATCCGGAGACTGCCAAACACTTTCCAGAAAGGTCAATGCCCCACTGCCAACTACACCCTGAAGGGTCCCGGAGTGATCGGAGTCCTCAACAGAGAACTCCTGTGGGTAAAACCTTGTGGTTTTTGAACGTCATTGCTGAAACAAACAAAACAAAAAACAAGATCCTGCGGCCTTTGCACATGAGATTTGATTTGCCCTTTATTATCTACCTGAAGTGATGACGGAACCATCGGCTCTGCTGTTGGCACTGCCAAAGTCAAGGACCCCGCTGAGCCAGCCAAGCTGGAGGTCTCCTTCTCCGAAGGTAAACACTTTCAACCTTCAAACTCCAGTCAGAAATCACCGTTAACATTATTTAGAATCGCCCTGCAGCTCTGACTACTCGTCTTTTTGTTGCAGACACTCCTCCTGGTCCATACTGGGTTCTGTCCACCGACTACGACAGCTACACCCTGGTCTACGGCTGCACGGACAACGGCCTCTTCCACAAGGAGCTGTCCTGGATCCTGAGCAGGAAGCCCACTCTGCCCAAAGAGACCGTTGATCAGCTGCTCGGCATCTTGTCCTCAGTCGGCGTCAGCGTGGACAAGATGATCTCCAGCAATCAGGACGAGAGTTACTGTAGCGCCATGAACCAGTGAGCAGAGAGAGGCTCCTGCTAGGCGGGTCGTGCTGGAGTTGAACCACCCTGCAGCGTGCAGGGAGTCATCGTTCCTATGATGTGCAAAGTCATGGGCATCATCAACACACAAATGTATCTGTTTGTGCTTGTTTTGTCTTTTTAATTTGTGGAAATAAATTCTGATTCCTGCATTCCAAAAATGCATTTGTTTATGTTTGTTCATCTTTGTAATACAGTTTAAGCTGTAAATTTTAGATTTTATGCAAATGTTTATATCTTTACGTCAGATAAGGCAGTTTTAAAGAGACAGGATATATTCAAAGCCAGTTTTAACACTACATATCAATAAAAATGGCAGTGAATTGGTTTGTTACGTAAAACAGTCATCAAGAGTGGGATCTTAAAGATAAGATGATCTGGTTAAAAACTGCCCTATCTAAGCTGTCAGACAGAAAATGAACAGGGACTCTCTGAAAGATCTTGGGCGGGCCTCAATCACAATTCATGAATGGCCAAAATTTGTTTTGCAGACTGTGGCGGTGATGCAGATCCACATTTAAAAATATGTTAAGGTGCAGATTTCACTGATAAGAGGTTTTTCCATAAAGGCACAAATTAAAAATCTTCTTAAAATGGAAGATGTAAGTTTCAACACGAGGTATTCAGCTTTTATCAGCCGCTTTTTTGCATTTAATTTAAGTTATTAGTAAATGATACCACAAACTTATTTAGGTGCCCTTATTTTTTTAAAGGTCTTAGCCAGAAAAATGTTTTTTTCTAAACGTTACATTTCACAATAACAAAACTCAACTTTTTCGAATTTTTTTTTTTTGTTGTTTTTCGAAAAAAAAAGAAAAAAAAAAGAAAAGATGCTTCATTCCTGTGCTGCATGGAAATGTATTCTGGCTGATTTCACTACTTGTATCTGCCTTCTATATATATATATATATATATATATATATATAGAGAGAGAGAGAGAGAGAGAGAGAGAGAGAGAGAGAGAGAGAGAGAGAGAGATATATGTGTGTGTATGTGCTATGAATATAAGGATCAATTTGTTAAATCTAAACATTGTGGTCTTCATTATTTCATAAAACCGTGTCACATGTGAACCTTTAGGAACAGACTTTTTGGGGGAGTATTAAAGAGGTAAAATTAATAATTAGAGAAAAAAAGTCATAGGTCAATAAAGTTAAAAAAAAAACACAAAAGTGATAATGTTATGAGAAAAACGTCATATTATGAGAATTAAGGGGGAACATTTCCAGAATAGTCAGAGTTTGCAGAATTATTTCACTCCTGGAGTAATAGGGCCAGGTTAGATTATGTTAACTATTTTTATTCTTTAGGAGAATAAATTCAGGAGAATGAAGCTAAAGGGATACGAAAATAAACTTGTAATATTACAAAAACAAAAATACTACGAATACAAAGTATATTCAGAGATTACAGTCCCTCTGATACTGTTTAAGTGACTGAGTAACTGCAGATTTGCCACATTTAAGATGGCGGACGCTCTGACGCATCGCAGCATAGGCAGAACCCGCCCAATGACGCGTCTACTCTTATATTATGTCTATGGTTTTCCTTCTGGACAGGTAAGTTAAATGTTTGCTAATGCTAACAAATGGATCTGGAAACAGGTTGGCAAACAGTACAACTGAAGGTTGGAACGAGAGCTGGTGGGCCACCTACTGGCTGGGAGGAGTTAAACTTCCAGGTATCTCTTGCTGTTTTTTATAGGAGACCCTACAAGAGACTTTTTATGTTTTAAATCGGCAATGATTTTAGAGATCATCTTTCTGCAGAAATCAGACTAATTGTCTCTTTCATTAAAATATTGTATTTGGTTTATTGTTCAGCAGATTAAAAAAAATGAAACAGTTTCTACAATTTTGATCTTTTTTGTGTTGTTTTGCTTTGTTTTTTTTTTTACTGGACATTTTTGGCTCCCATGTCAAAGGGCCTGGACACCCCAGCTCCATTGAATCTTATGCCCAGAAATCCAAAATACTTTCCAGGCTTGTTTAATTTTATAACATCCACTTAATTTGTTGTACTTTTTCATTGTTCACAGTGCATATTAATAAGCTTTGTCAAGATAAAAGGCATTCTACCACCTTGGGCACCTCTTATTTAAAGAGTTATGTGTATGTATGTAAATATTAAAGGCTTTCTGTATAATTGCATTTAGTACAGATCAAGTTTAAAGGTGGTTACCAGTAAATATTTACTGAACTGACACTGTGGCCGAATCTTTTCCATAAAGAAACTCAAGAAACCGCTGACTGCATATGACACTGACAAAATAAATCCAAAACAAACCCCATGGATGCCATCTTTTTTGTTTTAAGTACATAATTTATTAAATTAAGCAAAAATGAAAGAAAAAACACAAACTGCATGACATTAATTTATTGGTTCATGATGCTACAATAATCTGCATCCTGGTTGGTGGCCAGCAGCTTGTGCACACTGACTCCAAGGGACTGTAGGATGCTGTGCAGCTCTTCAAGGGTCTCTTGGGACATAGCGGGCCTCCTGCTCAAAATCCAGACGAAGTCGGCATGCAGCGCGCTGAGGTCGGTGCAGCTGTAGACCAGGGCGTAGTTGTCGTAGTCTGTGGACAGAACCCAGTAAGGAGCAGGGGGAGAGTCTGGAGGAGTAAAGAGACACAGCAGGCACTAAGTAAACCTTGAACCACAGCATAATTAAATACACAATTAAAATAAGATTTAAACGAGTGAATGAGTATGAAAAGTAAATGAGGGTCTTTACTCTCAAAGAAGTAGACCAGCAGCTTGGCAGGCTCAGCAGGGTCGGGTTTGGCGATCCCGGTGATTTCATTAACGGTCCCGTTTGCACTGCAACATTAAAGAAAAGCTTTAACCTGTGGCTTAAATCAGTCATTATGAATCCAGCTGATGAAATGAATATAGACAAATCTCACAGCAGCTCCCTGTTGAGGACTCCAACAACACCAGGACTCTGCAGACTGTAGGTGGCAGTGCTGCACTGGCCTTTCTGGAAGGTGGTGGGCATCTTCTGGATTTCATACCATTTACCAAGATACTGCAAAACAAGCAGACTCACAGTTAACGGAAAGCCTCACCATGCTTGGCCGCTCCATCTTTACTGTTTGCTATTCACCCTTGCAGCATCAAACTTGTCCTGAACGGCAGCGTTGGGACATCTGCCAGGCATGATGACCTGAGCGTTGGCTGCCAGAACGGCCAGCAGAGTGAAGGAAAACACCTGGAGGAAACCCATTTTTACCCAAAACCTTTAAAAAGTAAAAGAAAGTCACATTATTACATCTTCCCATTACATTCTTGAAGGTTTTTCTTAATTGATTTCTTAATCTTTACACAAAGAACAAACAAAAAAAAAGAAATAAGAGAAGATCTCAGTTGTTTCCTACCTGTCTAAGTGGGTATCAGTGGATTTCAATGTTGTCTCGCTGTATTTATAGTGGAGGTCCGCTGCTGCACCCCTGGTCTGATTTTCAAGTCACGTTTTTTTTTTTTTTTAGAAACGTGTGAGATTTTTGCCATCTGTTCATGTTAAAATACACAGACTCTCACCAAGTGCAGACCTTGGCTGCTGAACAAATATTTTTTAAACTAAGGGACATAATATATTAGGTAACCAAAAGGTACAGATAACATTAATCATTCATGAGGAACATGTGTGACTATGTGACTATTATGTCATAGTTGTTACCGTCCTTCTCCTGCCTGGGTTAGGGTTATTTAACTTTTCCATTTTTTCAATCCAAAGTTGTTGGATTTAAAGACATAAATGTATATATTCATCTTTTAAGTGCCTTTAGAATGAGCAGACAGATATCACTACCTGCATAGTTATCATTCAGGCAAATCTCTCATTTCCTATTAGAATGAGTCCTGTGCAAAAGTAAAAATAATTAAATGAAATAAAATTCTAACCTATGTTTTAGCTTTGGAAGAAGATAAGTTTATTTTTAACAAACAAATCTGTAAAAACATAGATAATGTTTAATAAACTGCAAAGAGATTATTTGCAAGAAGTGGTTTAAGAGCACAAATCTAATTTCAATCTGAAAAACTCACACAGAAAGAAAAGGCAGTTAGAAGAATTTTATTGATACAATATTTTAAGAGTTTGGCGCTCAGACCTCGGCAGGAAAAATTCACGCTGAATTATACTTCAATATGCATAAGCAGGCGTATGAGAATAGGGATATTTCCCCCCGGGCCTGAAACTGGTGGTGGAGTGGAGATAAATAAAGTTTGTTCAGTCCATATGATGATCTGTTTGAGCTAGATGTCCAACTTGGATAAACACAGGTTTGCATGAACTGTCCATGATGAGCAAGCATGAAGCGACTGTGGAGAGGAAAACTCCCCTTTGGGAAGAAACCTCTGGCAGAACCAGGCTCAACATGGCGGTCTTCTGCCGGACCGTTTTAAGGAGTGACTGGGAATTCCATAAGAGTCCAGGAGGAATTACACTCTATAGGGACGAGGTTGAAGGAGGACCATAGGAAAGTCAGGCGGAGCTTGCTACGATGGTGGAGAAGGGGATGGAGGTGGGTTGAATCCGGTCATCAGAGTCCAAACCAGACACGGCGCAGCCACCGCTTGCTCGCTGAGGAGAAGGCCGAGACGAGGATGTGGAGTTCTTTTAAGATGAACCCAGGATGCTGATTGGCTTCGAGGAGGAGCAGTTCAAAGCTGATTGGCTTGCGTCGGAGGCGGATGAGTCTCTGATTGATGGAGGTAGGCAATAGAGTTTCTTCAGTCTGAATTTTCGCTTAAGCTCCATTTGTATGAGGAAAATCCCATTTCCAAAAGGGTTATGTTAAAAAAACATTGGTATTTTGTAACAGAATTCAGATTTTAAAAATGAATAAATGTTGGTCAAAAATCATAAAATCATTTGACAATTTTAAAATAAAATATCTGAAATAATCTAAAGCCTTTATTAATAGAGGAACTATTTTTTTAATAGGTTTTTTTTTTGTGTAGAGTAGTCTTTATTTTATATCAACATAAAATGCTTCTGATTTTTGAGCCCACAAGGTTATATATTTGAGATTTGGCTTTGTGTAATCTGTCCTCAGTCAAGATTTATACTTGCAGACTGACAAATAATTTAAAAGATTATAGATATGTACCAATATTTATGTTTACTGAGTCATGCTGCTTTCCTTTATTAAGCAATTGAGAAGTGTAAAACAAATAGAACCAAGACTAAAAAAGGCTTTTCGAAAATAAACGCTCCAAGTGGTTTTGATGGAAACAAATTTTCATTATGCACAAAAGAACCTCTTTCCAGGTCTTAACTAAAATATGATAGCCTCTACCCATGAACTAAAAATGGATCCTCAATCTGTCTTGATGCATCTCAATAATCCAGGTAGAAACATCATAAAAAAGTTGAGGAGTTCCTCTGGACAGGTTCTTCTTTGTTGAAACATTTCTTCCCTTCCCGAGAGACTTCTTCACTCTGAGGAGTTTCAGGTAAACTCAGCCTTATAAAAAGATTATTTAATCTAAATACATTTTAATTCGATAGGGAAGATTTGTGCATGTAAACATAGCTACTGTCATCAAAAGAGGGCTCTTTGTTCTTGACGTTCAGGTGGACTGCTGAATCTTGCTGGCCCTGCTGTGCTGTGCCTTGCGTTTATGTAGCTGTTGTTTAGTTTCTCTGATGTAGGAGTCTGAGCAGTCCTCGCTGCATTGGACCGCAGACACAACACCGCTCTGCTGTGGTTGGGCTGTTCTGTCTTTGGGATGAACCAGTTTTTGTCTGATAGAGTTATTAGGTTTGAAATTTACTGGTATGCTGTGTTTGGAGAAGATTCTCCTGAGTTTCTCAGAAACACCTGACACATAAGGAATGACAATGTTCTTGCGTCTCTCTGTTCTCTCCCTTTTTTCTGCCAGCTTTATTGGCTGATTTGACAAAGGCCCATTTTGGGTAACCACAAGCTTGCAGGGATTTCCTGTCTTTTTCGGGTTTCTTTTTGTTTCTCCTCTGTGGCAGAGGGAATGTTGTCAGCCTGGTAACTCAGAGTTCTGATAACAGAGAGTTTGTGCTCCAGTGGGTGATGTGAATCAAAATGCAGATGTTGGTTTGTGTGTTTGGGCTTCTGGTAAACCTTAGTTTTGAGACTCCCATCTTCCTCAATGTGTACCACACAGTCCATAAAAGGCTGTGTGGTTGTTCTTGGCATCCTCTCTGGTAAACCTTATTTTGCTGTCCACTGAGTTGATGTGGTTGGTCTATGTCTCAACTTCTTTGGCTTGGATTTTGACCCAAGTGTCATCCATGTACTTAAAACCAGTGAGTTGGTGGTGTTTTCTTGTAAGCACTGAGCGCCCTGCTCTCCCCCTCATCCATGTACAAACTGGCCATAATGGGTGACCCTGGGGAACTCACGGCATACCCATGTTTCTGTGGGTAAAAGTTGTTTCTGTACTTTAAATATGTGGTTGAGAGACAGAGAGGTCCAACAACAGGTCCCAAATCTGCTTTGGTGTTAAACTGGTTCTGTCTTTTAGTGATGCATCGTGTTCCAGCTGAGTCCTGACAGTGTTCACTGCCTCTAATGTCATCAAAGGAAACAATGATTTCCCCTGGTGCCGGTCTCAGGTGTCAGACTTTGGAAATGAAGTCTGCAGAGTTTTGTTTGTGGTGTGAAGTGTTTCCAAACAGCGGCACCACAATTGTTGCAAGATGTTTTGCTATGTTGTATGTGACCGAGTTAATGCTGCTGACAATGGATCTGAGAGGCACCCCTTCTTTGTGTATTTGTGGAAGTCCATATATGCCTGAACTGCCCTCGCCTGGGTACAGCTGATAGTAGCGGGAGTGAATGATTGCTTTGTCTTTTTCCGTTTTTTGCAGAGAATGAGTTATTTTCTTTTTGTAGTTTTTGGTTGGGTCCCTTTTCAGGGTGTCGTATGTGTTGCTTTCCATCAGTAGATGCATTTTTTTGTCATGGTAATCGTTTGTGTTAAGTAACAAAGTGCATCTGCCTTTGTCTGATGGCAAAATTGTGATGTTACAGTCTTTGCTAAGGGATGTAATATCCAAACTTTCCTGTGGCGTGACGTTTGAGGTGGGCATTTCCTGCACTAGAGAGTGCTGCTGTGACCTTTATCCTAAGCTCTTCTGCTTCTGCCTCGTTGTTATTTCTTATGGCTGATTCAGCGGCAGTGATGAGTTCTGTTATCAGACGTTGCTTAGGGGTTATGGCAAAGTTGAGACCTTTGGACAAAACATTCATCTCTGTCTGTGTGAGCTCTCTGTTTGAGAGATTCTTCACCCACTGGTTCTGGGTGATATTGCGTGTATTCTCACCATGTTCCTCTTTCTGTACTCCAGCAGTAGCAGAGGTGGCGCTCGATTTTTTCTTTGCTTTCTTTGCTCCTAGAGTCCAGCTGGAGCTGAACCTTCTCCATGAAACGGATTACCTCTTCCAACAACGGCTCTGCTAGACACTTGATAGTTGTTGAGTTTTTTCTCTCCTTTGTGAGAGTGCATCAAGAGTGAAATGAACCTGTCTTGTTCTTTCGCTCAGAAGCTGGATTTGCGCCCTCAGACTGATCTGTTCCGCTCTGTGTCCTTTGATGGAGGACTTGAGGCGCCTGCTGTTAGGGACCAGTGTTTGCTGTCGGCATCTCAGACAGTTTCTGAAATCGGAAAGTTTTCTGGAAATACGCTCATACTCTCGCACCAACATGAGGGTGTCTTTAACAAGTTGTAACGCAACATGCCTGTGCATATTCTCAATTATCCGGGTCATCGCTACAGCAAACAGGCTTAAATCAGAGGCAACTAGACTTTTGCTGAACTTTTTCTGAAAACATTTCGACACCTATCCAGGAGTTTTTGTCAATTCTGGTGGCTGGCACTATATTATAGCGGGCTTTACGTGAGCATCTTCCCATCTAAGGTACAAGCCTGTTCATAGATAACATGTAATGACGCCTTTACATAATACTGCAGTATACTTAGTTAGTCTTTTCACAGTTTATTAAGTTTCCCTTCTTAAAATATTCTGTACATTGTCAAATATTTTGCTGCAGGGGTTCCCTATGGTCAATACAGAACAGCGCATAATTTTGTAAGGAAGCAGACTTTTCAATATGATTTGTAAAAAGTAACCTACCTGGTATCCATAATATCACCATGGTCAGCAACCCAAACAAGATTTCCCTCCCCTAAGGCGTGAAAGACATAATGCTTCCAAATTAGAGAGATTACAGCTCAGGAACAGCTCGTCTTTTGCACAGTAGCAGGAAACACAGTTGATCCGGACACCAGACTGCTGCTGTAATTAGAAGATGGACGTTGTCTCCTCATACCCTGAGAGAATTTATAGCCGTGGCTGTATGTTGAGGTTAAACCGGCTCTGATCCCTTCGCCTCACCGTGACTTCATAATGCTGGGTGCAAACAACACGGACAGAAATCCCTTATAAAAAGCTTACACCTGGGAGATTCTTAAATTAGCGGTTTAGATGTCCTAAAGCCCTGTTCTCCTAAATCCTAAGTCCGTTATTTGTGGTTTCCGCTCTGCTTTTCTTTTTTTTTTCTTTTAGTAAAAATCCACTTGACTGCTGAATGTCCATATTCGGACACATCTCAGAAAATTAGAACATTATGAAAAAGTTCATTTATTTCAGTAATTCAGTTCACAAAGTGACATTTATATATTATCTGGAGTGATTACACACAGTAATACATTTGTAACATTTAGGTCTGTTAATTGGGGTGAATTTGTCTTGTAGGTAATATAAACAAAATTTTAATATTACATAGGGAGGATTATTCATACAGAGATGTGAGTCCAGTGTCACAGATCATTATCTTCTGTGTGGTACTGTTGCTTGTCTACATTTTACTATACTTTTCCCTCCTCTCACTCTTCAGTAATTTGCTTGGATACAGCAAACCTCTGTGGCAGCGACCTTTTGTGGTTTACCCTTCTCTTAAAAGGAATAATTGACTGTCTACTTCATACCTGAGATGTCAGCAATCTTCCCTGTGATTGTGTAAACCGCAACACTTTTTCCTTCCACTCAACTTTCCACTAGTTTGCTTGGATTCAACATCCTACAGACCATAGACATAATATAAGAGTAGACGCGTCATTGGAGCGGGTTCTGCCTATGCTGCGATGCGTCAGAGCGTCCGCCATCTTAAATGTGGCAAATCTGCAGTTACTCAGTCACTTAAACAGTATCAGGGGGACTTTAATCTCTGAATATATTTTGTATTCGTAGTATTTTTGTTTTTGTAATATTACAAGTTTATTTTCGTATCCCTTTAGCTTCATTCTCCTGAATTTATTCTCCTAAAGAATAAAAATATTTAACATAATCTAACCTGGCCCTATTACTCCAGGAGTGAAATAATTCTGCAAACTGTGACTATTCTGGAAATGTTCCCTCTTAATTCTCATAATATGACGTTTTTCTCATAACATTATCACTTTTGTGTTGTTTTTTTTACTTTATTGACCTAGGACTTTTTTTCTCTTATTATTAATTTTATATATATATATATATATATATATATATATATATATATATATATATATATATATATATATATATATATATATATATATATATATATATATATATATATATATCTTGTATCTGCCTTCTATATACATATATAGAAGGCAGATACAAGTAGTGAAATCAGCCAGAATACATTTCCGTGCAGCACAGGAATGAGGTATCTTTTCTGATTCACGTTCACAATAACAGAACTCAACTTTTTTCTGCCACATACAATATGGCGGTGACGTTGACGTGTGAACCTGCGCCCTATGACGCGTCTACGTATATGATGTCTGTGCTACAGACAGCCACCTTCTTCAGCAATCCAATCCAACTTTATTTATAAAGCACTTTGAAAACAAACAGCTAAGGGATGCACAGATCAAAAGCAAGAATGCATATACATGAAATGATTCAAATACAAATAAATAAAATGTACATACCCAAACATAAAACATGCACCCTAATGGGTATTAAACGGCAACACAAAATGTGGGATTTTTACCCATATCCATCCTTTGTGCTCAAAGGAGTTAACTTCTATGACATGTTTAGATATACAGTCCCTGCTATTTCTAATACAGCTATAGTTTTCACATCTGAAACTGCAACACATCAATATGGTTTTTGTATTATCCTTCAACATTATAGCTGCAAAATAATTAATTAGGGACTGAATCTTCATCCAAGATGTGCATGTCTCTTTGAAGTTAAGCCCGTCCACTTTATTATCTCAACTACGCAGAATAAACCTGCTCTGAAATGTGTCTGATGCATAATTAGTTTTGAGACTCAATCCAAGTGTATTGCATAAGTGAACCTGACAAAAACCTAATCCAGATAGAGCCAATGCCTGTTCAAAGGGAACATATTATATAAGATAAATATGCAAAGAAAATGCCTTGTCATAGTTTCTTTTTTTAGTGAATAGTGTGAGCCTTTTTTTATGATAACAAAAATGGAGGCTGTGCGATAGATTAGGAGGGGATAGAGCACCGTATAGTGGCAGCGGTCCTGGCAGAGAAAAGACAAAAGCTAAATAACATTGCAGCAGCATAATCTAACAATGAAAATTTTAGAATAATTAAATATTTAATATCAGTACATTTATTTAGTCAGCTGAGCAGTGTTTGACAAGCAAATGATTACCTTTGACAAAAATCAATAGAAACACAATTATTGGCTTCACTGCTGTTGATTGTCTTTTGCACAATTTCTCTCTTGCCAGTAGGACACAAATCAGGTATCTACAATGTTTCAAAAGGCAGAGTGAGTAATTGCTGATAAAATACTCTTTAATGTCCATAGCTCGGCATCTCCCAATGATCTCTTCTCTTCAGCTCTCCCTACAGGTTTTCTACAGGACTGAGGTGGCAGAGTTAACTTGTTTTTAACCAATGTTTAAGATGCAATGATGATCCAGTTGTACTTTATAAGTTTAAAATTGATATGCACTTTGACAAGCTTCTTCGTTAAAAAGGAAACAAGCCCCAAACATCACAGTTTCACCGCGGATAATGAGACTTGATCTCTACCAGCTTCAGCCAGCATCTTTAAAATGTTTTTGTTTGTTTTTTGTTCCTGGTTTGATTTGCACATGTCACACCAAAACATTCCTCTCTGGGATGGAGAACCAGTATGATAGCTGGACATTCCCAGGCTATTTAAACTTAGAGATAACTGTTTGAACAAATGAATGTGGCGCCTTCAGGCATCAGGAAATTAAACCAAAGGGTGAACCAGATTTGTGGATTTTCACCGTTCTCTTCCTGATAACTTGGCTGATTTATTTAGATTTTTACACGATGTCACAAAAGGAAGCAGTGGGTTAAAAGCGTTGCCTTAAAAGAAATCCTGATGTGTGCCTCCATCTAACCCAAATCTTGCGGCTTAACCTATCAGAAACTTGCAAAGTCATGACATCATCGGGGCGAACCAAAATTGTTTAAAATCCTATCAGTCTTAGTGTATTTAGAGTTCTATATTTGAAAAGTTATTTAAACAAAAAAAAGTATCCAAAATGATATCTCTCCTTATTCTGGGATTTAGCAAACAGAAATAATTTTGTGAATCTTAACGGACCCAAAATGTGAAATTTTTAGTCTAATATAATGTCAAGCAATGTGCAAAAAGTTGTGTGTCTTTTTATACAGTTTACATCATCATCTGGCTTCAGCAGCATACACTACTATGCTTAAGCAGTGCATGGATCCCTAATCTCTTCATCATCTCTTCATCATATGAGCCATATGTTGTTGTCATCTTTCAAAGAGTTATTGATCAGTAGGTCTCCTAGATTTCTAAAGGCCTTTCACTGGTTTTTGGTTTGGATGTGGCCTGTTGTTTCACTGACTATCCCTCTACTTGTGCCTAAAATTATGAACTTGAATAAATACAAGATCAAAGAAGAGGTGCAAAGGTTAAAATGCGCAACAAATAAACAGTGTCTGATTGCTACGTCTTTGAAGAAGGAGTGAGAACGGAAAAAACGAAACCTGGTGCAGGAGTAAAAAGACTTACTGTGTTTTGAGTTGATCATTTACAGCAGCACAACAGATTTTCAGGACATTGCTCTTTTTGGATCAAATTGTTGGTGCAGATATCAATGCTTCTGCAACATCTCCTAGATTCAACAGAAGAAATGCGAAAAAATGTTACGTCTTAGCTGCAGGTGTCCGGGTTAAATATCAGATTTCAAAAAGGTTCTTTGTTAAACTGTCCTTGTTAATCACCAGGTTATCCCTTCAATTTAGGAGCCTTTTTGTGTCAGGATGATTAATAGATCTGCCTCACGTGGCTTAACAAACAAAAACCAATCCTTTGAAAGCAGTCGGGTTCTGGACTAAAGTTTACTCAATGAAAAGGTACCAAAGTATAGAAGTAAACTGTGAAATATTTTCCAAAAGCCTATAGAAATACTACTGTACAGGGTTGCAAAAGATCAAGCACGTTGGGAAAAATCTAATAAAGACATTAGGGATAAAACAAATTGTGCTTTGTTGTAATGCCAATTCCAAAGAAAAACCAAGGGTGACAAATAAACTGTGATAAAGTATTCCCCCCCGTTTTTGTTACAAAGCGTTTCAGATAGTGCAACTAATTTTAAGATCAAACCAAGATACAGTAACCAGAGTGAATGCAAAAGATTTTCTCCTGATGATTTCTTATTTTTAGGGGGGGAAATTCCATTGGAGGGTTTTCCAGCAAAAACAATCAGTTTATTAAATGGATTTTGATAAGCCAAACACAAATTGTTCTGTTTTTTGTTTTTTGGACTCACTAAAAGGTGGACTTTCAAGTGTGCTTTGAATCGTCATCCTGCTGCATAACCCAACTAGATTATTGCTTAATGTTCCGAGCTCATTGCAGATAGGATTTTCTGGAAGAGAATTAATGGGTCCATCCAATATGATATCATGCTTCATGAGATGTTTTATCCTACTTCATGCTGTGACACAGGTTCTATTTCAGTTATTTCCTGATTTTACAGACCTGGCAGGAAGCACATAGTTGTTCACGGTTCATTTAAGGTTAAAAATAGTGGGCAAAGTGTCCTAACGACGGTCAAGGCACTTGGAAAAAGTTTTCCAAATGAACAATTACTGCTTGCACCATTTTTGCACCATTACCAATAATGCATATAATGGATATTTCACTGCAGCGTGCTACATCTGAACTGTAGGGCAATCAAGATAGTTAACATTCTGAAAGGAGGCTCCAGTGTCTGCAGCCTGAAAGGAGAGATTCAGAGACCCCACTTTGCCCTCTCCACCCCACCCCTTCCACATTGTGTCTGCTGTTTGGCTAATTTTCTTTGCAGCCCACCAACTGTGGACACCTAGCTCCTCACCAGGCATTAAGGAAAACATCATTCAAAGTGCAGCCCCCTTGCTTTAAGCTTGGTTAGCACAAACTGTCAGATTAGGAGGTCTGAGAAGATGATCCAGCCAACATTCAGTCGGATTTCTAGCAAATTACCACCAAGCATGTTTGGGTCAGCTCTTTTGCACCCTGGGGAGCACAATACTCCTGACACCCAAACTAGACATGTGTAAAAAAAAAAAAGATTACAAGACTGATCAGTGGAGCTGTCGAGGTCTACAAACAGCAGCGTGCAGTCTCTCTGCATGGTGCCACTAAGCAGCGAAGGAGGGGGCAGGCCATTTTGCCACTGGAAAAGGAAGCTAAGCATTTAGGTGTCTTAACTGTGGCCTAAAGTGCTAACACGGGATTAGTGAGGTAAACGTTGAAAGAGGTTTAGCACCCCATGCTTAGGGACCAGCGCTGCTTCAGTAATTACACATCAGTTGCAAGGTGCAGCGGGCAGTTGGATGGGAGATCATAGTGATGTCAGGACAGGGAGGGCTTACCGCAGGAGATAAGGCCAGCTAATAGAGATGAAATGAATCGGTATTTAAAAGGTTTCTTTTAGTTAAGACACTTTGCTGGCTTGCGCTCACTCCAGTCCACTGACCAGTTGGATGCTGAAGGAAAAAGAGGAGAGACACATTCTTTCAGATTTGAAATTACTTTTGCGTCATATTTGGCACTTTTATTTTTTTGTTTTGTTTATATTTTCACCTGAATTGTAACAACACCAGCTGCAAGCTCTGCTAACGTGACGGTAAGTTATTAAATACATCTAACTTTTTTTGGAGTTACACATTTTTTCTTTCAGTTTTCACATTCTTCTTCTTTAAGTTATTTTTTGTTTCTTTTACTGTTACTGCAATGTATGAAAATGCATGCTGCTAAAAAAGGGTGGGTTCGTGCCATTATTCAAGCCGCTAAAATTGACGACCGTAAATTTGCTGCTTTGCTAAAATTTCTCATGAAAAAGCGGTTTGCATCAGCAAGAAACTTGATGAAAGCTACTAATACAGTTGTGAGTAATTAATCTAAGGGCCAATGCGATTAGATAAGAGCTTAAAATCCCTGTGATTATTCAAATACAGTAATTAGTTCAGTTTCTTCAAATGGCATGAGTAAAAAAGTGAAGAAAAAGGTGGAGAAAAAAAACAGCCTCAGCAAGTGTTTTAAAAGGGGAAACTGTTTCTGAAATTCCTGTTTACAATGTACAAAAGTCTGAAAAAATCCAGTCTGCTTCATGCAACTGACAGAATTTGGATGGCTCCAACCTGTGTGTGCTGTGTTGGGGGGATTAGGAAGGACTAGACATCGCTTCTGTCTTGTCTGATATGACCTCCTCAGGACTCCATCTAAGTTGTCAGCAATTTTTCTCTTTAATTCATTCTTGTAATGAGATTAACCAGGCAACAGCAAATCCGAAGAGTCCAATCCCCGGATTTGGCAGCTGCGGTGTGGCCTCTGCACGCTGAAGGGAATATGGCAGAGGTTGTTTTGGGGGTTTTTTCGCTCTGGGTTTTTTTTTTATGTATGCTGCTCACCTTTTGTGACAGTTTCACTCACATAAAACTGGAAGATGCTTAAAATGTGCAGGTTAGGTTTGCTTACATCAGGAGAGTGAGGTGAAGAAGTGAGGTGCAGTTTAAAGGTTCACTGGATACTTCTAAACTGCGAAATGCTGCAAGTTGGAGCCCATATTTATCCTCTGATTTATTGTGTTTGCATTTCAGTCAGTACGTCTAATTTTTTAAAAGTGGAGAGAGGAAAGCTGCTGGAAAAACTTTGTATTTTTGTTTAGATGCAAAAATGTTTTGGCTGGCAAGAAATGGGTTATTTCTTTTTCTTTTTGTGCTTTTTGCATAAACTGGATTCAGTAAGATTTTATCACTAAACTGAAACTCATTTAACTTTGGATAATTTTGTTCATTTGATGATTTTCCCTAAATGATGTCAAGATTTAATGGCGCTGTCAAAAATGTGCAACGGTAACTTGCAATAATAGCCTGAACAAATAAAGTTGACAAGACAAATAATGTTCTCCAATCATAAGAAGTATTTTTGTGTTTTATTGTAGTTACACAGTAAAAAAAATGTTGGGTTGGTTTTTTTAACACAGAAACTGGGATTTTGTTCTGACACAGTTTTTAATTCTCTTAAAATAACATCAGCCAGCTGAATGGGGCTATGTACTTTCATAATTTCAACCCAAAGATTTGCTCATAAAGTCAGGAAATATTAGAAAAATGTAAATACTTGGTCATTAATCTATCATTAGCTTGATTAGCTGCTAAGGATTAACATTGTTGAACATTCACACTTCAAAGATTTTCTCATGATGTTACTATAATAAAGACGTATTAGAAAAGAAAAGAAAAAACAATATCATTCTGTCTTCTGTAGTATAGTGGTGTAATTATTTTTGTATTTGCTTATTTTAAGATAATATTAGCTCCGTGTAGACACTAAGTATAATGTATGCAAGGGCTAGATTTGTTCAGCATTCAAACTTTGACCAAAAATTTGTTTATAGAGTAGGGTGACCAGATGTCCCCGAAATGTTCCCGTTTTCAGCATTTTATGAATGACAACAGAATGCTGCGCACAACAACAGCTGTGTATGGTAGCTGGTCGCGCTGCTGTTAGCATTACAGACAGAGTAGTAGAAGGGGGAGAATTAGAATAAATAAAACTATATTATTAAGATGGTTCACTTCAGCTACTATTAGCCTTTGAGCTCCGAAGTAGTTAGTGCAACTAAGAATAGCTACACAGTTGTTAGTTGAGTTAGTTCACTTATACTAACATTAGCCCTTTAGCTGCTAAGTGGTTAGCATAACCCATCTAGCTAGGTTCAATATTCATACTCTGACCAAATTCACGGAATAACAGAAAATGAAAAATAAGCATCACTGATCCTAAATTGCAGAGTGAGTGCGGTCATTTATCATCATTGTTCTTTTGGGGTAATATTAGCCGTTTAGCTAGGTATGGGGCGTGTGAATGTGTGTGTGCATTAGTGGTGGCAGAAGATCTCTTAATATTGAAATAACACAATATTTCTAGTCAAAGAGAATTCCATTTTCCAAAGTGACATCCAATTGCTGTCAGCCTGCGAAAGAAATGCAACGTATTATTATGAACCCCAGAAATAGAGGCTAAGGTGAGGCAAAGCAAGGCAAGTTTATTTGTATAGCACATTTCAGTACAAGGATAATGCAAAGTGCTTTACATGACTAAAACATCCATCCATCCATCCATTTTCCAAACCGCTTAATCCCTCATGGGGTCGCGGGGGGTGCTGGTGCCTATCTCCAGCGTTCACCGGGCGAGAGGCTGACTAAAACATAAGAAAATAAAAACAGAATAAAAGCAAGTAAAAAAAACAGTTGGAATAAAATGTGTGAAAATTGAAAGAGAAAACAGAGGTAAATGGAAACTAAAAGCAAATAGTAATGATTTTTAAAACAGTTGGACTACATGTTTCAGTTAACAGTTTAACCGGAACAGTCGAAGGCAATCCTAAACAAATGTGTTTTTAATCTTGATTTAAAATAAGTTGTGCTTTCATCTTTAGGCTTGACACACTCCATCTATGGCTGAGGGTCTAATCTTCAAGTATAACAGGAAGTAGGTTTTGAGCTATTGCAGGGTCAGCCAATAGAGGCGTCATTGGGGCTGACTGACAACATTTGACCACAAAAGCATTGAAGAAGCCTTCACGTGTTTTAAACCAGGAGGTGTCCAAAGGGTGGCCTGCAGGTCAATTCTAGCCACAAATGTGTTCCACCAGAAAAATACAATTTTGAAAATAGTTTTTAGGAAAAGATCTGCAACCAAACTGAAAAGAAATATAGATTTTTGTTAGACCAACTAACTGAACACAATCGACCCCTAAAAAAATTAAATTGCTTTTCTTTTAATGGATCAAATGTGCATGGCCCCTTTATATATTTTGGGTCTACAATGGAAAAACAAGCTACTTTGTTCATTTTAACAGAATATGTCTTTTGTTAGTTTAGCTGGTAACAGAAAGGTTTTAAAAAGATTATTTCATATGAAATAAATTCCAACTTTTGGTTGTAAAAGTACAGTGTAAGACTCAAAGACAAGACAGTAATGAGTTGCAAGCACTGTAAGGACTGGCTGACAATTTTTAAGTTAAAACGCTAAAGTTGGCATCTGCTTCCCATCTTTACAACTGCACTAATCAAAGTAATGTTTCACCAATTTCAGTGGAGTCTGGACTGCATCGTTTTTACTCCAAAACATAAAATAAATTAATTGATCACACTTAAACCAGATGATTCTAAGATGAAGAGATATTCCTGACAACACAGATCAACTTTTATGAAGTTTTACTTTGTGAAAACAAAAACAATGTATTTCCAAAAACATATTTAAAATCTTTCCGTGTCTCGTTTTGATGAAACCAGTATTGGGTGTGCCTTCAAACCCCTAGCATGAGTGGTTATTTAACCAGTGTTACCAGTGATAGATGAATGGATGGATATTTGGGTATTAAACATAAACATTACATTATAGCCACTTTACTTATATATTCCTGTTGAAAAAAATAACCAGGTGAGAAGGATAAAAACCTGTTGTGTTAAATCAACCCAGGCCTGGATCTGTCCATATTTGACCTCGGGATGGGTTATTCAAATTATATAAAATGTGTTGCTTTAACCAAGCTGTTCGGGTGCTTAGACTGTAATGGGAAACTTTGCTCACAATTTTTTAAGGGAGTCATGTGGGAATCATAAAATTATTTTTTGAAATATCCCAAGGTTCATGTCCCTTACACTTGCAGCTTTATGTCTTTATTGATGTTTAAGGTGAAACTTGAAACTTAAAGCTCTTTCTTTTCTCTACTCAAGAGAGACTGAGAACCTTTTCACGGTTTAAGATTTTGATTGAACTGATATAAAACAAGCATGGGGACAGTCTTTCTTTATGAAGATAAAGTTGTTTCATCCACTTGTTTTACAAATTTAAAACAACACGTATGCATCAAATGCTGTGTGTGTGTGTGTGTGAAGGAGATAATGAAATGAAGCCTAAAGCTTGGGGCATGTAGTTCCTACTCCCATTTTAGAGATGAAAATCTAAAAAAAAACCCTCCTTTTCTCTGATTTGCTGATGTTAGTGGTTGTGACACGGAGAAGGAAGGAGATGGACGGTGCATGTGTTCGCGCCACATAGCTCCACATAAACCGATTGCTTCCCCAGATTTATCCCCAAGGTGTTTTTGGGACATCCTGGGAGCTAATGGAGACTAATAGGCTTAGCACTTAGAGGTGTATTGTCCGGGATGCTTACTGGCAAGGTTTGCTGAGGGTAAAACGCTAAACGCGCGGATTACCTCTAACACATCCCTTTAAAGTGCTGTATAGCCAGGACTTAGCTAATAGGATCCTGAGGGTAGCAGGGGCCTGGGAAGGTGGGGATGGGGGAATGGGACGGGCCAGGAAGGTCAGCAGATGTAGGCAGCAGACTGTTGCAGGACTAACAGGAGGATTACAGCCCTCAGATTACACGGCTTTCAGAAGGAACTTGAGGGACTGAGTATAATGCACGATGCCTCGGGGCATTTTTCATGGCAGCATTTGTCTGGGAGGAACGGGGCATCAGAAATAATAAAAGTGCCCAGTTAACATGGGCCTCCTACAGTGACAAACATACCAATCAAACGCTGCTTTAATCAGCCTAAGAGGATTCATTTAAAGGGGCGGCCAATGACATTCTGAGTGGCTCGTATTCATGTATCCAGATGCATGTCGCAGGCTGGCCCTGGATTAGCAGAACTGGATTACTGAGTCATTTACAGTATCATATTTGGTAATGGGATTTGGGCAATGCAGAAGGCTAATAAGAGGAGGGTAATTTATTTTTTGCAAGCTGTTCACAGAGCCAAAAACAATGAGCAAATGCAACGCTTGTCTCTGCGTGTGTTGTTATACTTGAATCTTGACTACATGTACTTACAAGGATAGAAAAAGGAGACAAAAATCATCAGCAAGAGAGGATATTTGCTGGCCTTTTGCACAAGTAAAGGATTTGAATTTACAGATTGATTTTGTGACGAAGGTTTACAACCAAGGTTGATTTAAGATTGTTACGTGGTCAGGTTGGAAAGGTGAGATTTAGGGTGAGAGGTTGAAATGATGCATGACATCCCAAAGGACATCTTAAAAAAAACGGTCTATAAGCGTAGATTTTGTGTAATAAACACAAGTAAGAGGGATTTTCTTTTTACATAAATAACACTGAAATGACGGTTGTTAATTCTCAGAAAGGATCAGAGGACAGTAAAGGTGGCGTCACCGTTCTTATTTATTGCCACCTACCTTATTCCGATATTTGTTTTGATATAAACATTGCTTTTTATTAATTGTGATGATAAACAGTAGAATTTATTATTCTTCCCTAAAGTTCCACTAATTTACAAGTGAGCCCGCTTTCAATTAGGATGACTGCTGCCATCTAGTGGCAAAAAGAAGAGATCGCCATTTTTGACAATTGGAAAGTCAAGCAGGGAAAATGTACCAAACTTAACTCATTCTAAAATAGTTAATGTTAAGATTAACTTCAAAGGTTAAGCAGAAAGTCAATTTAGGTTTAACCTGCTTTCTGAGGAGTTCCTGTCAACTTATATGATAGAAACTTATGTTCATTTGGTTCTGTTCATGTGCAGTATTCCTTTGGAGGTGTGTTTGGGATGACTCCACGGGAGCAGCTGAGGAAGATGACGGCTCTGGGTGAACAGGGGTCTCTGGATGAGAAACACTGGTACCGGCTGGTCAATGGCATGTCGGCTGGAGGTGAGCTTAAAGACTCTGGACTTCATGCAGAACCAACTTTCTGACTCTGCATCACTGAACATGCTAATTTTAGCAGCAACTGCAGGCCTTAAAACATTCAGTCATATCATGGTGCAGTTCTTTCCTGTCAAACTGATCTGATTGGTGCTTTCTACTGTTCTCTCTGCTCTCACAGAGCTAAGGCAAAGGCAGGAGCTGATAATGAGGAACCAGATGGCCATGGCTCCTCAGATCCTCGCCCAGGGCCAACAGAGGTTACAGGGGGTCCCAGCACAGTTCGAACCTCGCTTCATGGAGAGGTCTGTACCCGAATTTACCACAAAACCTCAGGTTCCCTCACCATCCCAAGAGCTAAAGTCAAGCATTTTGATCAGATGTTTCAAACTTTCGGAGACTGTCGTGTTCATTACAATTACCACCTTGGTAAATAGAATAGAATAGATTTTACTGTCCCTCAGAAGTTCCCAGCAGCAAAGTGAAACATAAATGGAAGCATGTAGATAGACACAAACGTGAAAAACTTAAAAGAAGAAAATAAGAAAATGAGACTTTGCAGTAAAAACTGTACAGTTTTTAATTGTTGAAATAGCCTAATCAGACATTTATTGCAGCAGAGTGGGGTGGTTTTAAGAAATGTGCCAAACATTTTTTCAAGTTGCACCACAAAGACAGACATTCTAGATAAAAAAGGAAAATAATGTTCTTATTCATTAAACGAAGAATGCAGTTTAATAGCATTCAGAATTTGGTATTTCCATTTAAAGTTGGAAGAATAAACAGGAAGGCTCCTGCAAGAAGTTAAACCTAAGAAATAACATCCAAAAATGGAAATGGACACGAAGCCACAGGAGCAATGCCAAGAGAGCTCATTTCTAAAAAATGTGTAAACAGCACTTACTCCTACTCAACAAAAAGTGCCTAGATGTCACCTGGTCTAAATGAGCCTGTCAAAGAGTGACTGACTCAAGCACTTTTCTCACTTTCATGCACGTCTGAAACCCTGAAACATGTTAAAATTTAAACAGTTTAAGGATTTTTTTTCAGCACCATGAAACAGGCAGTTGGAAAGATATGGAAGGCCTGTTTTTGGAGCCAAAGCCAGAATACATCTTATAAATTACTGTCAACAGGTCGGTCAGCTGGCTGTAAATAAATTGCTGCCTGAGATCTCATCCTGTTGCTTTTGCCTCATCAGGGAGTTGGTTCCTCCTACGGAGATGGTGACATCCGATGCAAGGCAGATTCACATGGGACCTCACCTCGGCCCACCTCTTCCCCCGCATGCCAGCGTCCTGCCTGGCAGAGGATTCCCGGGACCAGGTGAGCACAGCTATCCCACCTAAGAGAATTCCCCACTCTGGCGTCGTTTAGCTTAGCTTTAACAGCCTGTTCCATCTTTCTGATCTTCCTCCTTCTCAGCTGGCTACAGCTTCCTGCCCTCAGAACCGATGGAAACAGTCGCTCGGCGCCAGGAGCTCATACACAAGCAAAATATAGCGAGGTAGAGCATCCAGGACACTATCAGCACCTAACAAACATGTTCCACCTGCACTTAGGTTGGATCACATTCTGCCAAATAAAACTACGGTTTAATTAAGTCTGTTCTCACCGTTGCGCCAAACGTTTGTGTTATCTGATTTTCAGGATGGAGATGAATGCCATCCTGCACCAGAAAGAGCTGGAGAATGCACACCAAAAAGGACTGATGGGGATGGAGAACCCTATGTCGTACCCCTCCAATCCCATGCTCTTCAGAGGCCGCCAGCGCATGCCGGAGAGCCACGACATCTTTGTCCACCGTCCCTCCCTGGATGAGCTGCATTCCAACAGCATACTCATGTCAGCCAGCCCCTACCCACCCATCGGCTCGTTGCACAGGGAGAGGGGTCGGAGGGCTGGGCGGCGGCCCGCCGTTCACAAGAGCACGGAGAACCAGGCCCCCAACCTGAAAGGCCAAACTGAAGACAAAGGCATAGAGCAGAGTCCAGAAGCCACATCAGGAGAGGAGAAAGAGTTGGAAGCGAAGGGGGACGTGGGAGAGGAGTGCGGCACAAGCAAGACACACCATCAGGCCAAAACAGACTCCGACCTGGCCACGGGAAGCAGGAAGAGCTACAAAGAGGGGGAGGCCGGGGGGCTGCGTAAGACTTGCGCCGCCGCTCAGGATGGGTGTTCAGATATGACCAACGGCGCTTCAAACGATAAAGAGATACCCAGTCAGTGTTCCGCTTTCCAGGAAAAATTCATTTATCCTTCCACTGGCGGAGCTCTCACAGGGATGCCGTACGTGTTCCCCGTCCCGGGAAATGGTTTCCTTCCAACGGGTGAGTCTACCCCAGCAACATGTAGTATACTTGATGTTAATTTAAGTATATAAGCTTAAGTCTTAATGTATTTAGTCTTGGACTTTTAGTCAAGTATACTTTACTATACTATTGTTAGGTATATGAAACTTAGTTTATAAAAAGTAAACGTCAAGTACACTGCCTTATTTCAATGATGAAATAAGTATACTTGTAGTACACTTGAATAAACTACTTTTTACTAAGGGTATGAAATAAATATGACAATGATCACTTTGTTTAAACCTGTTTTACTAACAAGCACTGTCTGTTTCCAGGTCCGCCAAATCTGTTTCTAAATGGCGAGGAAGTACCAGAGGACATAAGGAAGTGGACAGTGAATGACGTGTACAACTTCATCAGCAGTTTACCAACATGTTCAGAATATGCTCAGGTTGGTCATGAGAACCATTTCTCTCTGTGTTTTCTCTCCTTTTCTTTTCTTTTCTTTTCGCCTTCATTCGTCTAACTTGACATTATTTCTCCAGACATTCAAGGACCACATGATTGACGGAGAAACGCTGCCGCTTCTTTCAGAGGAGCACCTACTGGACACACTGGGGCTAAAGCTAGGACCAGCTCTGAAAATACGCTCACAGGTGATAAAAAAAATAAATACATATATATATATATATATATATATATATATATATATATATATATATACCATCTAGTTATCAAAAGAAGACCTCAACGTTTATGAAGAAGCTTGGCTATTATTATTTTTTGTCATATAAATTGAGTGGTCGTCTGCAAAACTAAAGACAAGAAACAAAAAAAAGCTAAACTAGACAAATTTTTGGAGACCAATAAGCACAAGAATTTCCTGTAAAAGAATATGAATACATACAAAAATACATATAAATTGGTTGTGTATATACATTGCATAGCTTTTTAAAATGTCTCTCTGCTTTTAATTAAGTGGAATATGCTTTAGTTGTCATTTGACTTGGGAGAGAAAAGTTCCTCAAACTGTTACTGTGTTCAAGTTGTAAATCCGACATCTAATACTGCTAAACGTATCAGATATATAAAGAGTAAAGACAGATGTAATGAAATGTAATAAAGACAGGACAAGGAAGCAGGTTCATCGGGCGACCACGCACAGTGAGGGGGATGAGAGAAAAAAATTACCAAAGTTCCCTGTTAAAGCAAACAGTGGAAGCTTGGGGTGACCAAATCTGTCCAGCAACTATCGCAACATGTTTGGTGGTGCTGTATTTAATTTAGAAATTATATAAATATAATTTATCAATATTGTAAAATAAAAAATTCCCTTATTTTATCAAACTCTATTTTGACTCAATAAAGGAATTCAGTTTTGTCTAACAAAAGAAAAAAAACTGCAAACTTGACTCTGAAATGGATTTTCCCACTTCAGAGGAAACTGATGCTGATTGTTACCGTCATCGTGTGTGTGTGTCTAACGTACGTCTGCGTTGGTCGCACCCTTGCAGGTATCCAGACGGATGGGGAGTATGATGTACATGCTGAACCTGCCTCTCTCCGGCGCCCCTCTGCAGCCCACCTCTGAAAAGCCCGGGGACCGCTCGCCGGAAACGTGCTCCCCCGTCCACTGCAACAGCGAGGACATGGCGGCGAGCCCGAGAGACCCCGAGGTCCTAAAATCCATGGAGCACCTTCAAGAGTCAGAAAACAGTTCCCCTCCCTTGGCCACCAGCGAGATGACTTGATCTCTGCAGACACTCGGGACCAATATATACCGAACCCGGTTCAGGCCTGATGGGCTGTTCCTGCCATGACGGCGGTGGATTTGTTTACATTATGAGTTAATGGGTCAACTGTTGTAGTTTCGATGCCCATATATGTATATAGTAAAAGATGTGTTTATTTTGAGTAATAAGGTGACATACAATATTTTACCTTTCCTCTCTGTTAATTTTATTCTGTAGAGTCTCTGATTATAGTGTCTAATTATTTTTTTAAGCTGCTAATGCTCTCTTTTTTTTATTCAGCTGAGATACAAACAACAGAAAACATATGGGAAACATATACCAAACCATATCAACAAACCAATAATAGCTCATTTGTGCATTTTGAATCTCTTGTTTGATACGTCTTTGCATTTAATTGATTAAAAATAAAGTCTTTTTCTACAAAGTAAGCTACAGTAGAATCTGTTTTAGCAGGCAAACGAATGTAAAATAAAGTATTGAGTGCATACAGGGAGAGATGAATCAGATGTCACACACAATGTCGGTGATGGACATGGGAAAGCCAAACCTCAGCGACTGAGACATTGAACTCCCCGACTCAGCTGTGGCTGCACTGAACTGATGCACATGGAACAACAGACCACCTGTAGGGACACGGTGCCGGGATGCGACCCCAGCAACTTTTAACAGCTAATCAACAGTGGTTGCGGTTCCAACTGTTTTACTAAATGTCATTGATTTATTAAAATAAATAGATGAAGATAAGATCCAACGGTAAAAGTAATTATAATCAAGATAGAACAGTGTCTCCACAGCATCTGTAGAGCTGTTAAAAACCCCACATTCTGTCTGGGATTACACATGCCTGTGGTCTCCTGCAGTTACTGAAAGAAACTCCTAATCTGTGAAACAACAGACTAGACAAAAAAATCTTCTGATTCTGAATTACACATCAGACAGGAGTTCTGATTCTTTTAGTTTTAGTTTATCTTTGCAAAACTGTCGTCCTATACAATCCTACAGATTTGTTTATTTCACAAATGACATCCATCCTGGATGGACCATCCATTTTCTAACACATCTATCCCTTGTGGGGTCGCGAGGGGTGCTGGTGCCTATCTCCAGCTGTCAATGGGCGAGAGGCGAGGTACAACCTGGACAGGTCACCACTCTATCGCAGGGTAACATAGAGACAGACATCCATTCACGCACACACTCACACCTAAGGAGAATTTAGAGAAGCCAATTAACCTAACAGTCATGTTTTTGGACTGTGGGAGGAAGCCGGAGTACCCGGAGAGAACCCACGCATGCACAGGGAGAACATGCACACTGCAGAAAGACCATAGGTAGGACAAATGACATTGTTTTTCTTTATTTTTTTATTCAACCCTTTGTAATCTTTTGCATTCGTTTATGCAGTTACTGAAACTATTCCATAGATTTAAGATTTTAAGTGAAACAGTAATGCTTAAAATTAATCTATGCTGGAGGATTTTTTTTAACTTACATTGATCTTTATCTCTCTTTTCAAACAATATTTAAATATTTACATTTTATACGTAATATTTTTGCTCTGTAGCCAGTGACATGATTTTTGCTTGTTTTACAAAGTCCACAAAGTCCTAAAAACAATAATTATAACTTGACAAAAACCACATTTGTTGACTTCCAACAATTGGCTTTATTTGAAATTCTGTAGGATCTTTCAAGACTTTTTTATAGGAAAATTTTTGATACATTTGTTTCCCTAACACTTCCAAGGAAGGAAATGTAGGATATATATAATAAACTCTTGTATTTATCCTAACTTTTACGCTGAGAATTAAATGTCTGCGCTTATATTGGAAATTAGATTTCCCTATTAGAAACTATAATGAGAAACAAAAAACAAGTAATTGTCAGATTCTCATTTTATAAAATTAAATATAAATCCGAGTCATTTTTTAATCAAAGAACAATAAGGAAAGTTTAACATTTGGCTTGATTTTCTCTTTCATCTGAAATACGGTAAAAAAAAAAAAAGGAGAAGAAGAAGAAGAAGAAGAAACTGTTTCTATTTCAAAGAGCCAAAAGCTGGGCAGATGCCTAAATGCCTAAATACTGGTGACTCTAGAATGTACTGTTTCTTCTTGGTGGTCTTCCGCAAAATCACCGCACATTTTAGCCAGTAAAAGATGAATGGTTAAAAAATAATAATAATAATAAAGTAGCTGATTATCAAAACAGACTGCTTTTTACGTTATTTTATACCTTGGACGTGAATAAAAATTAAAACATTTAGCTCTGATATGAGAAGAGGGAATGAGTGTAAAAAGATTTTACACACTTAAGACAAATAAGAGTCAAATAAATGCGTCTCAGATTTACACAGTTTTCATTTAGGTACATTTAGGTTCCCAGTTTTTGATAAAATCCATCTGACTATGCAATCACCTGTAGCCTATTTTAATATTAAGTTTGTACATAATTTTCATGTATTAGTTGTATTTACAGTAACCCATGTCCGACAGCAGTGTTACTGTATAGTGAGTATAAGTATAGACAAACATTGGACAGATGGAAATAATTGTGAATCACAACAACCTGCTTTGAAAAACTGTCTCTTCTTCTGAGTCACAATGAGATGTTCTGCATGTTAATCAATTTAACAGCAAACCAATGTGTTATCTGGTGGCACAGCTGTGTGAAAATAGGCAGCAGCGATATAAATTTTGATAATAATTAGTTGACACCCTGCCTAATTTGTGTTTCTGGAATCTGGACAGAACTCACGCATTCAAATCGAAGAAATCAGAGGCGTGTTGAAGAAACAGCGTCATCTAGAGTCACAACCCCTGATGGCCACAGAATCAGGCGACCAGTCTTTCTAGACTTTTTTTGTCACCTCTGGTTTCCGATTATACAATATTATTACCAGAACATGCACGGATCATATTTTAAAAAAGAAACAAAAATTGTATCTAAACATAAATTCCTCCTAATCTTGTTTTCTTCCCACAAATAAGAAAAACGATATCGTATTACAATGTCTTACTTTGCAATATACGGAGCAGGTCATTAATGCAATCGACTTTCAAACCTCTTGACTCTCTTAAATCTCTTGACTTTGTGTATATAAAATACAGAAAGACAACATATCGTCGTTTTTAATAGGCGCTGGGAGTTGTGAACCCAAAGGTCTGTCTTCTCGCCGTCGGTCAGTCTCGCGAGACTCTGCACACACACGGTGTCGCTGAGTTGGAGAGGATCATGGCGGAGCGCAGGAGGCACAAGAAGCGGATCCAGGTAACATCACTTCATTCGCGATGAAATGCCGCGTCCGCGAGTTGGCGCGGTACAAATAAACGCCGGGGGGGCTGGCCTTACGTCCCGCTGCGGGATCTTAGCCGTAACGGCAGCCTTTTCTGGACCAGGAGTCCTCAGATAACCGAGCAGCTGGAGCTGCTGGTGGCTAACGGTTGCTACCATTAGCTGGGCACCGAAAAAAAAACACCAGTTCTTACGCCACTTGTTCCAGTTTGTGGCCTGTTAGCACTGTTGGTTGTTGTTTTTTTTTGTTTTTTTGTTTTTTTTACTGAAAGTGTATCGTTGTTCATCTGCTTTCTGCCTTGCTTATCCCTGCAGTCTGTTTTCATTCTCATGGAGACCGAAGAGGTCCCGGACGGTGGCTGGCTAAGCTGCGTCAGCTCTAACCCCCGCCGTGTTTACATAACGTGGGGCAATTTAATGACACAATACTCTTCTTTATACGTCCGCTGAGTTTGAGGCCGTCTTTAAGGCCGCCTGAACGCCAGTATGGACAGGGCAACGAGCCGCAGAGCACTTACAGGTTTCAGTAACTTTGCTGCCTCAGTCTTCACTGCACAGCTCACTTCCAGACCTCTGCATCTAAAAAGGAAAAGGAGGGAAGGGGGTGGCTGCTTTTGACCCATCATTGCTCGACCATAAATGGATCAAGTTAGACAAAACCCGGCACGTGTTTGACTCCACTATTGGTTTTGCTGTAGAAAAGCTACGTTTTCTTTAAGGTTTGTATTGTGTGTGAGAAGATGCTTGTCTGAAATGAAGTCTTATTAACATAAAAATACAGGATGGATGGCTGCCAGCTTGTAAACGTTTACGTTCAGCTTTATTGCAACACGAGAACCGAGTGGAACCAAAGGGATCTTCTCTCCACTGTGTCTCCACATGTGTTAAAATAGCCCCACAATCTCTTGTTTGATCGTGGGGCTATTTTAACACATGAATATGCGTTATATTGTTGCTCTGGCTGTATATTTCCGTATGTTGTCCTGTAGGAAGGCAGATCATACCCTGCAGGATGATGCTCCCGGCGGCCGGTCCGGGGTGACGTGCAGTGCTGGTTTTCCTCCACACAGTAGCCCAATTTACACTACCCTTTTTTAACCGTGCCGAGAACGGTCCGAGCTCGGTAACCGAGATAACTATCGAGCGTAAATGGAACGCAAACTGGACTGAACCGTGCCAGACACAACCGGACCGCGCTAAATCTAGTACCAGTTTAATAGGTGGGCTCGGCCCGGTTTTTCAGTGGCACGGTTCTCTGATAACAAAGAGCGCATGAGCAGACCACGCCATCTCCTTACAGCCAGCTGACTAATTTCACGGTTTCAAACATTCATAAAAATACCAGCTTCCTTACCGTGTCGCACGATTTCCAGTGATTATTCTGCTTAGCAGTGTGATGAACCTCAACGTTCGTTTGTCTTATCCATTTCCCAAAAGCCGACTCTGTCAGGTAAATTTACCAAAGGTTGCCTTTTTCGCCTGACTCTCCGCAAACAACGAAATATCATAATTATAACCAAACATAATTCCCTGACTGTTACGGGTGCCGCCATTTTGATTTGCTTGATTCCCTCCTTCAATCCCAGAGAGCAGTAGTACCGTAGACCGTCACTAGGAGGTGAGGAACCGTGCTAGCGTGATGTGTAAATGGTCGTCAGAACCAAGCTCGGCACGGTTAACTGATCCGAGCTCGGTCCGAACTCGGCATGGATCGGTTAAAAAAGGTAGTGTAAATAGAGCTAGTGTTTTGAACATAGCTCCGAGACTTAAATTTAGATCTCATCTGACCAGAGCACCTTCTCCCCTACCGTGCTTGTGGCAAGCTGCAAAATGTCTTCTCGCTGGTCTTCCGTCAAGGTCAGATTTGTGTCGTACATGTTTGAAAGGTTTAGGTTACACACAGGCAGGCTTTCTTTACTAACTGGGTCACATCTGAAGGTAGTGGTTGCACTAGATTTTATTTAGGGGTACCAGACGAAAAGAGGCTATATGCATCAGTCTATCACAGGAAATCCCAAGACGATACATTGAAGCAGGTGGCTGTAAGGTGTGACTATGTGGAAAAACTTCCTGACTACTTAGGAAGACGCTGTAGGTTACAGTTGGGTGCGCCATAATGACTATAATTCAGCGCTGGTCATGCCTTAAACCAGTAAGGATACATTAGAACGTGACCTGGTCGTTTTAAACATGCAGCCTGGGGCCACACGACAACACTAGAAGCGTCAAATATCTAATATAAGATTAGGTAGACTATGCTATTTCAGGTGTTATTCATTAAATATTTACTTTCCAATGATGTGTCTGGTCACTGGGACGGACTTTGAATGTCCACAGCTAAAAGATGCTAGCAACCACAACCAAAGCTCAGGGGTGGGGACGACTAACCTGAATCGTTTTCGTCACCTCAGTGTTAGGATTTGATCTTTCTTCAGCATCCTACAATGTTCCCTGACAGTCAGAGGTTGACAGAAAACAGAGGAACTTCACTCGGCTCTGTTTAGCCTTCCTGTTAGCTGCTAAAAGCCTCCGTCTCCCTCGCAGCCCACATGAATGAAGACATTTCTCCACATGACAGAAATAGTTCCCGTTAAGACGGCTTCTTAGAGCTCTGCGCTTCCTCTGACCGCAGTTATAAATCGGCAACTATGAGTCTTCCTGCATTAGCAGTATCTAAATTCAAGAGTCGTGCTCACCTCCAGCCATTCATCAGTCAGGCTAAAAAGCAGTTCAAAGCAAATTTCCCCATCCAGCATATGACATTTTGCTTAAGAACCGACCCACGCTCACAGCTGTACGGTCAAAAGCATCTGTTGTTGTTTTAGTTTCTCTTGCCTGACATTAGAGGACTCTGGAGGCCGGCTCTGACCCACAGCTGACCGTCAGTGTATAACTTCCTGTAATAAAATAGTTATAAGGCTCTAAAAAACTCTACTTGCTAATTGAGACTGCCAAAAGAAGAGCGGATGCACAGATTGGAAAGGAAGAGAATGACAAAACAATTATTGAAAAAGAACATGTACTCCGTTTAATTGAAAATCCGCAGTTCCTCTATTGTCCACGAGGGGCGCTGTGTTTTAATTAGCAGATTAAGCTTCAGGTGTGGAAAAATTTAAATCATTTCTTAATTTTTATCTGTTTGATGTATTTTGTGATGCAGGACAGTGTTTTTAAGTTCCAAAAAATGTGAATAAATGTTTTTCCAACATTGTACGATCACTGTGATCAGTTCTTATGCATAATGCACTTAAGTAACTGAGTAAAAGTATTGTTGAAATTGCGCATACTGTTCTTATAAACGCTGAGGTTATTCATAATATATTGTGTAAAAGTGAAATTAATTTAATATAAAAATGAACAACAAGTCCACATTTATTAGTTCTATTTAATCTTGCAATGAGTTTACCCGTGTGGCCCTCTTGAGATCAGATTAAGCTGTATGCGGCCCCTCAACCAAAATGAGTTTGACACCCCTGCCCTAAACGCTTGGCTCTAACGTCTGGGTCCCTGGCAGTGGAGGTTCTGTCCACAGTCTAATCTAATGATCCTCCATGAAAGCTGTTCCTGTCTTAGACCCAGGGTTTGCTGTGGCTAATTATGTGTCTGCTTGTTCCTGTAGGAGGTGAGCGAGCCCACCAAGGAGGAGAAGGCGGTGGCCAAGTACCTTCGATTTAACTGCCCCACCAAGTCCACGAACATGATGGGCCACCGAGTCGACTACTTCATCGGTCAGTGCTCAGCGTCTGCACTCCATCGGTCCTCCGACACGGACGTCTGTACAGGACGGCTGATTTATCCAGGCTGAAAAAACGCGGTGCTAGGCTGGCCGCTGATGGCTCTACGTCAGTCGAGCTTTTTCTGCCACACGGCGTTTATATTTGCATCGTTCCGTGACACCGCTAAACATTTTAGTCAGTTTTTGGAGCAACTTGCTCTCCAGGGTTTTAGTAATCGCCCCAGAAATTTATGACAATTACAGTAAAGCAGGAAAATGTTTCACTGCGTTTTCACCTGAGCCTGTATCTGAACTGCACCGCGGCGTGCTCTTCCTAAGTCTTTGTTCTGGATTTCCGTCTCGATCTGGAGAGACGTGGTTACAAGCTGCGTGCTGATTGGTCGGTGGGAGCATAAAACAGGAAGGAGATGATTGTAGCCGTTCCTTTCGTCTCACCGTTAAGCTGTAGTTATCGTTCAGGGTGTGATTGGCTGTGTGGCTTCACGCATAAGCTCAGTGTACAGTGTCTTCCAAAAGTATTCACACCCTTGAACCTTTTCACATTTTTCTACTAATAGGAAGCAGCACGTGGTTGTGCAAAGGAAGGAAAAATAGTCACGGTTTTCAAATATTCTTAAAAATAAAGATCTGTTGTTGCGTGGATCTGTTACTACTCCCTTCAATCTGATGCAGCTGATAAAATCCAGAGCAAAGTACCATGAGTGGCGGCTTAGTTAGCAAACGATGTCACCTGAGATCAGGGACGAAGCCGTCGGGACGTTTGATGCAGATTCTTACGCGATAAAAGCGTTAAGCATCTGACTGAGGCCTGTCCAGGCCGTCGCCCTAAACTGGAAATAGTGTGGCACAAAACTGAGAGGCAGCGCATTGATGAGAATAGCCGCCTGGTCTGCGGTAACTCTGGAGGAGCTGCAGAGATCTACAGCACAGGTGGCAGAATCTGTCGAGAGTAAAACATCGAACATCTATGACTAGAGAAAGTCCATTGTTAAAATAAAGTTTAGCCCAAGCCACAGAAAAAATGTGAAAGAAGGATCTGAGACAAAAATGAAACTTTTGACCTCCATGTTAGCCAAAACGTTGCTGGGTGTTTTCTCTATTCTAGTCTTTGATTGCTGTTTGTTATATCAGGGTTTATACAGGAATGACTAACCCCAATTTAATGCTTTTTAATGCTCTTTTAATGCTCGTAGAAATAAATTTAATGCCATCAACAAGTACCCATATATATATATATATATATATATATATATATATATATATATATATATATATTAGGGCTGTCAATCGATTAAAAAATCCAGCTTCTGGCAGGTAATGTAAAATGTTCTTTGGTTTATATTGAAGGAATTCCTACACTACATCCAGAATCAACATTTCATTACTTTACTGTAGGTTTTTCAATATAGACGTAGATGATAAGGCATATGGAAAGTCCTAAATTGAATGAGAAAGAGAATCTATAGAAAGAGATAAAGTTAATAACGAGGAGAACATCAAAACTCAAATCTCTGTCTTTGCAAATGAGGAATTGTCAAAATATACCAGTTGAAACATCCAAAGAACTGTTGATCCTGTTAATTTAGACACCCTGACAATGAATGTTTAGCCCCTCAATTTTAAAATGGACGGTGATTTTAAACTTGACAGTCAAAAAGGACCTCAGTTAAGTCATTTTTATCATTTAAGGAACAAAGCAAAGGTAAAACATATTCTTTCAAGGCAGAAATATGGAAACACTACTCTAAGCCTTCATTTCATCATGGCTGGATTTGTGTAATTCTCTTTATCTCTGAATCGGTCAGTCCTCACTCAAATGTCTGCAGCTGGTTCAAACGTTGCTGCACACCTTTTAATGGAAAAACATAAAATAAAGCACATTAGCCCATCCTGGCCTCCCTTCACTGGTTGCCTGTTTATCTTAGAGTTCAGTTTAAAGAACTTCTGTTTGTTTTTAAGTTTTAAACTGTTGATTCTTTACTCAAGTCATTTTATTAGATGTTATTTTGTTTTACCTCGTGTTAAAGTGCTCTTTAAATAATGATGACAATGATGATGATTATGATCACAAGAAACGTTTGCATCATCACCCAGAAGCTGGAAAGAAAAAAGACAAAAACATTTTTCACACCTCACTTAGTAACTCAAGGAATTATTTTAAACAAAATATTTTAGGCTAAAATATTAAACTGTTTATTGGTTGTTGTTTTTTCTTCAATCCCACCGTTATGTTTAGTAATTTCTGCCAAAAGCTGCAGCATTTTCATTTAATCCATCTGAATGCAGTATTTGCAAGCCCTACTCTGATTGGATGGAAAGAAACCTGTCTGTGATTGGCTGGTGAGGTGGACAGTTTTTTTGTTTTTTTGAAGACAGTTTTTGAAGTCAAGAGCGCAGAATCCCACGAGCCGCTCACAGCTGGTGTTATGCGTGGAAGCAGCAGGTCACGGGCAGACACGGAACCGAAGGCGAGCAAAGTGGATTGAGAAGAGTTTATCAGTTTTGAGCGCGCGTGATGTTTAAACGCTGAATACCTGCCTCACTGCGCGCTCAAACAAAATACACAAATATCGCTCCAGAAGTTGACATAGGCAATGCTGACTGAAAAATAAGTGGGTATACGCCGTATACCTGCGTACACCCTGGACTACACTGTCCGACTTCATGTGAGACCGTAAAGCATTGACACCCATTGTGCAAAGCTTAATTTTTTTTTACAAACACGGCAAAATTCTTCGTCATCTTTACCGTCGACAGGCTGCAGCCATGTCCGTTTTCCATCCGCTTTTGATGAAATTAGCATTTTCCCACTCTCTCTGCCTCGAGTCCATTTTCCGAACATTGTAAAAACATACAGCTTTACGATGAACCGGAAGCAGTTCCGCGCACAACGCGGAATCAGTGATATCTGATATAATATATCTGAAGAAACTGTTTTTATGACCGTATTTTTTTTAGAAAAAAAATAAGCCATTTTTAATGCCACAGATAATCACATTTAATGACTTTTAATGCCAATTAAGGCCTTAATTTTAGAAAATTTCATTTAATGACTTTTAATGCCCCGCGGAAACCCTGTATATGAATAAAATAAAGACGAGATGTTTTACTGTCTGTCTACGTTTAGCATCCAAGGCTGTGGACTGTCTTCTGGACTCCAAGTGGGCCAAAGCCAAGAAGGGAGAGGAGGCGCTGTTCACCACCAGAGAGTCGGTGGTGGATTACTGCAACAGGTCGGCCTGCGCTTGACATTTGACCCGGATGTTAAGACCAGAACCAGCTTCAACCGTCAACTCAAACAGAAATAATCACATCATAAATTTAGTATCCAAAGTCACAATGGTCAATGTTTTTTTTTTTTTTTTTTTTTAGCAAATATGTTGGGTTTTGTCTGACTTTACATTGAAAAGGGAGGACTTTTAGCAGCGAACGTCGGTGAAAATCACTCGCAGCTCCTGGAAATCCAATCTTTTGTTTTTGTTCGCAGACTCTTGAAGAAGCAGTTCTTCCACCGGGCTCTGAAGGTGATGAAGAAAAAGCCGGAGAAGGACGCCAAGAAGGAGAAGGAGAAAGAAAAAATCAAGAGCGACAGCAGCAAAGAAGATGAGAAAAAAGGGAAGAAGGAGAAAGAGAAGAAGAAAGAGTCTGAAATTGTCGAAACCAAGAAAGAGAAAAGCGTAAGTGACTCCAAAACACTCCAGAGGAAAAAAAGGTACTTGAGGGATCATCAAATCAAGTAATCACAATTTCTCCAATGCCAAACATTATTTTGGGTTGCCTTCTGTAGACCCACTGGCCACAATACGTGATATATTTGCCTTTAGTCGCCTTTACTCTGAGCTGGTGGACCTCCAAACCGTCATGGAGCTGATATTCATCCTGCATGTCAGGTCAAAGTGCAAACCCTTACAAGCTTTGGAGGGGGGGGGAACGTGTGGGTGCCTGAATCATAACAAGATGTTTTCCAGGTCTGGAAAGTGCTTGATCTTCTAGTAATAAAGAGCTAGATTAAAAGCCTCAATTGGATATTTTTATGTGAGAGGCACCAAATGGAGAGCGATCATTGTGCCTTTAATGAAGCCTCAGAACGCCGCGCTGCAGCTCGGAGTGGGTCTGCTCCTCTTTGTGATACGACCCCGTCAGCAGTAGACGTCGCCACGGGACCGGCGGCGTCCTCTGGCGGAGCTACGAAGCTGACCTACTTCGAGCACATCATACGTCATCTACTCTAAAATGTGCCACAACAAAGCCTTTTTATTGCAAACGTAAGTAAAGCTGGTTAGCTACTGGTTCAGTAACACACAAAGTGGCTGTGGCTTGACGACGTTCCGTCATGTCAGGGACGCTCCCCGTTTAGGACGACCCGTCCTCGTCTTCCACCCATTATGAATGAGAACGAAATGTGTGGCGCGTAACAACAACCTTTACTATGTTGTAGAGTGGTAGAGAAGAGGCGAGCTCTCACAGCGCAGAGATACACACTGGTCTGAAAAGTTTGAAAATGTACCTTAAATGCTTGAAGTTTACTGTGGGAAAGTCTACAAACCCCGGGGTCTGGTAATGGTTTTGTGTTGAGTAAATGTATTTAACCGGTTCTGCCTTAAATATGTCCATATTTTCCACACTAGGTCCTAAATCACATTTACTCAGGGTGTCCGCTACATGTACCTGACCGTGGCACACCGCCACACCTTCACAATGAAGCTTTCTTTAAATAGGTGGTAAAACATCTGAGACATATTTACTCCATGTTACGTATAGCCTATATTTGCGCACTTATACCAACCATAATCCGCATTTGAAATGGATTTAAATATCATGAAACGCTAACATGTACTTTATTATGAAAATCCCACCTTTCCTGCTCCTTCCTGTCTGGCTGCTAGCGGCTACTGTGCTGCGCTGCCGTCAGGAGGGAAGGAAAACTAGAGACGACGGTCCTGTGTTGCCCACTTTGTTGCTTTATTTAGTGACTTTTCAGACCATTCTAGGGACTTCATTTCAAAAAGCGACTAGTAATAATGACTTATTTTCTATTAATTACTTTACTGAACGCACCGATCGTTCTGAATCACTGTATTGAGGCAGCAGTGAGAGCTTCCGCTTCCCTCAGCGCTGTCTCACAGGCACACCACAGCTGCTGCTGCCTCGTCACATAAATATAGTTTTTTAAGTAATCAATTTTGTCTCTGAAACTGTCGCAATAAAATAATTCCCTGAATTTGATTCACACACAACTTCAGTCACTCGTTCACTTTGTGCCTCTAACTGTCTTTTTGGTTTTATTTAGTGGGGATTCAGGCAATTTCCTAAAATTCCTAAATCATTTTATAAAGGTAATTTTTAGTTCCAGACACATTTAATCACCGTTTTAATAACTGTCATTTCATTTTAGGCTTGGCAGTATTATTAGCCTGTGAAAAAACGACAACCTCGTTGATTACGGGTTGAACGATGTGACAAAATGATTCCCTACGAAAATATAAATGATCTTACAGAAACATGAAGTGTGATAACCGTTCCAATACTATTCTCATTAATTTGAAGAGTTTTGCCAACTTTTGTCAAGCAGAAGTTAAGAAATATATTCCAGAAGAAAGGAGGAAGACGAAGAAATTAAGTTGTTATGTCTAAATTACAATTTATGTTCATTTCAAAACAAAAACGAGATTCGGGTAAAGTTGCCTATTGCTACCTAAAGAAAAAGAAAATCGTCAGAACAAGAAAAATCATTTTAAAATGCAGACTGTCTTTGAACGGCAGGACGACAGCCCAGGAACCCCAAAGAAGAAGAAAGAGGTGAAGAAGAAGTTCAAACTGGAGCCTCACGAGGATCAGCTGTTCCTGGACGGGAACGAGGTGAGAAACCGCGTCTTAAGAGTTCTTCCTCGGTGGTTCAGCAAGTGGAGAAACGCAACACTCTTGTCTGCAGGTGTACGTGTGGATTTACGACCCGGTCCATTTCAAAACGTTCGCCATGGGCTTGATCCTGGGTGAGTGCAGGCTGTAGCCGTCGGGTTTGTGCTGAGCAGGAAGCAAACGCGGGGCCCTTCTCACGCTGATCCCCACTTGTTGCTCTCAGTTATCGCAGTGATTGCAGCCACGCTGTTCCCGCTGTGGCCCGCGGAGATGCGGGTCGGGGTGTACTATCTGAGCGTCGCAGCCGGCTGCTTCGTGGCCAGCATCCTGCTTCTAGCTGTTGGTAAGTAAAAGAAGTCCTTTTCTCTACAGTCAGCAGCATTTTAAACGTGTGTTTGTTCCTGTATTCCTACGCTTTCACCTTTTTGACTCGTTTTGTCAGTATGTTGGTGAAGATTCTCAGTCATCCGGGTCTTGATCAATCCAAAAAAGGTTTAAAAAATGAATAATAACCACTCTCCATTGTTGGGCCGACCAGTTGCAGGTGAATCTAAGCTCCAACGAGGCCTCGCCTGCTTAAAACTCCACTTCAAACATTTTGAATTGAGAAATCTTCCTGGATGGGAAGCCAAACGTCTTCAGCTTAGGGCTGGACGACATAGAAAGAAAGTGTAGCGATCAATTGGAAATCATATCGATCGATATTGATAACTATCAACAAATTCAAAACATAGATTTTAAGTGCAGCCCTGCCCATTTTATGTCGTTGCTTAGCAACCTATTTTTAGATACAGAACACACAAATACTGAATTCAAACTCAACCCTTTATTCAAATCAACTTTTTACCAGAACTGCAAGTTTTTAAAAAAGAAAAAAGAAAGTGTGCTCTCTGAACTCTTTGAAGGGGGCGGAGCTTGGTGATAGAGGTTCCTGGGTCTGCGTTGTAATTGGTTGGGAGGATGTAATGACTGTAATATTAACCTACATGGCTAGAATATAAAAAGAAGGAAAACTGTAATTCTACTAAACTTTTTGACCCTTTTTTTCCTATCATCAATAGACGCCTATCGGTCGATATATATCGTCATTGAATTATCGTCCAGCCCTACTTCAGCTTCACAATAGGAGTCCAGTTTTATTTTTTTAACCTTTTCTTGACCCGTTTTGTCAGGTTACAAATACCAAATTAAATGGATTTTATTGGGGGTTTATGTGAAACTATTTGACCGTTTTTAAGTTGAAGGGAGGGGATTGTGGTGATTATTTTCCACAGGTTGCTGTTGAATACAGGTGTGAACTTTGACTGGGCCGTTCTAAGACATGAATAGCAGCTTTGGGTGTGCGGTTTGGTCCTGCTGGAAGGTGAACCTCCATCCCACGCTCGCGTCTTTAGTTGCTTCTAACAGCGTTTCTTCTAAGCTGGCCCAGTATTTAGCTCCATCCATGACTCCACGACTTTCCTTGTCGCTTCCAAACAAAAGCATCCCCGCGTCATGATGCTGCCACCGCCGTGCGTCAACCTGGGGATACTCTTTTACATCTTTAGATGATGGACTGATCCGTGCTCCGTGAGACGTTCAGAACTTAAGTGATGATTTATAAACTAACTCTGTGTTTCACTTCTCCGCAACTGTATCCCTGACTCGTCAGGTGAATCCCTTGAGATAAATAAAAGTTCATGGCGCGACGTCACAAAACACATCAGCTTTGCTGTCTCAAACGTTTTCCCCTCTCCCCTCAGCCCGCTGCATCCTCTTCCTGATCATCTGGGTGGTGACCGGAGGCCGCCACCACTTCTGGTTCCTGCCCAACCTGACG
Organism: Fundulus diaphanus; assembly: GCA_037039145.1. NCBI lineage: Eukaryota > Metazoa > Chordata > Actinopteri > Cyprinodontiformes > Fundulidae > Fundulus > Fundulus diaphanus. The sequence continues at coordinate 21,462,596 of CM073133.1, read as the reverse complement.
GCAGACGTGGGCTTCATCGACTCGTTCAGGCCGCTCTACACTCACGACTACAAAGGCCCACGGAGCGCCGACAGGAAGGGCTCGGACAAGACCGACGAGAAGGACGACGGCGCCGCCTCCCTCAAGGCTCACAAGTCGGACAGCGACGAGAAGTCGGACAGCGAGAAGAAGGACGGCGACGACGAGGAGGACGACGACGAGGAGGAGAGCAAGGAGGCGAAGCGAGGCGGAGCGGACGACCGGCATTCGGACACAGACAGCGACCGGCGGGAGGACGAGGGCTCGCAGCACAGCAACGGAAACGACTTTGAAATGATCACCAGGGAGGAGCTGGAGCAGCACACCGAGGAAGACGAGGAGGAGGAGGAGGAGGAGGAAGGACAGGAGGACGCTGAGGAGGCACGTGAGAGGAAAGAAGATGGCGAGAGTGAGTGTAAACCCCAGACTGCTGAGACATAAACTCCCTGCTCCATCACTCTGGTTTTCTCCTCCTTCCCCGCTGTGATCCAGGACCTGCCAGTCCAGCCTCGGCGTGCAAACAGGCTCCATCTCATGCCGTTGAGATCTTCCACTAGACCGTACCGGGAAAGACTGAACACTCAAACGTTTACGGCTACGACAATAAGGGGGGGGGGGGGACGTCTGAAAGAAGAAGCCTTAACGGTGGAAATGATTCCTTTCCAACTAAATGTTATTTATGTTAAAATGAAACTGCTGCTGGAACGAGTTTGCCTGAGGAAGCTATTGGACCCCAAACGCCACCTCTGAGCGTTTTTCCTGTCCCGGCGCCTCGTTCCATCCGCGCCGTTTGGGCCGTGTGACGTCAGACCAACGCGACGCCGAGGAATCCTGTTGGTCTGGCGAGGAAGCTCAGAGCCGGCGCCCCCGATAGGTTTCTCAGGCAGGAGAGAGGTCAGCGCGCCAGCTGTTAAACCCTGAACTCAACCAGATGGACCAAATCCCCACGTTTATTCTAGACACGACCACATTACGGCAGCAGAGTAGTGCGCGTCTCTCTGAGGTACGAACTGCAGCTTAATCTCAGTTCATTAGCTGTTTTTTTTCTCATTTGTTTCGCTGGTTAAGTTCAGATGAAAACTCAGATACCATATAGATTCATTACACTTACAGTTTTTTTTACTTCTGTTAGTTTTGATGATTATGGCTTAAAGCTATTGAGTTAACAGGCTAATCAGCAGACCAGTCCTTTTTTGTCCATAGCGTGGGTAAAACGCTACTTCAGCGTACTTTTTCCTATCGCCTAACTTTCCATTAACGTGCTCGGGGCCCCTCTGAATCACCCGAATAAGGGTTGCTTCACCAATCTCTAGATATCCGTGTTGCCGGTGCACCACTACACGTTTTCCTTCCACTCAACTTCCCAGTTACTATGGTTACTACACAGAACTGTGTTCAGCCAGCTTGTCTACTAAAGGCCGTCTGTGGCTTCTACCCTCCCTGTCCCATAACAAGACTGCCACCACACCGGTTTTAAACATTTTTACTGGCTTATTCTGAAAATGAAACCTGTATTTTTAATTTGCTCTAAGCCATAGTCGTTGAGATTTACAGAAATAAACCCCTGAAACGTTGCACCGTGTAAAGAAATCTCAGTTTCACCTTTTGAACCGTATTGTCACATTTGTTTCCTACGTGGCTCGTGACCCCGGTGCAGTCCGCTCACTATGAAATATTTATCCAGAAAAGTACATCTAAGCGGCGAAGACGGCTGCCGTACTACATATGTTTTTAGATTCTGTTCGTTTTGCAGGACAACTAGTGCTGTAGGGCCTAAAGTTGAGTGAAGCGGTGGGAACGTGAGCAGATGTAAAGTGAACTCTAGTGCCAAACACGCCAGATGACAAATGCTTTGCCTGCTTGAAGACGAGGAGCTGGGTTGTGTTTCATGAAGCCATTGGTTTTGTAGGCGCGCCGTCACATTCGTCCACCAAAAACAACGAGCACAGCACAAAGTTGTAGGCGTGCGGGTAAGAAAAGAGGATTTTGGTCTCAATGAAACCATTAAAATGCGTTCACACTAGACTCCTGTCCAAAGGGGTCAAGTCTAGTCTTGCACAAGCGATCGGTGGGCTTATTTTTTTTGAACCCAGATCCGCTCACTGATTGGCTGAGATCCAGTCCCCCCGAGGTCCAAGCTGTTCTTTCACTTTATCTTCGGGATAGAAATGGGTTAGCAGCTCTTTCTAGGCATAGCGAGGATTATATTTAAGTATAAAACAGAAGTATATCATTTATATATGGATTCTATTAATGTTTCAGATATATGACTATAGTACTCAAAGGTCTCAAACCATAAAAACAAGACTCTTTTCCATTTGTGTCCCGTTCTTGTTTCAGTCATTTAACTTTTAAAGGTAGAATCTGGGAATCATTGGATTACAGCGGGGTGTGTTTTTTTTTTTTTTTTTTAATATTCGCCACTATGTGCAGCGTGTGATACGGTAGGTTGTGCGTTGCCAGGTCTGCTTTTCTCCCTCCGACAACCTGAAGTTAAGGAACCAGCGGTGTGCGTACAACACCGACACAATCTGATAAACGTTTGCGCAGTTTTTTGTTTTTTTTTGTACGTTCTTTATGTTACTGGTCTAATCTGTGTTTAGTACGTTTGTTTTATTTTTTTTTTCTCCCTGCCGTAGTCTAATGAGGTGTGTAGCTCTCTGACTTTCTAATTTGCATGTCACCATGTTATGTTTGTCACCGTTTTGATCCTTATTCGTTTGTTTTTTTAAACGGGCAAAAAGTGCATCTCTGTCTGCAGAGCTGCCAGCGGTTTGACTCCGGATCGTCGTTTCACACAGAGAAAAAAACTAAAACTATTCTCCCAGCTGTTCTTGACTGTTGCAAACTATCGGTCTGTTGTGTATCGTAGTATTACTCTATGCTGCTGCTTTTCTCATCGCACATTTCTGGGGGAAAATTAAAGTGAAAATGTAAGAACTTCCACATTTTATCTCTGGTGTCTTTTTCGACCACCTTGTCGATATCATTCTCGAGACTGTAAGGTATCGAAGTGTAATTTCCTGAAATTGGATGTCTGGATTATATCTGTATGTTATTGCAATAAAAAGTCTAGAAAGCATTAGGGTCTATGTATAATTCTTTACTGCTATATGTAAAAAAAAAATAAAAAAAATAAAAAAGCTTCATGTCTGTTAAGGAGATCAAAATACATCCTGAAAAAGTAATTTCAGTAACAGAGTTCAAAACGTGAAACCCATGTGAATTCCTTACACTGAGGTATATAAGAGCTTATTTCTGTTCATTTTGATGATTATAGCTTCCAGCTAATGAAAACCTGAGTTAAGCTCAGGAAAGCAGGTTCTGACCTAGTTTGCATTTTTTTCCTCCCACTTAACTTTTCATTTAAAGGCTTTATGCTTTTATAATCCTAAATCTATAGTTGTCCCTGCCACTCATTCCAACTTTTTCTTGCAAACATTTTCCTTCCACTCAACCTTCCAGTCATATGCTTGGATGTAGCACTCAGCCAGTTTCTCCAGCAATGACCCCTGAGCCCGACTGTTAGCTGTGTTCCTCATTTCTACATTAGAAAACTATTTAATATTTGTGATATTAAAATACTTCTGAGAAAGTACATTTTGAATTTTATTTAGCTGTAAGCCATAATTAACTAAAATCTATATAGCGTGAATTGAATTACAATTTCTAGGGATGCACAGATGAGGAGCTGCACATCCTGGTGAAAAACATCTACACAACTGTATCACAACAGTACCCAGTGGTTTGCTACCGCTTCAGGATTTAAAACCATTGCAGAAACGACACAAAGTGTTGTAACGACGTTGGTTACGTTCTGGAAACCCAGATTGTGAGTATAGGTGCAGCTCTTTATTTCCGTTAAAGATCAAACTGAGAAAGAAACAGTGTCAAGCTTTTTATTGTCACATTCTGCCACATCATTTTGTCAGCTTTTTTTTTTTAAACATGAAATTCACACAGCCGGGTTACAGCTCATTATCAGCTGCAGTCTAAACGTAACTGCAGTGTGAACAAAATCAAGACTCTGGATTCTGGAGGGAACGCAGCAGGAACATTTCAGGTGATCACTAGTAATATTTCCATCTTCTTGAAATAGACGAACATGAACATAACACTGAATGCATTTGAACTAGAGATCTGTATGTACAAATATACAGGAAATAGCTGAGGAGGAGCGTCGGTCTCCTATAGCATGCTGCTTGTTTATGAACGGGGAGTGCTAGGTTCTCATTGTCGCTCGTATGCCATTATGTGACAATCAGATTTTTTTTCCTGTCTGCATGCTGTAGCAGCAAACTACAGACACAAATGCAGAGTGGGTGCACAGAATGGTAATGATATAAGTCAGGGTAAAACACCTATAATAGTCTGTGTAATCATGCGTTCCACAGGACCTGGGTCACCGTCTGCTGCTTTCTAAGTGTGTCTCTGAGCAAACCTGACGCCCTCAGCGGCGTTCCTTCAGTTCTCTGTGTCTGACGAGTCTGACACGTCCTCGAGTCGGGCCTGCCTCTTGCGAACGTTCCAGTGCAAACACTGAGCCAGGCTTTCGAACCAGTCGTACACCAGGTCGTGGCAGCAGATGGACGGCACCGGGTAACAAGAGGTGGTGATCTTGATGCTGTCGTGAGGAAGACGGGACAAACGATAAGGAGACCTAACGGGGACGATGAGACAGACCAGGAGGGTTCTTGATACGTACCAGTCTCCGTGCTGGATCTCCTGTCTCCTCCTACCGTCAAACGACACCCACACGTTGTTCCTCGCATCAGGAGACAGAGTGATCTGATTGGGAACAAATAAAGACAGACTGTGGGTTTCAGCCCAGAACATCTCCCCTTTGATCAGAGGGAGCAACACTAAACCACCAAAGCCTGTTACTGACAGCCAACTACTAATATTACACAACATCTGCATAGGGTGGGGCAGGGTGGCTACGCATTTTTCATGTCAGAATAGACATGAAAAATGTTGGTCTCAAACATTTTGCTGTTTGCTGTGTATTTATCTTTTGCTAATATGCGCATAGAAGGCTACGGGTGAGAGGGGAAAAGTAATGAGTGCCAGGAGGCACCTGGAGTGGAGATAGAGAGAGAAGTGGTTTGCCATACAGCTTGTTTTGGTCTACAGAAAATGCTCAAGCTCCACCTTGTGGTGAAATATCACTCACTGCTCCTTTAAAGTCTAAATACTAAAGGCTCACAATGAAGTTATGGCAGATATCTGCACAGTGGTGAGGCTATAAATATACAACATGCAACAACCAGAGGAAGAGAGGGATGAAGAAAGATGATAGGCAAACGGGTGGGTGGTTGGTTGAGTAAAACATGGATGGATGGATAAAACATGGATGGATGGATGGATGGATAAAACATGGATGGATGGATGGATGGATGGATAAAACATGGATGGATGGATGGATGGATGGATAAAACATGGATGGATGGATGGATGGATGGATAAAACATGGATGGATGGATGGATGGATGGATAAAACATGGATGGATGGATGGATGGATGGATGGATAAAACATGGATGGATGGATGGATGGATAAAACATGGATGGATGGATAAAACATGGATGGATGGATGGATGGATAAAACATGGATGGATGGATAAAACATGGATGGATGGATGGATAAAACATGGATGGATGGATGGATGGATGGATAAAACATGGATGGATGGATGGATGGATGGATAAAACATGGATGGATGGATGGATGGATGGATAAAACATGGATGGATGGATGGATGGATGGATAAAACATGGATGGATGGATGGATGGATGGATGGATGGATGGATGGATAAAACATGGATGGATGGATGGATGGATGGATGGATAAAACATGGATGGATGGATGGATAAAACATGGATGGATGGATGGATGGATAAAACATGGATGGATGGATGGATAAAACATGGATGGATGGATGGATAAAACATGGATGGATGGATGGATGGATGGATAAAACATGGATGGATGGATGGATGGATGGATAAAACATGGATGGATGGATAAAACATGGATGGATGGATGGATGGATGGATGGATGGATAAAACATGGATGGATGGATGGATGGATGGATAAAACATGGATGGATGGATGGATGGATGGATGGATGGATAAAACATGGATGGATGGATAAAACATGGATGGATGGATGGATGGATGGATACATGGATGGATGGATGGATGGATGGATACATGGATGGATGGATGGATAAAACATGGATGGATGGATCGATGGATGGATGGTAAAACATGGATGATTGGATGGATGGATGGTAAAACATGGATGATTGGATGGATGGATGGTAAAACATGGATGGATGGATGGATGGATGGATAAAACATGGATGGATGGATAAAACATGGATGGATGGATAAAACATGGATGGATGGATGGATGGATGGATAGATAAAACATGGATGGATGGATAAAACATGGATGGATGGATGGATGGATGGATAGATAAACATGGATGGATGGATAAAACATGGATGGATGGATGGATGGATGGTAAAACATGGATGGATGGACGGATGGATGGTCAAACATGGATGGATGGATGGATGGATGGTAAAACATGGATGGATGGATGGATGGATAAAACATGGATGGATGGATGGATGGATAAAACATGGATGGATGGTAAAACATGTATGGATGGATGGATGGATGGTAAAACATGGATGGATGGATGGATGGATGGTAAAACATGGATGGATGGATGGATGGATGGATGGATAAAACATGGATGGATGGATGGATGGATAAAACATGGATGGATGGATAAAACATGGATGGATGGATGGATGGATGGTAAAACATGGATGGATGGATGGATGGATGGATGGATAAAACATGGATGGATGGATGGATGGATAAAACATGGATGGATGGATGGATGGATAAAACATGGATGGATGGATAAAACATGGATGGATGGATGGATAAAACATGGATGGATGGATGGATGGATGGATGGTAAAACATGGATGGATGGACAGATGGATGGATAAAACATGGATGGATGGATGGATGGATGGTAAAACATGGATGGATGGATGGATGGATGGATAGATAAAACATGGATGGATGGATGGATGGATGGATAGATAAAACATGGATGGATGGATGGATGGATGGATGGATAGATAAAACATGGATGGATGGATGGATGGATGGTAAAACATGGATGGATGGACGGATGGATAAAACATGGATGGATGGATGGTAAAACATGGATGGATGGATGGATGGTAAAACATGGATGGATGGATGGATGGATGGTAAAACATGGATGGATGGATGGATGGATGGATGGATAAAACATGGATGGATGGATAAAACATGGATGGATGGATGGATGGATGGATGGATGGTAAAACATGGATGGATGGATAAAACATGGATGGATGGTAAAACATGGATGGATGGATAAAACATGGATGGATGGATAAAACATGGATGGATGGATGGATGGATGGATGGTAAAACATGGATGGATGGATAAAACATGGATGGATGGATAGTAAAACATGGATGGATGGTAAAACATGGATGGATGGATAAAACATGGATGGATGGTAAAACATGGATGGATGATCCCGTGTTTCCAGGTGTGTTTCCAGGTGAGGTGAGATCCCTGCTTCCTGTTTGTCTTCTGTATGCTGAGGTTAAAGTGCTCACCATGAGCTCCACTCCAGCAGGGACCACGATGGGCCTAAAGGACAGGGAGTGGGGACAGATGGGGGTGACCATGATGGCGGGGACATTAGGGTGGATCATCGAGGCTCCTGCTGCAGCTGCGTACGCCGTGCTCCCAGTGGGCGTGGACACAATCACCCCTGGAGGAGGGCACATACGCAAATGTTCTCACTCAGTACTCTCCCCGTGAAATAAAGTGACAGCTGAAGCAGGAAAAAAGAAGGAGGCATCTCACCGTCTCCCTGCACCGAAGTAATGAGCCGTCCATCGAGGTACAAGTCCACGTTAGACAGATAGGAGGAAGGGCCTCGGTCCACCACCACTTCATTCAACACCTGCATGCAGGCAAACAAACGTGGGCTCAGGTTAGGAGGCCCTCAGGAACAGCACAGCCTTTTAATCTGGAAGCTTAAACACATACAGTCCAGATGATTTTCTGAAACCCGTAAAATGCTGTTTGGGCGTACGGCTGTGTAACAGCGTGTGTAATGGTGCTCTATATCAGGGGTGTCCAAGGTGCAGCCCGGGGGCCATGTGCTTTCTGCAGCCCCCCCAACTGCATTTTGGCGATTCGGCTTTTTAATTAGGGGAAAATTATTACAGACAAGTTAAAATCTTCTTTCAGTTGGAAATATTAAGACAAGGTATCTGTCTTCTAATCGCTACACGTTTTACATTCTCTTTAATTTCATAGCAAATGGGACCACAACCATCCAATTACTTAAATGCAGACTTTCGTGCACAAACTCTGGTTTTATTTGTTTATTAAAATCGGTTGATTTATCAACGGTAGCGTTTTCAAAAAAAAAAGACAAATGCTGTTCTAACTGCTGAGAATATGCAAAAAAAAAAAATTAGAAATAAAAAGCCAATCGATTCCAAGAGATTTTGAAAACTGGATGACCACATTTTTATATATATTATATTAAGTTCTGGATCTATCGGAATATTCTCTTTCCAACAGAAAATCTGACTCATTTAATTAAAATATTACGTACATATTCTGTGGAGCAGGCGTAAAAGAAAAAAAATCACAATAGATTTTTATTGGTAATTTTAGTTTATATAGTTTTTTTGTGGCCCCCGTGTACTTTTGACTTTACTATTTAGGCTCACGTGAAGGAAAGTTTGGACACCCCTGCTCTATATAGTTAAACATTTTACAGTGGTGACATCTACAGGCCAAACGCCCCAATGTTCTCGTGTTTATATGCAGCCTAATGGTTTGGCATTGACACACATTTTATGGCTTTACACGTTTCTCAGTTGGTTTATTATTACATAAAACAATAAAAATAAAAACACAAGTTTTAAATGATTTCATTAACAAAAATCTCAGGTGTTTAGTGCTGACCCTTCACAGCTTCCGTACATCCCTCTAGGTCACTGCGTCCACATGTGGGCCGAAGCCCAACTAATCCTGAGCCGTTCTTCTCTTATTGGTGTGACCTCAAATTGCCGGCTCATATTTATTCATCCGCTTCTTGAAACCGGACCACCAAGTTCACTGTGAGGTTAAATGAGGAAGGTTTTATATCTAAAAGCTCTGATCATCTGACACCTTATTACGCCTTGTGTCGCTCCGACAGGCAGAAAATCCACAGATCATTACAAAATTGTGATTGGATTCTTGAAAGAAGTGCTCTTTGTGGATGTTTTGACACCGTGCGACACTTAAGGTGATGCCATTAGCCAGAATTGTGAGTCCGCGTCCTTGGATGAGACGCCGTCCTGCAGATTTATTGTGTCAGAATGCTTCACTGTTGGTGTGACACAGGACTTACAGCAGCAATCATCTTTTTTCCCCCTTTAAGCATAAATGATTGTTCCAGAAGTGCCAAACAACAGGCAGGAGGATAATGACGGCAAACAACTTGAAATGAGTCTTTGTGTCGATCTACTTCCTGCAGAATTTCAGGTTGAACTTGATGTTTCTCTCAGAGACAGAAGTGGTGTGTTTGCTGCCTCTGTGTGTGAGTGTGCGTGCGTGTTGCCAACGTTGACTCCCTCTAACCAGATGTTAGAAAAAATACCGGAGCGACAGATGATTTCTCTGGCTGCTTGAAGCATAGATATACCCGGCTCACTGCCGTTCAGCTGGCTGAAAGAAAGCTCCTACGTTTTTTTTCCCCCCCTCACTTAAAAAGAACCAAATCCAGCTGGAAATGTGCAAAAAAACACACAGATATCATGCTGTAGGACCGGTTGGGAAGCTACATGCTGCATGTCTGTCAGACAGGCCAATAAGGCGCTACCTGACAGATAGCCTGGCGAATTAAGCAGCTGATTTCAGAAAAAAGGGAGAATGCTGTCCTTTAATGACTTGAACTTCACTTATACATTTAGAAATTTATATATTTTCATCTATGAGACACTGAATTTAAAAAATGTTACATATAACATTGTATTTATTGTATTTACAGAAGAAATAATATTTCTTCTGTATGCTGTGCTTTTCTTTTTCAAATAAAATCCATCATTGCATGTCATAAATGTACTCTTCAAAGTTTTTGGATCTCCTACTGGCCCATTACTGCCCTGACATTTCAATTCTTCATTTTCTTCCAGAAGCAATATTCCTAAAAGTAACTTCCTCTCATGTGAGTTCATTTTAATACAAAGCAATGACGGCTGCATACTTCTCTCTGAAGGTAACCGTTGTTGACACAAGAGGACATGAGCTGCCCTTTAATGGCCACTCAGTCTGCTGAGCAGATTGATTTCAACTGGACTCTTTCACAGCTTCACCAATCTGTGTTTATTATGCTGAACCCAGATTAGCTGGTTAATTTGTCCCAGAGCTAAACTGGAACAAAATAAGCGTGTTATGCTACTAAATCGCCTTGCAAAGAGGTAACAATTCAATTTCAGACTTTTCCAGATTCAATTTGAAAGTTTTTATGATATTTTTGACATTTGATTAAAAAATAGATTTGTTTTATAAATTTTACAAAACCCACAAACATGAAACAACATAGTGCTGATTTTAATTCTGCAGTTTGGTAAAAGGGTTATTTCCATAATTTGGGTCAGTTAAAATCCAGGATAATCTTGACTAGATTATGAGAGTTTAAACAAAGATAACTTTTCCAAAGTTAAAAAAACAAGACATTTCAATAGTACTTCAAGAACCTTGGGTCCATGTTAAAAAACAGAGAACCTTTAGGGTCTAAAGTGCAAAAGAAAACAGTGAGTCTCCCATGTTTGAACTTTAAATGAGTGTTTGTCACTCAAAAACAAAATGGATTAAAAATTGAAGCAAAAACTAAAGATTTGATCGTCATCTAGTAAGTAAATTGAAGTAGAAAATGTGGATTTTATTTTTTTATTTAATGAAACAAGGGCAGGAAATGTAATATATTACCCATACCCAAACTTATCCAGACTTGGAAAATAATACAATTAAAGTTCTGTACTTTTCCAGATTTCTCAAGACTTTAAAGGAACGCTGTAAAGACGCATCTGATCACTCTTGTGATGTGAAATGCAACCCTAAAGATCGAAGTTGCAAAGTTGACTGAACCCAGCATCTGTGTCACTGCAAAACACCGCTGAACTTATATGAGCTGCAGCATACCAGGTCATTTAATACGCTGCAGATGAAAACATAAACTGCATGGTGCTAGAAAGAAGCAAATTGAATAATTAGATCCTGATGCACTTCCTGGTTCCCTGGAGCCTGCATTATGTAATCCCTTCTCACAGACATTAGATTTACTAGAGATAGTGGCGGCCTCGTGGTTAGAGCAGGGAGCTTGCGTCTTGCAAAAGGTGGCAGGTTCCCCAGTTCGAATCCCGCAGCCACTCTCACTGCAAAAAAAGGAACTAAAAGTAAGTAAAATATTCTTAAAGTTAGTATATTTTTCCTTGATTTGAGCATGTAAATAAGACTATTTGCCAGTGGGATGAGTATATTTTACCCCCAAGATAAGATAATTAGATACCCTGCACTTGAAATAAGATGGAGATGAATTGTTCTTATTTCAAGTGCATAAATCTTATTCCATTGGTAAATCGTCTTATATACCTGCTCAAACCAAGGAAAAATATACTCATTTCAAGAAACTTTTACTTACTTTTAGTTCCCTTTTTGCAGTGCTGGGTCCTTGAGCAACACCCTTTGGCCCAGAATGTGCGCCACCCAGTGGCAGCGCACGGCTCCCTAAGGAATGGGTTGAACGCAGAGGACAAACTTTACAGTATAAAAAGATGGAATCAGTGCCAACAATGAAGGCAAATGATCCTCCACCAGCAGACTGACAGTCCAACACAACAAAGGGAAACCGACAGCGCACCCGACACACAACACATCATGTTCCACACCTCGGTCACACGGCATTCTGCACCGCTGAGCTGCGATGTCTGGCAGATGTGCTGACGTCAGCGGAGCTCGGCTCAAATATCCTGCTGGAGACGGCAGACATGATGTAATGCGAGGTCTAAGTGGGGTTCAGAGAGCAGTGAAAACAACCCATCGCTGTGCTTTGCTGATGAGAAGGCAAACCGTCTGGAGCGAGACGACAGGAGGGAGCTGGACCTGACGAAACACAGACAGGTGTGCGAGCGCATGCAGTCAGGCATGTTGTTTAGTTACACTCCGTGCCAGACTGAGAGCATCAGGAACCATTAAATACCCATTTGGTGACGACTCCCCCGTTTGACGCCACTGTCTCCATGGAAACGGGCCCAACAGAACTTCACAACATCCGACATCGTCTCCCGTGTATGCGCTAAAAGCTTTGTTGTGACGGTCATCATGGAAACCGGGCTGATGTTTCCTCTCTGACCCGTACACATGTTCTGTGTGTGCACACAAACACACAAACGAAAGCCTGACAGCCTACGCCGTCGCTCTGCGGCCGCCCGGGCTCTTTGTCACGACAACCGAAGGACCGGGAGAGCTGAACCAGCAGGCGCCAAAATTCAGCACACAGAAAGGAAAAACAACTGTGGTGGCCGTCCTGGTTTTTGAATTCAATAAATGTTACAAAAGATTTGCAGTGGTAGCCGAGTTTTGAATTTATTCTGCATCCATCCATCTTCCAACACGTCTATCCCTTGTGGGGTCGTGAGGAGTGCCGGTGCCTATCTCCAGCTGTCAATGGGCGAGAGGCGGGGTACACACTGGACAGGTCGCCAGTCTATCGCAGATTTATTCTGTATCGATTTGCCATAAAATGTAATAAAAATCCACTTCAATACTAAAGCAGCCTGCTGGTCAAACACCAGATTAGTCTCACAGATGCACAGATTTCTCTAATAAGCTATTTAAAAAGACTGTTTTCAGCAACATGTCAAGATCCGTCTGCATTTCTTTCAGGCTGCATGAGAGCAGGACTTTTAGCAGCTAACAGGAAGGCTGACCACAGTACAGCACAGTGGGTCTGTTTTGTTTTTTCTTTTGAGCTGTAAACCTCTTCCTAACAGCATTATCAAGCTATGAGTTACTCACTTCTTCATGTGAAATGTTCCTCCGAAAGGTGAAGCTGTTATGCTGTGTTATGGTCCTTTACAAATATGCCCATGCATGGTGACGCGTAGCAAGGGAGAGGAGGAGCTGGGTGGCAGCCAGAGCGGAGCTAAAGAGTCACGGCTCGGCTCACATCTTGTTTTGGTCTGCAGACGGTGCTCAAGCAACACCAGGTGGTGAAATGTCGCCTATTGCTCCTTTAAAGAACAGCAAAGTTGATCTGCTATGCTGGAGGATGATTTAATGAGACACGTTCAGTGAACTCAATTGAACTTGTAGATATTGAGGATTTTTAAAGACAACCTCTCATTTGAGAAGGCCGTCTTGTGAAAAAGCTGAGGTTTTACCAAGCCCCTACAATAGAAAATGTCTGCTTTGCTTTTTATGTAAAACTGGAATTAGCAAAATCCACCTTTTCGCCTGTTGCTGGATATGGAGATACACTGAACGTATATAAACATCTGCGATGCTGAAGGGCGAACCTGTTTTTTTCACCCGTCATTCTCTAATACAAACTGGTTATCTCTGCCTGCTTGTCATCTATGTCACTGGTGTTCATATATAAAAAACATTGTGAGTAAAACTTCTTGTCATCTCCTCTGGAAGGGAGACAATTGTTGCTCATTTGACATTTCAAAAACGCTGCGGCACTTTAAACTGGTACTCATAAACCTGAACACATCACCTCACTGCAAAGGCTGCCTGTGAAGTTTAGAGCTCATTTTGAAATTCTTATTCTTCCTCTCAGAGCCACAGGTTGGCCGACGACCAGCTCCTGTATGTACTGAGCTCTAAGAGGAAGCTCAGAGAAGAAGAAGAAATCTTTATTTATCAATGCAATTGTAAATTCCCCAGGCGCTGTGATAGCTATCACTTGCTCCTGCTCAGGGGCCCACAGTGGCCGTCTGCAGGGATCGAACCGGGTACTTGCAACCTTCTCAGAGTGCAAGCACTGCTCTAACCACTAAAGCTTTCTCTATTGTTGCTCTACAACTGTGGGATAACCTACCCCTGCCCACGGAGAGACTCCTTCACTCTCCACTTTTAAAGCTATAGCTGGTAATGATGGAGAGCTAGCAGGATTTGAAAGTGGCGCCTCCTCTAAGCTCCTCCTCCTTCTCCTCCCCCAAAATGTAAATCCGCAAACTACCTCATGTCTCATGAGAAAACTTCTCCTTGTCCTCTTTTCTCTTCTCCTCCTGCTAATACGGTATTTCTGCGGAGGGATGGGCAGAATATTTCCAGCAACGGTGCAACGTGACGTGTGTTCACGGGGGGGAGGAGGGACGGAGGGGTGGGGGGGTCCATAAAGTGTCAGCATAGGATTACCAACTATAGCTTTTTTAGTTTATTTTTTTTTTCCATACTATAGCTTTAACACATTAACATAACCCATTTTTATTGTTTGCCTTTCAGCTTCAGCAAGTATTACTTTGACCTCGTTTGTTTCATTTAGTATAATCTTTTATCTTTCTTGTGAATTGCTTATTTTTTTCATGGTATTATGTTTATTGTTTGCAGCTATGTGCGGCACTTTGTTTCAGCTGCTGTTGTTTTTAAAGCACTTTATGAATAAAGTTGGTATGGTACTACGGTTATCTGTGTAATTTACTCCTCTGGTGTGAGACATTTGCTGATGAAATGTAAAGCTCTCCCTTGCAAAATACACTCGTTTTTGTTTTTTTTCAGTAGGAAACACCTGGTAAATACAGAAATAGTTACTTTGAATGTCTCCATGTTGTGATTTCTGACACCGTAGCCCTACTGGAAACCTACAGCCGAGGACAGACGCTTTCACATAAAGTAAAGCTTGTTAAACAGAAAGTTTAACAAGTTTATAAATCTACTGTAATTAAACACTTTATCTATCTAAAATCTATCGGAATCACATCAAGTTCAATGGGATTTTATTGTGTAATACTATTTTACGTCAGACACACCTTAAAGCTTTAAGATGACGCCGTTGGATTATACAGTAAATGTAATGGATGTTTTTCTTGAGACGGGCTACAAAGATAGAAACATTTCCGGGTTTTTTTAGTTTTTTTTTTTTATATTTAGATAGTTATTTGACCCGTTCTCTTCTGTGCCAGGAGTACAGAGATCACCACATTTGATTCAGTATTGTAATTTCTACTCAGATCCCCTCTGGTGTCGCACACACACACAAGATCAACATCAAGCCTAAAAATATGTCGTGGCTCTAAAATCAAAGCAAAGAACTAATCAGAAAAATTTAAGAAACGACGTCTCAAGCAACAACTATTTCAGGAGGGAAAGTATTGCCTAGTTTTGCTAGTTGCCAGGCAGCAGCAGAGACAGACGAGCGAGCAGCTTCGCAGCATGAGATGAATCACTGAACACCGCGAGGAATCCGTGGTGGAAGATCCGGCAGCTAAACAGACCTAAAATGTGGCGAGAGTCGAGGTCAACGCAGAGACAGGAGGATGCCATGGCAGCTGTGGTAGGCAAACACCAAATACATGAGCGACATACGTGGAAATATGGAGAACGCATGTTTACATAAATGTAAGAAACTGGTTTTGACTGAACACTTCTCTAAAATATATTTTCTTAAAACGCCAACTTTTAGCATATGGCACTTTTGTTTGTCCAGATCGGGTGAAGAAAAAAAATCTGTAAAAAAAAATAAATAAATAACACAAAGAGGGAAGAATCAGGAAACCATGTTAACAATCACAATGGGCCTCATCTATCAAACATAACTGCTGAACAATAAATGTGGGTGCGGTCATTTCGACATTCATTTACCAACTTGAGCTTAGCAAACATCCCACACCAGGCAAACTCATGCCAAACCTCCCTTTTCAAACAGGAGTTCAGATAAGAGCAGCACAATGTATCCGATCAAACTCTCTATTTCAATGTGAGCGGTACCACAATTGCATTAGGCAAGCCAAGGCATTCAGATTCTGCTCGCCAATAATGTATCTGGCTTAGCTGGACGGACTTCCAGCAGCGCTTTATGGCCGCACCTCAAGCATAACTCAGTGACTAAGAGGCTAAATGGTGATTATGGAGAAGAAAAAGAAGCGTAATGGAAATGTGGAGTAATGTCAGCGACCCGGCATGTTTTAATAGCTACGGGCTGGTTGGCGACACCTACGGTGCACGCTGGGAAACTGTTACGCATGTGAAAAATGCTGCTGTACACATCATGAACAACTCAACACAATTATGAGTTGTTCAAAACTCAAAAGAAACATTAAATCATGAGTTTAATTATAAGAGATCAAAATTAGTATGCAAATATTGATGCAGCGACTCAATGTTTTACTTTTTCTTGGATTTCTTTTAATTAACTTGTAAAGTTAAATGTAAATATTTCACATTTTACACAGCAGTTTATTCATTGTTGCTGCAGACATACCTGAATTTACCAACAACAAAAGGATAATTATGTTCTTTTTATTCTATTGTTTCTTTAATCAGTCTTCACTTTTTTACAACGGCAAATGATTCCTCAGGAAAATACTAACGGGGAAAATATGTAGCATTATATAATTTGATCTCCTTTAGATTTAAAGCCAAGAAACACTGATGTTATCCTAACTTGCTTCAATAATATCTGAATTTTCTATTTATCATTAGGTATTGAAATTAAAGCGACAAGTCGTTTAAAAAAAAACAACAAGCTCAGGTATATAAACTGCTCCACACCTTACTGACCCCTTTAGCCACGTTGCTTCCTACCTGGAGCTGCAGGGTGACCTTCCCAGCCTCGCTGTTGGTGTGTCCGTGAGGAAGCAGTCCGTTGTGCTCCAGCGTCGCTTCTCTGTTCTCCGGCTGCTGGCCCGTCCTCTGGAGCATATCCTTCACCACCTTCACCTTCAGGCGGCTGCGCAGGGTGATGGCCGCGTTCCCTTTGAACCCAGAGCACAAGACACCGTGTTCCCTGGGTGTGCGGGTCTCCTTTGAGTAGCCCGCTTATGGTTTCACTCATAGTGCCACTTTACCTTCTAACACTTTGGCCACTTCCGTCCTGTATGACTCAAATTTGAAGGGAGTCAGGAAACCCAGAGAGCCGAGGTGGAACGCCATAACCGGCGGGACGCTGCCCTGGAGAGGAGCAGCGCAAGAACAATTAGTGGACTCAGAAATGTGCTCCGCTAAACACTTGAAGTTTCTTAAAGAACTATTTTATTTGATCAAGCTGAAAACACTGAACAAGTCATTTTACAGCATAATTACTTTCAGTCAAAACACAGGAGGGTTCTTAAAATATCTTCTATTTTCTAACAGGCTATCCTTCAGACTGCTTCTTCTGTGATAAAACCTCATGAATGTTGTTTGTTATTTTAGGCTCAAGGAAGACGACGGTACAAATAAATTAAATCCAGAAATCTAACCAGCTTAAAGAGAACCTCTCTGATTTACAAAGTCTGAGGTAAACCAGTTTATTACATTTACATTACCAAACTGAAACTCGTTGAACCTTTTGACTCCATTAGTCCCGTCAAGCAACATATACAAAATATTGTGTGTATGTTTTCAAAGCAATCAACAAGTTATCCATCTAATTTCATCAAAAGTCACCATGCCTGAAAGAGAGAAGAGGCGTAAAGCAGAGTCCCATCGCCACCCAGACAAATGATCAGATCTATGCAGTCAGAGATGTCATCATAACCTGAAATCACAACCAAAAATCAATGTTAAAAAATAAAAACATGCTCTTACTGCTAGTCAAACTTATTCATTTAATGATTGATTTCATAGGTTTGCATGGAAACAGTCAGCCAACAACTAAATAACCTCTACGTTTAAAGGTTAAATAAGTAATAATGACACCTAGTGTTTCAAATCGGAACAACACTCAAAACAGATAGCTTCCCCCCCGCCGCCACCCCCACCATTGCTGAGACTAGTTCTGGTCCGCTTCTCTTCCTGGCTTCCATGTTAGCAGGCTGCTGCTCTTTTGCCAAAATAAAATACCAAATGCTGCTCTCTGTTTTGGCAACCCCGAGAACTCTCACATGATTGGCTCAGGAACCAGGAAGTAAACACGGGCAACAGTCTGAACCGAAGTAGTTCTGGAGCGTACCTATAGGTTTAAAAAAAGAAAAACGCGACTAAGACATTGTTGATGGAGAGGACAGATAGTTTAACATCCCAGGTGACAAATGAGAATGAGTTAGGTCGATTTTACAGTAAACTTCTTACCCATTTCTCTTGTCTTATTCTTTACAATTTTCTTCTTTACACGACTGCCCCCCTAACAGTTCCAGTACTTTGAGGTAAAGTATGTTTAACCCCTAAAGACCTCTTCATTGTCCTGTTGCGGCTACGACGTATTCTATGTGATTTTACACAGCAGACAAAAAGGACCAAATACGACATGGTAACGACCAGGCATTAAATCCACAAAGCTGCCCGTCCTTCATGGAAAACTGGAAAGACGAAAACTGTCTTTGAAAAAAAATTATAAAAATTTCCACATGGACCCCCAATACACTATCGCCACTGTTAACGCTAATTGAACATCTGTTCATTGGAGGGAGTGGTGGCTAAGAGGTTGGAGCATAGGGCTTTTGTCCTGGAGGTTCTGGGTTGGACTCCCATAGGCTGAGTTCCTGAACGCTCCAAAGTGGACGCCCACTGCCTCCTGAGGGATGGGTTGTATGCAGAGTTTTATATATTTCATTCAAATAGATGATTAAAAAAAGGTCAAGGCCAATTTATGCCTAATATTAAACAGGCAGATGATTTGCATTTCTTTGACCGTCAAAAAGACATTTAATTCATTATTCTTTAGTTCATCAGAAACCTTTTGAACTAGAAGTGCACAGAACCCTTTAAGAGCCACCAGTTGGAAATGAAGCAGATGCTAGTGAACCAGGAACAAGTGGAAGATGAACTGATGGCTACTTATGCTGTCTTGCATTTACCACTGAAATCTTTTAGCTCTGAAATCGACATTTGGATCTGGGAGTGTCATCAAGCCCAACATCGCTTTGTTCCAGCTCCGTGTTGATTTGCTAATTGATTCCCTCAGTGACCAGGCTAATTACCAGATTATCTAATACCAGCTCAGAACGTAGTTTGGCACATTTTCTTCTTTTAAACACACGTTTTTAAACAGTGATTGAAAGATTTAATGAGCTCACATCAGATGAAGATAGCTGAAAACTGTTTGTGATCTTTAATAACTTTGTTTCTTCACTCAAAAAGTTGAATAAAATGTTTGGCATCAGCGTCCAGTTTAAGAACCAGAGGTCCTGTTAAAACCCCCGATCTAAAAAAAAGCCGAAAAAGTTAAAAGTTGGACAAAGCTTTGTCATGAAAAAAACAAAGATACAGCACACCTTCTAAATGTAGATCAATGAAGAAACCTTTTATTGTTCAGAAATCCTGATCGCTCGTCTGGAAATTAAAAACATTTACCCACGTCTGATTTTATTTTTATTTACAAACTTGTGCAGACTTGGAAATATGATAAAATAAAACTCCAGACTTTTCAGCACTGGGTAGGACCTTAAGTTTTTTCTAAAAATAAATAAGTAAATATCTTTGGAAACCATGTTTCGCTACGCCGCCACTCTGTAAATACAGTAGTTTGTGCTGTTCTGTCTCCCAAAACTCCAATAAACAACAGAGTTGACTAAATAGAAATCATTTTAAGGGATATGAATACTCTTTTACGGTACTGGATGTTTGCACTACGCTTAAAATGGAAACATTCTGGTCCTTGTCCTTTTTATTGTCTTTTTTTTTACAGTTATAAAAAACAGATGCTCCTCTGACTTTTGTTATAAAGTCTGCCTCATGTCAAAAAAAACAAAACACTGATGCACAAAGAAAGTGAATAATCATAATAAATAATATTAGGAAGAGAATGGATGGATGGATGAATACTATTAGGCCTTATTTTGAATCCAATTGTGGAGAAATGGAAATGGAAAACTAAAAGTCATGCATTTACTTTTATCTCTGGCTGCATAGGAAGAAACTGTAGACTCTAAACCATTTTTCTGTGTAAATTCTGACACAAAGTTTAAAAATCCATAACACTAAACCTAATGTAGAAACCCCACAAAAAAAAAGATTTATCTTTCTTAACAGTAGTTTGTAAGTTTACAATTAGTTTTATCAGTAATATAGTTAAAACAGAGAGTTCAGGTGTAAAGTTGATTTAGGGGTGATTCTAATTGCTTTCACATAAGCGCATAAGCAGTATAAAAGTTTGGTGTTGTAACAGCCTTCCAGTTTGAATGTCTTATGAAATCCATCATTTAATATCAACACTTGTACAGAAGCATAATTATCGCTACTCTTTGTTTAAGAGGAACATGTTTGGTCCGTGTCTTTCAGTAAAGTCTGAACCCAGACAGCGTGTATGGCTCCGCTGTAAAACCCGCGGATGTCTCACCCTCTCTGAAGGTGCAGAGCTGGTTGCGGATGGAGCCGAAGGCCTCGTCCTTTGACAGCGTGGCGTCATCTGCCACCCGGCGCTCCACATACACCATCATCTGCTTCTCCTGACACACAAAACACACGCTTTAGCCGCGACACCAAAACACAAGCCTTCCACTTGCAGCTCGGCGCTTCTAGGGTGAAAGGCAAACATGTGGGTTTGCGAGTCGGCTCAGAACGTCTGGTTTTAGAAACATGTGGTCAAAATGTGCTGCAGCTGCAGGAGACCAGACTGCAGCATTCCTCTGCTGGTCTGAAATATTTCCTGGATTCATTGTGGTCAGACCTGCTGCTCTTTGGCACCACAGCTTCCTCAGCAGGAAGTTGTGTTCAGTGGAGGCCAACAGGTTTACCGTTCTGCGTTTGACGTGCAGACTGTCCTCAACAAAAAAACAGAAGATTCTGTAAAGATACTAAACTAAACAGCGATAAGGTGATACCGTAATCGACTCTAAATGACTACAAATGTTGAGGTGGTGCGTCCAAAAGCTGGCAGAGTGTGCCTCACCACAGGATGCAGCGTAAAGGTTTAGGAAATCCATTCAGGAAAGTCTGCGAACCCTATTCTGATGTCAGACTATATCTCAGATTTGGTATTTCCAATAAATCGTGCCAGCTCATAACATGTTCATGTGCAAACACCTAACCAACATAAACGCAACTGTACGGCTCACGTAGTACGTTAAACCAAAAATTATTACAATTATTTCCGCTCTAAGATGCAAAATCTGAAGCAAAAGTATTCATGTTCCAAGAACATTTTTACACATTTAGTCTCATCTCAGCCAAACTCTTTAATTGTTTGAGGGGAATTTTAGCTACTATACACTTTTCAATATTTTTCCAAACCATTTCTAAACATTGGGCCATACATTTATATTCAGCTCCTCTGATACCACTAAATAAAATCCAGTTCCCTTCATATCTCACCTGATAAGTAAATGGAGTCGGCGTGTGTGTAATTTAATCGGAGCATAAATAAATGTGAGAACATTGGTGAACGGCACCATGCAGACCATGAAGAAGCACAGCGGACAGGTCAGCTTTAAACATCTCATGGAGCTGGGCGACATGGACCAAGCATTAATAATCTAACACATGCACAACATCCTGAACATAAAATCCCAGGTAATGCGTAATGTTAGAATGTTAGTGGCAGCATCATCAGCAGGGACAGGGAAGCTGGTCTGAGGTTTGCTAAGATAAATGGGACTAAATACAGGGCTATCCTGGAAGAAGAACTCGAACAGGCTGCAAAACACGTAAAGCTATAGTGGGCGATCTTATTCGACTTAAAGTTCTGGGGGAGGATCATCTTATCTATTGGTTGTCCCACACACACAATCATTGGGATGCTAGCTTCCTCTTGCTGCGCACTTCTAGTGTTTATGTATCCAGTTAGCTTCGGTGTTAGCTGCTCATTGTAGCTCCGCTGTTCTCACCGCAAACTGTCTTACAAGTTTATGAGAAGAAGAGGAAGGCGTCAGGAGAAAGAAATGAGACCAGAGTCTACTGGGAGATTCTTTCAAGCAATCCCCCTGAGGACCAGAAGTGTGGGTAGGATGGTCTTGCGTTATTCAAAAAGTGACTTGGGGGTTTCTTACCTACACTTCCGGTAAAATCGTCCACTATACCTTTAAGATTGAGGTGCTACACTCCTGGATCGTCGGTGACCACTCTAAATTATGAAATTACAGCCAAATGTACGACTGCAGCTTTCATTTTAGTCAAAGCATTTTTGGCCCTGGTCCAGACTTTATTTGAGATTCTGTAGCAGGACTTGGAAAATATTATTCACGGATGCTCTTCAACCAATCTGACTGAGCTTGGGCCATTTTGCTAATAAAAGCAGGCAAAATGTCTCTTTATGTGCAAAGTTGGCGAAGACATTCCCTACTGTTAAATCCAACCATAGGTGGTTCTACAAAGTTCTGACACCGAGGGGGTGGAACAAAAATGCACAGCGCACATTTCCGACTTTGGCTTTCACTTCACAATGATGTCCCTCTGTGTTGGTCTGTCAGATAAAATCCTAATGAAAGACATTGAAGTGTGTGGCTGTAATGAAAGAAACTGTGAAAAGGTTCAAGGGTGTAAACATTTTTTTTTGGCGCACTGCATATTTATACTATTTTTACTGGACGATAATTCAATAACAATATATATCGATCGATAGACGTATTTCGATGATAGAAAAAAAAGGGACAATAAAAAGTTTAATAGAATAATAAGTTTTCCTTCCTTTTGCATTCTAGCCTATCATGTAGGTTAATATTACAGTCATTACATCCTGAAAACCAATCACAAACACAGACCCAGGAGCGCTTCATCACCAAGCTCCACCCCCTTCAAAGGGTTCAGAGAGCACGTGTTCTTTTTTCTTTAAAAACTTGCAGTCTTGGTAAAAAGTTGGTTGAATAAAGGTTTAAGTTTGAATTCAGTGTTTGTGTGTTCTGAATCTAAAATAGGTCGCTAAGCAACAGCATAAAACGGCCAGTGCTGCACTTAAAATATATATTTTTAATTTGTTGATAATTATCGATAGTGATCAATATGATTTCTTTTTTATCAATATGCTTTTTTTTTCCTATATCGTCCAGCCCTGATTTATACTCTGCCTGAGATAACTGCTACTGCTGGGTTTTTTTAATCGCGTGCAGCGTATTTCGTACCTCTACCAGAAACCTGCAGAGCTCTTTGAAAGGCTCGACCAGGCTCTCGTCTCTGATCTTCCTGATGACGAGCACGTTGACCGGAGCTTTGTTCCAGGTGAGCCTCTGACTGGCCGGGTCCTGGATGTGCCTGCAACGCGTAAGGGGAAACCAGCATAGAAACGCACTGTGCAACAACACCACACCGCGTCAACAAACAAGTTACAGAACAACAAAATGAAAACTAACAGACCACAAATAACAGCAAATTTACCACAAATACCACATTTTCTGAATTAAAATACACATTATTCCATATTTCCAAGCAGTAAAGTTATTCATTAACTGCTGTGACTCTTTAACTGTAGCAGAGGATCAGGGTCAAATTCCAAATATGACAGTAAAACAGTCTCCTGCTTCCCTTTTACCATTTGTCTTTCCTCTTCTTTGTTGGGTAAATAGTAGGCATCGCGAAGGTTATTCCACCTGTATAGGTTCACATCATGTCCTAGGAAACTCTCTCAGATCAGCTAACACTAAAGTTAACTAGCCTCTAAAGAAAAAAAGAAAAAGCCAATCGTTCTCATTTTTCTTATCTAACTTGGTTACACAAACCTCTCTGTGCCATCGATCTAACAAGCAGCAAGTGAACACAAAGTTCAGCTTATTTAGCAGCCTCATGCTTACATGACTGAAGTTGGGTTGGGTAGAATGCAGGCTTTGGGTCCAAAGTGAGTGGCCGGATACGGTCCATGCAGAAAGTGAGCTCTCCTGTGAGGAAGAATATAAAAAAAAAAAGGAGGAGTTAATATCACCTCACGTTTGGAGCAGCAGAAACTGAGCCACCTGGATTTCAGACCTCTTAGGAGAGCTTTCCGCTGCATCGCACGATGAACCGGCATGTTCCGAGTGCTCGTGTTGGCCTGGCAACCTCCGCCGCTCCATCTCCCACAGCCGCTGCTCGTGACCATCCGCCCGCCGCTGTGACCTCTTTCCCTCCCTCCGTCGCCTAGGTGACCTGGACGGCTGCTCAATATGCTTCGAGGACCTGGCCGAGTCCGACTGCTGATCGGGACAGCCGGAGGATCTCAACATGGTCCGGTCCCGAGCTGGAAGGGACTTTGACGACAGACCCGGCTCTGGACTCTCCATTTTTAAAGACAAAAAACCGGGTTGGTCCTGTGTGGGAGAAAAAATAACGAGGGGAGAAACGAGCTCATTAACATCCATCAACCTGGAAAGGGTTACAGAGCCAATCCTGCAGCTTTGGGACTCAAGTGAGCAACAGTGAGCGCCATTGTTGTCCACAAACAGACAGAATCCTGAACAAGAGCAGGAAATTCCTCAAAGAGCTCCTTGACAGCTTATCCAAAAGAACCCAAAGAACTGCAGGCCACGCTTGCCTCAGTTAAGTCAGAGTGATGAAGCCTGATTCCACAACAATGAGGAGACTGCATAAGAACGGCATCCATGGGAGTGTTTCATGGATGCCGCCACTGCGGACGGCCCAAAACACAAACGCCTATCTCATATATGGCAAAAAAAATTATAAGATCTTAAGAAAATAAGATAAGACTTCAGGGGAAGTTATTTTGTGAAGTATGTCTAATGTAAAAACTAACAGCATTTCAGAAAAGGAGCATCCCACCTAAAAGTCAAACAGGGTGGAGGAAGTGTGATGATCTGAGCCTGCTTTGCCGTTTTAATCGATGGAATCATAATTCCTGCTCTCTAGCAGATAATCCCGAAGAAGAATCCCCGACCATCATGTTAACATTAAGCTCAAGCACACCTGAGTTCTCCAGCAGGACAATGGTCCTTCCGGACAAGTATTATGAGAAGGTTTTGGAGTGGCCTAGTCAAAGTCTGAACTGATTTAAATGTTGCGACACGCCCTTAAACGACCCACTGATGCTCGAAACCCCTCCAACGTGGTTAAATTAAAACAATTGTGGAAAATAAAATGGACCCATGCAGGGCAAACACTACTTATTCTTTTGCCAGTACTGGTGAAAGCTTTCAGGTTTTAGTGGGAAACTACGTTCTCACACGGGGCTTTTTAAAACTGGGTTTTAACTCTCTTAATAATGGGAAAAACAGCGTATTATCCATTATTTTACACATCTGCTCATGTAATTACCGTCTGGAGCGTTTCAATTCAAACAGTAGGCGAGAGTAACAACAGTGTAACCGGATGTACTGGAGGTGCTTTTTGGTCCGGGTTCGAGTGAGACAGCCCTGCTGTGTGGAGAGCGGCACCCTAAGTGCGGGTTAGCGGCTGTCATCCACCAACCGCTGACAGATAACGTTGCCTAGCATTAGCGCCGCTAGCTAACCGCTCTGAACCGGCGTAGAAACGGGACGAAGAGACGCCTTACTTTTCCACAGACTACCGCACAGACTTCATATCGACACGGGAACTGCCAAGAGCAAACGACACGGTCAGACACCGGCGAATGTGTGCTTAAAGAACACACGTTAAAAAAAGAAACATTAGAGAGCAGAGGCGGCGTGACGTCACAGGACGCTGCGAGTGACCGCTCCTCGTCACAGCGCCAAGTTCGCCCCCGCTGGTCAAAGGGAGAAACTACACCCACAGCGTTGCAGGGACGGACTGCTCTTTTTTTCCCCAGAAGTAGGGGTAAAACTAGCCATGTATCAGTATGTAAATAGGAGCAGATTCGCTTTTCACAGCTGAATTGTGTTGCATCTGTAGTAAACAAAAGAATAATTGAAAGGCAAGCGCTGCACTTGAGCTTTGTACGAAACTGCTAAGTAGCTTTAAGGCAAGGCAAGATAAGTTTGTTTATATAGCCCTTTGCAGTGACAAGATGATTCAAAGTGCAGTACATGAACAGTAAAACATTATAGAGGCAAATATTACGTAGGAAAGGAAAAACATTACATGAACAAAGGAATAAGCTAAGTAAATCTTTTACTAGACCTTTTTCTTAGATTAACAAACATAAAATCACAGTACTGAATTGTTTCTATTAATAAACTAGGTAAATCCTTGGGGGTTTCTGATCTAAAATTATTTTGTCCAACTTTTCTAAAGCTACAACTAGAATAACTTGTTTTATTTCATTGTTTCACTGGAACAAGCTTCATCACTAAAACTTAATTATTTCTATTCATAAATTACCAAAAGAAAAACATTACATTAAGTTAAGTAAATCCTCGACTAGACTTCTTTAGTTTTGCTTGTACAAGCTTCATCACTAAAATTCAAAGCTTAAGTGTTTCTATTCATATATTAACAAAATCCTTGAAGCTACAACTCAGTCTCTGATCTGACCTTTCTGACACCGCAGCTATAATAGAAAAAAGCAGCAGAGCTTTAGTGTAATAGATAAAATGTTATAACATACAGTGCTAGGCACAAGTTTTTTGCTTTAGTTAATACAAAAAGTAGTTTTTAAAAGACTGTATGTATCAATGAGAGATATTTTTAAGCCTACTTCATGTTGTCCGAAAGGTTTTTTCCAAGCGCTTCATCTTCCTGATATATTCTTGGAGCTTGGACGTTTCATCTTCAATGGTGGCTCTGATGCTCACTAGACCTCTCCCTCTTTATTTAAGTTTAAGGGTGAATTACTGCACAGGATGTGAATCATGGACTCCAAACATCTTCAAAAAAAAGTATTAAGAAAGGACAGATGGAAGCTGGAAAAGTGTCACAGGTAGGAAGGAAGATAAAAATGTAAATAGAAGGTAATAAACAATTCACCTGGATAAAAACAAAGTTAAAATCAATCAACTCTCATTAAAAACATAGTCATGTGAAAAAATTAGGAAAACGTTAAATGTTTCATTCATTATCAAGAAATGTCCCATGTTAATGTCTAACCTTAATTTTTTTAAATAAGGCATTTTAATTGCAATTAAAAAGCAAAAATGAACATTTTCTGCTCAATAAACAAAAGATTAAAACCAAAATGTATTTGGTAGCAGAAGAAAAATTTAACTTTTGAGATGGCATTCTGGCATTCACCCTCAATGTAACATTCAGGAGCAAATTAAACTAAACATGTGAGGTTTTAACCTGTTCTCATCCTGTGCATCTGTGTTTGATCCTAGTCATTTAAAGAGGGAATAATGTGGAATTAATTCTAAATTATTCCTCACCAAATGTTTTTTAAATGCCATTTGCAAAGCTCTAAAAGGTATTTTTCATCCATTTTAAATTAATTTTAATAAAAATGTATGTGGAAAAATCTATTTTTCCAAATAATTTGGAAAAATCTAAAAATCTGTATCAGTTTTAATAGGTTAAAATGTAAGGAAATACTGCTTGTGTGTTACTAATTATCAATTCAACACACAGGTGTAAAAATGCCCTGCACTGCAGAGGTAGATTCATTCAATATTTAATATGAGGAAATAATATTTACTTATCAAACAGTAATGGCTTAATTAATAAATTACCCAAATCCATCAGGACCTTTTTCAATCTACACTTTACGCTTTTTCTCCCACACCCACTTTCCCATTTTACATTTCTGTTATAGACAATCAGCCAGGATTTCTGAGCGCTTGTGCGGTTGGTTTGTTCATGGAGAGAGTTTTGAAGTTTCGTGTTGTGTTCAAGGGCCATTTTTAGATACAAAAATGAACAAGGTTCTCTGGGGTCCTGGAAGAAAAGGACGAGTTTGATGCCAGCGTTTTTTGCCTGGCTTTGTTGTCAGCTCAGTGCTGGTTCCCTTATTTAATTTTTTTCTTAGCTAGGAAACCACAGGATACAGGTACTGAATTCACTCGCTTACTGTTCTCAATTTATTAGTTTAAAAAAGTGCAAGTATGCATTTAATCTAGAAGAGTCTGGTCAGCTCTGTTTGACAAAATGTGTCAAAACATACTCAGAGTGGGTTCCTCAACGATTTACATAATAATTTTGATGCTATTTATTTTACTTTATGACATAATTGTTTGAATCCATGCACTTTTGGAGAGGCATAATTTGCTGACCTAGAATTTATGGACCTGCGCGTTTTAAACGAGAATGTGCCAGCACCCAGTGGCCAAAAGAGGTATTGCACCCCAATGCTCATTTCCTCAGTTCTGTGGTAGACATGCTGTTGAGTATATTTTTCCGCCCTAGTTAATCCTATTGCTTGTTGCCTTTTTGGCTTTGGTTTATTCTATTATTATGGTATTTATTATATTATTATGATATTTTGTGTAATAGCCAGGATCCCATCTGTCTTGACCTCAGGTGCATGTAGTTTTCCAATCAAACGCACAGGTAAGTGAGGAAGGAAAAACAACAGGCTCAAAGCAGTGCATACTGTATTTCTGTTTTTCTTTAGGGTCTCGATCCAATCCCAGGTTTTGGCTTGGGGTCCCACTCAGGTAATTTTTAAATAATCATTATCAGAAACCCTGATGAAACTCAACTCCAGATACCCATTGCTGGTCTGTGATGTTATGATTACTTCATTTTTCTTAAGATGATAAATATTTATGTCGATGGCTGGTGTAAAAAAACTTTTTCCTTATAGGCTAAGGGTTTTTTCTCCTACAGTCACGTTCACAGTGAAAGAGACAGTATTGGGTGCAGCTCCCAGCCTGTCTGTGTCATGTGACCTGCTCAGCACCATGTGCTCAGATATACTTAGCTATCCAAGGGAGAGCAGCATAGAACAACTGAGACACTAGTAATCTGGTTATATCATGTTCAAAATAAAGCACTAAGTTTAGGAAACAGAGCAAGAACAGCACTGAAATATGTACTTTCTGAATAATTACGTGATGAATTACAACACAGATTAAACATGCTGTTGACAGCCTAACATCAGACGAAGGGAGATGTCATTTATTCACTTTCCCCCAGGATGTCAGAGTTTAAGTTTTAAGAAATTAACTTTATTCACTGAAAACAACAATAGCAAATGTAGAGTAGGAATGAAAGGTGTTTTTTTTTTTTTACATTTGTATTTGTGTGTTGGTTTCACTTTCTGAGTGAATCCAATGTGTGGATGCCACAGAAAGGCATCAGTCAATCAGCCAGGATCAAAACAGCCAAATTGCCTTTGATTGGCTCTGATCAGCATCTTTTTGCTCTTTTTCCAATATATGCATCAAAACTGGTTGGAGTTTTTTCTCACCATTTTTTAGCTGGAAACTCATGTACTCTGATGTACTTTTCGGACATACATTTCGGATAATCTAAGTCTTCCAATTCAACTACGATCGCTATAGCAGAACTTGCAGTGCAGGGTCCACCCCCCAACATTTATGTGCTTTAATCCTTAGAAAGAAAATCAGTCAAAATCTGAACCTCAAGGAAACCCAGAAATCGGCATCAGCCAAAGAAAAGGGTGATCGCTGCACCTCTTTCCTGTAGCTTATTTTAGCCAAAAAATAAAATAAAAAAATATTCTATTCTATTCAACACAGGTCATCCCGTGGTTCCTCATAGACCGGGGGTCTTCAGTTTCGGTCCTCAAGGTTTGGTGTCCTGCAGCTTTTAGATGTCTCCCTGCCCAACACACCTGAATCAAATGTCTGAAATAGTTCCTCAGTCTGCAGCCAAGTTCTCCTGATCATTTGACTTAGGTGTGCTGAAGCAGAGGCACATATAAAAGTTGCAGGACCCCAGACCTCGAGGACTGTAGTAGAAGACGCCCTGTCATCCTGCTGTGGGACTTATTCCAGATGTTTTCAACAGGCCCGGTTCTCCGGTCTCTCTTCTTCCTTTTAGCCTGCCTGGCTATGCTGTCACTGACCAATCTCAGTCTGGAGAAGGAAAACACTATATATGAGCTCAGTGTATATTTCCCCCCACACTTTTCCTGGCTTTCTTGGACCCGCTCCTCATTCTGCCAATGGGAATACCCTCATACCTGGACCTGAACGTTGCCTGGCTCAGCACTGTCAACAGCCTCCTTGTAGAGGTTGTTTTATGTGCAGTCTGTCAACCCTTGCAGCTATCGCAGGGCTTGGCAGCAGTTCTGCAGACAGCTTCTGTGAGAGGAGGTTTTAGTTAATTTTAGCCTGGATGCACAAGACAAAAGGCAGGACTTTTGTCTTGTGCAGAAACAGAAGAAGGAGAGCTGAAATGGAAGTAGCCAATTCTGCCTAGAAGATAGCATTTATGATATCTGGCTCTAATGAAAATGTAATGGCTCTTAAAGCCACAGTACACGCCCTCGCCATGCAGGCTCGTTTACGACGATGTTCACGACGAACATCCATTCATGCATTTGACTGATTTTATGTTACAGATTAAATATGCCACAAAAATAAGACATTGGACCAGTAGAGCGAACCAGGCACATTATTACCCGCAGCCAGAAATCTAGTAGGTACAAGTACAACCCAAAGGAAAAAAATTTTTACAGGACCAGATTTTCCTGCCCTGAGAGAAACTAAAGCAGTATTATTTTTCTCTTTTCTTGCAGCTTTGCTAAAGCGCAAACAACAACTACTCCAGAACCATCGATTTGGATGTTGATTAAAAGGACGAATGACTAAAACGTGCGAAGAATCACATTTCTTCAAGGCAAGCTGTGGGGAAAATCAGGAGTGAAATAAAATTTGATAAAAATCAACAGGATGAATGAATGTCCATGTCCTCCACCTAATTTAAATGACTGAACTGTATCATGATGTTTGACTTGTGGAAACTGGCCTCTTAGTGATGTCACATTTATACCCCGGTCATTTATAGACTAATGTTTAAAAGCTTCCTCATCAGCTGAAGAGTAAAGTTTAACTGGTGGTTTTGTAACAAATAGTCCAGAGATGTGTTCAAACGATGAAGGAAACCTGAACCTCTATGGCTGCATAACTGAGTGTCCTGACACACGGATTGCACAGCGCCAGCTGCGTCACAGCAGAAAAGAAGCAGCTGCAGCGGGTCGTTCAGGCGGCTCACCGGCTGGCCACTTCAGCGGCGGGATGAAATCTCCCCAAGTCGTCTTCTTTGACGGGTCAAAAAGATCCAGAATGACTCTCTCTATTCACAGCCCTCCCCTCTGGTAGGCTGGCAGCGACACTAGGCCACCCCGACAGACTGAAATACACCTTATTCCCCAGAGCTGGGAAGAGATTGCTGAGGGAACCACAAGCCAGTCTGCCCAATCCTTCCTCATCCTCCCTGCACACATACCCGTCTGCATACATGACACAAGACCAAAACCACACACAATGCTGTTTTGTATATCCAGCCAATTCTGTGCAGTAATGTGCTGGAACAATAACACCTTTTAGTAGAATTACATTTTTAGTATTTTATTTATTGGTGTTTTAGATTATTTTAATTTGAATTTTTTTTTTGTAGCTGCCCCTTGAACCATCGCTGGCAAATTTCGTTGTACCCAAGAACACGATCGCAAAACAGTTTCCTCTTCTTCGAAAAGAAGCATAGATTCAGTCGGATTGGAAGGAGAACATGTGTGTCAATTTTCGAGTCTTGCCACAGATTCACATGTGGATTTAGGTCTGGACTTTGACTAGGCCATTCCAACATATGATCAAGTTAAACCGTTCTGAACCGTTTTGTTGCTCCGCATTTAGCTCCATCCATCTTCTCATCAAATCTGACCAGCTTCCCTTTTCAAGCTGAGGAAAATAATCCCTACAATGTTACGTTTGATCATGTTGACCCAACATGATGTCTGAGACGGTGTGTTTGGTTTTCTTGGGGGGTTTTGAGAGACGGTGCGTTAAAGGCCACACATTAAATCTTCTCCATGAATGTATCTCAACGAAAATGAAGGGAACCAAAGACAGCGCTGGTTTTGACACTACAGAACTTTACTTGAATTTGATCCAAGTTCATCGTCTATACAGGGTTTATTTACAAGATTTGAAATCAGGGAAGAAGAAGAAAAAAAAAAAAGATTAAAAAAAAAAAAATCCAGAAATAAACAAAAACAACACTAGATACAGCTGAGGTATCGGCTAAAAGCATTTACAGTTATGTCATTTAATAATGATGCTCAACAGTTAGAGATGCAGTGTTCTCTGCTTTTAAAAAAAACATCTTATATCACAACATGAGGTAGGAGAACAGTGTCTCTAATTCATGCAAGAAAGAAAAAAAAGTCTCATCACACTGTAGTATTGGCAACATAGTATGCAATGGTCACTCTCTCACACACACGGCGTTTCAGGTTTCCACACAGCGCTGATAGGAAAGCAACAGATTTAGGTTTCTTTAACGTGTAAATTTCACCTTCCCGACTATGAACCGGCGCCTCCCTTTCATTTTCATCAGTTTGGCAAAATCCACACCTGTACAAAACACACGGGAGCGCTCAGAACTGCAGCAAGAAGCAAAAGAAACATAAAACAGGCCTGCATGCCATCTTAAAGACGGGGATTTTTCCACCCAAGTGTGGAAAAAAAGAAAAGCTAAACGGCACTGACTTGTTTGTAAGAAGCAAACTACTTTTAAAGTAGAAAAAAACCAAAAACATTTCAGGTTTATTTTCTGCTGCAGCAGCAAATATGAGGATTAGAAATAAGTAATACTGATTTAGCATCTGGCGGGTGATGCAATTTAGAGTTGGGGGAGGGAAAAAAAACAAACATTTGATTTAAGTTGGACCAAATTTTTGGATATCCTGGCCAGCCCCATCAGCCGCTAGGGAGGAGAAACTTTGCACAGGTTCAATAATTCATGCAGATGAGCCGTTTCAAGAATCTGGAGGGAAATCTTCAGTCTTTGCTTCTTCTTTTCCAACAATAAAACACATTTTTTTTCTTTTTTACTTGGCGACACAAACCGATAAGGGCAGCAAAACATGCAAACATTATTTTTCTTCGTTTTTTTTTTTTTCCAAAAAGATATTCTTGAACATTTTTTTTTTATTTAGGTTAACGGAGAAAGTTCAAAATAGCAAAAAAAAAAAAAAAAACAAAAAAAAAAAAACAGTTCTTTGTGAGAAAAATCCATTTAAAAAAAAACAGGAGTCGGTTCTGACAGTGGAGCAAAACTGTAGCAAATAATTTTTTTTTTTGTATATTTTCTTTTTTCTATTGATGTCTGAGTAAACCATGCACTTCATTCCCCCACATCCACTCTGGAAAATCCTCTTTTTTTTCTCTTTAAATAAAAGAAAGCAAAGACATTTTGGCCACTGAAGCCTTTAGCTGTGGTCCAAATCATATAACCTTTTAAAGAGTATTTATATAAGAACAGTTAATATATTATTGACTACTATATTTACAAAGTGAATATAAATCTTTTGTTAATACGTTAAATATTTTTCTTTCATCGTCTTAATAAATGTTTTCAAAGCAACAACAGTAGAGTTTGTTCCACCTGCACCCTATCCTCTCCTTCAGGTCAGTCTCTGTAAAGGGAGGCTGTGTAGGAAAATCTGCATCGAACAGGATGGAGCACAGTGGAATGTCTTATCAATTTGCATTAATAGCAGATGCATTAAAAAAAAGAAAAGAAGAAGCTCAGATTTTCACAGAGGGCGATCCCATTACACAGTTATTTACACACGCACGCACTCGCACAGACGCTCACAGGGATCTTTTTATAGTGGCGATAAAAAGGCGCTTCAGCCTGGGCATGATGGGATTCCTCGTCTGCTCGCCTTTCCGGGCAATCTGAGCCGATCTGGATGTGGGTCATCCACCAGAGGGCGGCTGAAGGGCCCCAGATATCAGCAGCTGCCTGAAACGAGGAGGGCGGGGGGGGGGGGGGGGGGGCGTCGGGGCCACCCAGCCAGCCATGAGCTGGATGTTCTGGTTGCCCCCTGCATCGCAGCGTTTGTTCAGTCAAAGAGAATAAGTGCAAGGACCCGAAAATGGACTGAACCGACAGCTTTCACCTGCGACCCGCATTCCTAGACGACGAGGGGGGTAAAGCCTTCTGCTAACAATGTAGTAAAGAAAAAAAAAAGAAAAAAAGAACAGAGCGAGAGAAGGAAGCCCGGAGAGCAGTGACAGACTGCAGCTTTGATCATCTGCTGGGAACGTTTGGCGTGCGATGAGATCGGGCTGCGGCAGCGGCGAGCAAAAAATACGGCAGGTGGGAAGTTTTCAACCACACGCAGAGAAAAGAAATCGTAAACATTTACTACCTGCTTGTGTTTGAATGAGAAAAGCAACGATAACTGCGGCTGCTGAAGATATTATTGGTTAGTTCTGGTGGTTTCAGTTCGTTGCTGCGTGATTTCTCCTGGAACAAGAGGAGGCCGTCTGCCACAGGATGCTTTGACCTGCCGTAGTCTGCTTTAAGACGTGTGGTTTATTTGACTTTCTCAGTTGTTTCGCTTCAACTAGGGGTTTTAGTCTGTTGCATTTCCAGTGTGCAACCTCCAACCAAACTTGTTCGTAACTTACGATTTACTTTGACTAGACCAGCAAAGCACATCCCAGTACTTTCTACGTCGTCTTCATGATTGCTGTCCTGATACCAACGTTGACAGAATTGCAACGTACGTTCTTAGCTCATCGAAATTGCCCCTTTGAGTTACCGCCCCCCCCTTTACACTGCTGGTGGTGCCCTGGGTAGGGAGCCATGTCGGCTATATTGACAAACGCCAGAGAAGACGGGTGTCAACCGGCACAAAAATAGGTGGAAATTGGGTGCAATACAAAGTTTCTAGGAAATATTTCACACTGAAATTTGAGAGGTTACTGATTATTAATCTCTGCGATTAATAAAATTATTTAACTACGAACAAAGATAATGCCAAGACGCAAAGGTTTAGATACAAATTGGCAAACTGTCTATAATGTTACTTGTACATTCATTTATTGTTATATTATTTTGATATATAGGCTTGAGGAAATATCTAGAATAAAGACTTGATGAGTCTTAGAGTAGCATTAATGTTTATTGCGCAGAATATTGTACCTTCCTGTCATTCTGCTGTCTGCAGAGTAACTCATGAATAACAAGCTCAGCATCGCTGGTTAATTAGTCGGGCTACGACCGCTCATGGTTTTGTGGAACCAGAAATATTTCCAGACAGCCAAATTTGACTTTGGTGTAGGTGAGGGGAAAGTGTAGCGGCCCACTTTTCAGCCAGCTGGCTGTCAGTGTGCAGCCACGAGTCGGGGAGGGTCCATCAATGCTCCTTC
Organism: Fundulus diaphanus; assembly: GCA_037039145.1. Taxonomy (NCBI): domain Eukaryota; kingdom Metazoa; phylum Chordata; class Actinopteri; order Cyprinodontiformes; family Fundulidae; genus Fundulus; species Fundulus diaphanus. The sequence goes on along the minus strand of CM073133.1, from coordinate 21,427,251 downwards.
TACTCTAAACGGTACCGACGGTGTGACGGGAAATCTTAGCAGCTTTGCAACGGCAACTTTTTAAATAGCGGTAAAAGACGCGCGCCCAGACCGACTCCTCTACTAGACTCTGGATGAAGAGGAGCGGCCTGGTCGTGTGAGGAAGAAATCAATCTGCCCTCCAGGCTGGAACATTTCATAGCTGGGTATGCAATATGAGTAGGGGAGGGGGGGGGGGGGGGGGGTCCACATTCAGCCACTTCAACTTCAATACTGGCATACTTTCATGAGGTTCTACATCTGAAGATGACAAAACGGCTGTTTTTGTACAGTAAAGGTCTTTTTTCCTCCATAAAGACTTAATATCTTAACGTGTTTATATCTATCTGTGTTTATAAGGAGTCCAAAAGAAAATATATATTCTTATATATATGTAGAGAGACCCGGTCTCATCTGATTCTCCTCCAGTCGCTGGTTCATGACGATTTGAGCTTGATGGGTATAAAGTCTGTAGGTACCGGCGGCCGTGCCAGGTAGTAGCATAAAGTGTCATCAGCGAGGAGCGGGGAGTCTTTAGCTCCGGGAGCCGGGGAGCAGCGACGACTATGACCCGGCGGCAGGGATAGATAGTGATGGAACATCCTGTCTCTAAAGCAGCTATTAGTACAGTAAAAACTATAAATTAAATCAAACATACATGCCCAAAAATCTTTAAATACTGTTTAAAGAGAGGACTGGGAATAATAAAAAAAAAGAACAACATAAATCTTGCAATGTTATATTTTTATAAAATAGGTAGAAGGTGGAGAGCCTGGGGAGCTTCAGGCTGAACTGTTTGTATCTTTAGAGTTGGCGAGTGACGGGGCAGCGGGGGGTGAGGGGGGGGGGGGGGGGGATGTGTTGCAGTTACTTCAGGCCGGCCGCTGGGGCCTCAGGCATGGAGGAAGAGCAGGGAGGAGAGTGGACGTTGAGGGGTCCCGTGGAGGGGGTGAGAGGAGGAGACGGGCTGCCTCCCATCATGCCGGACTGAGCCATCTGCTGCTTGAGCTGAGTGATGGTGTGCTCCAGCTGCTCCCGCGCCTCCCGCTCCCGGTGGAGCTCCTCCTGCAGCTCCTGCCGGTCGGCCTCGGCCTGCTCCAGCCTCTGCCGCAGCTCCGACAACTGTGGGGGGAGGGGGGGGGGGGGGGGGGGGGGGGACAAGGAGGAGGTCCGGTTAGGATTAAACACGTCAGAGCAAACCCCGGTCTTTATCTGAAGGGAATTCAATGGTCAAATGGTACACAGCTGGATTTGTTGGTCACTTAGACATATTTAAATCTGCAGGTAGGCGTGTAAACCTTCTTTGACACGCCTAAACTCTGTGTTTTGAGATCTGACCTTCTGACCTAAATATTGGCCAAATCCTGCAGCAGCAAATACAAGCTCAGTAGTTTAAAATCATCTCAATTTACAAGCAAATTTAAAAAAAAAAAACGCCACGCAGTGGCTAATATGAAGCACTGCTGCCTTGCAGCAAGAAGGTCCTGGGTTCAAATCCCAGCCTGGGGTCTTTCTGCATGGAGTTTGCATGCGCTGCCTGAGTGGGAACTACGGCTTCCTCCCACGGTCAGAAAAGGTTACCGCTCACTTTAAATTGCCTTGTCGGTGTGTGGGTGCATGATTGGCTGCCCTGTGACCTGCCCAGGCTGTCGCCCAATGAGCGCTGGACATGAGCACCGGCCGCCCTGCACCCCTGCGCTGATGACCGGCTATAGATAGCGGACGGATGGGTGTAATGAAGGGAAAAGTGAGATGCTGGTGAAGCATGGTGGTGGCAGCATCATGCTGTGGGACTGCTTTTCTTCAGCAGGGACGGGAAAGCTGGTCAAATTCACTAAAGGCTATAAAACACATAGACCCGGTGGTATAAACTCTGTTTCAAGTCATCGGCGAACAACCTGCTGGTCGATGCCTTTACTGACCAGATAGAAAAAGCTGCGTTTCAGTGTTGATGCGCTTAATGAACACGGCACTTGATTGGATGTTTTGGGATTTGGCGTGCCGCTCAGCACTCAGAGCTGATCTAGGGAAACCTTGCTAAGCGATTAACGTTACCCGGAAAAAAAATACGCTAAAAACTAAACATGCAAAATGAGCAAAACCAAAGAGATAAACCATCAAACTTAATAATGGATCCAACAAACAGCCCCAAAAACATGAACACCACTATTGAGTGGCAATTCAAGAGGAAGACTTATACATTTAATACCGTGTTCAACTTTCTGCAGTTTAACCTAATGAGGTAAAACATGCACACAAGATGGCTTTAGCATAATAACGCTCTTATATCCCAAAACCCAGCTTGGAGCTGCAGTTTTACCGCTGAGCCACATTCATATTCAGGGTGAAGCAGCCGGGCCTGTTTCCCACTAATGCTCGCATTTCACTGCTCAGAAAAAAGGCAGAGAGGTGATCTTGTTTAGTGGGCACAAGACAAACGCTGCCTCGCTTACGTCGTAAAGCGTAGGAATATCTGCTCCATGGCATTTCCTCCTTCCTTTCTACAGCAGCTAAGAGGAGGAAACTAAACTGAAGACTCTGCACGCACAGGCTTCTGACGAACTGGCAGAGAAACTGGGTTAAAAGCCGGTGGGAGCGAGGCAGGCGGGCGGAGCCTGAACGGCAGACTGCATGTCAAACTGCAGCCCTGAGCTCCAGCCAACATAACTCAGTCTGTCTCCGGCTCTAATCTCCTGGAAACCCAAACAACGGCCCCGAATCTGTTCTTACATTCTGCCGCAGAGTGCAAATATTCCCCCACAAACATTACTAATATCTGCCACTTCTAAAGGACAGGGGACAAACATTTTTCTGTTCAGCCTAGATTTAAAAATGGAATGTTTTCAAGATAAAATGCCCCACAAAACACACAATCTTGTGATGCGTTCAGGGACCGTACCTGCGCGGTGTAGTGGGCCTCCTGCTGCCGCTGGGCCCCCGGCTCGCAGGCGCAGGCCTGCTGTCGGAGCTGCTCCAGGCGGCTCTCCAGCTCCAGCTGCTCCTGGCGGGCCTGGCCGAGCCGCCGGGCCTGCTCGCTGTGCACCGCCTCCAGCTCGCTGCGGAGCTCCCGCTGCTCGGCGCTCAGCTCCCGTAGCCTCGCCGCCTCACCTCCGCGCAACGCCTCCAGCTCCTGAACACACAGAAGCCGAGTCAGCAGAGGTCTGACTAGGGGTGAGGGCAGTAAACGACTACGATCCACCGCACCGACCCCCGGAGGAGAAACTCCACTTCGTGCTTGTGCTGCTGCCCACAAGCTGACAAAACCCCAAAACCGGGCTTCTAACCCATGACTCACATTTGGACGTGGTTCAAAATGCATTTTGCCAATAAAATACTAAGGTTTTAGCCACTTTTACTCCGATGTGCCTAAACAAGCCCGCTGAGTCCAACTAGGTAGAAATGTGAAAATAAATACAGCTGCTGAATAAAAAGTCGTGGAGAAGATTAAAGCAGAGCTCGGTTATGAAACAATACGGTAGTCCATAAATAACCTGCACACTGTTTGGTCCATCATCCCAAAACGGAAGAAAAAGCCGGTTACAGAAATGGGGAGAATTTATCAAGGTGACTCTGGAGGAGCTGCAGAGAATCCATCGACACCATAATTATTAGTCTTACTCCACAAATCTGGCCTTTAAAGAGGGGTGTCAATAAAAAAAAAAAAAAAGATTTCCAGACATGGCAAACAAGGGCAAAACGGAAACGAACGGACGCTAAGCATCACCCCCAATACACAAGCACTGTGGTGAAGCATGGCGGCGGCACCATAGTGCTGTGGGGAAGCTTTTCTTCAGCAGGGAGCAGCGAAACTGGAACGTGGACGGATGGACTGAGCTAGAGACGGAGCAACCGAGGAAGAAGAGCAGAGGGAACGTGTGACTTCTGGGCAGAAACTCCCCTCCCAGCAGGACAAGGACACCCTAAAGCCCGCCGAAAACAAATGCATGCAACACTTTTAGGATTTTAATCCACAGCTGGTGTTGATCTAACGTATGAAATCCCAATAAGATACATTCAGGTTTGTGTTTGGGAGTCAAAATGTGGTAAAGGTTCAGGGAACAGGACGATTTTGCGAGGCACTGTCAAACCCAGCAAAGATAAAGGTGAAGAGAAGTCAGTGGGTGGATACAGAAAACCATTTCCTATTGCAGAAAATGGGGGGGGGGGGTGCTTTTTAATGATGGCAGCATTAATCTGGTCCGCCTTGTGCTCCTTTCTGCGTTTCCGTCAAGCAACTCACCATTTCCAGCTGCAGCTGCTTCTGCAGGGTGGAGTTGAGCTTCTCCTGCTGCCTGCTGTACATCTGCATGATCTCCACAACAATCCTGTCCTTGTCGTCCTCCGCCCCCCCAAACGCCGCAGCAGGGGCGGCGCTCACGGCGGTGTCCATAGACGCCGGTTCCGTTTCCGACAGCAGCGGCGCAGACCGGCGGAGAGACGCGGGAGGAGGAGGAGGAGGAGGAGGAGGAGGAGGAGTATGGGAGGGGATGTGGGCGGCTTTCTTGCAGCACGGGCTGATGATCGTCTCCATGGAAACTGCCTGGGTTTGGCTTTCCCGCTCAGCGGCCGAGGCGGCGGCGGCGCTCTGGGATTTGGCCTGCTCGGCGCCGGCTGTAGCAGGAGGCGACGCGTGGAGATCTGGGGAGGGGAAGAAGGAGAGGAGGATTTAATAAAAAAAAAAAAAAAGAAGAAGAAGAAGAAGAAAAATGACAAGAAAAGCAGAGGAAGTGGTTGAAAGACAAGAAGAGGTGCGAGCTGTGTTGGTGTGCTTAGTGACAGCCTCGCAAAAACCTCACACTTCTTCCGAGGAACCGAACGCTCGCCCACAGTTTCTGTGCGTTTGCCCTCAGACCCAGAAAAAGGAAGAAGAGGCCACGTGTGGGAGCGCCGCTCCGACTCCCCGTCACTCTAAACTCTGGTTTGCTCCAATGACTGCGGTCCCACAGGCGTGCATCATGGGAAACATTAGGTGGCGACGCTAATCTGTGGCACAAATCATCATTCAAATGGATATGAAGCCACAGAGCTAATATTAGATCCTCTACTCAAACCAGCGGTTTGGTTGAAGGGGAAGGGAAACGCCGCAGTGCATTTACAGTTTACAGCCGACTGTTTGGAGCGTCTCGCGGAAGACAAACCCAGACCGGTGTGGAAAAAGCCAGGGAAGGAGGAGGAAAGCTCTCTGCGAGGAGAGGAGTGGGAGGAGGAGGATTTGACAGCAGACTGAGGGATGAAGGGAGCTGGAGAGGGAAGAGACGATGATGGATGGACGGACGGATGGGGGAGAAGTACGGGAACAGACGGAGAGTCGGCTCGGGGAGGCTGCGTCGCCGGCTGCCAGGAAGACAGAACGCGGTGGAGGATGGAGGGAGAGAGGACAGATTGGCTGGAGAGGAGGAAGAGAGAAAGAGAGAAAGAGAGAGAAACACACAGCCTGGCAGTCAGACGGTGTGTTAATAACGACAGACGGAAAAGGTTCCTGCGATCCGTCCTGCTGCTTTTTATTTCTCTCCTAAAGTGTACGTGAAGGCATGACGCGGACGGGGAAAGGTCCCCGGCCGCGTTGCAGCTCCAGGGTCAGCGAGCGATCCGGCACGTCGCTGCGGCGCCGAGTGCTGGAAGTAGCTGCTGAGCTCCGAGTGAGCGGCGCGAACCTGATACGCCTGTCATTTATGCTTATGCTGCACGCAAACAGCTGCTGCGTGCTGTATTAATGTCAAGTATTTATAGTAGACACACGTCAGGCTGTGGCCACCAGGCTAACAGGGGAGGGCTAATTAAACATGAAGGATCGGTTTCATGGGGAAAACGGCGGCGTTGGGAAAGATCTACCATTAAATTGGACCAAATGACTATTAATGAGCCTTCTGTGTTCCACCCTTGTATTCGCTAACAACTATTAGAAGAAGTGTGCTCTGCATTAAAAGTTTTCACCAACATATTAGCTTCATAATTAGCGTTTGTGCCGCGCAGCTATGAACATATGGTCAACACTTGTTTAGGTCACAACACTGGAAATCATTTTTCTTCTAATTGAACAGGACGTAAGGGTGCTTCAAGCTTAAACTAACTCATTTAACGTTAACAAAGAAGAATCTCAATCACAATGTGATATCTTTACCTTGGAGAAGGGGTTTAAAGCGTATATATCACATGGATGTGGCATCCAAAATGAAATATTAGTCAATTATGCTTTCAGGAGTGTAAGAGAAAGGCAGTTAAAACTAAACTAAATGGTCTTAATAACTAAACGAGCATCAAGAACTGCAAGGTTAAAATGAGACTTGATTTTACCCTCGTTCTCTTTAAGGAACCCAGAAATTGAAAGAATCGACCAGCCCTCTAATCACTTTATGCATTTTTTTGACATTTCTTTTACATTTTTTTAATTTTTGCATTTATTTTTTGCCCTTTTTAAGCAAAAACAAAATCCACAAACTTTGGGTTTCTGTCTCGGTATGTTTCAGCCAAAGAAAACGACATAAAACCTGAAGCCGTTCTACTCCCCCCCCCCCCGAGTAAAAGAGTTATGAAGCGGTTAAAACAACAACAACGTCCATACAGCTGTGTCGGTACTGACCCACTGGTGGCTCTTCGTGGCCCAGCATCCTGTGGCTGTAGTGATGTTTGAGCAGCGCGCCGAGCATCTCGGGGCTCATCTCCGCCTCCCTCCTCAGAGAAACGTTGGGGGCCACCATCTTATCGTATGTGTACAGGTAGTAGCTGGGAAACAGAAGGACAGGGTTAAAGATGAGGCATTTAGACACACGAGGACAGATTACCTCTGTTTTTATAGCGTCTTCGATAACATTTCCTGCCCTTTGAACCCTTTTTTTCATTGTGACGCGCTGGAACCACAAGCCTCTGTGTATTTTACCGGCATTAAACGGGACCGACCAACACAAAGCTGCTTCCCTGTCCCTGCTGAAGATCAGCATGACGGCACGGCGGTGAACCCACCAAGTTTGCTAAATTTGGTTGTCGGCCTAAAATAATAGCCACTCTAAAGATGGTATAGTCTTATAAAAAATAATCTAAATAGGTCAAAGTTTGTTTCAGTGAGTCAGAGTTTAAGGCAAACTGGAAATGTGTATCAGAATGGAAAGTCTTGCCACAGATAATTGGATTTAGGTCAGGTAGATCGGGAGTTTTCCTCGAGGTTTCCTTGCAGAGGACAAGTTTCACTGGAATGTATGTTGCAATGAAAAATGCTGATTATTATTATTATTACTACAGACTCTGCTAATTAAGTGACTTCAGAAGACAATTGTTTTTTTTTAGGGGCATTAAAGCAAAGGGGGGGGGGGGTACATACATGAACATGACACACTTTTCAGATTTTAACCACTTTTTCCCCTCTTCCACTTCCCCATCATGTTCTGCCGTGCTCTGATGTCGCTCTACATTTAACAACATAACGACGTTTCTGGTGGTTTCCTTCCTGCGTCGTTGCCAAAAACCATAAATAGTGAGGAGTTGCGGGGCTCCGGGACTCGGCGCTGCCCTTTACAGCGAGCACGTCTGAAACAAAAGGACAACTTCGGCTTGCTATCCGTTTTAGCTCAGAGTAACCGGGGGCCGGTCTGACAGCGGGAGCCACGTGAGGAATATGGATGTTCCTTATCGTGTGCCGCCAGGATCTCAAACCAAACAGACCTTGGGCTTATCGCGTACGTCCAGGTAGTGGGACGCAGCCGGGAGACAAGATACCGCCCGGAGATGCTCCGCAGCCTCTAAAGCCTCTAAAGCCAACGCTGCGTCTGTACGGCGGTAAAAGGAGGAGAGCAGAGGAGAGCAGAGGAGAGCCGGGCCCCTCCCCCACCGGCAGCCCTGCTTCAGACAGCGCTCAGCCTGGAGCAGTGAACTGGGTTAAGCCTGACAGCTTAGCGGGGCTCTGCTTAAAACTCCACCGACCAAGACATGCCTGCTCTCCCGCTGGATGGGGCCGCAGCGCTGCCTGCACGGGGGAAAGGAGCTCCTTCGCTCAAAACCACTCAGACGTGACTGAATAAATGCAGACCAGGACTGTGTTGGACGCGTGTCCCGCTCGTCCATCTCCGTGTCGACCTATATCCGTCCAACGCTCTGATCTGACCGGCGCGTGCCTCGCCTGGTCGAAACGTGACATCGGGTGACGCCGGCAGGTGACCGTGGCTCTAATCCCCGCGTCTAATTTGCGTGGTGTGACGTCTGCAGCGTAAACCTTTTGATTCCAGGCTTTAATCTGGGAGAGATTACCGCGCCGGCAGGAAAAACTGAGCTACGTCCACACGGACTCTGGAGCGACGGGAGGAGAAGCAGAGAAGAAGAAACCCAGAACGACGAAACTAAAAAGGTTTCACGATTACAGTTTCTTCAACGCAAAACAAGCGTCAAAGAAGCACAACAGGAGACCGCCGGAGTAAGGTGGGACCGGCAGGCGTTTTACAAAAAGGAGCGTGTCTGATGTTTCCGCTTTGTAATCACAAGTGATCAATGGATTCAAGAAGCATCCAGATCAGGCGTTTGCAACGCCGGTCCTCGAGTGCCACTGCCCTGCAACTTCTGAACGCACCCCTGCTCCAACACAGCAAACGATGAAGGTCTGGTCGTTATTCGATTCGGCTGCGATCGCCCGTGATCCAGATACACACAGTTTGGCTGATTTTAACGCAGACGTCACTCTCCAACTTCGCGAGGTCCGCCACAAACGTGAGAACAGACTAAGCGAGACCACGCGGATGACGGCGCAGCGATGGGCAGCTGTTAGACTTGTGAAAAAAGGGTGCGCCGGCCGCAGTACCTGGGATGGACCAGGGCGGGGTGTCCTGGCTCCTCCTTGATGTCTGTGAAGAGATGGTTGAACACCAGGGCAGGTGGGGATGGTTTCCCCTGTGGAAAAGGGACAAGAAAAACCCAAAGACCAGCATAAATATGACACAAAACACGGTAAAGTTATGGTTTACAGCGCTTCTTTACCAATTTACTGATCTACGAAGAAAACTAGAGCAGGTCGGATCAGCAGCACTCGCTCTCCTGGACCCATGTGTAAACGCATGCATGGAAGACGTGATTCAGCCCCCCCCCCCAAAAAAAAAAGAAATACTGAATATAAATGTGACTTAGATTTTTTTTTTGTCAATGAGCAGGTGAAAAATGTGCCGCTACGAATGAGCCAACATCGGTGTGTGAGAGAGTTAGAGGTCAGGGTCGTGACCCTTAGTTGGGACCCTGGGGGGTCGTGGTGGCAGCAACTGACCTTTCTTGTAGGCTCTGCGTCGGATAACTTGTCTGAAGGGGAGCAAATTTCCACCGAGGACTTCCTCAGCTGGGTTTCCTCTTCCTCTGCCGACCTCTAAAACACACAAAGAAGGAGGAGGGGGGGGGGGGTTAACACACCAATACTACCCAGTGTTTCCATAAACAGCAGCAGGGAAGGAGAGGCACAGAATGGCCGCCTCACACTTTCAATGAACACAGTTTCAATTCCTTAATGAGACACCTGAGGAAGTGCACGACTGAGGTGCAGCGCCCAGCGTAGACCAAACCCCCATGATGCTGCGCACTGCCGGTCAGCTGGCCACGCCCGCTTTGAGCAAGCCTCACCGGCAGCGGTTTGCACTCCTTTTAGTCCTCTGTCTCCAGAACCTCATAGACCGCTTTGGGCCCGGTACCGGTACCAAGATATACCGATTCTTTTAAAAGCTATGGCTTCAAAACCGCTAAGACTTTGCTAGCATCAATGTTAGGCAGCCGACGTCAGGCTCTGCTGCGTGCCAGTCGCAATTTTTAATGACACAATATTTTCTGCACATTTTCCTTATGAACTTCCTTTAGTTTTCTGTTAAATAAAAAATAAACATGGAGTCATTTAGAATCAACAAAAATGCAAATAAAATAAAAACAGAAAGCACAAGAGGAAGATAAAATAACCAAAACCGTAATTAAGCATTTTGTGTGTTTTTTTTTGGTTAAGAATCAGTCAACATAACTATGAATAAATGAACAATATATAATAATTTAGCAGCGGAAGGAATAATTGCAGCTTTTCCACCTCAAATGTACCCAATAAGACAATGTTCTGCTGCGAAACTGCAGGATTTTTACGTAAATCTTCACACAGCGAGAATGTCCGACCGCTCCGAGCCTCGCGGTTAGAAATAAAGGGGGAGAAGCCTCGCTGACAGTCGGCAGCCTGTCTCGTTGTCAGACGCTTGCACAGCTGGAGTCAACCTCTCGCGTCGGAGCACAGATGTGCATCAGAGCGTGTGCAGAAGCGTCCGCTGAACCACGTCGCTCCCGTGTCTGGTAACCTCGCCGCATTTCTGCCACTGTGTGCGTTGGGGGGGGGGGGGGGCACTCAGCGAGAGGCCGCGAACCGACGGAGGACGCTTGTCTGTGGCAGACGGGCCTCACTCGACAGGTCGCACCGATGCACGACAAGCTCCTGCTAGGTAGGAGGATGGGGGGGGGGGGGGGGCACATGAAACGGGGTTATAGAAAGCATCAATAATTGACTCCCTAGCCTTTTAAAGCCCTCTCTGCTAAGCAAGCAGGCTGCTTTTTAGCAGCTGGAGGGTTTTCCTCCGCGCTGATGCCGTCGTGACAGGGGCTAAGCACGACGTCACCCGGGTCCTGGCAGCTTTTCATCCGTACCAGCCTGCGGCGTCCGCCCGCATTCCTCCCAGACATCAGAACAATTCTGCCTCGTCGCTTCTCGGCCAATTTGGAAGGCGCCATCTTTTTAACCGCCTGCCACGCACGCCCAGGAGCCTCCGACCTGGTTCAGCATCCATCAAACACAAAGCCCTGCCTCTTGTTTTATTGAACGCACTCCTACGCGGGCGTTTTTAAATGGGTTTTACACCCAAACACGTCTAAGTTAAAAGGCAAAACATAAAACTACTAGTGCTAATTTGTGTGGTCCCTCCTGCAAGCCAAAGCAGGGGATGGTCCCTTATTTACAAGGCCGTGGCTGAATGAGCATGCAAATGCAAGAGGAGGAGGAGGAGGAGGAGGAGGAGGGAGCTGGATGCGCAGCCTGGTGTGTCTGTGCGTGCAGAAAGGAGGCTCGTCCGTCCCCGAGCGCATATGGTTGGTGGTTTTTCCTTTTTTTTTTTTTTTTTCCCTGCTCAGAATGAAGTACTGCAGCACTGAAGGGAGGGGGAGCGGGATGATGGGACAGCGAAAAGATGGAGGGAAGGAGGGAGGAAGGATGGAGAGCTGAGAGAGAGAGAGAGAGAGAGGGGGGGAAAAAACACTGCAGTGGTGGGTGGGATGATGTGGGTCCCCTTAGGAGGAGGGAGGAGGAGGGAGGGAGGGGGCACATTCACTCCAGGTCATTCAGGGGTCTTTCATCACCTCGACCCCCAAAATAAGGAGAAGCTCCGTGGCTGAGACTACTTACCTGCATGTCGGTGCGGACCGATCACAAAGGGACGCCCGTGTTGGATGCTGGGAGATTTGGGGACTGGGTTCATGGTGCCAACGACCGGCGATTAGTTGCTCATCGCTATTGAGCAGTTGTGACCTTTTTCTCCTTTGCAGAATCTTTTTTTAAAGTCAGTCACACTGCAGGCGTTTCACAGCAGCAATGGCCCGTTTCAGGTCACGTCACAGATCCAAGTCTGGACTTTGACTAGGCCACTTCAAAAACTTGATTTTTTTTACTTTTTTCTGGTTGTTGGCGTCTCATTACCAGATGGACTCGCTGGTGGGCTTCGGATAATCGCCCAGCCGCATAAACCAGCTGATCGCTTAGACATTCTCCTCCAGGATTTTCTGCTGGCGCGCTGAATTCATGGCTCCAATCCTTAACGATTATTTCGTAACACCAGACTGATGGATATCATTCTCATCTGTCGAGTAGACCAGGTCTCGGCCGCGTCTTTTTGACAGCTTCTGGTCTACTTCATGCTGTCAGACAGGTTCTAGATAACCGATTTCTAGATCCTCCCGCTCTGGCTCGTCTCTCTGCGTGACTCCTGCTCACCTGACAGCTCTACACCCACCGCCCACACGGCCAGGCTCGTTATCGCCACCGCTCTCTGCTCCTTGATGAACGTTCGCACATGTCTACACAACTCCACATCTTTTCCTCTACTCCCCCCCCGCCTCCCTTCAGCGGCACAGACGCCAGGCTGCTCCTTGGTCTTAATCTGCACTAATGAAGCACCTATCCGAGACGTTCCGGTGACCCGCACACACCAGAGAGGCCGACCTGCTCACAAACGAACCCTTTGTCGGGGCCCTGGCTCGCCTCACGACAACGTGGATTAGCATTCCACGCACTCGCTCAGCTGAACTCTGCCCCGTTGTTCCTAATCAGCAGCGGTCCGCCCGCCGCTGCCGCTAGACTGGCAGAGCACGGCGGAGCGCTCCGCTCCAGACACAAGCAGCCATGTGAACTCCCAACAGTGACCCACTTCCACAGCCTCGGTTCAGCCCCCCCCCTTTCCTCACGTGACATTTCTGCAGCAGATGCATGGAGGTAGCAGAAGAAGCAGTGTTTCTGGAGAATGGGGGGGGGGGGGGGGGGGGGGGGGCAGAGGCACGACGCTTCATCCCCGAGTTAAAGCTGCGTCGCTTTTCTGCACCGAGCGACATCTGTGCTTCTTGCAGCACAGCACAGACTCGCACCAGCAGCATCTGGCCCTTACTCTGCTCTCTTTTTTTTAATCTGAACTTTGTAGCTTAAGGCGTTTTAAATTAAGGGCACCGTTCGGTGTGTGCTGGAACCTTTCAAAGAAAAGAAGAAGAAGAAGAAGAAGGCATTTCTAGCTCGCTTATTTGTAGCTTTAGACAATTTGAAGGGTAGAAATGAAAATGTGCTGCAAGGACAGGATTGAGTGATTGTTCTGCTCGCGCACGAGCGTTCCCATCTCATTCAGCTGATTTCTGCACGAGATCAAGGATTTTAGCTTTAAGAGGAGGGGAGGGAAGGCGGGGGGGTGGACAGCCATCCAGTTTCTTTGCTGCAGAGGGCTGCAGAGCACGCCAGCGTGAGCGGCGGACAACCAGAAGGGGGAGACGGCCCATTCTAGGCGGCGCGTTTCGCCCGGTTTAAAGGCGAAGGTGTCCTGGACGCGGACCGCCGACCGGGCCTGAAGTCAGGCTCTCCTCCCTCAGAGTCACGCGGAGCCCCCAGACGACTGTCGTCTACGTGCAACAGACACACTCACCGTTGACTCTGGGCTATAAATACACGCGGCGTCTCCTTGCGTGCGTAAGGAACAAACGCGCGTGCGGCTGAGTGTCTCGTGTGCCATTTTGAATTATTTAAGATGAAAGCGGCGGCTAAAAACACACGTTCATTTCAGGCCGGTGAGTAATGTTAGAGGCCTTTCGCCAGCCGTTTTCAAATTTCGTCAGGCCACGCCCACAGCGTTGGCCGTGTTTTAGAGGGATTCGCTGTGATGGGCAACGCAGGCTAACTCGTACCGGATTACAGGTTTGCACACCTAGAGACTGCGATTCCTGCCCATTCCTCTTTGCTCAGTGAGGCAGGATGGAGAGCGTCTGCGAACGTCACGTTTTAAAGTGCTGCCACAGGTTCCCGGTCGGATTAGGGTCTAGGCTTTGACTAGGCCGTTGCAACAGATTCACGCTCTTCCATCTAAACCGTTGCATTGCAGCTCTGGCCGTAGCTTCAGGGCTGTCGTCCTCCAGCGTCTTCCCCGTCGCCTCTGAGCAGCTTCTCGCCGTCACCGCCCGAAGGACGGCGTGATGCCGCCGCCACCGTGTTTCACCATGGGGATGGCGAGTTCGGCACCATGTGGAGGAGATGCGCGGCATTCTTGCACATCGGCCCGAACGAGCGATTTTGTCCTCATCTGTCAGAGCGTCTGCAGACTCCATGGCCTGTAGCAAAAAGTCCAACGAACCTCCTTATGGCTTTCTCCTCGCATGTTAATCAGTACAAGTTCTCTACCCGAGCTGTGGATCTCTGCAGCTCCTTCGCTGCTTCTCCGATTAACGCTCTCCTCACCTGGGCAGCCATCTTAGATGGATGAGTAGTCCTGGTACACATGCAGCAGTGCCGTAGTTTTTGCCTTTCTGGATCATGCTTTAAACAGCTCAGGACACAGTTCTATAACCTAACACTGCTCTTAGCTTCACTCCTGGGTTGTTACTTGGTCTTAGGTGACGGACACCACAATTTTCTGGTTTTTATGTGTAAAAAGATTGGATAGTTTTCTTCTGCTTCACGATTACTCGCTACTTTGTGTTGGCCTAACACGTAAAATCCCGATAAAACACATTGAATTCTGCCATTTTAATGTGCAAAACGTGGAAAAACTGAAGAGCCGTGAACACCGCACATACAAAGAGGCTGAAACTAAACAATGGATGAGAAATCGGTCAAGAAACCATCTTCTGAACTCATAAAGACGTTAAACGCCAGTGATCAGGCTACTGACCTTACAGTGAAGCAATAAATATAAATACATAAAGACAGACAGGCAAACACAGCATGTCTCGACAAGCCGAGCAGCCAATCAGATCATGGGTGTAATAAAGGTGAGGTCTGACCTTTCATCCCAACCCAGTGGACCTGCTTTGTTTTTAGTGTCTGTAGTTTAAATCCATTAAGATTCATCTTGACCTCTATTCAAATCCTCACATCAGCAGTCAGGGTAATAAAACAAACTAATTTCTAGACGGCACCTCAAACCCAGCCGTGCCCCTTTAACCCCCCTCCCCCCCGCTGAGCGCCAGCCAGGAGGAAGTAAACAGCCTCTGTTTGGGTGCCTCCTCTATCTGCTCCAGCCGCCCCAGAACCGAGACAGTCGGTCACGCCCCGTCTGTCTGTTTCTAAACCACATCCTGTGCTGCTGCAGTCGTCAGCTGGGGCCAAAGATCGAGCTGGAGATACGCGCTCGCCGCTACTTCCTCCTTGAGTCTCGTGGAAAACGCAAAAACAGACGACGCACACCCTTCTGCCGCCGCCGCCGCCGGTCTGTTTGAAAAAGCGACCGGGGGCCGCGGTGGCTCTGTAGGGGGCCCCACCGGGCAACGCCGCGCAGGGGCGACCGCTGGAGACCTTTATATGTGTGATGGTCTTAATCCAGTAAGCCATTTATCCCCAGACTGGGAGACACTTTGTTTTCAGCCCGATCGATAAAAAGCCACAGGGGAAGCGGGCACTAAGCGGAGGGGCAATTAAACCAACACACATCCTCTCCTTTTTCCTCTTTGTTTGCCGTTTGTTTTTTTTTAGCGCTGCGGGCTCTGGGATTAGCTGGGACTCTAATTGATGTCTTCATGTTCAGATCTGGACTCATTCCTGGAAGAATAAAAAAGAAAAGGAGGGGGGGGGGTGCTCACTCATTGATGGTGGTCTCTGTTTGACGTAGGTGCACAGGGTGAGATTGCTCAACGTGTTTTTCTCCTGGTTCAGCCTTTAGACGGACGGATAACAACCGACAGGTGGACGGTTTCGCAGAAACCGGAGGCAGAAGTTAATAATAATAAAAATAAAAAGAACCAAGGAGACAAGCAGCCAGCATGTGTGTGGATGTCCTTTCATTCAGACGCACACATCTGCCCCCCCCCCTCCTCTCCTCCACAAACAAAGTGAAAGATCAGAGCCAGACAAACAGGCTGATAGGTTAGTCATGAACAAGCTCCCCTCTCACACACATTCCCACAGAGGCCAGATGAGGACAGGTACATTCCCAACTGGCTTTGGCTTCAGGGAGCGAGGACGGGTTTACATTTTGGGGAGTTTTTTTTTTTTCTTTTGCAACACATGGCTCCTGCGTCTAGACGGTCAAACGTGCGCACGTGGTCTTCCTCCCTCCTGCATAACCAGAGTTCCAGCACAATCTGCCCGACAACGGGTCCGATGGCGTAAACCAACCGGACACGATTGTGGAAGTCCGTGCGGGGAACACGAGCCGCCTGCTGCCGCCACATGGCAGCCAGAGCCTGGATTTAGAAACCCAGACGGAGTTTTTTTTTTTTTCTTTGATCGGTTTTCTTATTCATCTTCCTCACATTTCACGGCTGAATTACAGACCAAGTCTGGTCTATGGCTGGACTTTAGTATAAAGATGCAGTGATGAGGCTCTAATGGGCCGATACAGATTTAGCTTTTCTCTGAGGTCTGGCTGGCAGATTTTGATCCAGTCAAAATAATCACCCCCCCCCCCACCCCCCCCCTGTAAGATTGTATTGCGGGTTGTTCAGCGGCGTTAGCAGCTTTAAATGCAGCGAAACATCAATCCCTGAATGACTGAATGAACCTGGTGGTTGATGTGGTTAAAGACCAACACTGGCGGCAGCTCTTAGTTTCTATGCACCTTGTTAACTGGAAATAAAGACCTAAATAATCGGCATATATGACCTTCCGACCACAGATAATTTTTTTTTTTTAAATCCTACAAATTTGAAAACAGATGGAGGGAAATTGTACGTTTTTGTACTTATTTCTGACTTAATATAACACAGTTAGCTCATTGATGCAGACTCATTAAGGGAAAATTGGCTGATTGCGTCTGGTGCAGTTTAAAAAGCTGATTTAAAAGGACTCTTATGTTTGTAATATGTTTAGGGTATTGCTTTAAAAAAAAAAAAAAAAGAAGAAGCAGAGAATCCAGCTTCAACCTGACCCAGAGGATATTATCGATATCACCCGTTCAGTAGGCGCTGTGGTCCATAAAAGTGATGAGATGACGCACAAAGACATTGTGGTCAAGGCACCCCCCCCCCCCCCGCAGACATTGCTCCATAAGCAAAGGGTACAACCGAATTATCTCACACATCACATCCAGCGTCTGCGGCGCTGTGACTAATAGTCCTGTGCAGACAGCAAAATATTGCCTCATAATGCACTTATGCGCCTCAGTTGGGAAAAAAAAACGACTCGGAAGTTGTGAAATAGTACGCGAGGTTGGTTTTGATGATATCTGCATTTTGTTCACTAGCCGTCGTCGTTTGCATTATTTGAGGATAATTGGTGCAGTTTCTCCTCGCAATGAAATAATTGCAGTAAGACGAGCTCACGGAGAAGAATTTGAAAAACAATCGCCGCAGAAACTCTCCAAAATAAACACAAACACCCTCTTTTTTAGCTACTCATCAAAATAGGAAAGACAGGGGGGGGGCAACCCATTCAAGGAAGAGATGATTAGAAGAGAAGCAAATGATCCTAAGATTACACTAAGGTACTAAAAATTAACTCATTTTAAGCTTTTACTTATCAGAGCTTTACCAGAGGGTGACAACAAGGGTGAGCCTGAAATCCCGCTGAAGACCAGAGTCACTCGCCCGTTGTGCTCAGCGTGAAAATCTGAGTCAGTCAGAGCCAACCGTGCAGCACGGAGGACGGCCTTCGACTGCACTGCTCAAGTGCAGAAATGTGCGAGCACCGCCGCTCCCTCCCCGGTGCCCCTGCGCAGAGATCATTAATTACCAAAGCTGCCAGGACTCACCTGCGTGAGCAAACCGGGGCCCCGAAGACAGACGGAGACACACGCACACACAGGAGTTAAGAGACATGCTATCAAACAACGGCTCCATCAAACAGCAATGTGGGAGGATGACGCAGTTTACTGCAAGCAAACAAACACAGACACGAGCAGACACACTTCATGGCTCCCTGGAGGACACATCGACTCAGAATGAGGCCAGTGGGCCCTCGTCTTGTCTGCCGATGACTGTACTCATCATCTGAGCTCTAACTGGGACACCGTGCACTCAGCTTGTATGTTTGTGAAAGAGATGCAAGATCTCCACGAACCAAAAGAGGTGTGGGGGGGCCGGGGGGGGGGGGGTATGGAGAAAAAAAAAATCCCCCACGAATGCTTGCGATTGTGCTTGTCGGAAAGGTAGGGCACTGGTTTAACAAATGGCATTGGAATCGGTTGCCTGGTTTCCTGCGCGAGGGAGCCTGGCTTACTATTCGAACGGATGAAACAACTCCGAGCGCTTGGAGACAAGAGGCGAGTGAGAGAGGCGCGGCGAGGACGAGCGTTGCTAAGCAGACTGAAAGCTGAGAGAGGCTGTCGGCGAGCCAGCAATGCACTGCTATCACTCCAGAACGAGAAAAACACAAAATGGAGACGCAGCCCGACCCGCTCTCATGGCAAAACTAAATCTGCACAGCACCCACTACAAAAAAAAAAAAAAAGGAGACTCAAAAGACCTCATTCGGGTTGTGAAACGGGCTTTAAAACGTTCTGTGCATCTCCAATTATGGGTAATTAATGCTTTAGTGATCCAGTGAAATCAGAAATAAAAATCAAAGAACTTTCAGCTTCATCTCTGGCAGAGTGGTTTGGGAGAGAACAAAAAAAAAATCTTGTTCCAATCCGTGTTTCCGGGTCGCAGCAAAAACAGCCGATCTTCAGGGCGGAAGGCGTTACTGAGGGAAGAATATTCAGCGTCTCAACGAGCCATTTGAAATGAAATGCGCAGAGACGAAGGAAGCTTCTCAAAGAAAACCGTTTACGACAACATACCAAGACGCGCTGCGGTTTATTCGGGCTGCGGTGAGAGCGAGAGAGAGCAGGACGTGGAGAAATAACAGGAAGGCTGAATAAAGTAGTTGTGTTTGGTCCACCTGAGCTTTGACCCTCTGTCTGTCATCTACGCACCAGATTTGGAAGTGTTGGCAGCTTTTTGGAAATCCCATTGTGGTTTTAGGGGTGTTAAATCACGCTAACCCGAGCTAATTGCTAATATAAGCTGCTAAAGACAACTTTGTGGGTGAAAACCCGGTTTGCAGTAGCTGTGCTTGCACACGTGCAGCATCAGGTCAGAGAAACCAGAACCGGCTAACATTTGTATCGGCAAACAACGCTTTACAAATACTGGAGTACTGGCAACAAGGTTCTGATTGTTGCGTCTCTGATCATGTTTATCCCCTGAAGTTTCTTAATCAGCCGCTTGGTTAAATTCTGCTATACGGCGGGACGCTGTCCCCAGCCGGAGAAGAGGCCGGGGGAGGGTGAAATAAGGAGGAGAGGATGGGGTGGGCTGACAAATGTAGGGCTTGAGGAGACATGGACCCCAGATACGGCCACGGTGCTCCAGAGAGAAGCTTTCACCTGGCTAAAATGCCCCGCAGGGTAATATCTATCACAGCCACACGGAGAGAGAGGCTGCTGAATCCAAACAGGCCCTGGGTGCCGGGGCTGTTCTGCGGGGAGCTTGGGTCTCATTCATATTACATGCAGGAGCTCGTTTGAAGCCTCCACTGCTGCTCCTTGGATGGCAGCTCGGCTTCGGCGCTCAGATCTCTGGGGCTCAGCTGTCTCTCCCTCTGACACACACACACACAGCCACCACAACAGAACCCACCACTTACTGTGTCACGAGCTATTGTTACTGACGTGTCTGCAAGTGGTTCGGTTTCTGAGGGGAATCTCAATGCTTCACGTTAAAATTATAAGACCCATAGCGGATTGAATCCTCCGTTAATGGTCTGAGAAGCACAACGGGCCAGACGGAGCAGCAGGAGCGCCGTTCGCCTTTGGGGGGGAAAAGAAAATGTCGTGGCGGCCTGAGTCAGAGCTGTAAGTGAACACACCTGGGCGAAGATCAAACGGGCAGAGGGAGAGAGCAGCGCGGCCATAAATCTTCGTCCTGGCTCCGCCGTGACGCGGATGAGTGGAGCGCAGACCGCAGCACGGATGGAGCACCGTGACTCATGCTGCAGGACGAGGGGGGGGGGGGGGGGAGGGGGGGGGGCAGTATCTGCTGGTGGCTGCGTTTTACGCTCGTTTGTCTGACTGCGTGACCCTTTGACTTCCTGCGGGGAGACGTTCGGCCTTGTGACATCCGCAAGGGCCGTCCCGCTTGGGAAGAACATCATCGTGTTTAAACGGCGCGTTTAACGACAAGGACGTCCCTTCTCCCGCAAGGTGCGCCGACTTACTGAGCAGAAAACCAGGCGGGGATGGCCGTCTGCCAGAGCAGCTGATTAAAAGAAAGAAAGAAAGGAAGGAAGAAAGAAAAAACAGAACCCTGCCAAAAAATGTGCACCGTTAGACTGTCCCCTCCGACGTGAGTCACTCTCATGAAGAAACACAGAACGTATGGTCTCATCGGGAACCAGGATGTGTCTCAGCCGGTGAATTTTGATAGCGATGACAAATCGAATGTCTGGCATTGCAACGCGAGCGTGTCACGGGAACTGTTAAACTGTAGCCAGATTGTGAAAACCACAAGGCAAGGCCGCACCGTCTGAAGGATACCGTCAAGGGTGACGAGGGCGTCGAGGGCCAAGTCTCCTCCGCCGGGCAAGGGTGCATGAAAGCGGGCTGCAAAAGAGGAGCGCTGCAGACTTTTTAAATACCCCCGCTAACTTTTTCATCATCCCATCTCCACTTCAGGGCGTTTTACTGGGATTACGTGCGATGGACCAACACAAAGCAGGGCATAATTGCGATGTAGAATGGAAAAGGTGCGTTTTTCCTTAACAAATAAAACATCTTCTGAGCCCCCTTTACTCTGCCTCCCCTAAAGGAAACCCAGACCAACCTTCTGGCGGCGGCGCCCTAAAGACACCGTCCTCCTCCGAGCTGAACATGTCGTTAATACAAGCAAAGCCCAAACGTGCATCCGGAGCCACAACGAGCTGGTTCAGGTCAACGCTGCGCCTACTTTGAGAAGAAGAACCGGCCAACGCTGGCGGAGACGCTGGCAATGCTTGAAAAAGACGCTTTATCGGCGCTCGCCCTGATTTCATTTACAGCTTAGAGCTGCGTGCCGGGGGTCAAAGACCTATTAGATGTGGGGTGTGTGGAGTTGATCTAGACTCAGGAGATCCAGAACCAGCGCTGGCTGAGCTGCTACAAGCTCCGCAGGGACACGAGGCAAAAGAAAACGCCGCATATCCGTGTGTGTGTGTGTGTGTGTGTGTGTGTGTGTGTGTGTGTGTGTGTGTGTGTGTCTCCAGGGTTCCCAAAGAAATATATGAGCAAGACCAATGATTCCCATGAGCGGCGCCGACGCAGGTAGGATTAACAGTGAGATAAACCTGCAAACATTTGGCAGCAGAGGGCCTAAAAGTAACAGAGAAACTGCCTCACTCCTGCAGGCCAGCTCCTGGTTGCCAGCTTTACCGTTTCGCCTCCAGCAACATCACTCGGAGCTCCTTGTGAGATCGGGATTTATGGGGTAAAGAGAGAGAGGCTGGCGGCGGTGGAAGGGGAAGAATACAGTCGGGGAGGCGTTTGAAGTCAGTGGAGCAAAGGTGAGACTCACAGGAGCGCAGCAAACCCCGTTTAGCAGGTTTGAGCAGCGCTCCGCTTTCTGTTTTGGTTTCACCGTCTAGACTGGAGGTGGAAACCCAACGACGGGTCGCTGCGACACTTAACTGGGCCGGCCCCGCGGGCCTTTAAAAAACGCGCCGCTGGAGGACCGAGGCCAACTCATCTCAAGCATCCCTGCCATGTTGAGGTCGGCAGGTATCGCTGCTAATAAATTAGGGTTCGCTTTGACGGAGCGCGCCTCTCTCTCTCTCCCCTGATTCACCCGTGTTTGCCACATGCATAATTGATCGTTGTGGCGGCTGGGTTTAATGTGTTGTGGATGTGCAGCGCGGTCGGCCCGGCGGGGCTCGTGACACGCCTTTGATATCCTGTTTATCTGCTTGTCTGGGAGACGGGGGAAAGGGGGGGGGGCGGAGAGCCGCCTGCACGGCTGCACGAGCGAGTGCGTATGTGGGCTCTCCCGTGGATAAGCTTTGTCTCTGGCGTTCTCGGTCTGGATCTCTATTAATCGCCGTTCCCACAGGGAGGAGCCTTTCAGATGCAAACGCGTCCCGCTCCGCTGGCACACAATGCCCGCACCCTGGCAGTCTCCCACAGGCCCTCTGCGGCGCTGCCAGGCCCCGGTGCGCACATCGGCGCGCTCCTGCGGCCGTCTCCCATGGAGACCAGACAGTGGACGGCTAATCTCCTCGTCAACACGTCGATTAATTAATACGGAGGCTCGTTACTCGGCTCTCATGGAAACAGCCGAGGCGAGCCAGTCACACGCGTTTCTCCTCCACCAATCAGTCTCGCCGCACGGAGCCGCTGATCTCCGCTCGTTATCAGCCTGGCTTTCCTCAGAAGCAACAAACTGGTCCGGTGCCCCGAGGGGAGGGGAGACGGAGCGAGGCGAACATGCAAACAAGCTGTCAGTCTGGGACACTTTTAAAGCCTGAAGGACGACTGGGAGGGGCCTGGCAGGTTTGTTTAGTCTATGGGTCTGCTGGCAGAGCCTGCTGCGTACAGACGGAGCCATCCCCGCCGCCCTGTAGTGAACTCGCTCTGGTACAACATTCAGTTTACACACCGCACTGAAAGAAAGAAAAAAAACAAACATTTAAAAACAAAAACGTCTACCATGATCTCACTGCTTTTATAACGATGCGCCCTGCTTCATTCGGTCGTTCTTGTTTGGACTCTGGTGGCCGCGTCAGCCAATCAGCCAGAGACGGGAGTCAGACTATTTTCCCTGATTCTTTTTCCACTTCGGTAAACGCACCTAAACTTTCTTTCGCTTTCTGTTGTAAACGTAAACGTCCACCCCAGAACCCTGTAATCATGTTGGTCCAGGCCCAAAAAAGCTGACGTGACTGAAAAGCAGCCAGACTGGTATCAGCCAGGACAATCAGTGCATCTAAAACCTATTTATATTTTCCCAAAAATAAAAGTTTAATCTTATAGTTCTGACGCGACGACTCAAAAGTGTTATAAAACTTTAAATAGAGCCGGTCTAAGCTAGACGGCGTGCTAAAAGACATGTCCAGTGTCTGCCAAACCTGAAGCCAACTTCATATTCCAGCTCAGAGCTGGATACAGTTCAGGGAGGCTTCTCTTAACCGTCTAGCACGCTAAAGCCTACAATGTTTTCTTAAATGCAGAAAAATATAAATGATATTTTAAATATCAGGCTCAAAAACGTTGGTTTTTATAATAGAAAATGTGTTGGAACCCGATATTCTGTCATAGGTGACATAACGATGTTAAAATGTGGAGGATAACTCAGTGTTTGTTTAACCGTAATGCCAGCCGCACGATTTGGTCCCCTCAGGAGCTAAAATCATTACAAGTAGCCGGATCTGACCCTTGATCGAATGATCAAATATGGTAAATTTGGATTTCTTTCCAGTTCTTGGCACACCTTTTTAATCTATTGGATAAAATGTGGATAATATTTGGATAATATTGCAATCCCTTAGTTTTTGGATTCAAAACAACCTTTAAACCAAAAGGCTGCTGCAAAATTTTATCTTATTTCTTAACAAAAACTCGATCAAAATCTAAATCGGTGCGTCAGATAGTGAAGAAAACTGGAAATCGGCCCAGAAAAGCCCGATCGGTGATCGGCATCTAGATTTTATGGACGCAGGTCCGGTATTAGCAGCAGGGCGTTGCGCTAGCTCCTGGGGTCGCCGGCAGATGAATTTAGCGTCTACATACGCTGAAAATCATCCAGTTCCAGTCACCAGCCGACTTCTCAGTCCGTCTCTGACTAAGATACATTTTTTTTTTTAAACATTCAGAGGCTTGGAACCCTCAAAACTTTCCTGAACCTTTGTAAACTCCTGCCCTGGTGCCGACTGATGGTGGCCTTCTGGTGAGCCGGGGGTGAAGGGCAGAACTCCAACGTGCCGCGGCCGAGGCGTGAAACGATCTCCCCGTGGAGCAATGCTGCGTTTAACGTGACGTAGAGACTGAGAGCTGCTGCAACACTAATCCACGGGAATACGTGGACTGTGGCCGGGGGGGGGGGGACCCTGAACACGTGAAACCTAAAACCGCGGAATATTCTCGTCCGTTTAAGACAAAGGCTCAGAAGTAATGGCTTTGGCATTCCTCCGGCGAGCTGCAGTCCCCGTTACAGCTCTGTAATACTGCCACTGACCTGATGGTGACACAGCAGCGGGGCCCCTCGCCTCAGCTCCTCCCCCCTAGAGGGGCCCCGCTCAGTCTCCAGCAACAGGCAGCACATTTATGCACAGGAACCGTGAGTGGGAAACATCCCGGCTGGCCTGTGGCGGCCCCTTCTACATCCCCCCCCCCCCACGTCTTTTTTTGTGCCATCCTACCGCACCTCTCCGTTGCCACATCCTTCAAGGCTGCAGACCGGATCGATAAGCGCCGGCCTTTTCCGCCCGTCCGCCTCGCAGACGCACACAAGTGGTCTTATTGCTTATGTAGCGATCGACTTATCGGCTCGTTTGAACGCTTGCTTTGTTGCCGTTAGCTGATTGGAGCGTTCAGAGATACGACGCAGACTGAGGAGGCAGGAGATAAGCGAGAGGCTGCAAACTGATTGCTGGGAGACGAAACTTGCCAGGGTGTGAACTCAAAAAAAAAAAAGAGAGAAAAAAGCTGATCGACGATAGACTTCCAAATCGAGAGAGGGCCACATAAGGGAGGAGAAGCAGCGACAACGGCGGAGAGACTGATCGGCGCCATGCAGCTGCGTTTAAACACGAGTCAAATTCAGCGTACGGCGACTGTATGTCACACCGTGTGACGACGTCTAGGCTAGGAACGAGGAAACCTCGTCAACGCTGTTCTTTTATCCTCCTATATTATAAATCTCGACGTGAAACCGGAAATATTGCAAATGGGCCAATATTGGCCAGCTGTATGGGGCACAGAGCGACGCAGCGTTCACCCCTCCCCCGCCTGTTGCTGCAAAACCTCCCGTCGTTCACAAGAAAAACAAACTCGCCGGTTTGGAAATATTTCTGGAGGCAAAACAAACCAAATCAAAACCGACCTAGCGCTCTAGAGTTTTAAAACTAAAAAAAAAAAGTGCCATGACTTAAGCTGCCAACTCCAGGCCGGCTACGTTTTGGAGCAGCAAGACCATCTGAGCTATCTCTGTAGTTATGCTGCTATAGTTTTAGGCTGCTGGAGGACATCAGGGTCTATTTCTCTCACTCTGATGAGTTCTCCTACTGTTCTCCAATTTGCATTGCTTGTCGTCATTTCAGCTTTTAACCTTTTGTTCTCTTTCTCTTCATAGTAGGTACACCTGGTCTGGCGTTCTGTTAGCTGTGACATCATCCAAGGAAGACAGATCACCCGCTATTACCTGAGCCTGGTTCTGCTTGAGGTTTTCCTTCCTGTTAAAGGGGAGTTTTTCTTTCCACTGTCGCTTCATGCTTGCTCAGTATGAGGGATTGCTGCAAAGCCATGGACAATGCAGACGACTCTCCCTGTGGCTCTATGCTTCTCCAGGAGGAGTGAAGGCTGCTTGTCAAGACTCGATGCAATCTGCTGGGTTTCCTTTATTTTTTTTGACCAATCTGTATAATCTGATTTAATTTGACTTTGGAAAGTGCCTTGAGATGACATGTTTCATGAATTGGCGCTATATAAATAAAATTTAATTAAAACTAAAAGAGAAACGAACCCGACCATTTCATAAATCGTAGTTTCCCGGTTGTTGTTTTTTTTGCTATATTTTTGGGTCAAAGCAATCATAGCGTGCGAATCTCACTGCGGCCCTTGCCCAATTAGCACGTTTGCTCCGGTCCAATTAGATCCGAGCACGACGGCGAGTCAAGGCAGCCCGACAGAGCAGAGCAGACTGCCCAGGAGCCAGCCAGCGAGTACAGCTGCGCTGCTCGGCGGTAATGAAGTCACTGGTTTCCAAATAGCAAACAGAGGAAGCCGGGGAGAGCTGCAGCTGTCTGCCGTCTGTGCCGCAGCCTCTGTGTCAGCCCGGCCGGGGGGAGAAAGACAGAGGCGAGGCTGTTCCCTCCGTCTGACTCGTCTGACTCTGGGCCAGCCAGACGCTGCAAAACAAGGCCGGAGCAAATAGGCAACACATGTCAGGGGTTGTGCTGTGCTTTAAAGATACGCCTCGTATCACGTTTGGAACCGAACGTAGGGACTTTTTTTTTCTTTTTTACCGTTTCCTTGCTCTCCTTTCACCTCAATATGAAAAAACAAAAGCTTTTAAAAAAAAAAAAAAAACGTCAGATGGGGCCGGCGGAAAATGTTTTTGAGATGTTTTGGAACCCGTTGCTTGGCTATCAGTGGTGTCGCAAAGTTTCACAAGGCAGTCGTCGAATGTGACTTTGTTCTGTTACTTCCTGTCTTCTTCGGAAACCAAATAAAGGAAAGGAGAATAATAATAAATTAAAAAAAAGCGAACAAACAGTGACAACACCTGATGTGTGCGTGAGTGCGGAGCTCGAGCGACGGGCCCAATGAGCCCATTGTCTGCGGAGCACCAAAATAATCTGTTTAATGAGGCTTCGGCTTGTTGCCGCTGTCTGGTCGTGGCGTCCGTCAAGCAAATTCTGTTTACACGGCGGGGATCTGCAGACAGGCCGGCCCGGGCCTCCGAGCACAAGGCGCCATTTACAGAGCGCAGGTCCTGGAGCTTTTTAAAAGCACCTACTTAAAGCAAACACGCCCAACAGGATATGGGACTTTCTAGCCATCGGGGAGGGGGAAAAAAAATACATTTCCAGGGAGCTGTTGTCGTCTGCGTCTCATCTCGTTGCCCTCTGGTGAGAGCTGGGCTGCTAGTAAATGTGCACATTGACGCCGTGTGTCATTAAGAGCTCATAGGAAAAAGGAGGGAGAGGGAGAGGGAGGGGGAGGGGGTCCATGTTCGGGGTCAGAACCAACACGCAGAGAGTTTTGTTTTGTTTTAAGCCTGCATGGCTGTACGCGCTGGCCAGGCCGGCCTCCTGCTCACATCCACTGGGATGTGGAACAAATGAGTCACGCGGGCGGCGAAGTGGAGGCGGCTGGACACCAAGAGTCTGGAGGATGTTCGGGGTGGAGAGACGTGTCCTGCTCGCTTCCTCCGCGGGCGCATGTGCTCCCGTTTACGCAGCGGGAGGGGAAGCGGCGCGTTGTGGCCGAGCGCAAGCGGGATGCCGCGTGGGTCACCTTGTTCTCCAGCTATTGACATTTTATACACCCGTGCATCCGTTCTCAGCAGAGAGGGGAGGGGTGGAGGCGGGTGGAGGAGCGTCATCTCCAACCCTTGGTGGCAAAAAAAAAAAAAAAAAAAAAATCACCTGCTTCCTGGAGGACTTCCATGCAGGGATCTCTCCAGGAACTAGCCCCACTGTCGCTTGTCACTGCCAACTCTTAATTTCCGCAGCATAATCTTAGAAAAATCCAACGATGGCTCACTGTCATGTTTTTGGCAAAGCCCACTAACATTTTTATTCAAAATATCCTGAGGATTCAAGGTAGTTTAAATCCAAGTAACATTTAGGAAACTACACGCAGTTACATTTCACGCAGTTAGTTCTGCGCCATATAGGATTTGACTTCTCATCTTCGCACTGAGCAAATGTACAAGAAACTGAAAGTCGGATTTTAATTCCACTTTGTTTGAATTTAAGTTACCGCGATAGAAGTCGACGTTTCTTTAGATGGCTTTTTACACCTCTATAGCAGAAGCTGCAAAAAAAATTTATTCTGTGCGAGTTTCTCATGAAACTAAAGTCTGCAAAGGGCTCGGCTGGCCAAGACGCTGACGTTAAAGAGAAAGCGCGTGGAAATCACCTCGGAGAGAGCAGACAGCACCTCGAACTGTGGAGAGACGCAGGCTCCAGAGAGACTGACAAAGTGTGAGACAGAGAAAAATGTGTCACACCGGCCTCCAATTATCTGTCCCCCCCCCCCCCCCCCAACTCACACACACACACACACACACACACACACACACACACACACACACACACACACACACACACACACACACACACAGAGTGACAGCGTCTGACGCATAAAACACTAAAATACACGCCGACATGTTAGGATTTATGCTCCAACGTGACATTACAGATGCTTTGGTGCTTTTGTCGCCTGGGTCCATTGTTGCACACTGTGTGCGTTTCCGCTGCGGTAATAAAACGTCTTTTTTTTTTTCTTTCTCCGTCTTTTTCTTCTCTGAGAAGCAACGTCTGTAATCTCCGAGTCGGAGATCTGGGAAAGGGGCGGGAGAGGAATGCGGTCAGGATGCGAGAGACGAGACAGCAGACGGCGTTTCCACGCGCTCCCAAGTTAACCAGACGCGGAAAGGAGAAGAAGAGAAGAAATCGTCCGTCCATTTCCCCGCGCGCGCGCACAAACGTGTGTGTGTTTGTTTTGAAGCCCTGTCTGCGCTTAGGGTCAGGCACACAAGCGGGCCGCTTTGTTAGGAAAGGTGACAAATAAACCGCGTTAGCGAGGGCTGTTGGTTTTGCTTTGACTCCGAGGGGAAAATGTGATCCGCGTTTGTGCATCAAAGCGCGAGCAAGCCGCAGCAAACAGACGAAAACACGCAGAAAGAATACCAGAGGGAAGGGGGGGGGGGGGTCGTCCCGCGTTGGTCAAAGGCAGGTCAGGAGACATAAACCACCTCATGGCAGGGAGAGCAAATCTACAGCTTTTCCCTCAGCGACTGTTGACTTTTTTATAGACTTGCTGGCCTTGTGGCTTTGATCATATATTGACGTCCCCCCCCCACCCCCAACAGCAAGAAGAAAGAGAATAAGAAAAACCATCAAGCAATGCACAGCCTCGTAGACGAGCTGAAGAAATTCAATGAAGCAATTTCAATTTCAGGTTGGCCTCCAGGTGAAGGGGCTCTGGAAAATAGCTTTGGCGTGCAGATATTTTCCTTTCCCGACAAACCATTATTCCCAGGTTTCTCAACAATAATAAAAGAAATCGCCTTGTTAAGGGGACCAACATATTACTTTTTTTCCCTTCTTCTTCTTTTTCTTTTTTACACTGCAACGGCATGTGCGTAACGAGAAACTCCGAATTTACTGAGAGCAAACTGGAACATGGTTTTTATTCAGCTGCCGGCACGGAGACCATTCCCTGAGCGTCCCGAGCCAACCATTTTGTTCGGCGCCGTTCCCGCTGACCTCCAGCCGACCCCTGGAGGGACAAATGATGCACTTCCTCCTCAGCTGGGGCCCGCGGGAGGAACGTGGGCCTGATCAGACCTGGTGAGGCAGATGTCGCCACCTGTCCTAGGACTCAGACACACTTTGGGTCAGGACGGGTTTAAGGACCCACCGGCCACGAGGCGGTCTGCTGCAGCCTAGTTAATAGGCGACATATAGTCGTTCACGCTGCAGAAAAAAAGCAAACACTACCCACAACAAAGAGGAATATTCATTCTCTATTGGTAGAGGTAATTCGAGAAGCAGAACCTGATTATTTTCACCTTGACCAATCAGGCTGCAGGTGGCAGTGACAACCACACTCTTCGGTGCGGAAGCTGCTGCCGAAGGAAGTTGGCCGTTTTTAAATATATATACGTAAAAAGTTTAGGGGGAAAAAAATAAGTCAGAAGTCACAGTGAGGCTATTTAACAACGGAAGCTACGTTCAATGACAAGTTAACACACTTAGGCGGCTCATTCAGGGTGTGACAGAGTGAGAGAAAACCAAACCAACCAAATCCCAGTAACGAAAACAAGTCTTTGGTGTGGCTGCTACAACGGAGTGAAGATTCAATGAGACCCAAATAAGCGATTTTAAAGAAAACTACCGTATATCCCTTTTTGACAATACGTCAAGACATATTTACAGCTTATTCTGGCTGAAGCAAAGTGAGAGAGTGAGATCCAGAGCAGATAACAGGAAGGCTAAACGCAACACAGCAAAGATGGTCTTTCCTTGTGGTTTAGAGTTTTTAAATCAGTCTAGCAGATGGATTTGGAAATGTTAAGTCAGAGTAAGGATGCACCTTCTCACACATAGAAACTGGTGTTTTAGTGATGCAATCTTTCCAAGAGGTAGTTATTGAGGAGTAAAAAAAAAAAAAAAAAAGATTCAAAGCAAGCCATGTATAGTTTCAGTTTTGAAATGAAACCGTGAGAGGAGACAGAGAGATGTCAGAAGCCATTTCACAGGAAACGGCGATTTCCATGACATGTCCAGACGTGCCTGCATTTCGTTCAGCAAGAGACTGAGACTTTCAGTAGGGTAACAGGAAGGCTTCGCAAAGTGCAGCGAAGTTGTTCTATTTAACTCTCAGGCTCAAACCTGTCTGACATGGAACATCCTGGACTTGAAAATGTTGGCACACTTCAGGAAATCTTAAAATGAAAGCATCTACGCTCCCAGGGAAACACGAGGAGTATGCTGTTATAGTGATGCTAGCCACGCTAACCGCGCCAATTGCTAATAAAAGATGTTTCAGAGCCTTAAAATGTAAAAAGAAAAAAAAATTGTCTTCGTTTTAAAATAGCAAAACCCTTTTTGACAGCAACTGCTGTCTGTCTCTCACACAGTGTGACATCACCCCTGTATTTTATAACAACTAGTGGCAGCTCACTGCAGAGAGGCTGTGTTTGTTTCTATATATATTTCTATATATAGAAATATATTTTTTTCTGTTTATGGGTATATTTCATTCAAATTGGGACATCTCTACTTACTAGCAGCGTTGTGTTCGCGGCATGCAACACGAAACTGACACCAGGAGTTTCTGAGAAGTGCACTTACTTTGTCGAGGGAGCTCTTCAGCTGATAGTGGAACTTTTCTTTGACCTCCTCCAGCAGCTGCTTGAGTCTGGACTCCTCCGGGGTCCCCTGGTACTTCCTGGCAAGCTGCAGGTAGCAGGGCCACTTGGCCGAATCAAAGCCCCAGTGGCAGGTCCTCTTATCGGGTGACTTGTGTGAATGCATGACAAACTTCTGCGGCGAAAAGAGCAGCTGGCATTCAACGCACTGGATGCAGGGCGCCTCGGGCTGGGTGTAGAACTGGGCCACGAACAGGCCCTGACACTTGCCCAGACACTGGTGCTCCACCTGGAAGCTGGCCTCGTTCTCCGTCAGCAGGCCCTGGGCCAGCAGCTTGCCGCTGGGATCGGTGGGCAGGGCGGCCCCGGGGCGCAGGAGGGCGTTGCACAGCCGCTGCGCGTCCGTCAGCGTGATGAGGCCGCAGGACGGCGCGTTGAAGGGCAGAATGCCCAGCACCTTGAGGATGTGCAGCTGCTCGGCGTCGCAGCGGGAGCAGTAGACGTAGAGCTCGTCGCACACCGTGTTGATCTGCTGCAGCGAGAAGTCCCGCAGCACCGAGTTCAGCACCTGAGGCAGGCAGAGCCGCTTCTCGCCCCCGACGACGAAGCAGGAGATGGACTCGCCTTCCAGCAGGGAGTGGGTGAGTTCAGTGGAGCTGTCGCAGGGAACCAGCAGGGGGCCCCCTCCCAAAACAGGCGGGGACGACAGGGGGGGCATGCCGGCAGGGGAATGCTCGTGGCCCGTGCGGGCTGAGAACGCAGCGGGGCCTCCGAGGGAGCTCTGGCTGCTGAGGGTGAACTGGGCCAGCGTGTGTTTGAGGCCGGGACTCAGGTCCAGGGCTTTCGCCGAGCCCATTAAATGCAGTTCGCTCCGGCCCTCCAGGTCCAAGTCCGCCTCGCGGCTCAGGTCCTCCGTCTGCTCCTTCTTCACCTTGGGAGTCTTGGGGACGGAGTCCAAGCCGCGCCTCTTCAGGTTGATCTCGGCCATGACACGCTTCTTGATGGGCGCGTCCTCCATTCGCTCCCTGTACAGCCTCTTCATGTTGCCCTTAAACGAGGTCAAGTCTTTGAAGGGGGTTTTCAAACCGGTCTGGGTACTGGCCATGTCCGGGTACGGCAGTTATCGCCCTCCGCTTTCTCTACTGTTGTCGGTTCCTTGTTTTTCCTTGTTCTCCTCCCGCTTATGTCTTTTCTAAAGGCCACACGTCTTCTGGTAGCTGGACGCATGCATGGTGGTTCCGTAAGTTCTCTAGGTTCTGATGCGCTGTCTAAAACACACAAACAAAAATAAAAATGAAGGGAGTTTAGAAACCGAGACTCTTTAAACTATGTGCCTAGCAAAACCTTTCGTTTCCCCTTAAGCGTTTTTCTGTTACAGCTAGAAACTTTATCCTCAGTTATTGGGATTTTATGCGATAGACTAACAAAGTAAAGCAGCGCATAACTGAAGTTGAAGGAAAAACTATAAATTTTTTGAACAAAAAACATTTTAAAAGGCTTTCGTGTATGTGCATTGAGACGACACTCTGCAGAACTTTGTGGACTTTGACTGGACCATCCTACTACATTAAATTCAATTTTATTTATATAGCGCCAATTCACATATATATACTTTGATTTAAGCCATTTCTTCTGAGCTGTAACCTCCGACTCCAACTAGGTGACTTGAATTGAATTAAGGGGTGCCAGAGTAAATGGGGCTTAATAGATTTTCACATTTTTATTTAAAAACCACGTATGATTTTTTTCCCTCTCTCCTCCCAGTGGCACTTCTTGGTGATGGTCTCCAACATAAAACTCTATCTCGGGGCTTTTGGAGGTCAACACACAACATTTTAAGAAGTTTAAGGGGCGTTTAAGTCCTGCAAAGCACTAGACATTCTGTTGCTGAAATAAAAGATCTCATTAAAAACTGTTAGAGAGCCGACAAGCTCCATAAAGAGAGTAATGTTTAAGCTGCTCCCGCTTTGGCCAGAGGAGGCCAGAGGCTGCCGGCACGGCCCACTGAACCAAATGGCCATTAACCCACTTCACAGACACACGGGAGAAATTTACATCGGGGAGTCCGACAAAGGGCTTCAAGACCAAATTCTCGAGGGCAAAGTGAGAATTTTAACAAACCAGTTTACCAAGAATTGCCAGGGCAAAAAAATAAATAAATAACACCACCATCGCCCTGCTCTTGTTGGTCGTTGCATTGTGAATGGGGAAGGCTGGCTCACAACGGCTGGGGGGGGGGAGTTTAAAAAAAAATCTTGTTTTGCAAATGAAAGGGTCCCTTCCCGTGCCGTCACACTGTGCCTTCCATTCGGTCCACAAACCCATGAAAAACAGTGGATGAATGCGGTCCGACTCTTCTCCCTCGCCCCTCTTCCAACCCAGACGTGCAGCGTTAGAGCCTGAGGTCCCCCGAAACTATTTTTTTGTTTTTTTATACGTCGTTATCAAGGTAGACGACAGGAATATGGTGGCCACCATTTAAACAGCAGAAACATAGTAGAAGACATTAACGTTAAATCCATTTAAAAATCAGTAACGTTACAGATCCAACCCTTTTCCCTCAGATTATGTTTAGAGTTGGTTTTGAAAAATGGAATAAAAAAATCAGATTTCCCCCCACACACACACACAAGCATCAGGGTTAATGTGGTTGATGTGGGCGTTTTAATGCATACCCAACTGAAAACTTTGTAGGCTACATGGAGCCACCTTCACAGGACTCCTTTGATGACTCTGAAGTCGTCATCCGACCTGAAGCTTTCAAGGCTGCTTGACTGAAGGACCAACTCAACGCTTTAACTACATCTGGTCACACCTGATCTGGAAAACGGCAATTTTAAAGCTTCAAGCTATTATCAAGCTGTTTTTTTAATCTACTTTGGTCTAATTTTGTTCATGTTCACAAGTAGGACAAATAATTTTAAACATCACCAAACTGTATTTTAAAGAAGCTGCTAATCTAATAGGATTCTGCTCAGGTTTGACCCATCCAGTGTTAATGAAGAACCAAAAAAATGTCTTCAAAATCAACTTTTAGAATTTTTTTTGAAAAACAGGAGTAGAGGTTTCAAAAACAAGCAATCTGGGTTTTTTAAGTATCTTTCATTGGTTTTCTGTCAAATTTAACCTGTCTAGGTATTAGAGTTTTTAAGCTGGAGCCCATATTTGGTCAGGGAATCAAAGTCAAAAAGAAAACTTTAATATGACTCTTTTTTTTTTTTTGCTTTAACAAACAAAACAGAGGATTTGCTAACCAAAAAATTATTATTTTATAGAATCTGTTGTTAGTGTAGATCTATTCTGTGCAGCTCTGAGCTGTCTAGGTATTGTTAATTGTCAATAGCATGCTTATTTGTATCAATCCAACCAGATATTGCTCAGTGAACCGGATTCAAATTCCTTGTGTGATGCAACATGGCGATAAAACCTGATTCTGGTCCAAAATGTGTCTAAGGAGGCGCCGAAGAATTACAAAAATCAAAATGTGGTTTTCATTAACTGAATAAAGCAGGGGTGCCCAGCTGCAGGCCGTAGGGGGCCGTGTCCTTCATGGTCTAGACGTGTCCCTGCTCTAATGGAGGTGACTGAAATGGCCCAGTTGCCTCCTCAGCATGCCATGGAGGCCTGGTTAGGAACCATCTACCGGATCCAGCCGTGTCGACCATGGAGGACTGACCCTGGAGAAATCCCACCGGAAACAGGCTTCTAAAATCTGCGTTTTAGATCATGTGTCGTTAGAGGAAAAACCGACCTTTCCAACTCTGACCTGTCTGTATTATGCTTGCAAACTGGAGTCCACCTGAGATGGCATGAAAACCCTCCTCCTCCACCTCCTTTTTTCCAACCCAAGTTCAAGCTTAACCAGATTGGTTTAATGCGACGAAACAGTCATTTTTAGCCAAGCTGCGGCTCGGATGCCCCGGTTTGGTTCACGCATCTCTGGCGGACAGCTGTCCCAGAAACTTCCAAATAACCGTAAAAAACATGATCTTCCTGAACGTCCCTTCCTCCACTTCTAGAGTGATTTTTGCTGCAAGGACACCGCGTAATGCCCCTGCTCCCCCCCCCTCCTCCTCCTCCTCCTCCTCCTCCTCCTCCCCCTCTGCTGGCTCGGCTCTGGTATGCAGACAGCGCTGATAATGACATCCACTGTCTACTACGCTACAGTCTGGTCTGGCACACGCCGATCCGTGAGGGCACGCTTGGGTTTCCGACCGCCGCGTTCATCGGCCGCCGCCGCGGTCGGAAATAAGACCGTTGTGCCTATTACACGTTTTGAAGCGTGAAATTGTTTTTAAGGGGGTCAAAAAAAAAGATAAGAACGTGAACAAAATGCCCCTTGACGTGTTTAAAATCACTAAGGAGAAATGAATGTTTAAAAAAAAAAAAAAAAAAAAATCCCGACGATCCTCAGCGGGATGGAGCTCTGCAGGAGCCCCCCGGACAGGCTGAATTCAACGGGATGTTCTCGAAGCCAGCGGCTGGCTGCCAGACGCCCGTGTCCGCTTCGACCGACTCGCACGACGAGCTAACCCCGGGCGTAGCGGCCGATGAGCGGGTCGACCCAACGCTAGTATTCCGCCGGGCTAACCCCGCTGACAGAGAGCGACTCGGTCGGCTAAAGGAGATTAGCTTCCCCCCTTCCTCCTCCTCCTCCTCTACCTCAGAACCGAGCGATTCAACCGTTAATCACAAACTTTAATCAGCTACAACAACCCGCTGTCTGTGTAAAAACTCCCGTTTTTATTATTATTGCTATTTAAACTGGTAATATTTGTAGTAACGAGCACTTGCCTGAACGACGTCCGCTTCGCGTCCTCTCCTCTCCGGGGTCTTCTCAGCACTGGAAAAGCCTGGCGGACCGTCAACAAGATGCAGATAGAGGCTCCACTAGAGCCCCGCGACGTCACACTGCACACAGGCGGAGAGGCGGAGACGTCACCCGGCTGACGGAAACTATGTGGGGGGTGTCTCTCGTCTGTCGGTCCTCCTGTCTGTCTGTCTGTCTGTCTAGCACGGTCTCAGACATGATTCCCCCCCCCCTCCAGCAGCAACATAGACGGCAGAGGCGGGCGATCACCAGGGGCGCTTCCAGGAAGTCTTGTGAAGGGGGCCAACGTTGAAAGTTTGATTTAAAAACGTTGGATCTTCTTTGAAAAAAAAAATGTCTGCATGTTTATTTTTATTTTTTTCAAAACTTTATCAAGAACAACGAAATGGAACATGGCACACATCAAGTAGGTACGTGCTCTCATAGACATCATATACGTTAAATATTCGTACGTCAACATCACCGCCATATTGTATGTGGCAGAAACAAGTTAAGTTTTATATATATATATATATATATATATATATATATATATATATATATATATATATATATATATATTTGTGTGTGTGTGTGTGTGTGTGTGTGTATGTGTTTCATAAAACCGTGTCACATGTGAACCTTTTAAGTTCTGGTATAGTCACAGATTAGGAACAGACATTTTGAGGGAGAAAGTTACTAATATGAGAAAAAAAAGTCCTAGGACAATAAAGTAAAAAAAAAAACAGACAAAAGTGGTAATATTATGAGAAAAACGTCATATTATGAGAATTAAGGGGGGACATTTCCAGAATAGTCACAGTTTGCAGGACTATTTCAGTCCTGGAGTAATAGGGCCAGGATAGATTATTTAAATTATTTTAATTCTTTACAAGTATAAAGTCAGTAGAATGAAGTCAAAGGGATACGAAAATAAACATGTTTTCGTAAATATTAAGAAATAAACAATTTTTTTTACATCCTTTTAAGATTGATGTGTTTTATTAAAATTTTATGTACATTTTCAACATAACATAGAACATCGTTTATGCGGGCGTTGCATGCTAGTATGTATCTATATCCTATTAGTCTGGTAACTAATATCCTTCAGAACATGTCATATTAGCACATAGAGTCATCCTGTGTGTAATTTTATCTAAAATACTGCATTTCTTGACAACACAGTTTAATCCACAAACCAAAAATGTAAAAGGTCAGGCACAATTACAAAGCTACCAAGTTACAAAGACAGAAAGAGATGTACCTGGCAAAGAGCGCACACTCTGGAGGGGCTGCAAGTATCCACGGCTCAGGTGGGAGAGTTTGTCGACACGACAACCATTAATCAAATCAGGCCTTTATGAACAATTTGGGGAAACGGCAAACATGTGGAATAAGGGAACGCTTCCCAGACGAGATCTAAACTGAACTCTCTGGCCAACATGCAAAATACTATGAGGGGCAGAAAGCTTACACTGCACATCACCTCGAGCGGACCACCCTCAGTGTAAAACATGGTGGTGTCAGCATGGTGCTAGCATGGACAGAGCTAAACACAAGGCAGCGCCGAAGCAGGAAAGCTAATGTAGGCTGGAAAAGATACTGGGGACAGAGGTTTACTTTGCAGCTGTGACTGCAGCAAAAGGTAGTCCCAGAAAGAATCAACTCAGCGGGGCTCAATATTAATGTAAGCCAGACTTTGACGGTTTTTATTTGCAAAAAAAAAAAAAAAAAGATAAACATCATGCTTGATTTTCCTTCCACCGAACAACTAAAGGCTACTTCTTCTGTGTTGGTAACATTTAACATGACAATATGTGGCAAAGCTCAAGAGGCATGGATACTTTTGAAATAGTGTTTCAATAAATATGCTGAGAGGAGCATGAAACTAAGTCTGAGCATTAGTGTCAAGGCATACAGAACAGAGAAAAAAAGTATTCTCAATGTCAAACACACTAAAGTAACTTTCCTGAGCATTTCTTCTCTAAAATATAGTCACCATATCCTTTTATCTGAAGGCAAAATGAAAAAAATGAAGACAGTTGTCCTAAAATCGTTTTAAGTTAGGATTTTTTCAGATTTGCAATGAATTTCTTGCATTTTTAAACAGGATGTCCTGCCGTTTTCACCCCCCCCCCCCCCCGCCCCTTGCATGTCCTAAGTTAGCATTTGCTCTCTGTTTTGTTGACTTCCCATCGAGTTCACAGAAAAACGAGAGGACAAAAGAGGACACGCTCACTGGGTTAAAGGCAGTCTCTCCGTCCCAGGGCTCCCCCTCCCCCCGTCCGTCATACGGACCTGTCCTCCACCAAAGGTCAAAAGGTCACCAGGAGGTGCGTGGTCATATCCGCGATGAAAGAAATTCATAAAGATTTGTGTTTGAGGAAGATAGAAATAGATTTAGGTACTTAGATCAGATGTTTTTTTCTCTTTAGAGGGGGGTAAGCACAACATTGTCCCCGTGAGACTAAATGAATACTGTAATCTTAGAAGGTTGTCGTCCTCCTGCGACATGGGTCGGCGTTTTCTCAGCTGAGGAGCACCCTGGCCGGCGGTCCGACCCGCGGTCCGATGTCGCACGTCTGCGAGAGGGGGCCGAGCGGCTTGATAAAGCTTCGACAAACAACGCGGCCGCCCGGTCGCCCTTTTCGCCGCAACCCCGCTCTGCCTCCCTCTCTGACAGCAAGGTCAGCAGTTGTATTATGAGAGCAGATGTGCATACTCCCTGTCCAGCCCCAGAGAACAACAAGAGGGACATTGATTTTCCTGTAATAACATCACTCTGTGTTCTGCAGGGAGTAAATTAATCTCATATGTGCAATAATGTGACCTGTGCTGATTGTTCATCGAGGGTTTAAAGCAACAAAAAAGAAAAAAGGCTGTGAGATGAGGAGGATGGAGGTGGGGGAGCTGGGACTTGTAGACAAAAGTGTGGCAGACCGGCGTATTCATAAGGCCCTCCATTAGCCGAGAGTCGTCCTAGCCGTTATTGGACTCAGTACTAAGTGGACCCAGGAGGCAGAAACCTCGCTGTTCATTTTCATGCATCTTGTCTGAGATCAATGGCAGATATTGAAATGTGTCTTGGGTCGTTCAGCGGATCTATGTGCGATTTGCAGGTAATGATGCGTGCTGAAGTGGCAGTCTGAGGTCACCCAGCTTCCATGCAGAGCCCATGGCATCAGTCAACAAGGTGCTTCTGGTTTGATCTTGTAGACGTGTCGTATTCCTCAATCTCCGGCTCTTAGAAATACTTTGTTGAAAGCGTAGTCGTCGTGTAGAGCCAACGAATCTGAGCGCAGCAAAATTTCACTTAAACAAAGTCTGTGAACATAAATTTTCAAGTTCTGCCACAGATTCTCTGATTTAGGTCTGTGCTTTGACTAGGCCATTCGAACACAAGTATAATGTGATCCAGTTCATTCCAGTGTAGCTCTGGCTGTATGTCTACCGCCGCTCTACCCTCAAGACTTTTGCAGCCTTTAATATGTTTTCTGCCAGGATTGCCCCGTACATATTTATTCCCATCACCTCTGATTAGCTTTATTGTCCCTGCTGAAGAAAAGCTATTACATAATATAATTACAATAAACGAAAAACTAAATCGGTCCAGTTACAGCAAAGAATAATTGGAGTTTGATTAAGACACTAAAGCTGCTCCATTCAAACACTTGCGTTCTTTAAGTCAATCCCAATCTTCTTTGAAGTGCCGTGTACGTATTCACAAAGAATCCTTAGACTAAAAGTAGCTCTTGGTGACGTCGTCTTAGGAAAAAACGTAGAAATTCTCCAATTCTATGATTTCTACGATTCTATGATTTTTCTTTTTACCTAGATGAGATAAAAGTTACTCACAAAGCACACAAAGACTTAAAAGAGCTCCTAAAGTAAAACATGTTAGGAGTAGTGAGGAGGACTTTTAGCGAGCCTAAGAGCGTCTTAAGCAGGACAAATGGTGGAAACAGAGAGAGCTGATTGGCTAATCCACCACCTAAAGAGTGGAGGAAATGAGCTCATAAACTTCTTTAACAGTCATACAATTATTAATATGTAGATGAGATAAACCTTATCATCCCCATAGCGGGAAATTTATTAGTTTCATCAGCCAAGGGGTTATAGGTGCGGCTCTGGTAACAATTTTATCGAGGATGAATAAATAATAGGAAAAAAAAGGATCATGAGTAAAAAAGTGTGAAAATGTACGAACAGTCTAGTATAGAGGAATGTTTATATTATTTACACAGTAAAATGCTTTCAATAATAACTTTCTTAAAGAATTTGAAAAAGTCACTGAAAAATACACACATAACTAGTCCAGGCAACATATAGAACAATAATATAGACACTATGTACGCAGAGGGAAGATGTAAAAGAGCTGTATTGCACATAATGATGTCAGCAGCCTAAACGGTCATCTAGGAATTCGCTCAAGTGATGCCGTCTCCTCTCTCGCTGTTTTGATCGCTGCACGGAGCGCTTCTCACTTTCCAGGCTGGTGTGTAAAAGCAGAAAAAACACACTGACTTCTTGGGAATGCACTTTAACGTCTGTCTCTTGGCACGATGATCCCGAGTCTAATTTACCTTTCAACACTCCTCTATTCTGCTCGCCGAGCTGTCCGGACAGAGCTGCTGCTCCTCTGCCAATTTCGGTTTTCTCAACCTTTTTTCTCCTGCTTTCTATGTCGGTCGTTTTGCTAAATACGACCGCTTTATACAAGCAGGCAATCCCAGTAAAATGATAACAGGTGAGAGCGCTTCAACATCAAATACATGAGGTGGTAAAATGATCAGTAAGGCGAGTAAAGATAACAAGCAAATCAAGATGATGAGGAGGATGTAATGTTTGATGTTGTGACAATTATTTAATTTGGCTAACTTTCATCATTTTTTAATGCAGTCTAATTGTTTATTTATCTCCAGTGAGTACCAGGGGCCCAAATGTGTGTTTTTTGGTTAGCTTGTTTCTTGTATCAACCAATGACAGCGTCACACCTAGCAAAGAGGGTCAACCACACCTCCTCACTAAGGGCCCTGATCTTTGGTTCAATTTGGAAAATTATCCCCTTTTTCTCTGTCAAGGAGTCACAGTCGATGCTGACTGAAGGAAGAGATTTTTTTTTTAAAAAAGGCAGAAATCCCATCTGTGTTAATGGCTGAACTGAAACCAAACCAGTTCTGTATTTGGTGACATCTGGTGGCACAAATGGCAAACTGCAACCAACTACATATCCATGTAATTAAACCCAAATTGTTTTAGTACCAAAATAAAGAAAACAAAAGGACTTTAAAATAAAACAAAAATACTTCAAGGTAAAATAAAATAAAATGAATAACACAAACTGGCTGGGGGTTAAACACATGACCGGCAAGGCTGAAAATCAAATGACCTTATTTTTTAATAAAATGATTGTTGTAAACGTTGCTTACTGTATAACATGTGGTTTTTAGTGTTTCTCTGATTGAAACACTAAGGAAATAATTTGAAATTAACACTTTGGATTAAAATTATTCGCCAATTTTATTTGAGTCATACATCATGCATCTAAAGGTGTTTTATCTTCATAAAAACAGTTTTTCCCCGTGTAAAGACTAATTATTTTCTATGAGATCTCTATTGATTTAAAAAACAAAAACAAAGCCATGAATACAAACGGTATCAGCCAAAGTCTCTTCTTGTACGGAGCTGTAATGAAGCTCACAAAGGAAACTGTCTCATCTAAATTTATTACATTTGCTCACTTCCTGAAGACTGTAGGTTTTGTATCTCATCTCTTGCCATCAACTCGTCCTGTTTTTTTTTTTTTTTTTTCTTTTTCCTTCCTGGTATCTGCTTGATATGGTTGAGCTTATTGCAACCCTGTGGCACCATCTGACTTGACTGACCTACATTACGTTCAGATTCTTTATCTAAAACGTCAGCGTTGCCAACGTGTGTGACCCTGGAACAACATATTGTCCTACGTATCGTCTGTTTGAAGCCACGCAGACTGTGGCACAAGCTAAACCCCCTGGAGTCAGGAATCAGAGTCTTTATAGTAAACCCATTTATGGTTACTGACATCTCTTATAGTGGAAGGTTATATTACAAATGACTAACTGAGCTGGGCAAGAGGAGTGTTGCTGAGAGCAGACAGAAATGAGCCAGGCGGGGTTTCCAACATGCTGCAACATACGGTTTGACCTACATTTTCAGCTGATTAAAGAACATGCCGGTATTCACGGATCTGGTTTTGACTCATTTTTTACATTTAAAGCTATGTTCAATTAACTCCTTAATGCGACATACTGGTTTATTTGAAAACCTTTCAAATAAACCACAAATGTTTTTTTTCAGTCGCATGTTCTCACTCTGAACATTTCTGACAAAACCCAACCTTTTAATTTGAGTTTGTTCAGAGGAGAAGTTATTTACTGTGTGTAAAACCCACTCAAGCTTGGATTGGACAAAGTAAGGAGCTTTGATTATTCCTCTATAAATGTCTCAGTATAACACAGCAAAAAGGGAACTGAAAGTAAGTAAAAAAAATCTTGAAATGAGTGCATTTATCCTTGATTTAAATAGGAAAGTTTGAATGAAGAGTTTTTGCACTTAAGATAGTAACAACTCATCCCCATCATCTTATTTCATGTGCAGTATATCTAATTATCTTATTTTAGGGGTAAAAATACTCATTCCATTGGCAGATAATTTTATTTACCTACTCAAATCAAAAACAAATACACTCATGTCAAGAGAATTTTACTTTTAGTTCTCGTTTTTGCACTGCAGCGATTCACAAACACTTTAGCTTCAAACCCACAAAGTAGCAGTATTGAGTTTATACTGGTGTTGGTTCTTAGTCATCAAGGTCAAGATAATCAAAAGACTGAATTGAAAGTTACTGGACCTGGTGTAATTCGTGAATACATTGGGGCCTCTTCCAGAGGGCTTGGGTTCTGAGGTTCTGGGGCTCTGAGGTTCTTGTTGGGGAGAAGGCGGGTAT
The DNA here is from genome assembly GCA_037039145.1 of Fundulus diaphanus. Classification (NCBI taxonomy): domain Eukaryota; kingdom Metazoa; phylum Chordata; class Actinopteri; order Cyprinodontiformes; family Fundulidae; genus Fundulus; species Fundulus diaphanus. The sequence continues at coordinate 21,385,006 of CM073133.1, read as the reverse complement.
CTGAGCTCCTGGGTGTGGATCGCTGTGCTGTCTTCGTTGGCCCTCCTTGGCCTCTCACCCTGGTCACGTGAATGAAATGCCCACGGCTACTCCGCACCAAGCACTCAGAACTGAAGAAGAACCTCTGGGAGAGGTCGAAACAAGAGGTCCTGTTACTTTTGATCCGGTATTTCGAGTTGTACATTTCGCTTTGTAATCTGTTAACAGTCGGGATGGGTTGCTTTTCCACCTGGGGTTTGGTTTTTGTTGTTTCTTTTCTTCCAAAAACCCTAATTTCATTCCTATCGAGTCTTGATAGGTGGACAGAAACAGATTGCCCTGCCACGTCCTTCCCAAACAGCTGCTTGACATATAGATGACACCCTCCGGCACTGTAAACTGCAGACTTGGTGACCCCTGGATGTCGCTCAGAGCTGCGGTCGTCTAACGGGCAGCTGTGGGGATACCGTTACCGACCTTACCCTCTAGCTCTCTCTGGCTAGTGGGGACACTAAACTTGGGTTCTCCTCCAGCGTGATGGCCAGTGGCTGAAAGAAATGGTGGCCTGCTGTGGCGTGTGTACTTCAGGGAAACAAACAGTCACTGATCACGCTTTCCTTCAGTCACTCTATGACGAATGTGTGCTTAGGGAGGAAGAGAAACGTCTGGATGAGATGATTCGCATCCCGACCCGGAAGTTTGAAATACGCCCTTCGTGCAGATGGTTCAGGACGCAAAACTGCACCCTAGGCAAGATTTGACATATTAAAATCTGTCATCCAAAGGTTTTGGGGTGTGTTTTTTTTTTCCATTCAGCTTTTTACCCATTACCCAGTTTATTTATTTATAGTCTAATAAGCTTCTGATATGGTCTAACTCATTTCTGGCTAAGTTGCTCTTTGAGTCATGCAGGGATCAGTTCAGTGTGTGTCTAATACTGCGGGTTGTGTGTAGCATCTGTTGTAATGTGTGAATATTTGATGTCCAATTGACTGGTGCTGTAATGCAGAGGCTGATACCAAATGTCCTCAGTGGGGCAATAAAGAACATCTTACCCAAGACGTGGATTACGAATTTAAAGCCTTAATTTAAAAACCAAAATCCCAAGCCCCCAATATACAAACACATCCATGTTTTACATACTTAGTAGGGACTCTGCATTGACTTTTATGAATTTTCGACCGTTTCTCTGGCCTAAGCCTGATCCTAAACCATAACCATTACCACTTTAGCACCCGTCTGACAGCATGAAGTAGGCCAAAAGGTCTCAAAATGCAACACATCATGGTCCAATATAAGTTCAAGAACACATGAGAAAGAACCCAGAGCACCTTATAAAATCCCTGTAGCCGTTACTTATCCAAATTAAATCAAAATGAACGATACTGGGCTAAAATGGCCTCTATGGGAGAGCTCCAAGGTGAAAACCACTGCTAACTAAAAAGAACAAAACAGGCCCATCGCATTTTTAAAAAAAAAGATTTATTTCCTTAAAAAACAACTCAGTTATCACGTCAAAACGATTGCGTCAATGCTTGTTACATCACTGGGCATTAACATAAAAGCTGTTTGTAAGCTTGGACACAGATACACGTTGTCTTCCTAGTAATAACAGATGGTTATGATTTATAACCCAGTCATGAATGATGAATAAATGGTTATGGATCATCCTGTTTACTGTAACTTTAATGACCCTGCGCCTGTATTATGGTCAGAGGGAGGGTGAATAGAAAGAAGGACTCCCCTTAGCACAGCCGTGTGACGGCTCAAATATTATAGCTGCGTTTTTCTCATAATCGCCCTGTTTTCATGTCTGCGTCATATTTACCAAAAACATCTATTGATACCCACAAATTTTAGGAATATTTTCTCTGCATTTAAGTGGCAGAAAAAACAACAAGAGCATTTTCTTTTTTAAAAGAAGATCATAACTGTGCGGTCAAATGTGGTGGTCTTGAGCTGCTTTGATGGTTGGACATACCACCAAGGCCACCTTAGACTCACTCAAGGAAAAAAAAAAAGAGGAATAAACAGAAAAGTCTAGTCGAAGTCTTAACATAAATCCAATAGGGACATTGTGACATGCGCTCATAAAGGCCATTCATGCTCAAATCCTCTCCAATGTGGCTGAACTAAAACATTTCTGCCCAGAGGAGTCGGCCAGAATGTCTCGACATGGATGTAAAAGACTCATTTTCAGCGAATAAGAGATGGTAGCAACAGATTCTTGGGTTATGGGGCAACTGTTTAGGGCCAAGATGATTTAGTCCCCCCCCCCCTTTAAATAAGCGCTGAAAACTGTACGTTTGCCTTTTTCTGTGAAAGTACAACTAATCTGATGATCAGAAGCACGGAAGCGTGACAGAATAACCAGAAGAAATCTGTCAGAGGGGGAAACGCTTCCTTAAACCACCGAATGCGTCAGTCGTCTTTGGGTTTCTAACCGCTGACCCCTCACTGACCCCTGTGCTTGTCAGCGCCGCTCATTTCTACACGCCACAGAGGTGTTCTTTAAGTGGTGCTCGTGAAAACCGAGGTTTCTCTTCGGCTATTAGCCAAGGCGCCTCCGACTGTGTCATTAAAATCACAGATACTGCAGCCACCGCACGGGGAGGCAGATGTTGGAAGATCTCTCAGTAACTCTACAGTCAAGAGCAGCGCTGAAATGCAGAGCCACGGCGGTGCCAAGTGTCACACTGCGGCGTGTGTGTGTGTTTTACTAAGGGACTGCATTTAGCTTGGAGTTTGTGTCTTCTGCTGGTTAATTAATCCCTTTTGGGCCAGACTACAACGCCCAACAAGATACAGTACGTGCAATTAGAGCAGGATGTTATACATCATTAATTAAACAAGGTTAGTCTTCCCTGTGTCTTCTGGGTGGGGGGGTGGTGGGGGGACGTGGAGAACCCCCCCCAGCCTGGGGGAGGCATACCCCTGTTCTCAACCAGAGAGGGCACAGCAGCAAAGTCAAACACGGCGTCGAGGGAATACAGAATTATGCCGAGGCATTTATCCTCGTCCCTGCATGCGGCAGTGCTTGGTCTCATTTAGCTGCTACATGGAGGGGGGGGGGGGGGGGGAGGGGGGGGGGGTTGGGGGGGGCATTTTCTATGAAATCTGGTTCAGTCCAGACGACGTGCAGTCGGTTACCAGCAGGACTGGGAACAAGCCTCTCAAATGGGGTTTGTAGCGAGTTATTGCGCGTCACAAATCAGCCTGGTTTATTACTTCTGACACGTGTTATCATTTCCATGGCCCCCGTTTCACCCTTTAACACTCAGCATGGAGGGAGGGCAGAGTGAAGTCACACCACGTCAGTGACCTTTTCACCCCAGGAAAACGACAAGGCCTCTGGAAAAAAAACAAAAAAAAAAAAACAACCTGGCAGAAGTCATGTGAGCGGAGGAAATCCAGGCAGCCCCAGAGGAACAGCTCCGGCTTAACACATCCAGTTTAATTCCTGTCACTCCAGGACGCCAAGCGGGGGGACAGCTTAGGTTCAGTCCCCGCACAAGGACTGGCGTCTAATTTTAGGACAGCCGGCTTGTGAAGCTGGTCCTCTATGGCACGTCATAAAAAAAAAAAAACCTGATGCAACCGGAGTTCTTCACAAAATGTAAGTGAAATATCTTTACAATAAAGCTACGTTTCCACTTATAGACATTAACTGAGAAGAAATTAAGCCTTTCCAGACCCTCTTTTTACTTTTGCACTGAAATGTCCCAACAAACATTAACTGAAGTGGCTGCACAGAGGACGTTTTATTTTTTTAACTACCAAGTGAACTTCCATTTTTGTTTGATTACAGGGGGGTCCTGAGATGATATTGCTAATGTGCTGAAAGGATTTAGTGTTTCATTATTTGTGAAACTGATACTAAAGTATAATTTTACAAGATACTCTACACTCCTCAATTTAACACAGGGCAAGAGGCTGCAACTTTTTGTAAGAGTTATTCTAAAAATACTACTTATTCTCTTAATTATACTACTTTATTCTCATAATCCCCACACAAAAAAGAAAAAGCCCACCTGCCAAAATGGGGTCACCAGTATAGTGTAAAATAAATAAAGTGGTTTTAGTTTTTAAAAAGAAAATAATCTGAAGTGTGTGGCATGCCTTTTTAAATTTAGTCAATACTTGGCGGTAGCTGTTTTTTGCAGGAATTACAGCTGCATGTGTTTCTCCGCCAGCTTTGCACATCTGAGCAAAACAGCTCAAGCGCAGTCAGATTTGATTGAGCACATCTGTGAGCATACGTTCTCTGGTTTTTCCACAGATGCTCTGTCGGATGTAGGCCTGGACCTTGTTCCTATGCATCGTCCCGTCGGAGGGCATACCTTTTTGTTTGTAGCTCCACCAACCTTCCCAGCAACTCTGACCATCTTCCCTGTCCCTGCTGAAGAAAAGCACCACAGGAATGACAGGCAGAGTTCAGGGAATCTTTTTTTTTTTTCACATAAAGGCTAAAAAGATTAATTTTCATCTAATTCAGCCACAAATCAGGACAGGAAGGTCCGTGGAGAAGCTCATATATATACCTAATTATATATATATATATATATATATATATATATATATATATATATAGGACTGTCTCAGAAAATTAGAATATTGTGATAAAGTTCTTTATTTTCTGTAATGCAATTAAAAAACATGAAATGTCATACATTCTGGATTCATTACAAATCAACTGAAATATCGCAAGCCTTTTATTGTTTTAATATCGCTGATTATGGCGTACAGCTGAAGAAAACTCAAAAATCCTATCTCAAAATATTAGAATATTTCCTCAGACCAAGTAAAAAAAAATATTCTAACAGCAAAACAAAATCAAACATTTGAAAATGTCCATTAATGCACCCAGTACTTGGTTGGGAATCCTTTTGCACAGATTACTGCATCAATGCGGCGTGGCATGGAGGCAATCAGCCTGTGGCATTGCTGAGGTGTTATGGATGCCCAGGATGCTTCAATAGCGGCCTTTAGCTCATTTGCATTGTTGGGTCTGGTGTCTTTCAGCTTCTTCTTCACAATACCCCACAAATTCTCCATGGGGTTCAGGTCAGGGGAATTGGCAGGCCAATCAAGGACAGTAATGCCATGGTCAGTACACCAGTTACTGGTGGTTTTGGCACTGTGGGCAGGTGCCAGATCTTGGTTGTGCAGCCTTTCCTGCCACATTTCCCCCTTCCAACACACTTTTTGTGAATGTGATTTGAAACTGCACTCTGTGAACAGCCTGCTCTTTGAGAAATTTCTTTTTGTGTCTTACCCTCCTGATGGAGGGTGTCAATGATGGTCTTCTGGACAGCAGTCAGATCAGCAGTCTTCCCCATACTTGTGATTTAGTTTACTGAACCAAGCTGAGTGTTTTTCAAGGCTCAGGAAACCCTTGCAGGTGTTTTGAGTTAATTAGACGATTCAAGTGATTAGTTGAATAGCCTACTAGTATACTTTTTCACGATATTCTAATTTTCTAAGACAGTCCTGTATATATATATATATATATATATATATATATAGCACTGTTCCTTAAAGTTTTAAGGATAGTAAAATGTCAACAGGATGACCAACACTTAGAGAGTTAAAGCTTTGTGTGCTGTTTTGCAACAACCCCGCAGAGCATTAAACCTACCAACACTGGTCGTTCACCTAAACCAACAGGCCGGGCCAGGACAGCGTTAACCAGAACCAACCAAGGTAACCATGGTAAACGTGGTAACTCTGGAGGAGCTGCAGAGAGCCGCAGCTCAGGTTGGCTGTCATTTGTCCCCTTGACTGATTATCAGGTTCAGAGATGTTCATTTATGCCCAGAGGGCGACAACCAAACAGAGCATCAAATGCTTCAAAAGCTAAATTAAAAGTTCATTCTGAAGCCCTTTAAAAATATTATTTTTCTGATCTTTTGTAGAGGACTGGTAAGAAGAGAGCAATCATTGGGGGGGGGGGGGGGGGGGGAGGTAATAAAACCTACTTAAAAAGTTTGCTCTGAGCCAAATATTGGACACAGAACATGTGAAAGAAGATGTTCCTGTCAGATGAGACCAAAGCTGAGCGTTTTGGCGAACATGCAAATGTCGGTGTGGCATAAAACAAACGATGCACGACTATGAACCCCTCATTCCCAGACAAGGAAGGCTGGTCAGACATGATTGGCTAAATACAAGACAATGATAGAACAAACCCGGTCCAAGGCTGCAGGGGACTGGGGCAGAGGACGGTCCTGAACACACAGCCAGAGCTGCAGGGGAAGGGTTTAGACCAGGCGTGTCCAAAGTGGGGCGCAGGGGCCATTTGTGGCCCACGCACTGATTTTGTGTGGTCCTCTAACTGCATATCAAGAAAGATTTGGCCCACCAACATAGGTGGATGGTGCATAAGGAAACTTTATTTTAATTATTACGAGTTGAAATCTTAGAATTAAATGTTTGAAATTAAAGAATGTAAAAAGTGCAGGTATTAAAAGATAAATATTTTGTGTTGTACCATAGTAAATAGGACCACAGCTATCCAATGGCTTTTACTCAAATGCAGCCTTTGGTGCATTCCAACCCGATCGAAATTCATTAAAAAAAAACTTGCTAAATACTGATAGTCTAATTTGTTTATTTTAAATATTTTGTAGAGCAGGTTAAAGAAAATCTAAATTTTTGGCTTATATTACTTATTTTTATTAATTTATGGCCCTTGAGTGCTATTGACTTGACAATTTCGACCCCCAAGCCGAAAAGTTCAAACACCCCTGGTTTAGATCAAATCATATTCATGCGTTAGAGTGGCCTAGTCAAAGTCCAGACCTAAAACCAACCGGCAAACATTTGTGTCTCAGCATTTGAAAAGATGGCAGAGGAATCCCTCTAGAAGTAGCAGCTGATGCCAGACCTACGAGGTATGGACCCAGTGACGCATGCAAACAAACGCATGTAGATACAAATTTCTTCTTCCATCTCACATCAGTGTCCCTGCAAATTTTTCATTTCAAAATCCCCCTTTTTTTTTTTTTTTTTTTTTAACAGCACTAGTAGCTCGTGTTTCGTACAGACTGACAGGTAATTTTGGGCGTGCCATCAGAGCCCGACCAAAATTCCTTAATTTTCTACTCAAATTTCTAATTTTTTCCCTCCAAAAGGTTTTAGAGCATTTTGGAAATTTGAGTACAAAGAAAACTCACCTTGTGCTGCTCGTTAGTAGCCTTATTTACAAGTAAAAAAATAAATATATAAAAAAATCTTACTAAAATACATCAAATGTTGCCAACAATGTGAAAAGGCGTGTGGGATCACTTGTGCGAAGCATTGCAGATTTATATGCAACGAGAGACTCACGCACACACAAACACATATTACCACAAGGAGAGAAATAAAATGTTTATTTTACCATCTGCATTTTTCTTTCTTCTTTGAACACTAATAATAAAGTCCAGCAGATGGTAAATCATCTGCAAAATACAACAAATACAAACAACAGTGTTTACACCGCCCCCCCCCCCCGGCTAACATTTTGGAATCAATGTAGTGATTTAAAAAAAAAAAAAGCCTCAAAATGAAATCTGATTCAACAGAAAAGTAACAAACCGTAACAGATGAATGCGTTCCTCCGTCGCTTAGTCTCGTTACATTCGTTCGCTTTAAAATGTTGCCGAATTTAGGTTAACGGTGTACAAGCCTGGAACCGCTCAGCAACGCAAGAGTTTGGTTTGACAAGTAAAGGACGCACATGGAATGAAAGAAAACACAAAGAGAAACTATAAAAGAGCACAAGTTTCAGAAAGGCATTGTATTGAGAAAAATAAAAAAATAAGACTGAATATATAAACTCTATGACCTAGGACAGCACATCGTTATGCGTACTGTAGCATCTAACAAGTACCAGAGAAACGTGGGGTTTTTTTTTTTTGGTCCTGCGTTTAAAGGAAAATCAGCCCGGCAACAACAAACATCCAGACGCTTTGTGCTACTCCTCCAGCTCCCACGGCGCTTTCATTCACAGCGTTAACTCACTATTAGTGTTTCATTTCCTTCATTCTGGGAGAACCGGCCACAACCTCTGGCTTTGCCACAACCTGCGCGTGTCTGGCTCTAATGCACGGGCTGGATGTGTAACACCTTTATGATAATCTAAAATAAAAAAAATGAGAAAATATATAGATTTTTTATAATTTTTTTTTTTTTAAAGAATAGTGTTATGATTACTGTTGTAGACAGAACTAAGACAGCGTTGCTGCCTCAGCGTGACGTGAAGCTAAAAAGGCCCCGTCTATAACGTTCATCCTCGATAGTAGTTGTTTATATACACACACACATAAAATCTGCTTCCAAAATGCCCCGTCGGCTGAAAGGAGAGGATGCTCGGTCCGTCAGCAAACCCTGGAAGAACTTTGCAGCCACAAAAGAACAAAAAACGGGCCTGGATGAGAGCGCTGATCGGAGCAGATTTAGTGATATAAAAAAATATTTCATACACAAGGTGGGCTTAAGGGCAAGTGGCTGTAAATGGCAGAGTGTGAGACTGGTTTTGGCAAAAAAAAAAAAAAAGAAAAGAAAGAAAGAAAAACAAGCGTTCGATTTGTGCGGCTCTTGAACAGAAAGGTTGACGTCGCCGGGTTTGTCTCGTAACCATGCAGCAAGGAGACGCCGCGTAAACACGCCTGCGTGGCTGCGAGCGGGCGGCGTCCGCGGGGACGGGCGTCGCCTCTCTCACACGCACTCCTCCGCAGACATCAGCAGGGGGTTGATGTACTCGAAGCCCTCGAACTCGGACTGGTCGATCTTCCTGACGACGTCCCTGAAACGAGACGGAGCGGACAGGTCAGGCGGGCTCAAACGGGGGGGGAGGGGGGGGGCAAAGGTGAGGCAAAGGGAAGAAGGCGGGTTACTCGTCGTCGGGCGTGAGCTGGATGGGCTCGTTGGTGAACTGGGCGTCGAAGTTGTCCAGTCCGAATTCCCCTGAGATGTTGGGTTTGAACGGCGGGACCACCTGCTTCTGCTCCAGCTGAAAGGACAGGAAGGGAGACAGACGAGTGACCAACAGCGTCCAGAGCTGATCCCACATTCACCACATGGTTTGGCTTCTTCTGCGGGCTTCAGTCCCGTCGGGTTTCTGCCCGGTTCGCAGGAACACGCTCTGCCTTCCAAAAGTATCGACACCCCGGGACATTTTATCTTAGCACAGCCACAGAATTCACAGCATTTTTTTCGTATATTTCAGTAGACCAACAGCAGCTAGAGAATAACTGTGGGCTAGAAGAAAAGGGAGAACGTGATTTTCTATTTTCTTGCGATAGAAATCTGAAAAGTATGCCATCTGTCCTCAGCACATCCACAATAAATACTTTGTAGTTACAGCTTTAAGTCTAGTAGAGCGTGTCCACCATTATTCTTTGCAAAATTAGCTCAACCTCAGGCAGATTGTCTGCGGGCCTACATGACAGCTGGACTTTGACTAGGCCATCTAACGCGTGAATAAGCCTTGATCGGAACCACTCCTTTGTAGCTCTGGCGGTACGTTCAGGGCCGCTTTCCTTCTGGGAAGTGAACCTTTGCCCCATTCTGCAGCCTCCAGCAGGTTTTCTCAAAAGGCGGCCCAGTTTTTAGCATCATCCAACTTCTCATCAACTCTGATCAGGCTCCCTGTACCTGCTGGCTGTTTCTTTAGGTTAACGCTCTTCTTGCCCAGCCTGCCTGTTTAAGTGGACAGAAACTTTTGTCTTGGCTGGTTTTCAGGTAAGTTATTTCTCCCCATTTTCAGGCGGTGGATTGAACAGGGCTCTGTAAGACCATCAAAGCTTGGGATACCAACTAATAACCTAAATCAGCATTAAACTACTTCACACCTTGATCTAGGGCTGGGCGTTAAGGCTTAAAAATTAAACCTTCAATTCAGATTAATCGATTTTTTCCCTCCTCTTTGTTTCGTAAAAAGAAATAACTTTAAAAACGTGCTTTTATGTCCAGCATTTCGTCTGGGAGATGACCTGAATTCAAAGTGCAACTACATACAAGCTGTGAAACCTGCTTGTAAAACAAGATGGCGGCCCTGCCATCGTAACTAAACGTTTGTTGCTAGCGTTTTTACACAATGAGGTAAGAACAGGCTTCACTTGTGTAACTTCAAACTAACTTAAAAAATAAGTAAATTAATGTGCCTCTATTATGGTAAAAAACTTTCCTCTTTGCAATATTTTGACAATACATTTTCCTAAACATACATTCAGCATTGCTGCTCTTCTCTTCATGGAAGCCCAACGAGTGCATTGGCCAAATAAAATCCAGATTTTTCAAAAATGAAATGTTAAAAAATTTATAATTTGAATTAGTCGATTAAATCAATTTATCACCCAGCCGTACCTTAATCCCTTGCCTGCTTACTAAGGTTCCTCTGAGGTTCCCACAGAACAGCTGCACTGAATTACTAACTTACTAATTAGACAGTGAAGTTTGCGGTTTCTATGGGACACAATGTGGAAAAAGTTAAAGCAGTATGAATAGTTTTTGTCTGGCACTCCAAACAGAGTTTTCTTGTCTACATTGATCACCAGTAACCCAATAAGCCTTCATCCGCCCCCTCCTTGTGTCTGCGACTGATTGGCGCGCCCCCTGCAGGCAGACAGGGTATCTGCAGGGCAGGGCTGTGGGTTGGAGTCTGGACGGCCAAAGTCGGGTGGAGGAGGGAGTGAAAGCTGATCTGTGCAGACGCTCTGACCAGATGCTGGGTCTCTGCTCCAGACCAAACAGGGCAGACGAAAAAGAGGTCATGGTGATCCCTGCTGAGCTGCCCTGTCTGGCTGTCCTTCCTGACCACACGTGGGTCTGCCTTTGGATCCAAAACGTGTCTGATCCTGCTCAGCTTTTCAACATTTTACTACACAACACTATTATATACAGGGGTTAGAGTTATTATTAAGTTTAGACTCTTCCCAAATCATCTTTTTGTAAAATCATGTATAAACATTTACTGTATTTAGCTGAAGACAATTTATCACACTTTTTATACGTTACCATCAAAAATTCATCTTTGAATTTCTACTTTAAATGATTACATATTCATTTGAAGATGTTAACAGAAACAACTGAGTTTGAACCCTGCTGAGACGGCGTCTCGTTTCACAGCGGCTGGTGTCATAAAACGGAAATCTCACTCTTAGACGACATCTTGTTCGTCGATGAAACTGAGAACAGGAAGCTTTAAAAATATCTGCGTATTTCAGGCTGTAGGTTCAATTTCACTCCTGTTCTTACGGGTGATTCTGAACCTCCTTGGCGAGCAAGTTGTTGCTTCCCTGAGCTTCGTTCCCCGTTCAGAAAGAGATTTGGTTTGTTTTTTTAAAAAAAAGGAGGAACAACTTTCAGAATGAAGAAATAAAACGTGTATGGAAATCAGCCAAAGTTGGGTTTTAGTATCAGTGGCCGAGATAAGAAACCACAACTTCAGAGTGAAACTGAGCAGCCCACTAAAACTCCAGTTTTCACAGACACTCTTTTTTTACTTCCTCTGAAGTCGAACGTGATTCACTGGTGATCCAGAGCTCCACATTTTAGCTCCATATGGCTCGCCTCCTCTTATACGGTGTCCATCTTTGGTTGGAGCCTCTCTGAGCCCATGTCTGACTCCTCCTGTCTGCTGTTGTCAGTCTCTGCCCGACATGTTCCTTTCTGTCTGGCTGCTCTAAACAGGGACACCAGTCCACAGCTGATGTCCCCTGGCTTTCACACAGCAGCTTAACCTGCAGAGGCGCCGCAGGAAGAGCGTGACCCCGAAAGCACGTAGGTCTGACCCCCACCAGCCCGCCTTTTTTCCCCTCCTTCTAAAAGCCGCGCAACTGAAATCAGGAGGAAAACCACGATAAAGCTGCATCTCAAACTACCACCGCAGAGAAGAGTTTAAGACATTCGTTTAAATCAAAAAGTGAAACTTATTGCAAAGATTTATGACAGACTGGTATGTTTCACGTGTGAATGTCTTAATTTGAATGACTGTGGCCCAAAAAGACCAAAAATTCAGCTTATAAAAATATGTAACTATCAAATAAACCCAATAAATATCTTAACACAAAGTATTACGTTATGTTGAAGGTATTTGAGGGTAAGACAAACGTTTAATAATTAATAAATCTGGCTGATCACAGGGTGCTGTATGCAACGCGCTAATGGAAAGTTGGATGGAAGGAAAAACTTACAGCTTTCTCGGTCACTTTTTCCTTCCACTAAACTTTCCATTAATATGCTTTTGTACCACATGATGGAGAATGGCCTTTATGGGCCTATCCAATGGTTCTGTAGGCCATAACAGAACATTTTACATGACAAGTCATTCTCATTTGTTTTATTCCATTTTCTAATTTTCTGGGAAACTAAAATTTGCCTTTTCAGAAGCTGTAAGCGAGAATCATTAGAATGAAAAGAAATATATGCTTGAAATACACCACTGCGTCTAATAAATTCATATAAGATCTGCTTTTATAATTTTAAATACTGAAATAACCAAAAACAGGGTTCTTGCACCATTTTAAAAGTAAAATTTAATGCTTTTTAAGACCTTTTTCAGACCTCAACAAATATAATTTAAGACCCAAAAATGTCATAATTTCTTTGGAAGAGGCTACTCAATTTATTTCCTCCTACAATGGAAATCAAAACTTTTCCATTTGGTATCAATTGTGTGCAATGTGTAAACTCTGTAAGTAAAAAAAGTAAAAATACTTTTCTTTTAGACCTTTTTATTTTATTTTATTTTGGTCCTTTGTGATGTAGAACAGAGCCAACGTAACATAAATTAGATTACACTAAACAACACAATGCTTTGTATGAAGGAACCATATAGAATACTGAAAATAAGCTCATTCACTAATGTCCTCAAAACAGCCTTTCACAAGCCAAAATGTTGACAAATAATCTACATAACTGTTAGAAAACACAAATGTTATTACATGACTTTTAATGAGAGAAACCCTGTTTCGTAACATCTCAAATTCACCTCAAGACATGTGGCGCAGCTCTGCTGCTCTCTTCTCAATTTCATGGTCTAGGTCCACCAACTCCTGCCTACAATTTATTTTTTTTATTTTATTTTTCCGAATCGGACCCTGTGAAATGCGGAGCACTGTTTCACATTCCGACCCTTCTTCTTGAAAAAAAAAAAAACGCGTCATGCTAAATTAGCTGAGCTAGCGCGTTACTTTTCTTTGAATTTTCAACAAAACATAACAGCGAATCATGAGGAAATCCCTGGTTAGTCGCTGCGTTTATCAGCTAAATTACTGGAAGCGAGGGAATAACACTGACATGTGACGTGGCCACAGGTGAAAGCAACTCATTAATTAACTGCACGCTTACCGAGGGAAGTTGTTCATTCCACTGAACTTTCTGAGTTGATAGTTCATAAATCCAAAGAAAACCTTCAACCAGCGCTACTTTCATTCATGCATCTGTGGCCATTTTGGTACGCTCTTCTAAAAAATGAAAATGATTGAACACCGATAAACCTCAGTGGCAGATCTCCGCTTTGCAAAGACCCGCCCTACTCTCTTTCTGATTGGCTAATGTCCCGGCTCTGCCAGATTTCATTGGTTTAGAGGTCCACACGGACCCTTAGAGCAGTTTCTTTTTGAAAAAGTCTAGGCGGAACTTTTTGCTCTAATTTTCCAAATGACGGAAATCCGTCGCAGCGACGGAGAACTTTAACCCCGGCATTAAGCAGACCGGCTGAAAATTTAATACCTACAGCAACTTTACGGTAAATTTAAGACAATTTAAGACCTTAATTTCCCGGATTTTAATTTAAGACTTTTTAAGGACCCGCGGGAACCCTGAAAAAGACTTTGGCAACGCATCAGAATTCCTCTGTAGATGTGAGCAATGAGGCAAAGTCTGAAGCAAAAGAAGGCAGAGAGACAATGAAATAGTGAAAGTACAAAAATCCCCCGAATCACTCACAAGTTCCCAGTCGACGTTTCTGAAGAACGGATGGCCGTTGATGTCTGCAAAGCCCGTCTGAGGGTGGCAGCCCAGACGGTCCTTGGGGTCCTGTGGGAGTGAGGGTGAGAGGAGGGTGAAAGACGGTGGGAGAGTGAGACAACATGTCCAGCCAGAATGAGGAGAATGTGACGACTGTGGACCAGATGAAGGCCAAAAAATATATATAAGCCTTCCAATAAATCTGAAGCCACCTTTTAAAATGTCACATAAACGGAGATTACGTGTGTCCGTTTATTCTTAAAGACAATTTTCACACATTGTGCTTATTGGCCTATTTCTGTGATGTCACTGTCATTTACTCTGCGGGGTGTTGGGGGAGGGTGACTATTTTAGCTTGGACAGAGCACACCTAGTAAAGAACAACCAACGTGTTAAACGTCGTTTTAGATGAGCAGACAAATTTAACCATGGCCCTCGGTTTGACCACTCAGGATGACCGCCGCCGATCCCACACAGCGAGAGCCGCATCGTCGTGCCTGTCACCTGCAGGATCCACAGAGTTTATGGAACATATTGGTAACCAGTGAATTAACTTCCTCATTCACCGACCAAGCTAGACGGTAAACGTAAAAAGAATCAACCGGCCAGGCATATTTTTTACCGGCCAAAATATTCATTCTGACCGACTCCACATAATCCCGCTACGTAATTAGCCTGAGCTAAACGCTAGTTGTTAGCGAACGGACATGACGTAGTTGCTGTCGTTCTCGCGTCACACGTGCGAGTGTTTGTGCGTTTGTTGACAGCAGAGGAAGATAAAGAAGCATCCACCCAAATGATGACTGAAAAACACGATTTATTTGGTACAAACATTTACTAGGGATCAGATTTTGCTTTCTGACCTCTGAACACACGTTGGGATCTCCCACAATCAGATGAGAGCCTTGCTGGGGAAAGAGAGGTCATGGTGTCTCTTCTGAAACCATTACTCTTGAGGCCTGATCTACGCTTTCAGATTTCCGTCCTATAATTAAAATCGGCAACTGCTAGTTCCTGGCATCAAGGTATACAAAGCATCGCAGGTACAGTTTCTATCACACTGTTTCTGCACTGCCCCTCCCCCACCTGTTGCCACACACAGACTGTCAGGTGTGAAAAAAGGCTGCTACACGTTTCCCTAACGTACAAGGAGGACAAATTCAGTTGTCTGGGAATAATTCCTACCGTGGCAGTCATGCTGTGGAAACGGAGGACGCAGCAACCACCACATTTTTGAGGTAATTCTGATTTAAAACCAGTTTGTTTTAGCTGTGAGATGCTCATCCGTTAATTTAAAGCCTGATACAGGTAATTGTGATGAAACTTCACATTTTTAACCAAGAAAATCATAAAACATAAATAAAAACAAACCACCAGGCTTTCAAATTTTTCTCTGCATCATAATTGAGACGGTAAACCAAAAAATACATTTTCTGCATTTTTTATATAGGGTGTGTAAAATATATTCATTTGCATGCTGTAAATTATATGTTCAGGAAACCACTGACTTTGTTGAAGTAGAGGTCTCAGAAATATCTGCATCAAAATGATCCTTTTGTAGTTATAGGGTTACAGAGTTTACTGCAGGTCGGCTAGCAGAGCAAACAGCCCAAATAATTATTCATATACAAAAATCTACATTCCAAAATGAATCTCATATCAACACATGTCATATTTTATACAGGATTTTGTTACTGATTGTTGACCTGTCTCTGTAATCACATAATATCTTACAATTTCTTTACGTATTAAGAAAAAATAAACAAAAGAAGCATCCAAAGCTTAAAGAGAATGAATTATAAAGAAGGTAATATGCTCCCGACTCCAGGAAAACTGAACCGTTTCAATATTCTCACCCAGAGAGGCAGCATCTCTGCCTTTGGTTGCAGCAAATAGGCAGAGCAATCAGACAAACACTCCCACCTCAAGTTAAATAATATTAAGTGAAGCCAACACAGATGTATTTTACAGCTGCAAATCACCATTGATCCTAAGAGCAAAAAGGCATTTTATACTTTTTTATTATCCCTTTTTTCCACATACATTTCTTTGCCTCTTTTTCCTTTGGGGTCTTTCTGGTGAAAGCAAGGAGGCTGATGATTAAAAAGTGTTAGTTCCTCACATCCTAGAAAACAGCAGAAACCTCTAGATAAACCAACCCTAGATGATCTTCAGCCTTTTTTACTAACCAACAGGCATTAGTTCAAGCTCTGCTGTGTAAAATTAATGGTTTTCAAACATTATGCTTCAATCTGCGCTAGTGCTGAAATTCCTGGAATGAGTCGAGTTCCTCGATTTCTATCCGCCTCAAGGCTTCGTTACATTCAGTTTAACTATTCGGTGCACTGTGCTCCCGTCGGCAGGTTATCCGTGTCACATTTTTAGCTGCAGACGCATCCTTTGCTGCAAATGTTCATGGTTATACAAAGACATGCTATCTTAATGCATTTCAAGTAAAAAACTGTTGATTTTCTTTTTTTTTTTAAGGATTTGAGCTGTTTACTTGCATGTTCTTTTTCATTTATTTCTTTGTCTAATAAGTTTAAGTAGTTAAGCAAAATGTCTTCAGAATATTCCAATTCACGTAACCCTATAACTCCAAATGTGTCATTTTTTATATTAATATTTCTAAGACCTCTACCTCTTCAACAAAGTCAATATTTTTCTGAACATATAAATGAATATATTTTATATACAGCCTATTTAAAAATTCGGAAAACATGAGAAAAATGTATTTTTTGGTCTAACATATCAATTTCAATACAGAGAAAAATTGAAAACCTGTGGTTTTTTTTTTTTTTTTTTTTTAAGCAACCAAAAAGATTTTCTTTAAAAATGTGAAGTTCCCTCAAAATTACCTGTCAGGCTTTAAAGGGTTACCTGATTAATTGTCAGAATATTGGATACGATACTAAAATAATCCTTAGCTGCAGCCCTAATGTGCGCGTTAAACGTGTGGGCTGGACAGAGAAAACGCAGATAGAAGACAGGGAGAGATGGAACCTGACCAACAAGGACATAATAATGTCACTCCCAGCAGGAACAGACTGGGTCTGAGGCTGATTTAATCCGTCCATACCTTGTTGAGGAACCCTTTGAGAACGCTGGCAGCTTTGACCGACAACGAGCGCGGGATTCGGATCTGTTTTTCCAATATAACTGCAACAGAAAGGAGGTGGAGAGAGAAAAGACGTTGAGACTGACACACTTTCCTCACGCCGACATGACAGGTCGACATGCTGCTGCAGCTTGGACTCCCAACGCTGCTCTGTACAGCCGCTCTGAGAGCCATGTTGTGATAACGTGCCTTGAATTATGCATCGGTCTGCAGATCCAACATCTTCCTGGCTATTCTAAGAACACAAACACATTCTGGGAGCATATTTAATGATGGAGTAAAAAGGGAAAACACATACTTTCATACATTTCCTAGCAACAGATGGCTTATGCCTGGCACCAACAGAAGCCGTTACAAAGGTGTCAATAAAAAGGTGTTGGATGCTTCCCTCACAGTAGGTTTTTTTTTCTCTCTCCCTACAACGAGAAATCTTAGCTGAGGTTGTGTCTGTGAGTTATACCTTGAAAGAGGTAGTCTTCTGTGTTTTGGTCTGGGTTGTCGGCGCTGCCGACGATGTCGAACGGCGACCGGCCCGCCATCATCTCGAACATCAGCACGCCCAGCGCCCACCAGTCCACGCTGAACCCTGAAAGACACGTCGGCCATTAGAGATTCACCTGTAGCGCAGAAAGACGTCGTTTCTCTCCATTTCCAGGGTTTTTGAGGCCGTTAAAAACGGATTCATACGCACTTTGGTCCTGAGTGGCATTTTAAAATGCTTCATAAAAACTGGAGATGTAGAACCAAAAAGAACAAAGTTATTTACCTTACTGACTAAGGCTTAAATAAGTTTAACATATCTTAATCTACTTGTCCTGGTGTTTGTTGGCTCTGCCATGCATGCTAATACACCCAAATCCCTAAAAAAGACGCATTTGAAAATGTCCTTGGTGAAATAAGTTAACACTAATGTTATTGTAAGAATTTTCAACATGGTTAATATTTTTATCTCTATCTCCTACAAAAAGATGGCCAGAAATGACTTAAAAATATTAATTGTTATCTAAATTACCCTCCTTTATTTTATTATTAAAAAAAAGGATAAATCTTCTGCTTCGCTAAAGTATTAAACGTTTCCCCTTAAACCAGATGGCCGTATGCTTTAATCTTTCCCCGGACTCGGACCAGTTCCCCCGGTCCCTGCGGCTGAAGAACATCCCCACAGCATGATGCTGCCACCGCCGTGTTGCCGTGTGGGAATACTTCTGCAAGGCCCCGCAGCTCCTAAATGGACTGAAGAGTGAAATGGGTGGAAGAGCTTTTTCCTTTTCGGGTTAGTGAAACGAGCTTCCCTTTTTCAACAAACGCCAGCAGCTCGTGGCCGTTTGGCTAATGGGGGGTTTTCAGCTGACGTCACGCTCACGTGACTACTCTGTGCGTCCGCCGTATTGGGTGGCAGTCGTTTCGCACCGTTGACCCGCATTGTATTACGCCTTAGGCAGTATTGGAAGTGAACAATGGTGAAAACGTGTTTAATGGTTGGTTGCACGGCCCGTGGAGGTGGAGATCAACGCTCTTTCTATCGCCTACCAGCCGTAATAGTGAATCAGTGTGAAAAAACAAAACAGCTCTCTGAACAACGCCGTCACCTATGGCTGACACGGATATCCAGGTCCGATTTGGACGGTGTTAAGCTGGAATACGCCAGAGTCTGCGGTGCTCACTTTGTCACAGGTAATTAACTGTTAAGTATTTAAAACATGTAAACCGTTGCTGTATTGTGGGCTGTAACAGCGCAACACATGATCGCCATGGGAAAAACATAGAAACGGGTTAATTTTCCACCGCTTTCCTGCCTGGAGGCGCAACCACGGAGAACAACTGTTATAGATAACAAAGAGTCGTCGGCTCGCTTGGATCGCGGCTGTAAGACGACCGAACATAACTTTCCACAGTATCCCGATGTCAATGAGAGTGTGTTCTAAACGTTTGAAACACATAGCAGCTAGTTAAAAGTACATTACATGCGTGAGTGGTTGTTAGCACTAACGGTTAGCAGCTACTAACTTAGCATGTGCCAGAGCCCGTCTGAGCACAGCTTACCTTTGAACGAGTTACTGTGTTCCCACTGTTTGCTGGCTTTATGATCTGCCGCTCCTGAACCCATCCATTCGTAAACTGCACATGAGACTCAAAGGACTTGTAGCTTCAGAACTGTTCTGAAGTATAGGCGCTCACACCACAAACAAGGTAGCCGAAGACGTCCGATATGGAAAGTGACGTCCGCGCTACTTCCGGGTTACGCCGGTAGGCTTTTGCCGGCGTAAATACGGTAAATACAACTTAATTTTGCACTGGTCATTGTTCTGATTAAATAATTAAAGCCGCGAGCGGTTTTAATTATTTAATTATCAGCCCTGCAGCCAAGCACCTTCGCGCACCGCCGGCAGTCAGCCACCGCAGAAGCATGCGCCGCATTTGCGTCGGATTGTTTACATTTTTACCATCTTATTAAAACTCACCCGTCCACGTATGATGGCGATTTCCTTGATGTACATAACTTCGACATCTCGTACCCAACCAGATGTGAACTGGTTGTGAGCCTCTAGACCCTTGTAAGCTCTCATTTCCTCAAGAGTGTGCAGAGGGTTTTCACTGAACACCAGGTAATGCACGATGTCGCCGTGCTCTACATTTGGCCAATCATCAGGATTACGGCTAAACAAGGCACCGTGGAAGGCATAGGGGTCCATATGGTCGATCACGGAACATTTCCTCAGATAGACGTCCTTATCTGGTCGCTCTAGCGTGCTGGCGTACTTATCCATTCTCGATACGAAAATACGTGTAGGACAACTAGATATAAGGAAGTGTACCACCCAATATGGCGGACCGGAAGTTGGCCAGTGACGTCAGTGAAAACCCCCTATTGTGAACCGTTGTGCAGGGATTTCAAACAGGGTGTGGAAACTAAACGCCGCTCAGTCAAAACTGCTGCATTTTCCTTTGAAGCTTCTTCAAAGTCAGCCACCGAGGCTCACTGAGGATGAAACGCCTGGTTGTTACCAAGTAGAGCGTTCAGGTAAACAACAAGCGACAGACCAGTGGAAACCCTAAAAGATATAATTAGGTTTCACTTTGAATAATGGTTTCTGTGACAATGAAGATCTGCGTGGTAAAAACAGCTAAGCAAAGTCTTTTAGAAGACAAGGATCTGTCGCTATGATACCACTTTGGTTACCAGGGAGCTTTTCCTACTTTTTTTGTCATTGTTTCGTGCCTTGGTAATTTTAGCTACGGATTTCAGCAAAGTGACATTTAAGTTTGCAGCTGAAACTACATGAAACCTTTGCTGTGAACGTAACTCGTTAGCCTCGAGTCAGGAGGGCAGTCTTTTCTAAAGCTCATGTGCCTTTGATGGAGTTTAACTTTCCCAATTAACTTTTGTCTACTTTGGTTTGATTAATTTATTGCAGTTTGGCCATTTTCTGTTTTTTTTTTTTTTTTTAATACACCATTTTGATTTCATCTGCTCTCGTTTCTCCGCGTAACATCCAGACTGCTCCCACAGTTCAGATAAACGTGCGGCTCAGATTCAGCAGCCACCATTATAACCGAGATATATTTCAGATATCTCATCATGACTCCTCTGTAACTTTTCATGGGCAATCATCGGATAGCGTTTCTGGTAAGTGCCTCCCTGTTGTAATTCTTACCATAATCCTCTCCTCGGAGAATTTCAGGAGCGATGTAATTAGGGGTTCCGCAGAAAGTGCTCGTTGTATCGCCTGGTCTCAAACCCTCCTGCAAAAAAACAAAAAACAAAAAAAAAAAACAGACGGATCAGCGGCCTGAAGTCAGCAAACCGACACGTCTGGACGTCTGCGGGGGCTTTTATCCCGAAGCGCACTGCGGCATCGTTAGTTGGTGCGAACACCACACCTTGCACATGCCGTAGTCTGTCAGTTTGATGTGTCCCTCGGAGTCCAGCAGCACGTTGTCGAGCTTCAGGTCTCTGTAGATGATTCCCCGCTCGTGGAGGTAGTTGAGCGCCAGGCTGATCTCTGCAGAGTAGAATCTGAGGGAGCGGAGGAAAATTACAAGGCATCCGCATTGGGTCTTTTTGCTTTTAGGTAAAACAAAAAGAGAGAAATGGACCTGGTCTTTACCTGGCATGTTCTTCTGGGAGTTTTCTTTGTCTTTGCATGTGGAACATGAGGTCACCTCCATTTACATATTCAATAACAAAGAACAGTCTGAGGAAAGAACACATTTTTAGGGTTAAATTTGGCGGTTGCTGGCTGAGTAAATGCACAAGACAAGATAAAACAAAAACTACGTCGACCTTTTGCTGTATTTTTGGCTTCAGACACTGAGTGGTAGGTCTAAATTTGTTTTTATGACGGGAATCTCCCACAGCCTCAACTGTGACCTCCTAACCCGATGACAGAGAGGCTCAGCACTGCTAGATGCAGAAATACCCTCATGTGTCATCTAGAAACTCATCAATATGCGGTTATCTGGGTACAAGTTTGTAATGATGTAACCTTTTCTCTACATGACTGTTTCAAACTAAAGATGTTTTGTTATGTTCGACAGTGTCAGCAGCTTTCACACCACAAACAATAATTCTCCTTATCTACCTAAAAAACAGGATATGTAGACTTGGCTGTAAAAACAGATACCCATTTTCACATTTAGTCACCTTACAAGGTTAAAATGTTATTTAATAGTTGTTTTATATGACAGACCAGCAAAGTCTTATATAAATAAATCGAGACAAAAAAAAAAGAAAGAAAAAAGACCGGTTACAATTAATAATCCAGAAAGTATGAAGTGCAGTTCTTTCAGCCCACATGTGCCCATATTCTGGTGAACCTCATTTCTCTGCAAATAAAGCATCAAGATCATCAACAGGTTCAGTTTTTATTTAATCCTTGTCTCCTATAGATTAGCTTTTCACAGCAGAAGTCTCCTCACTATTTCTTCTTCTGCTCGTGATCTGACTAGGGCAGCAGCTATCAATTATTTTAGTAATCAATTAATCTATCGGTTATTTTTTCAATTAAACTATCAACTTTTTTTGATTAATTGATAAATCTAAAAAGAGATCATTCATTAATTCTTCATTAATTAACATACCTCAACAAACAAGTGTCTTGAACTAAAACATTTATTGTACATTTTGAATGTACTAAATAGCAGAAACATGTAAACAAAACTTCAATTTAATATTGACAGCATGGTAATAATTCATTTAATAATTGATGTCTCCATCTATCGACAATATAACTAGGATTGCAACTATTATTTTGCCAATTCTTTAATCTGTGTACTATTTTGTGATTAATGGATTAATAATCAAACAGCAAAAGTTATTTTTTTTTTTTACTAAACTTGAACCAGGTGAAGCTAAAACTTTACCACATGAAGAGTTCTGGTTAGAGAATATTTACAGACAAAGAAGGGTTTTCATCTTAAATGCAAAATGTAGATATTTTTTGTACAGTCCTGGCTTAATTCCTGCTCTGAGTTGGTTGTTCTTTCAGAACATGACATATTTTAGACTCTGTAGACTCTAGTTAACGATTCAACTCGATTACTAAATTAGTTGACGATTATTTCAATAATGGATTAATCAGATTGTTTCAGCCCTAAATCTGACTCATCATTTTCCTTTACCTACCGTATGTTTGGCGCCACCCTCTGACTGGGACTATTATTATCCCCCGTCAGCAAACAGAGCGCTCTGCCGCCAAAATCTGAGCTACAAGTGGACGTCCACAAAGAATCCTAGCGGACACTAGAGGGTGAGTGAAGACGACCAAATTTATTGGACACAGGCGTCACGGTCCAACAGACAGTAGAGCCAGACTAGGCTTCATGCTCACTATACATGTAGAAAAGTGAACTTCTACTTCTACTACTACTTCCATCAGGTTTTCTTGTAGGATCAGCTATCATTTACCTCCATGCAGTCGTCGAAAGCATCCCCACAGCATAATGCTGCCACCCCCATACTTTATGGTGTGTTTAGGGTGATGCACGCCGTACGTTTTACACAGAAAAGTTAAATGTTGGTCTCATTTGACCAAAACGTTTTTCCCACAATTGCTCTGAACATGTCTAGTGCCGAACTGAGATTCTCATTACTCTTTTCTGCCGCACTGGTCAGATTCCTACCGCAGCGCATTTAATCCTTGTCCTGTCCATCTTCTCCCAACAAATTAAAGCTTTCCATGCTCAAACTGTCAAGTAAAGGTTAAATTTCACTTGTACAATGTATTTTTACATCGGTGATAAACGGACGGTGCTTTGCGAGATGTTTAAAAGACTTGTTCTAAACCCAGCTCTGCTTTGAACCAAACATCTACTATCTGGGTGAATCCTGCAGGCAGCCGTGTTTTTGCAGATCTCTGCAGACGGTCACAATGTGTCAACGACGACGCTCGTACGATAGAAGCAATCTCACCTGCTGTCCGTCTGGAAACAGGAGTGGAGGCCGACCAGGAACGGGTGATTAGAGGCCTGCTCAAAGACGTGCTTTTCTGTTTGGACCCAATCGATGTCCTGAAAAGGAAACGCACAAAGACACACCCAAATGTCAATCAGAGATCATTGTGACATAGTATCCTTGAGCTAATAAAAGCTGAATAA
Organism: Fundulus diaphanus; assembly: GCA_037039145.1. Taxonomy (NCBI): domain Eukaryota; kingdom Metazoa; phylum Chordata; class Actinopteri; order Cyprinodontiformes; family Fundulidae; genus Fundulus; species Fundulus diaphanus. Next base: position 21,361,356 of record CM073133.1, on the reverse strand, counting down.
GCAGACAGCCCCATCGACCATGCTACAAAGCTTCGGGTTGGGTTGTATGGAAGGCGGCCGGCTACGGGACAAAAGGGGGCCGAGCCAAGAAAAGCGGCAGGAGGACTCTATCGACGTTTGGAAGATAATACATCTGGACGCGGATGCTGCTCGCGCTGACAGGGCAGGGACGGCTGAACACTTCAGCATTGATCGAGGGGCGCTTGTCAATTTGTCAATCATGCTAAGTGCGTCTAATCAAGGCTAACTACTCCTGTTGCTGCCGGCCTGCGCCGCAACACGTGTCGGCGGATCAATTTCTGATGACATGATGGTTTATCTACACCTTCCTAGAGAGAGCGATGGCTTTCACGAGGTCTGTCGAGTTAACTAAGTGTTTCAGACCAGACGGCGAAGATGAATGCTCAAACGCGTCAGGCGGATGTTCACGATGCAATAAATAACAGCTCCTTTTCAATCGGTTTATTATGTATAGATGCTGTGAAAGAAAAGAAAAAAAACCTTTGAGATCTTCAATGGGGACACTAAAGTTGTGAATGAGCGATATGCAACACGTCACCATTGAGAATAAAAACTACACGAATGGCCTAAAGGTTAATGAATTAGTCATCTAAGTCATGACTGGAGAGTACAGTGCCTGGCAAAAGCATCAGTCTCACTTGAACCTTTTTCACATTAGTGTCTCGTTACAACCACAAACCTAAAGGCCTTTGATCGGGAGCTCAATGTGACAGAACCAACACAAAGTAACGCGCATCTATGAATGGAAGGAAAACACATTTCCAAAAATGTTTCACAAACAAATATAATCCAAGTTTGCTTCAGTGTAAAGCCACAAAGTAATGGATGCACACACTTCTGCAGGGCGTTCAGCTTGAGAGCAGAACCGGTCACCGCAGGCTGGATACCATTTTTACCCACGCACCTCCTTGTTAAATCATGAATGATGAACTGAGGGCTTCAGGGCTGCAGATGTTGCTCTGGGTACTAACGTAACCTTTTCACTGCAAAAACGAACTCAAAGTGAAGAGCATTTTCTTGACATGAGTGTATTTGCCCCTGATTTAAGCAGGTGAATAAGATTATCTGCCAATGGAATACATTTTTTTGCACTTAAAATATGTACAACTCATCATCTTACTTCAAGTGCAGTTTATCTAATTATCTTATTTTAGTGTAAAAAAAAATACTCATTCCATTGGCAGATAATCTTATTCACCTGCTCAAATCAAGGACAAATTTTACTTTTTGTCCCTTTTTGTATTGTTCTAGGAGTCGACGCACTCCTGGAGTATCTTTGGTACATCGGCCTCTCTTGAGAAGCCTCTAAACCCTTAGAGATGGCTCTACACAATATCCAGAACAATGGGTTTCAATGTCTGTCCCGTGTCTTTCTTTGATTTTCTTTATATTGAGGCAGGGTGATCTTTCTACCTACTTAATGGTCAGACAAGTTCTATTTAGGGGATTTCTTGACTCTGCAACTCTGAGAGCAAAGTAAAACAAAAATTCTGCTGCATTTAAGAAAGCTAATTTCCTTATTATACACTTATTAGTATAGACGATGCTCCATAAACGCGTTAAAAATAACCCAAAAGAAAAAGAAGCCTCTCCTGGGATGAGGTACCTCGTCGTCGTTGACGAGCTCCTTCTTAACGACCTTCATGGCGTAGATGCGCTCCGTCTTCTTGAGCTGCACCAGCAGCACCTTGGCGTAGCTGCCTCTGCCGATCACCCGCATCAGATCAAAGTCCGCCAGGCCCAGGCTGGTGGGAGACTTCCCCGTGTCTCTACTGCTGCGTGCCTTTGGGGAAAGCAACGAGCAGGGTGTTAAATCACATCATCCAAAACAGTAAACAACCTAATGTGATGATTACAAAGTCAACTGAGACAATCGCATGTGAATAATTTCGAGCCATCTACCTTTCTCAATCTAATTGCATCTGTGAACTATTGACAGAGCTGATGATTTAGTTTGGACAGGAAGATGATTTCCTTTGGGTAACTTTGCAAATGAGATTGTAGCAGCTCCCAGAGCAACTTTTTGAGAATAAATCTCAGTAATGATTTCCATGTGTCTATTAAAAACCATCATGCAACTTGCATTGGGTTAGGCACTTGTATTACAGTCATATATCTCTGTAAACATGGCTCCCACCTTCACCATTTCTTCACCCATCTATTCCTCCTTTCCTATAATCATCTTAGCAGTAAACCACTTCAACCTCCTTCCTCCACATGAAAACCATCGACAATATCTCCCTCTTATCTCCATAAAATTGCCCCGCGTAATTTATTCTTCACCCGTCCTCAGCCCTACTGCTTCAGCCAAACTGTAGTAACCCCCCCAACTCCGATCCGAGCCATTAATCAGCCACAGTTGTTGAGAGTCGTGATAAAAGGTTACTTAATTAGCTCCATCCAAAGGAAATCAATATCCACAGCAGTGCAAGGGCGCCTACGTCTGCACGCTCTATCGCTGAGGCACAGCAGGTAAACCAAACGCACAGCATTAACAAGGAGATTACAACCCTAGCATAATTACAGATTATTCCGTTTTTTTCATCTTCTTCACTCGCAAATAATTTAAATCCCTTAAGATGCTCGAAAACATCCCTCACCACGATGACAAGCTGTCGTGTGAGTGACAATCAACAGATTTCTCTCTCACCTCTTTCTCCTCTCCGTCGTAACTCAAGCTTCGACTGGAGTCTTTAGTCTGAGGGCCTGTAAGGAGAAAAAAAAAAAAAAAGTGAGGAAAACACAAGTGCAGAAAGTGGCAGACAGAGCGACAGACAGACATAAGGAGAGGGGGTGGCAAAAAAAAAAAGAAGTCGAAGAGAAAGGAGGAGATGAAATAGGTGAGAGACAGTCACACGTTTTGTTCGCAGCTCGCTGCAGTGCCTGAGTAATTTCGCACCGCTTTGGTTAACAGGAAAAGAAAAAAAAAATGTTCTGGTACTCCCCCCCCCCCCATTATAAACCCTGGATTTTATTATAAAAGCCCTGCTCTGTATGTGATATATTCCAATGTTTTTATGTCTGCACTCCACAACACACACAGGTGGTCTGCTGGCATCCACGGCAGGAGGCCCAGCTGCTTCTCCATCATCAGCAACTACAATCCTAGACGTCTCCACCTCCTGACTGGGCCTAAACCCGCTTCTGCACACCTCAAAAATCCTTTCTACGAGTCCCAAGCTATGTTGGTTTATTCATTTTAAGATTCAGAGGTCAATGGCTGTCTAGCAGGCCTCAAGGTCCCCTTAAGTAGCTTATCTGGGCTAAATTACTCTATTTGTAAATTGCAGGTTGGATTATTTTTTTTAGAATCAAAAACACACATAAGCTCTTCCCAAGGCATCACATGACCTGTAAATAAGCTACAAAATTCAGATATTGGATGCCCTTCCCTCGTATTACGATGTTTTTCTATCGCCTCTCAATACTGGCCGACACAAAGCTCAGCAAAGGCCACATTTACCCTCTGGATCTCCAGATACTATGGGTGTACCTTTAATTAGAACGCCGTAAAAACGGTTATTTCAGTTCAAACAAACATAATATATAGATTTACACACAGTGGTATATTTCAAACAATTATTTTAATGATCACGTCTTACAGCAAAAAAGCCACAATTCAATTTCTTAGAAAATGACATAACAGACGACCACAAAGAAGATTGTTATGACAGGAATGTCTGCTGAAGTGAGTCCATGTACTGTAGAGCCACTCGATACCTGGTCGGGGCTCTTTCTGCATGAATTCCTGCATCGATGCAGCGTGGCATGGAGGTCCAGGTTGCTTTACGACCAACCATTCAGCTCATCTGCATCGCTGATCAAGGGCCTTAGCTTTCATCTTAACTTTCAGTAACTATTAGATTTTTAGTGGGGTTTAGGATAGACCAGTCTGCTGGCAAGTCAAGCTCAGTAACACCATATACTTAATACAATACTCAATGACAAATACTTACATTTATAATGTTTCTCTTTTATTTAATGTTTCATACTTGAAGCCTTGCAACAAATTTCCTTCAAATTGTGAATCATTCCAATGTGCATTATGATAGATCGATAGTGTGGACTGTCCAGCTGGAAAATGAAATCAGCATCTTAAAGCTCATCAGCAGATGGATGAACGAAGATAAAACGAATGGCTGGTCGACACTGGACCTCCAGATTCTACGACCTCGATTTCTAAATGGATCGCAAACTTTAATCTTGTCCGAAAGAGAACTTGGGACCCCCGAGTGAAGGTACCGTCCCTTTTCTCCTCCGCCCAGCTAGAACAGTTCTGGCTCCGTTTCTGGTTCAGGAGTGACTGACCACAAAGAACGCCACAGTCGTGGTTCATTTCCAGGAGACGTCTGTTAAGCTGTGGGGGCTCTTGAAGCACCCACTCCAGACACAGGCAGAACATTTAACTGGCTTTTTTGCTTCCCAACCTGCTGCACCTTTTTTTCCTTGTATCCAACTCTCCATTAATATGGTTGACTACAGTAATCTGAACAGCCAGCCTCGTTAGCAGCCATCCGGGTGCTTATTTAGGCTCCAACAAGGCCATAACACAACATTTCTGAATTAGAAATCCTTTTTTTATAATAATCATCATCTTTATTGTCATTGCAACATACATTCCAAAGAAATTTGTTCTCTGCATCTTAACCCATCCCCTTGGGGAGCAGTGGGCTGCCACTGTATGGCGCCCGGGGAGCATTCTGGGGTTAAGGGTCTTGCTCAGGGACCCAGAGTGGCAGCTTGTGGGAGTTAAACCCAGAACCTCTGGGACACAGGCGCAATGCTCCAACCACTAGGCCACCACTCCCCAGAGCACTGCTTTTTATGCTTTTATGTAAAGTTCTTTCTGAAAAACTGAATTTTGGGTTGTCATTAGCTGTAAGCTTAATAATCCAAATGATCAGAAATAAATGTCTGTAATACACCGTCTACGTAATGAATCTATTTAAGAAGTTTCTCTTTTAGAATTACTAAAATATGATTTATTTTCAATGATAATTTACTGAGCTGTTCAGACAGAGTACTGCATGTCTGTGATGCTCCTTCATGTTTTGATTCGGTAAAGCCCTGTTTCCATGTCCCAGGTCGGGGAGATCTTTGAGACGTCTAGAATAACCTCAATGTTTCTAAATATGACCATGTAGAAGAAAAGTGTGCGTTACCTTGCGGGTCGGCCGGGTCTAGGTGACTCGACTGTGTGCCGGGCATAATTGGTTCCTAGACAAATTCAACCAGTCAATTATTGGCAGGCAAAACGATTTCGGATCAATTCGGACACTGAGCTCGACGTCCAATCAGCCCAGGGGGGAGCGTGCCTCGTGACGGAGCTCACCTGAATCATGGGTCGACCGCACTCCATCGTGACCAGTTTATGGCACTTCTTGTGCACCAGCAGTTTGCAGTTGATGCATTTGTAACCTTGCCGTCCCAGACCCCAGATCCGGTCCGTGCAGATGGCGCAGTGAGCTCGCTGCATGGGAGGGGTCACAACAGAAGTAAGCAGTCGTCGCTTTTCTTCATTTTATTTCACCAGAAAATGACTGCCCAGCGTCGTGCGTGCACAATGTTTAAAAGGGACTGCAGTCAAGCTGCACAGGACACCGCCAAAATACTGTAAACCTGAATTCAAATAAGTAGCAACATGAAATACATTAAATTAAGCACTTCCCCAAGTAAAGAGTAGGGGCAAAAAAACCTAAAATGAGACCCGTAGATAAAAACAGCATGTCGTCTCACCCTGTTGAAGCGTTTGGCCTGAAAGGCGTGGCCGCTCGCGTAGTAAAGCTTCCTCCAGCGTCGGGCACCACGCCGATATATCGACTCTGCGGAGAAAGACAGATTGGCGTCAATGCATGAATGCACACTGGTGTCTCAGTACCATTCTAGCTGGTTTAAAAGCCAGAACACTGCATTTATTAATCCGATCCTGGCTGTTTTTTGAGCTAGCAAAGTTGCTTTTCAATAATAATGAAATCAACTCCTCATTTACGCATTTCATATTTTTCCATCCTCGGGTTTCTAGATTTTTCTTGAAGTTTTTAATAGCAGAATCTGAGTACAAAACATTTAGCAAATTGAGTTTCATCTTTTTGTTTAGCAGACACAAAACAACTCGGTGCTAAAGCCAATTATCAGCAGAGCGGTAAAGAGGCATTTCACGGCCTTCTTTTACTAGATCAATGTGTGCTTCTGTGCTTTTTTGTCTCTCTTGTTGTGTCTCTGCTCTGTCTTCTGTAACCCCAGTCGGTCGAGGCAGATGACCGTTCATACTGAGCCCGGTTCTGCTGGAGGTTTTCTTCCCTGTTTAAGGGGAGTTTTTCGTTCCACTGTCGCTTCATGCTTGCTCAGTATGAGGGATTGCTGCAAAGCCATGGACAATGCAGACGACTCTCCCTGTGGCTCTACGGTTCCCCAGGAGTGAATGCTGCTTGTCAAGACTTTGATGCAATCAACTGGTTTCCCTTATATAGGAAATTTTTGACCAATCTGTATAATCTGACCCAATCTGTATAATATGATTGAATTTGACTTTATGAAGTGCCTTGAGATGACATGTTTCATGAATTGACGCTATATAAATAAAATTGAATTGAATTCTTGAATGCATCTAGACAACTTTAGATGAAACATTAGCTCCGATTTAAAAATCAATAACAGATTTGTCAAATCTAGACTAGATTATGACTCAATAGAAATTCTGTAAAACACATTTTTGACTCAACAAATTATTTCGTTCTTAACAATAAAATTAAAGAACAGAAACAAAACGCTTGTTGTTTGCATACGACCAGAGGGTCTAGAGCCGGGGTCTGCAACCTTTAAAACACAAAGAGATGTCTCTGCTCTCAGTCCAGATGATTAGAACTGACTTAAAGTCCAAATGTTAAATTAACTTTTCCAAAAAAATAAAATAAAAATGTAACTATTTTTAGTTATTAAACTGGAGAAAAATATACAACTTTTGCATAAAGATTATAGATAAATTTTTCCTCAAATAAACTTTTCAGCCCTTTTGCAGAGAATCAATGCAATTGTTCCATGAAAAAGAAAAACAGAATTTATTATTATTTAAATATTTAAAAACATTTTATGTTTACTTTATCATTTGTAGTCAACACTCTTAAGGGGGCCAAAGAGCCACAGGCTCCAGACTCCTTATCTATAGGAAGAAGTTGTGAAATGGCCCTTTAACTTCAGTGTGCATTGATAAGGCTGTCCGCCAGACAATCAATAAGCAAAAAGGTCAACCAGTTGGACAAAATTCTAAGTTGTGACGTGGCAAGTCAAAGATTAATAAAACAAAACCTAAAATAAAAGCTAACCTCCATGCTCCAGTGTTGAAATATCTTATATCATTATTTATACAATCTTTAGAGATATTTAAAAACATACTGGAAGAGTAGCTCACCAGACTTGCTTATTTTTAATTAATTAAAACTATCCACATTCAGTGTAAAAGTGTAAACCAAGGTTGAACTTACTGTCCTCTCCTGGACAAGGCATTCCGGGTTTCTCGGGTACACATGGAAATACTGGAAAAGAACCAAAGAACACAGAAACTTCACTCGGCTGACAGGACGGTACTGAATATCTTCATAATGCAGAGTAACTTTCATTTTCTCCCGTCAGCAGTAAATGATAAATGTAAAGAGCTCTGGACAAGTGCTCGGATTAATTAGAGTTGCAGAAGTGCGGCCCACTTGGCATTTCCTACCGGCTGACAAAGCCAGTCACCTGGGGAAGTGTGTGAAGACACTCCTAAGCATCTTTTGTGGAGGCCGCGTGGCGGGAAGCGAGAAATAAAACAACGCTGCGTCACACGATGAGAGAAAAACACGGCGACCTCGAGCCGGAGCAGCGTGAGTCAAAGGGGAGGCGTGGGCCGCAGCCAACAAGCTTACTAACAAGCAGATCTGGCGGCCCCCGGGTGGAACCGCCGTGTCTTCCCCCTTCGATGCACCTTCTGCCATCTCCGTTGTGGCATCCAGTGCACTCTTGACCCGGCACCTCTGATTTCATCATAACATTAGATTAAGCACAGACCCTGTTCCTGCTTTGCTTAGACGGCACGCTTTCACACGGGCAACCTGTCAATCAAATGTTCCACATGGATAATTATTAGCCCCATTACAGCCTCTGAGCTAAGCCCCGCAACTGAAGAACCAGGAAGCTGCACTATGTTTCTCAATAACGTTAGGCTTAGACATAGCAAAGTAAATTAGCTTTAAGGCTTAAAGACGAGCAACAGTGGAAGTAATGTCGTCTTTACAGGTCACTGCAGCTTTAACCGTACGTTTTGATGCTGCACGCAGCAGTCTGTGTTCAAAAATAGTCCCACAGTCATAAAAAGGCAAAGTCAAAGGCAAACTGCAATCAACCCACTGGATTTTCACTTTGACCGTGATTAACGCTTCAATTTCCAGTTGCTATACATGTATAATTAACTTACCAGCAACGACCACCTTGTCAAATTTAAAAAACTCAGCTGTATCTCCGTGTTTTTCAGGGTTCAACACACTTCACACAAGTTATACTCTAATTTAGCCGTTTCGGTTCTTTTGTACCGAACTTTAATTCTGACCTGCCTTGAGGATGTTTTGCCAAAGAGGCAAACTGACCAGAAGCCATCAGTAAAGGTCGAGCGTGCTAAAGCAAAGTTGTCCTGTTTTAACCTTGTGAAGCTCGTCTCTTATGCAACATGTGGGAAACATCAGAGTGAAGGGTCTATATCCTCCAGGGAAAAAAACAGGGAGTCCATGTTTACACTTAGTGATTCTAAATGTGTTAATATACATTATAAAATGGTCAATAAATATAATTCCCTGTCCAGACCTGCAGCTGCTATGAGTAATTTATGGCAGATGTTTCCACAGGTCAGGATTTAGATATGGAAACGTTGCCAACACACAGATTGATGGCTGAGCAATTAGTTTTTTTTAAAGTCCCACACCATTTGTAAAACGTTTCCTCTCTCATATCATATCCGTTAAGCTACACAACTAAGATTATAAAGAGCTTGCCATTAAAACAACTTGCATTCCTAATATGAAGTTATCAATTAATGAGTTAATCTAAAATTGATTGATCTTATCAATAAACTAACGATTAATTGATAAGCGGCCATTTTCTTAAAAACCATAGCTTGGTGTTATGGAAAGACCCTCCTGATACAAGACGAAGGGGTAATTTTTATAAATTTATTTACTTTACAAAATGCTGAATTTCAAAAGTGGCACATCATTAGGTTTTAACAGTTTATTGTGTTTTAACAGTGAGTTTTGGTTGAGATGCTGACGCTGCTCCACCATGCAGCACGGTCGAATGGGAGCTATTTCGCTGACAATTTAAGGAGCTTGTTGAGTGTTTATATTTAAAAACAGAACCGCATAAGGAACATTTTGCACCATTATCATTAAACAGTGCAAAAATAATCCCACACCTGACTCCATTTGGACCGCTTCATGTTGTTTCTGCTATTTCAGGCTGGCTCCACATTAGGATTACCAGCAGCACCCTCTGGCCATACAACCCTGAAAGAACGTCTGTTTTAGTGGACGTTATCAGTTAATCGGACGGAACAAACTTTAATCTAACTAATCAATAATTGACAATTAACCGCAAGCCGATTATTTGTTTGCATCCCTACTTTTTAACTAAGAAAACGCTGTTACCTTGACGTCTGTAATTATAAGTATCTGTTATTACAAAAGTCATCAACAGCTCCATTATTGACTTCTCATGTGGCAGCTCACTTTGTGACATGACTATGTCCCTATTTATATGCAACAATTTCCGATAAATCAGGATTTTAATCCCAGGTGACAAATGTTAGAGTTTGACCATTCTACTCGCGCCCCAATCAGCCAGGAGGCGTCTAAATACCAGACTTGAACAAGGCCTGAGATGTTAATGTAGTTCAAAATGTAAAATATTACATTTTATACATAAATAATGGCTGCTAAAACTTACATTTAAAATTAAACACATAAATATAGTTCATAGAGAGAATCAGAATCAACTAAAATGGGCATTAGCTGAAATTATCAGCAGATAATTGGAGCTTTCCACAGTGAGATCACAGAAATCAACCCCAAATCTTTAATAGGTGCATCTCTATTTATAATTAATAATTTAAATAAAGAATCTTTGAGAAATGTGAAAAACATTACAGCAAATATTTATCCAAATATGTTATGATACTGTCAATTCACAACTTCTAGACTCAGTTTAAACAATGAAGATAATTCATCCATCTTTACTTTTTCCCTTTTTTTTTTATTTGAACCAGATGAGGTGGCATGGCTCCCACCCCTAAGTTTGACTGACAGGCAATGAGACATTTGTGGACATTATACTGGTTATAAATCATATCAATATTAAGAACAAAAGTGTACAACTCACTGTGGATGGTCAGCTCAGAGTCTTTGTTGAGCTCATAGAGGCGAAGAGCTTCTTCCAGCTCCAGCTGAGAGGACACGGTGCAGGGGTCACCTGGTGACAGAGGACACGTCATTATAGACACGTCAATGGCTCAAGAGACCGTTTAAAAGGACAATTCATTAAGAGAAGCGTTTAACTGGAATACATTAATATTATAAATAACAGACAGTGACAGGATCATTTTAACCCAAGAGGTTCCAGAACCAGTTTGTAGTTTAGGTTTAACCTTTCCCCCCCCCCCCTGTTTAAAACATTACAACTCCGACGTCCAGATGAAAAACCCTTATTCCCTTCTGGGCAACAGTGGAAGAACGGGAACTGGTTCTGATGTTAGATTCAAGCTTTTTAATAATAATTCAAAAACATCAGTAGCAGCAACACGGTTACGTTTTAAACTTAATCAAATGAATGAGTGCATGTGAAACTTTTTACACTGGGCCTGCCTGATTCAAAGCACACATTTCTAAATAAAAAAACCACAGATTAATAAAAATTCTATATTTATAAACATCATGGGATGTTTCACTCCTTCACTCTATGTTATTAGTGTTATCCAGGTTCCTCATTAGTAAGCTGCAGATTAGACCATCACAGGTTGGTGGGCCAGTGCTTCATCTCTGAGGTAGAGGAGGCATCGGCTTTTCTCTTAAAGGTTTAGACGGGGTGTAACGTTTCTCAGTATTGTCCTCCTCGCTTTTCTCAAGCTAACCCTTTATGTTTTCAGCTGTCAGGCACAGCATCCTCTCAGCGGGATCATAAAGATGACATGCCAGCTAACAGAGCGGGGCTAGCACAGGTGCATGAATCACGATCGCTCTGGCAGTCTCGTCCAGATTTTTTTTTTTTAAAAAGCACCTTCTAAACGCTGGGAAACACTTTCCATATTGAAGAAATAAGCATCCCCCCACACAATGACAACCGCTGCAGAAACTGAACAACGTTAACCCGAGCTACAGCTGTGATCTCTGGCAACAGTCAGACAAGTGCAAATCCCGGCATGTCTCCGCACCGCACTAGAGTTCTTAAGAGTTGTCCGTTTTATTTTGTGGGGTTGAGTTGAAGAGTGGAACAATCGGCACTCGGAGGCTTGTAGTCACATATGTCGACGGAACAGACTTTAAATTAAGTGCGTCTGTGTCAGAGAGCATTAGAGACGGCAGTTAATGATGTTTCGGTTTCATTCTAGCTGCAGAAAACCCATGGAGAACGCCTCCCAGACGTTCAGACGCCTGACTGTCCTTCAGCAGGAAAAGCCAGGTGACCCGGCAGCTTCTGCTGCTCCTCTGGGAGCCTCGGCGCACCGATCACGATGACAAGCTGCTCAGGGTGTAACAAGAACAGAAACGGTGACACATAGAAACTGCTCCTGCACGTTAATGTTTGACTGAGTATGTGACGCTCAACGGGCGCTTTGCTTTAAATGATAATTCAGGAACTTTTTTTGTCCCTCTTTTAGGAAATAACAGTCCAGCCAGCAATTAAATACTTTACTCATCCGTTCGCTTTCCAGTTTATATTTGTTCAGCCACGAAGCATGAGATGTACGATAGAAATGTATTTAATTTAGGGAATTTTTCAGGTTGTGTGTTGCACACGCAGCTTCTACCTGGACGGCCTAGTTTGTTCCAGGGGCGTGACTGAAAACTAAAGGTTTCCTTATCAGACTGCTCCTGTGGTTTACGCGTGTTAACTGGTGACGTGAGAGAGAAAGTGCAGAGCTGCACTTAGTGTCCCGCCCCCAAAATGTCAGTCAGCTGTGGAGAGTAGACGGGAAAGAAAAGGAAAGACTGCAGCTTCATCGAAAGGTTATTTCCGTACTTCCTTTCAAAACAAGTTTAACAATAAATGGAGTGATATAGATCCACTCTTTACTTCAGTTAATATTAATTGTGTTAATACTAATAACTATGGCTGGGTTACAGCTAGTCATTTTCTCAGAAATGTAAAATATTTCATAGGAGCAATAAAAAGGATTTTTCATACAGAATGTTGTGTTAAGGTAAAAAAACACAAAACAAAAAAAACAATCATGGGAACGACTACTGAGTTGACAGGAGGCAGACATTGACAGCGTCCCCGAGGAGAGCAAGGCTGAAAACTTCGTTGCTCAAAAAGCCGTCTGGTCGCAGCGTCTTTCAGCATATTACCAGAAAGTTGAGTGGAAGGAAAAGCTTTTGGGGAAACGGGGATCACCGTCGTCTTGGGATGAATTCAAGAGTCTGGCATCTCACAAGATGTGGACGTCCAACATGTCCAGGACTGCAATGAATTCAGGAATGGAAAAGAGGGGAAAAAAACAACAACATCCAAGCTGGTCTGAGGAGAACGGGACCGGAGCGTTACACCGATCAGAGCAAAGTTAGCATCTTGCCCTTTCGTCCTGCAAACTGGAAAAAAATCTATTCTGAAAAGTCAGAATTTTTTAGAAAGGTGCTTTTTCAGAAAATGTTGCTGATATTTGATGTCTGCAAAGAAAACAGGAGCCGTCATCAACGACATGTCTGAAACAAAATAGGCGACAAAAACACTCGTTCCCCCCCCCCAACATAGCTTAGGTCTCTCATGTGACTCCCGGTAAAACTGGTTTGAACGTATTGTTCAGTAAGCTGATATCAAACCCATTTTTTATTGCTCTTATCCAATTTTCCTAACAGCTGTACCCTGTAACCATCAAAATGAACAGCATGATTAATCTATATTACACTTCTTAATTCAATTAATGGAATAAAAAAATCTAACATACTCCAATTTAAAGACAGGTACCTGCATTTTGTTGCGCTCTTCTTGTAATTGATCAAGTTTAGAAACATTTGGGATGACGACGACTACAGCTCACGCAGCCCAGCTGTATGAAAGTGGTTTTTAGAGAGTCGGGCAGCAGAAAAGACAGCCTGCTCTTTGCCGTTTGCTGAGGAAGGACCACCCAGCGTTGTTTATTACCGACACACTAATGACTCCACTGATTATATGAGGGAGGCTACAAGTGGGAGTGAGTTTGAGTCTAATGAGTTCTGGCAGGCTGACCTTCTCCTGGGCTGAACCATCTGATGGCTCAATCTCTCCTGTGACGCCATTACTGCCGCCTGACTAACAGGACCGGGCGCAGGAGCTGCTCACCTCTGAGCGTAGAAGGGAAGCAGCACAGCAGTCAGACAACAAGGATATGTGCGTCTTTATGTAAACCTGTGTTCATGTGAACGCCCGACACCGCCGGCGGTAAGCAAATCCGCCCTGCTGGCCAACACAAACATCAGCCTTACTTCAGCTCAACGCGTGCACTTCCTCTTTGAAGATGGATGCCGGCACGAGCTCCTGTAGATTTTTTTTTTTTTTTTTTTTTTTTTTAAGAGAAACGCACCTTCCTCGTCGATCCACTTCATGGTGAAGAGCTGGTCGTTGTCCATGGAGCACATGTCCCTCACCTCACCGGACAGGCCCTCGTAAGAGATGGACGGCTCGAAATGCGTGATCATGATGTCCCTGCAGCGGGGGAAGAAGCGAGTTACGGCAATTATCTGAACACAATCACGTACCTGCCATCAACAAATGCTGGCACAGACACTTCACTTAATCGCTGTACACTTTTCCCATTTCAGGGATCACAACAGCGATTTATCCGTCTCCATCTAACCCTCTTCTTCTCTCACACCGACTACCTTCATGTCCTGATGACATTAAGGACTTAGACGATTATGAACAGGCAATATATATATATATATGCTGTTTTTGATTTAAATGCCTGATACTTGTAATACATAAAATTGTCAAATCATTGTCAAATGATCAAAGCGTCACTTTATTGGTGAGCAAAGAGCACCCCTGTCACATGACCACAGCTCCATCTAGTATTGGCCGAGTGCAGAAGGCACTAAAGTTGGTAAAGTTTCGTGCATTAGACTTTCTTTGATACAAAATTAACTTTTAGATTGATTTGAGGCGAGAATGTGGCTGTAAAGCCGAAATATCTGCCTGGTTTATCAAGATGTGGCTCAGTTGTTAAATGCCCGTTATGTCAACTCTCGCTGCGCTTCATTTCATTTATTTAACTTTAATGTGTGACTATAGCGCGGGAGTTTATTTGGAAATGAATAATTTGCTCGTTTTTAATATTGATACAGGGAATATTGCCTAAAGAGTACAAGATTGAATGTTGCCTAAAGAGTACAAGATTGAATGTAAACATGTTAATATGCTCCTCTTTTTTTTTTTTTTTTTACACTGGCCTTACAGTTTAAAATGTTTTCAAACATTAAGCAACGTTAAAAGCTTGAAGGTTGTTTAAAAAAAATGATGGTAAAAAAAAATCTACTTTGATAGAAACATTAAAAATAAACAAATTCTGTTAAATTTAACATATTTTATGGAGGATCACTTGTAAAGGAGAGTGACAACAAGAGGCAGTAAAGAGGTGTGCAAATGTGTGTAGACAAGAACAGGTCAAAATATTTTTACAACTGAAGTGATGATGGAGATCAAACAAAAAAATAATTGTGATTTAGTCGACTAATTGAAAAAATAATCTAGAGATTAGTCGACAATACAAATAATTGTTAGTTGGAGCCCTAGATTCAGCTTCATTCCTCCCTGAACCTAGAATAGCACTATTTAAATCATTAAAGTGACCTCTTTCCCTGAGAGTGAAAATAAAACTGAAAATCTTGTACACTTTTACGTGATTGTAGAAACATCTAGACCACCGACAGAAAAGCAGATACATTCTCTGGTGAGACCATAATGACCACAAAACACTAATATAAACAGATTATTTATTTACACAGAACAAAATCCAACCTTTTCCCACTTTTTCCACCAAAATGATCATTATTGCCAAACATACACAATATTAAGGTTTTCGTGCTGCAGTCATTGACTGTAGTGCATGTTGAAAAAGTAATTTTAGCATATCTAAACTTCTGACTGAAGTAAATTAAAAAAAATTTATTCCAACATTAAGCGAATATAAATATTCTCAGTAATCCTCTGTTTACTCTGTTAGTAAACAGACTAAAAAAGAAACGTTTAGTCTGATTTAATACCAGACAGTGAGAAAAGAAACTGCATACAGTATTTAAATATCTGGTTTCAACTATAAATTTAAAAGCATAATATATTATAAAGTCTATGATTGTGACAGAGCATCATTTCAGAAAACCTTCAGAGCAAGGCGTCCTGGGGTATAACGTTTACCAATGGTGTTATTCAAAGTTACTAAAGCAATCAATTAAGGTAGCTTACAGTCTATTTTATTAAATAATTATTGATTATCCTTCCTCTCCATGGACAAACTATCTGCATTAAAAAATGGCGACCGTAAAAGGGATATGATTAAAAACAAAAACAAATTGTCCAGCCTTTAAGCCCAGAAACAGGTACCATTTAGCAACTTGAAACATCCAAAGCTAAATGCTTTCATTTAATAGATAGGTAATAAACATATACATTTTGTCCTATAATCCCCTTCAAAAAAATAAAAAATTTGTAAACGTAAAAATAAATAATCAGATTGGGGCCATTGTAGAAGAAAATTAATTATTGGCTACAAAATACACATATTTCTAAATAAACTGAGTTCAGTTCACATATTTTTTTAGTAAAACTGATGTTCTCTGGTGTAGAAAAGTCGTAAATTTGACCAAAAAAAAACAACAACGTAATTTTCCTAGACTAAGAGAATAAATTTGCTATATTAAAATTAGGATATTTTCTGACAACGCAGAGTCAGAAATCTGCAACGTGATTAATGATATTGTCCAAAATTACTCATTTAAATTTAAAGTTTTTCTGATGAGAAACGAGCACAAAAAAAATGTCCCCTTTAAATTAGATGACCTATAAATAAAACACACCCGTTTTATATGTATAACAATTATCTAACAGACTCTAAACAACGGCGTCTTTCAACCACTGCATTGGAAATGGTGCTAAAGCTTCAATCCCTGAATCAGAAATCATTTCTTCATGGCTGTTGTACGATTGCAGCACTGGAGCCTCCCACGGTTTACAGCCTTCAGAGAGAGGCTGAGGGTGGTACCTGCAAGCTTTTACAGGTCTGCTGGCAACAGCTGTAAATCCAGGAGGCGTCAGGAAGGACCCAGAATAAAATGAACAGCATCGCATCGGAACGGTGGGGGAAAAAAGTTGGATATTGTGTTCGGTCTTTGACCGAATGGCATGACCAGCAGGAGAAAAATGCCTTACAGCCTTTACTGCCATCTCAAAGACGGACTTGGCTTTCCATCATGTGGAGAGCTTTAGAGAGGGACTGTAAAATCCCAACACTATTTCAAGGACATGTAGAGTCTGATGTGAGAGCAGAGTATGTAATGTCAGTAAAGGGTAAATCCATGCCAGCAGTAAGCACATAAATATACAACAGGTAGTCATTTATTGGCTTATAATCCAATTTCACATTAATGGCGAGCATGTGAAGTAACTTGTCCTGGTAATGAATCTTCCAAACAGCAGATATTAAAACTGGCTGGATGGCTGGAAATCATGCAGGCAGAACAAATAAAGCACTCTGAGCAATAACACGCTGACGTTAAGAGTCGGACTAATGCTCGCCTCTCCCTGCCTCTGTTTTCTCACCCGCTTCCTCTTTCCTGATGGTGTTAATCACCGGCTGGGAGGCGGGAGGAAAAAAAGGCCGGCAGCCGCGTACTGCCTTCAGGTCCAGCACAGAGGCTCTTCGTTTTATCCCGCGGCTCTGAAAACGTCAGACGGCAGAACGCGCACCATCACAAGGCACGGCTCGGCCACGCACCGCAGATGATCGCAAAGCAAGCGTCTTTTTTTTATTTTTATAGAAGGAAAGAAAGCCTTTTGACCGTGTCAGATGTAACCGGACCTGTTCAATAAAGGCCGTAGTTACATTTTAGCCAGCTGTCAGGCGCTTTTAACAACTTCCTCAAAGCCCACGGGTTGACGCTAACGCGGGAAACAGCCAACGAGGTCTGAGAAATACACCCAGCGGCAAACGGCTTCTTTGTTTTCCCCAAACTAACCTGGCAGGTTGTGAGGCGGAACTAAAAACTAGAAAACCCAAATTTCCTTAAACACATTTCATGCGTGTTTTCCAACACCGGCAAGACTCTTTACACCATATTTTATACTTCCTGTGCTACATGACGTTAAATCCACCATCTCAGTCCATCATCCAGTTAAACAAGAGATTCCTGAAGCAAGTTAATAAAAAAATTAAAAAGCCAAATATGTGAGAAGTGTAGGGTTTTAAAACCAGTGACTGAGCGCCAACGTGCCAAACAAACCGTCATCGTAACATCAATGTTTCCAATATCACAGTCCTACTGGCGATGGATCGCTTGGATGCAATGTTTAGGGAGGATGTTAGATTTCAAACGCTCGGGATGACATAAAAAACATTAAGCCCCCTGGATCGACTGACCGCCCTAGACTCCCACACCCGAAGGACTGGGGATGGAAGAGAGTCAGGAAAAGGGAGGTTGACTGTAACTGATAGTCGTTAAAATAGTCAGCAATAGTTTTTCTGTTAATGTGCGGCACATCAACATCTGGATCTAGAGCTTGGAGATATATCAAGATTGTAAAAATATCAAGATGTTTTTAAAGCGATGAGACTATCGTTTATTTTCAGACGGCCTATGTTCAGGGTCAGGAAATTAACACTCAGACGCCTAATGAGAGTAAATTTTCTTTGGCGCGTAAATTTCAGAGAGCTAGCTGCCACACGGCGACTAAATGTTTGTACGAAATAAATCGTGTTTTTCAATCATCTTTTGGGTGGATGCTTCTTTATCTTCCTCTGCTGACAAACGCACAAACACTCGCACATGTGACACGACAACAACAGCAACTACGCCATGTCCGTTTGCTAACAACTAGCATTTAGCTCAGGCTAATCACGTAGCGGGATTATGTGGAGATATTTAGCAGGAGTCAGTCAGAATTAATATCTTGGCCGGTAAAAAATATGCTTGTCCGGTTGATTTTTACATCTACTTGGCCGGTGAATCAGGAAGTTAATTTCGGAACACTGTCTACGTTGCGTTATAATGATATTTATATGTGTTCCAGGAGGTTATTTTTTCACCTGTTCTCATATTTATGTTTGTTAAAAATGTGCCTGTGAGACATTTGGGATAAAGCGTTCATTCAGAGACGCCTTTTTATAATTACCCTTATGAAAAGAAAAACGTATCGAGATGAGTATCGTATATCGGCATTCAGCCTGAAAGTATCGAGGTTACTTTTGGACCATATCACCCAGCCCCATGTTGATCTAAACCGCTGTGATGTAGCTACAGTCCTGCTTAAAGTTGACTCCAAGATGCAAGTCTTTTTCCGCCTCCAACAGGTTTTCTTCCAGTATCGTTGCATATTTTGCTCTTATTAATAGTTGTAGGAGCTATTTCTCTATTTTCGTTTTAGAATTCAGATTATTTAGTTAATTTTTATTTGGTTATTTGTTGTATTTTTGTTTAAAAGTAGTTGTTTAGAATAGGTATTTGTTAGTAATTAGTTTAATTAGTTAATTGATTTTGTTTGGGTTTTGGGTGTGTCACACGTGTGTGTGTGTGTGTGTGTGTGTGTGTGTGTGTGTGTGTGTGTGTGTGTGTGTGTGTGTGTGTGTGTGTGTATATATACATGGACTCTAGGTAGCTCAGGATGAAAGTGGGTGGGTCTTCCAGTGCTGCAGTTTGTCAGTCTACCAGTGCTTTCAGGAAGCAAGTCACTCAGCCTGGTTAATCAGTGGGTAGCAGGTAAAGCAAGCACAAAGGCTTAAACCAGGGCAGGAGAGGCAGCAAGCTTCAGTTTGTACCATGTTTATTTTTTCCTGAAGAAACCTGGAATAAACTTACGGAACTGCATTTTTGACGTATTTTGAGAATTTTTTGTACTGCGTAGAACCGGAAACCCACTATTCGTCAAGTGACTATTTGATTTACATTTATTTTTTGTTTGTTTACTTTTAAGTTTTTTCATAGACAAGTAGTCACTACAATAGTTATTCCTTAAAGACTTTCTGACTCGGCACCAACAGCGTTAAAAAGTTCTCAGTAAATCTGCAAAGCGAAGCAAGACTATTACTCATTAATAATTCAGAGACTAACATGTTTTTTTCTGCAATTGCTGGTAATTGGGTGTGGAATAAACTCAGAGATCTGTTCTTATGCTTCACAACGCTTGGCTTTAAATGCTGCAAGTCTTGCTGAGTGTTACAGCAGCAGCAGGCCTCATCGCCGGCGCTGTCGGTGCGGCTGGGCCCAGCGGGGAACGGCAGCGGTAAATAAGCTCCGACTGTCGTCGTGAGCGTTTAAGATTGCCGTTTATTTAGTTCCATCCCTCTTCCCGGTACCTCTGACCTGTTTCCCTGTCCTGTGGAACGCACCCCACAGCATGATGCCGCCACCATTCTGTCTCACCCTCTACGTGGTGCGTTCAGGTTGATGTGCAGCGTCAGTTTTCCACGTAGGCCAAAAAGTGCAGTTCTGGTCTCGTCAACCCAGAGCACCTTTAGCCACGCGTTTGCCAATTCCCCTACACGACTTCTGCTTTTGCAAGGCTCTGCAATTCCTTAATATGCAAAACTCATCGCAGCATTAGCCAACTGATGCTGTAACGCAGCGGCCCTCAAACTGGGGTCCCCAGACCCCCGGGGGTCCGCGAACCACGGGTTGGGGCTCTGTGAAACGCATGTTGTCGGGCCTGAGGAGGCACGG
The DNA here is from genome assembly GCA_037039145.1 of Fundulus diaphanus. Lineage (NCBI taxonomy): Eukaryota > Metazoa > Chordata > Actinopteri > Cyprinodontiformes > Fundulidae > Fundulus > Fundulus diaphanus. The sequence continues at coordinate 21,341,194 of CM073133.1, read as the reverse complement.
CTGAGGATTCATCGGGTTGAGCTAAGTAACACAATGAACAAATACTTAACTCTGTCCACTTCATCAAGTAAGGTAAACGCCACATCAGCTAAAATCAGGAAGTATGACAACAGTTTGGCTTCATCGAGAATGAGGATCTAACCAAATCTCTAATTTTAGGTGTATTTATATACATTTTTAAAAACATACATAATTCCTAATGTATTTAACAGTTAACAGGCCACGAAAAGTTTGAGAATCCCTGCTTTAACGGACGCTGATCTACAAATAGTACTAAAGCAACCCGTACCAAGTAAGGCGACTAAAACAGGACTGCAAGTGGAACAAATTTGGGATTTTGACGAATAGGGAACGGCATTCCAAGCAGACGAGGTATTTCTCCACTCACCGCCGTCCTCCGAAGCTGTTAAATTAAGAGGGGAGGGCTGGACGGGGGGAGAAGGTAATAATTCAGACATCATGATTGCCGTCAGCAGGACTCTGTAGACCCCCCAGCTCCACATGAAGCCTTCCTTGGTGAGACTACCTCTCAACACTTAAGACCATTGGTCTCTCTGCCAATACTGAGACGCAGAAGATATGCTCCAAGTAACGCCAAAGCATGCACCACCCAAATCATACAGCGACTGATAGTTTCCAGGACCAAACCATGCAGTCGGCTTCAGATATCCTGTTCCTCAGACTGAAACAAAACTCTGCTAGTCTGGACCGCCGGATGCTGCGGTCTCTAGGTAACGTGGCTCACCTGCAGAGTTAAACAAATGGACACTATGTGGAGCCAAAAAAGAAAAAGAAAAAAAACCCAGCGCCAGCCAGAAACAATCCACGCAGTCATGCGGACAAGGTCGCTCCTGAGAAAAACAGCATCTCCCGCTGCTTCACAGCACAAACCGTTCACTTTGGTCACCACTGAGAATTATCCATACAGCTAAACTGGTTGTAAAAAGGACATTTAACACAACTGCAGCGCAACTATTAACAAATAAACAAAAAGTAACTGAGGGAAAGAGTTCAACATTGAAGTAAACAAAAAGTGAAGGACTCTTAGTCTCAGGAAATAAGCAATTTCGTGTTCAATTCTTATCGAAAGCCTTTCAAAGAGCGCGTTTCGCTCCATTTAGAGTAAGTGTTGCTGAGGCAATCAGCACTAAAAGTGTTTGAGCCATTCATTTCTGCTTAAGGAAAGACTGAATCCAACTTAATCTGCGCTACTCTATCAGCTGGGAACAGTCCTCAAACCCCCATGGCAGGAAAAACAACCGACAGGCGAGATGAGCTCAAAGACAAGCTCTAACCCTGCTGAAAACTCCTACACCCCGCGCCTGAGCGCCCCAGAAAACACTGCCGTGTTATCGGCTGACGGACGGCTGCGCAACTCTGTGAATCAACGCTTGAAGGGTTGTTCAGAAGCAAGCAATATGACGAGGAACACTATTTTAGATTTAAACAAAGCAGCGCCTTTAGGCACTGATGCAAACAGGAGTCTTTGACAAAGAGCAACTTCCTCAATAAGAGGAAAACCGAGTTGCTCCATCAAGCTGGAGTAATCCGCGCACCCTGGAAGTTGCTCCGTGAACGTTGAGCCGATGCGTGAAGGGAGGCGATTTGAAAGTAGCAAAAAGGGTAAATTGTTTTAAGACATAAATGATCTTAAAACAATTGAAGGGCGAAGAGCGGCTGAAACGCGGGTTCACAACAAACCGACGGATGAAGCGGGCGTCTACGGGACTCGCGTGCCGGACACGGGGCATTAACTCACCGCATCACATGGAGTGTTTCCCTGAGAGATGGGTATTACCTTTGAGGCGCGGAGGCTTCTAAAAGGGCTACCAGGAGCAATAAATAAACAGATAGAAACAACCAACAGTGTTCTGCAAACAGCCGAGCACGTGCTGCTGACTCCAGCCGCACAAAGGCCCCGAAACGGATGTTAAAAGACGGCAGCCACGGTGCACGCTGCAAACGCTCGCTCCACTAAAGAGTTAAAGCGGCCGAACGGGCGATAACGGACTCTTAGTAGCTTCTGATACACACAAACATTTATTACTCTCATAGTAATAAGCAAAAACTTGCTTCCTTGCCTGCGGCTGTGGTTATAGATGCATCTGTAACAGCGTAACGGATCATATGTCATTTCCTTAGACGTGCACACAGGTATAACGCCCCATAAAGCAAGCAACAGCTTAGAGGCAAAAAATTGATTGTTTTGTCTGAACTGCAAAACAAATCATTAATATTTTGCTGTACGTTTCACTTGCTTAGTCGACAAATACAAGCACCATCAACAAGATAAAAAGGTTTCGTATCAGTGTATGGATTTATGGATAAAAACAAGCAGCTGGTTGTCGCTCTTTCCTCACATGAGCGTTCTGCCGCCATCAGCGCCGGTTTCTAGTCAGACATTCTTTATGAGAGCAAACCAAGACGGTTGAGGGACGGACGGAGACGGCTAGGAGCGGACACCGGCCGGCACCGTCTGCCAGCAGACAAACGAATGAACTCAGAGAAAACACCCGTGGTACATTAAGGTCCTAAAATCATTCATATTCAACTAAGGATTTTATTTGTGATGGAGTGTGTCAGGTGTTCCATTCCTGACCTCATTCCCCCTGCTGATAACTGTGACAAAGCTACTAGTTCCACGAAAATAAAAAATAAAAAGCTATAAAACATTATTTATACCCTACTCAATAACCAATGGAAATATCTTTATTTTTACAGCAGCTAACCTCTTCTAACAGTTGACCAGCTTTTTTGCAGGTCTTCGCTGGTATTTTGACGATTTACCTTTGGTGATGAGCTCTTTAAGGTTAAAGGCCTCCTAACCATGACCCTAATTTCTAGCTTCCTCAGACTCTCTATTAGATTCAATTTGGGATTCTGGCTAGGCCACTCCAAAATGTTAAAACTATGACCTGACAGAAGAAAACACGTTGCTTAAAAAAAAAATCACATTAAAGCCAAATCTGCAAGGCATACAGATGATTTGGGGCTTAACTGAATAAATAAAAGGTGACATTAATGCAAAGGACAGTCACTGAAGCACACCAATTTGTTCATTTCAGGCCTGAAGAGGTTAGTTGTTGTCTTTCACAATATAAAATAAAAAAACCACAAAGATCTGGCAGATTTTAAATGGGACAAATGTCTCCTGGCATGCTCCACATTTCCACACGCCCGGGGGAACAGTATTTGCAATCTAAGCGCTGTTCTTTTGATGCGCTGTTCAGGCTGCACACTGCATGTTCCCTTTTGCTAGCTTTAGCCGTTCTCTGAGCAAAACAAGCAATGTTCTTCACTGTTGCTTTAGTCTTGTTCTCAAAGGACGCGTTTTTATCTGCGTTAAAGGTTTAATTTCGTACAAAACGAGCTCGCCATATTTATCTGATGAAAGCCCAAGGGTCACGGTAACAGCATTGGCTGATTATCTTAAGATCATAATTGGAGTCAGGAATTTTTAAGGGGATAATCAGTTTATAACGTGGTCCGAAATTACCAGGATATTTTGTCATACGTGCGTTGTTTTGTATTATTTTTTTTTTTACTTTGCAGCTTTTCATCTACCTGCAAAACAAGATTTCTGCTGAGAAAAAGGGAGATTATTCCAAAAACTTTTAGAGCCAAAGATAAAAACTGTGTTAATTGTCCCGAGTCCTACCAGGTTGCTGATACCAATGTTTTAAAGCAGGATCACAGCCTCAAAACCACAAACATGTTCACATCATACCTGAACCGCAGTTTAAAGTCGCTTTCATTAAAAGCTTTGGAAAATCGTGGAGTGAGCGGATTCGTCTGCCTCCCAAACGTGTCGCTGTGCACTGCTGGTCAGCCGTCTTTTGCCGTGCTTATAAAAATAAGGAGAATTTCTGGCTCTGGAAACGTTTTCGGTCTCAAGAATACCCAACACTCCCGATGTGGGCTCTGAACTAGCGTCCGCCACCACTCCTATTAAGCAACGTTTTTTTAAAACTACAGCTGACAAGCTATCAGACTGCCACAAACGGCTAGCCAACGTCGAATTTAGCAGGTGTTTATTAGGGCTGCACAATTAATCTCATTTGCAATATGATCGCAATTTTAGAGAATGCAATTTCCAAATCGTAGAGGTCTCCAATTTTTGGCTAAGTAACAATTAATGGATAAGACGCGTCCTTTAGGTGTTGATATGTTTAAAGTGGGTTTGCCTCCACATGGAAGGGAAGCGAGTTGCAGCAGTGAGATAATGTAATTTTATTATTTGTTTTAGAGTTTATATAATCATAATTTTTACCAGAAACTTTCAGGAATCTCTCCAGAGCATTAAGTACCGGTCAAACTGTTTAATACATAGACTTGTTTGTTGGTTGGACTTTAGGCTCAAGGACTGGTCTTCAACTCAACAAGCTGTTTTCTTGAATAAGAATATTGTGATTAATAAAAATAGTTAAATTTCTTGTTTTAAATAGACCTTGTTTACAAAAATGTACATCTACAGGCCATTTTTGTTGCTTGTGGTTAATGCAGAGAAAAGCCGAAATTAAATCGCAGTTATGGTTGAAATGTATCGCAGTTTGGATTTTCGGTCAAAATCTTACAGCCCTGGTGTTTCTGCCAGATTTTTTTGCTTAAGCTCACCTAGAAAAGTCAAAGGAATGCAATAATAAGAAATGTATGGGATAACCAATGTTATTTTGAACAATTGTTCCATCTCCGTTTTAAATAAAAGCAAATAGATCACTTTGCTTCAAAATCATTAACGGTCTCTCCAGGTTATGTTGTGAAAATGTCCCACCAACCACCCCATGGCTTATATATACAATTTTTATCTCAATATGTTTTTCTTTTCATAAAGTAATTACAAAAAAGGCGCTTTATCCCGGATGTCTCACAAGCACATTTTTTTAAACAAACAGCTGTAGATAAATATGAGAAACAGCCGAAAAATGAAAACGCAAGGTAGACCATCTTGATATAAAGGATATCTTTTATCTCTTTTTAAGTCCTAATATCGTTGCAACTATCTGTCAATTATGTCTGTGTTGGGAAGTTTTTGTTTTTTCCACGCCAGTCATGACTGTTCCTGACCATTTGACTATCAAACTAGGGTTTTATTCTGAAGCGTGGAAATCTCAGCTTCTGACTAAATGTAATGCATAATTAAAATCGCATTCTGGTTGTGGATCTGGCAATACTGGTGGTTCTTTTTCTCTATGACAAAAAAAAAAACAAAAAAAAAAAAAAACACGTCCTATTCTATTCCTGACGTAAAATGTGTGTCAAGCTGGTCTTAAATGGAAAGTTGCCGTCATCAAATGTTTCAGACCGACTGGTGTAGCACATGACCCGGATGCTCAAGAGGAATGCGATCTGAACATCTGCATTTTGCTTTTAATTCATCCAGAAAGCAAAACGTGCCGGACAAGTACCGTGTTCTCGGCTATGACCGGTGCGGAGAACATGGCTGAGATTCCTCAACAGCGACGTCATAAAAAAAAAAAAAATACCAGAGATTCCTCCCAACTATCAGCACACATTCTTTAGGTGTGTCAAACACCCAGGGAGGAACACAAAAGGTCCGGCTGACTTGCAGGACATGTTTTTCAAGCCATCTCTCTGCAGATCATCTCTATCAAACTATCTGACAGACGTATCAGAGCTGGGAGGGTGTCTAAGGAACTATGTGATTAAAAAGTTTACGTAAAGATAACAGTTTAAGGCCGTTTAAATAAAGCAAATCGCTGACGGTCGTTTAGCTCTTTAACAGACCAAAATATGTAAGTGATGCTACTTTTGGGCTATAAAATGTCACTTTGTTTGCTTTACTTCAGTTGTATAATTAGGGATGTAACAATCAGCAAGTATCCAGGAGCCATTTGTGCTCCAATGATCTTGACTGATGATCACAAAACTGACAACGCCAACCCTTCAAAATTACCAGTCGCAATTAAGGGATTCCTATCGATCTTTAACGAAAACACACCTAGAAGACATTTGTCTATTTTTTTTTTTTTTGCCATTCCTCCTCCAGCAACATAGTCAGAGATTCTATGTTGTCGATGTTTGGGTTCGACTTGCCTGAACACGAGCAAGATTTCTTTGAATCAACCAAACAGTCTGCAATAGTTTGAAGTCCAGACCACATGTTGACAATTTACAATATTATTGCACGTTTTCCTAATTTCGCACAGCAGTATCTTCAAGTATCACAATCAACAGCCTTACTACAATACAAATAACTAACATTTATTCTGACCATTATAAGGCAGAACATTGCTGTCTTTATTAAAAGGGCCTAGTCACGTACGACAGCTTTCTACGCCAGTAGCTCATTCTGGTTTTCCGATTAAATTATGCCAGCCTGTTTGCTTATTATGCTTTACACTTTACGTTTGCTCTACTTGTTAGTAAACAAATCACTTTTGTGTATATTTACAATATCAAGAGCGTGTGGCCGGAAGGACGACTAGGAAAAGCAATGGAGCCGAGCGAGTCAGCACCGGCCAGCGGCTCTGGGGAGGATCCCCTCCAACCTGGAGCCACCGTAGGGTCGGTCTTGGACCACGGCGAACTGTCACTTCACCGCCAGGCATTGCAAGATGGCCAATTGGCTCTCACTGCAGCTGCATCAACTGTCGCCATCTTGCTTTCTGATCGCTCCGCTGTACTGCCGGCAGGCGTCACAACAATGTTTATGTCTGTTGATCAGACGGCGCCCGCTGCAAAGTCCTTTTCAGGCTCAAAAAGGACTAAGTAAACACTATCAGACGAACGCTTGGGGTAAATTGTTTTACATAATGATGAATATATTGTGTTTTTGTGTTTTCTTTTAATGGTCAAAATATGTGACTGGGGCCCATTATGGTCTGTATTGCTTTTTCAGAATAAATGTAAATATGACGGCTCTGCTAACATACTGAACATACTACTTTTACGTTATAGAAATGTGGATTTGTGATTATCCCTTTAATACAATTGTACACATAGTCTTTGGAACCAATATATGAGTAAAAATAACACAAGATCAATCTAAGTGAAAACATCACACCAACACATGTAATTAGGTAGATTAAAGAAACGCTACAGATGTGCAAGAAAACTGAAAGCTGAAGATAATAATGGGCTGATGTGCCCCGACAAAGCACATTAAACTCAATAAACCTACTCTGCTTTATCTGGATTTAGTTTCTGAGCTCATACAAACTGACTTTATTCCAACTGGTCAATACTTGAAGGCACGTTGGCTGTAAAGCAGCGAACAGGGCTTCAACAACAAGCCAGACCCGTATCAATCTCAGCTGGAGACTACCAACTTCGGTTAGCAACTGTTAGCATAGCCGCGCTGCCTCTGTGGCTCCAAAGCTTCCAAACCGCGTTAAAAACAAGAGACGTTTTCACTCGGCTGAAGCCCGTGGACGTCTTAGCGTCTGGCTGACACATTCCCGACATTCCCCAGAGGGACTGGCCACAGGCCGACAGGACGTCTGGACAGTTTCAGCCGCCCAAAGTTTACCGAAACCCTCTGATAGATGACCAAACGTTAGCCAGCCGTTAGCACCCTCGGCTAACGCTAACCAACTGATTAGCTTCCCAAGAGTAAAACTTTCCGCACTTGAGTTTCGCACAGTTAGGCCGCAGACACAACGGGTAACAGGTCGAGTTCTTACCCTTTATAATAAGCCTTGACCCGGACTTGGTGGGAATTCTCCCCGGGGTGGGACATGGTGCTGTCCCGCAACGTCGGCATCATAAGCTCCGCCGCGGACACTCAGACTCGCCGATACCTCCCTTCCCTCTTCAGCGGTGTGCGTGAACACCACGCCCCGAAACGCTGTGATTCAGCGGTCCCCCCACCCCCCCCAACCAAAACTAAATTAATAATTACTCCCAGTGAGACGGAGGAGGGAAAAAACGGGGATTCCGGCCTCCCTCGGACAAATTTAATTAACCTGTAAAGTAAAGGAAAACTTGCGGGTCCACTAAACAACTCCCTACCGCAAAGGCCTAGCGACGGACCGAACCAACGCAGGAATGTTCGGGGAGACCCACAACCTGGTTGAACGCCCAAACGGATGCGACATAAATATATAATTTAGAAAACTACATGCATCTAAAGGTTTATAGTGAACAACATTCATTCATTGGCCTATTAGATAACCTTTATCAGGGGAAAAACACTTGTATCGTTTTAGCATCATCCCGACTGTACCAACTCCAGCTCTCAGCCGCACAGTGCTGCCTTCGGGTTCCACGCAGAAGCTCGGAAATAGTTAAATCCTCGAAAAGACGTCCTTCTTTCTGGTTCTCTGGCACGGAAATAACAACAACAAAGACGTATGCTATTTTAGGTTTGATCGTAAAAGCAGCTTGGTAAATTTAGGGTTGCTTTGTTAAAACGAAGATAAGCGGAAATGGGCGTAAACCTTGGCGTGAATAAAAATTACATTGATGATACTAGAAATAGATTTTTTTTTTACGAAATGCTGACTGGTCATATTTTATCATTTTATTTCAAAGATAATCTTTATGAAATCGGCATAATAGAAATGATAACGCCAAATGAACGGAAAAAAATAATTCCTCAAAACCCTTAAGTTGTAAAAAGGTTTGTCAGTACCATTACGCAAAATCTCAATATTTTAATATGTTAAAAAGATAACAGTAATAATAATTGCAGTATAAAAAAAAGCAAACAAATATATTTTCTAGGAGCTGACCGGCCTGTAGTCACAGTTTGCATCCATAGAAGCTAAGATGTTACGGAGAGCCCTTGAACGCCGCATAAATTGAAACTCCTTGCAGCAGCTGGAATCCAACATTTATAAAAGACTAACAACACAGCTTTTTGCATGTATTTCTTTGATTAATCAAGAATAAAGAGTCTTTATTGTCATTATGTGACCATAATAACTTTTTTGGGGCTCTGAGTTCATATAACACACAGACATAAATGTCCAAATTGAGTGTACCAAGCACCGCTTCCTGGGAAGCTAAAAAGGAGAGACAGCCCTACTGCTAAAAAGTGTGCAAAAAGTCCTTAGAGTCTACTAAAATTTGAATGTTCAAGTCAAAAAAAAAGTTTCCAGAACAATATGAGAATACTGTGCAATTGTACAAATCTACCAGATTAATACTTCATGAGAAGTAGGACAATTTAAAATGTTCAAAACTAAATGTTTAAGTAAAAAAACTGTACATTATGCATGGGTGTCCAAATAAATGCTCCATGAGAAGCTAAAACATGTGCAAATAGTCTTTAGCATCTGATAAGATTTAGATGTTTAAGCCAAAACAGATGGAGGTGGGCAGCAGAAAAGGACCATAAGGGCAGTGTGGAACACTGTAAGAAATGTTGCAACAGTAACTGTAAAAAGAATAAATAAAAATAAAAGATAATTTATTAATGTTGGGATGTTTTTCCATGTGATAAACAAACATGCTCAAATTAAAGGCTGGATTTCTCTCTGATTCTCAATGGCAGGTTATGGGACAACAACAACAGACCAGTTTATTATTTCTGACCATTACCAGGGGTGCCAGTAAGTGTGGGGGGCCGTAAAAACAAAGCGCTGTTTCTTTTAGGTGGTAATTAGTTAGCACACAGCTGATGGTTTAGGAGTTTACTCAGATTTGTTGACTCAAAACACAATTGGAGAAAGTGAGGCTTGGAGCGTTGACTCATGACCTGTCAGGTCAAAACAAAAAGACAAAAACAGAGAGCTGCATCAGTGTTGGTGAAATACGTCATCCACTTGCAGTCTTCCTCAAATACCTTCATCCAGGCATTCGGGAGTGACTCTCAGACTGTCTCTGTGTCTATCTGTCTCCGGCTCCTTCTTGCAAAGAAAATGAAACACCAAAGGCTGCATGACTCATGAGTTGAGGTTGAGGCAGCAATACGTGGTGCCTGCGTACGTTTTTTACTCTTTCTCACTCAGAGTCATTGTTCAGTGCACAAAAGAGGCTCGCTGTGCTGGGAGCTGGTCGTTAGGGCCGCAGGCCGTGACAGCCCAGCAGAGTCTGCCGGGTCTCCAAAGAACATTTTCTCATGCTGATCGGTTTGTAGCATTGGTCCGAAGGGAAGAAGGAGCTGAGCTTTCAGTCTGTGAAGTTCTTGTTTTTGTTTGTTTTAGGTTTAATCTCTCTGACAGACAGTCTATTTCGTGCATTCAAAGGTATTTTTAAAATTTAATTTAGGAAAAATAAGTGTCAAGCGATCCAAGAGAAAGCAAAGTTATCTGAGGGTAAAGATAAGAACAAAGGGGGGGGGGGGGGGGGGGGCTCTTTTATGGCAATGATTTTTCCTGTATTCCCAGCAATGTTATGGGTGAATGAAAGGCTGACTGAATGTTTGCATTTCAGGTGGAAAACAACAGTCAAAGGACTAGGAAAGGAGAAGGTATTAAAAGCTCATATAAGGCTGGATAAACACCTTATCCACTTCTTTTTTATATACAGATAACTTCTTTAACATGGTGATAGAATATGTGTTCACATGTACAAATAACTATTGAACTATTTACATATAAATTGGAAATTAATGTAATGTTAAAATATCTGTTCTGAAACCAGAAGGGATTTTAACCTTTCTTTTTTTCACCTCAGACAAACGTAAGTCCTGTGCAAGTTCATCGGTTTTAACACAAAGGATAGCAGCTCTGGTCTTCCTCTCTCGTTGTTTTATTAAAGCAGTGATCAGTCGTCCATTTATTTGAAAATGGTTTCGAGAAAGATTGCTTAGAACAAAGAAAAGGATTTAATTAATTTAATATCAGCTAATGCCAACAAAAAAACACAAAATGTTTTGCTCTTCTTTTGTTTTTATTGTTAATTTAACACCTGTATTTAAGTTAAATATAAATATTATACTATTTTATTATCATTTTAAATTGCTCCTTTATGAAAAAAAAGGGAAAAGCGAATCAAATCTGACAGATAAAATCAGATCTGGGATTTAATTCTACTGCTTGTAGTTTACCAAACAACCACTAGATGGCACTGCTTATGGTCTCCCGGTTCAGTTACATCTGAGCTGATCGGTTGATTTCTCGTGGTTGAATTTGTTTTTAAATTATTACTTTTTCAAATATTAATCACTGTAAAACATACTGATGACAGTTGTAGTTAATGTGAAATATTAGTGAAAACTACCAAATTGATAATGACAATAAGACCACGTTACAAATCATCATTTGTAGTCTTTAAAAAAGACCTGTATGTAAAAATAAAACACCCATACCCATTGAACCTGTTCACATTTTGTTTTTTGTGTTTTTGTTTCCACAAACCTCAATGTATTTTATAGGGATCCAGACCAACAGAATTAAAGTGGTGTGTGATCGGACTGAAATGAAACACTTCACTGTCCACAAGGTGCAATTCGTTTGCAGCAGAGTCAATAAAGTCTACGCACAACAAGAACCCCCAAAAGACAGAAAAAAACCAACAAAAAACACATTGACAAGATCATATCAGGTCTCCAGGCAGCACTTCAATTGGAATCATTAAAAAAAAAAAAAAAAAAAAAAAAACAGCTAAAGGAGTAAATCCTCCAGTTAGAGGAGCTTGGCCCTTTGAGCACAAGAAAACCTGCTTCCTGATGGTAGAAGGCTGAAATCAGCGTGCAGAGGATGCCGAGGGTCTTCAAGGATCATCGTTGCCCTCCTAGGGACTTTTATTCTAAAGGTCTCTCAAATTAGTACCAGAAATCTTTGTAAACAGACCCTAACCATGCTCGACAACCTCTTTTAATTTGCCCTGCTGAGGTTACTGAACCAGTACACCATTCCAAAAGGAAAAACAGGTTCAATAAAAGACAAAACTTTATTTCCAATTATTTGCTCTGGTTGGCCTTCTTACAGGTGGCATCGGGAATTAACCTTATGTCCAGAATGGTGACCAAATGCTTACACGGGATTACAATCTCGAGTGTTGGTACAACCCCGAAAGTTCAAAAGCAACCTTTGTTTTCCCATCATTTAGCTGCAAGTGTGGGTTGTGGCACCATTGAATGAATTGGTCCAAAACTGGACTGTGGGCATGCTCCTGCAAGAGCTGTCTGTACATTTACAGCTTTTTCAGCTCTGGCACTCATTGGTGTATAGACTGTGTAGAGCATAAAATGTGTTGCTGATGCTCTCTGGGACCACTTGGTCAAAAAACAAATCCACCGGCCAACAAATGGTGCCGAAGTGAAATAAGGGGAGACCAGCCGGTCTGTGGGGCTGCATGCAGCTGAAGAAGTCAGTAAAGCTCAGACATGCATGTTTCCATGCCCTCCAGGCGGCCAGGAAGACTCAGGAATGCAGCGGCGGAGAATGTAAGGATGCTGCCCAAGAAAGGAGCTTATCAAGCAGCTGCTATTGTGATTATTTCTGTTTCCCTAGTATTTGTCTGTTCAAATGTCTTCATTGCTACTAATTCCTCAACACCTCAGACTAAGTTGTGAGGCGTGCAAAAACACCACAGCAGTCCAGATCGAAGCACATTCATGTGCTCGGGCGGTCCAAAGTCCAGATTTAAACCCAAACAAGAGGCCGTTGTCAACAAAAACTTGACAGCTGCTGCTCAGAGGCAGCGTAGTGCAATGGAAAGAAAAGGTGCATTGTTTCTCTGAAACATCACCGTTATGCCCGTCACATCACATACACTGAAGCTTATGGGTTGTGAGTTAAAATCTGATAAAAGCCAAAGGTGTAGGAACATGCTGCGTGCGCAAATCATGAGTTACACTTATGTGATCCAAACTTATTCCTACAGCTCTATTAACAAGAAAAGGATTAGAGATCGACCCATACAGGTTTTCTTTAAAGGCCGATACGATTATTCTGCCATCAGTCTGACTGATAACGATACGGGGAGGGGGGGGAACGCAAATATCAGCCAAGAATATTTGCAGGTCTTTTCTAAAAGAATCTAATATTTCTTGATGAAATCTTTCCATACTTTCATGTTAAAATAATTACCACACACAAAAAACAAACATGTGTTTAGGTTTCTTTATTTGAAACAGTCTCAGAAAGACATACAGCTTTTAAGTCAGGATAAAGATTAAAATAGATTCTGGAACCGCTTTATAAGTGCAAACGAGTACATTTCTCTAATGAAAAATACTACAGACTATACAATCTGCCGCTCCCGGTACGCACAGGGAACGTGGCGGCCGGACGTGAAACGCATCGATGGAATGTCTGAAGTGTGCCGGGATGAACGCGTAAGATGCAGCGTGCGTACAGACCGGAGGGTTTTCCCATGCACCCCGTCAGCTTTACAAGGCTACTGTGCAAAAAACATGTCAGCGTTTTGTACAATGTGACGCTGCGATGACTACGCCGATGGCAGCTGAACGCTCACGATGAGGTCGATCCGTTTTCAGGCACTGCAAAGGCTAATTTCTACATTCCTGAACCAGGTGATGCTTTACTTTAATTCAGATTCAGACCCACTTCAAGTCGTTTCCTGCTCAGATAAATAAATAAATTGGCACCAATGAGATGTAAAGCAGAAGACAGAAATCCATCTGTTCTGCTCCAGTGGCGATCCAAGTAAAACGATGGGACGTAAAATAAAGCGTTGCCCTGAAGCGCTGTTTTCTGTGCTGAGGCCTTTTCAGTTATTGCTTCGTTTAAATCCAACGCGCACCTAAACGCGCGAATAAATACCCAGGAGTCTGTCAGAGATCTAATAATCAATATATGGTGAAACTTTCGGACAAAAGCGGTCAGTGGTGCTAGTTCTTAAAAATGATAAAACAGGCTAAGAAAAACCAAAGGAATGCGTTTCAATTCTCCCCTCGCCCGCACAGCTGGAAGCGACGGCTGAGTTACATTAAAAAGACCTAAAGCAATAAATTAACGTATAAAAACAGAATGGAGCGTTCTGTGAAAGTGGCTTCGGCACGTTTGCCTCTTGGCTCCTCGTCCTCCCCGCTAGGATAAAAACCGGAAGATTTCCCCAATAAGCAGCAGCAGCAGCAGCAGCAGCAGCAGCAGCAGCGAAGCGCGTGGAGACGACCGACGCATTCGTCTCCTCGGAGCACCGGCGGAGCAGAAGGATCGGGACGAAGCTTTAGAGAGAAAATGTCCCCGCTGGACTCGGCTGCGCTCAGCGCGCGCCGCCGGATCCGAGCGCCTCCTTCTCCACGGACACCGACTTGAGCAGCTCCTCCACCCAGCGGACCTCGGAGGCCACCTGCTCGGCCAGCGCCTCGTAGCGGTTCTCCAGCCGCCCGAACTTGCGCTTGAGGTTGTTGGCCGACTGCATGGTGAGCCGGGCGTCCTCCTGGCACTTCTTGCGGTGGCTCTGCGAGCGCTGCAGCTCCTGGCGGATGTGGCCCAGGTCGGAGGATATGCTCTGGTTCTCCTCCTTGTACCAGCCCTCCTTCTCCTCGTAGATGGACAGCAGCGCTGCCACGTCCTCCTGGCAGGAGCGCTGGTTGCGCTCCAGCTCCTTCAGGCCCTCCTCTGCGGCGGCGATCTCCTCGAGCACCTGGGAGAAGCGCTCGAAGTTGACGTAGGTGTTGTTCGGAGGCATGCTGGAGTGGGACTTGATGGTGTACTCCTTCAGCCGCGTGGTCTTGAGGCGCCGGCGCTCCGTTTTGTGGCCCCTGTCCTCCTGGCGCACGTTTCGCCTTTTGATGACCTGGAGAGGAAAAGGTGCGACGATCAGAAAGGTTTTCCTTAGACGTCAACCTTCCAAGAGTTCCCGAATCATTTCTAAGGTAGAAATTAAAACGCTCACGGAAAATTTATGGCGACAAATCTAAAGCTACAGGGATAGCGCTTTAATATATACAGGACTGTCTCAGAAAATTAGAATATTGTGATAAAGTTCTTTATTTTCTGTAATGCAATTAAAAAACATGAAATGTCATACATTCTGGATTCATTACGAATCAACTGAAATATCGCAAGCCTTTTATTGTTTTAATATCGCTGATTATGGCGTACAGCTGAAGAAAACTCAAAAATCCTATCTCAAAATATTAGAATATTTCCTCAGACCAAGTAAAAAAAAAAAAATTATAACAGCAAAACAAAATCAAACATTTGAAAATGTCCATTAATGCACTCAGTACTTGGTTGGGAATCCTTTTGCACAGATTACTGCATCAATGCGGCGTGGCATGGAGGCAATCAGCCTGTGGCATTGCTGAGGTGTTATGGATGCCCAGGATGCTTCAATAGCGGCCTTTAGCTCATTTGCATTGTTGGGTCTGGTGTCTTTCAGCTTCTTCTTCACAATACCCCACAAATTCTCGATGGGGTTCAGGTCAGGGGAATTGGCAGGCCAATCAAGGACAGTAATGCCATGGTCAGTACACCAGTTACTGGTGGTTTTGGCACTGTGGGCAGGTGCCAGATCTTGGTTGTGCAGCGTTTCCTGCCACATTTCCCCCTTCCAACACACTTTTTGTGAATGTGCTTTGAAACTGCACTCTGTGAACAGCCTGCTCTTTGAGAAATTTCTTTTTGTGTCTTACCCTCCTGATGGAGGGTGTCAATGATGGTCTTCTGGACAGCAGTCAGATCAGCAGTCTTCCCCATACTTGTGATTTAGTTTACTGAACCAAGCTGAGTGTTTTTCAAGGCTCAGGAAACCCTTGCAGGTGTTTCGAGTTAATTAGACGATTCAAGTGATTAGTTGAATAGCCTACTAGTATACTTTTTCACAATATTCTAATTTTCTGAGACAGTCCTGTATATAGAAACTGGAAATAGAGGAGACGAATAGATAATAAATAAAAACGGACAGATGGATGGACGGACAACTGTTTTTTCCTTCCTTTTTATCCAGACTTGGAAAACAGTTCCTGAATTTTCCAGCTTGTGTGCCAACCTTGAGACAAAGCCCCTGAAAACATCCCATAAACACAGGGTGTCTGGTACCAAGCTTGGAAACACTCAGAGGAAATCAGAAGCACTTTGTCCTTTATATGCTGCATTTGTCCTATTGAGGACAAAACTTTAAGGAATTGCAACCATACAAAATATAGACATTTTTTTCAAATGCCTAAACAAACAGAATTAAACAGGCCATAGATCTGTCAGTGATTAAGCACCTTGTCAGTGTTAATGAGAAAAGTGAAATAGTTAAAACACCGACCTTAATCCAGGGATGTTCTAGGCTGTCATCGATTGTCATTCTCTTCCTAAAAAAAACAACCAAAAAACACATCAGGTTAGCATGACTGTAAAGTTAAAGATGACGTAGGCTAACTTAGGCAGCATGAATGATCACTTGTTGTTTTACTTTGGGTCTTTGACCAGCAGGCGGCGTATAAAGTCCTTGGCCAGCTCGCTGGTGCTGCTGAAATACTCCTCGTCAAAGTCGTAATTGACGGCAGAAATGTTGGTCAAAGTCTCCTGCTTGGTCTCGCCGAGGAACGGCGACGCTCCGCTCAGTCTGACATTAAAATAAAGAAACGAACAAACCTGGGCTGTCAGACCCCACGGGAGCTGAGAAACGATTCGCACCGAATGGCGCAACGCTGAGCAGAACTCACAGGATGTATGTGATGACGCCGATGCTCCTGCAGACGAGACGAGGAAAGGTAAATGAAAGGTGTCAGACGGCGGGAAGCAGCTGTAGGTGAGGGGAGAGGGAAACAAAGACTTCTCACCACATGTCCGCCTCCAGGCCCAGAGGCTCATAGTTGACTATTTCTGGAGCTGGAATAAGCCAGAGAGAATGAAAGCTTTAATTTGAGCCAGATGTGATGTGAAGCCAGAGATTTTCCTGCACGTTTAGCCGCGTGGGCCCAGGTCGGCGCAGAGGCCTTACCCACAAACTCCGGCGTCCCAAAGATGTTCTTGAACTCGTTTCCAGCTTTGATCTGGTGAGCGATCCCAAAGTCAATCAGCTTGATCCGGGGGTTGGGAACGTTCTTATCCAGCAGCATGATATTCTCAGGCTGAAAGATCATTTAAAAACATTAACAGATAGACTTAAAAAAAAAAAAAAAAAAAAAAAAAAAAAAAGCATTTTTACTTTCAGGAGTGGCGTGACTTAAAGCAACGAGGCGACATTCTTCTGTTAAACTGAGACAAAAGTCAAATATTCAACGAGTAGATCCTCAAATCTGAGTTTTCCCACACCCACGCTCCCGGAGTCTTTATGTAGCTCATTTCTAAACTATAACTGTAAACAAAGTCATTTAGAGCGGAAATTTCTACAATGAAGCCTGAAAAACAGGAGACAGATGGACCTAATGAAGTAAGGCTGGAAGCCACGGATGGATGGATGGAAGGATGGAGTAATGATGGACGGATAGATAAACGGATGCTGGGATGGACGGGTGGATCGGCAGACAGGACAGACGGATAAACAAACAGCTTTATGGGTGAACGAACAACTAAAGCTTTATCCAGGGTGTGCTGGAAAAGCTGGAAATTCAACATCTTTTACAAAGTTTACTTCCTGTTTTCATTCTTATTCACACTTAGAAAAAACACTTGAATCCAAAAACACCGTTCCCTTTGTTCCCAGACTACACGGGATCATTGCTAAGAAGCCAGCAGCATTGCTAGCTAGGAATTTTATTTTGCTTTTTTCAGGGCCTTTACACTTTTAGTGTATTGTGTTACCAGAAGGAAAACCAGAAAAATTATATTTTAGTGTGATTTCCAGTCTTACTTTTAGGCTTAGTCTCATTTGTTTTCTGTGTTCCAAAACCCTGAACCCCTTAGCTTCCCGCCAGACTGCCAACCTTCAGGTCGAAGTGAGCGATGCGCTTGGAGTGCAGGTAGTGGACGCCGTCCAGGATCTGCTTGAGGAACTGCGTGGCCTCCTCCTCCGACAGAGACTCCTTCTCGGCCAGGAAGTCGAAGAGCTCTCCCCCCGACACCAGCTCCAGGATCAGGATCACGTCCGTCTTGTTCTCGAAGATGTCGTGCAGCGTGATGATGTTGGTGTGCTGGATCTCCCGCAGGATGTTGACCTCGCGCTCGATCTCCTCGCGGCTCACCCCGCGCCGGCTGGACGACAGGCGCCGCTTCTTGATGAACTTGGCGGCGTACTCGCCGCCCGTGCTCTTCTCCTTGCACTTGCGGACGATGGCGAACTGTCCGCTGGAGAGAAGGGGGACCGGAGGCGGGTTACAGCAACGCGTCAACGGGAGTTGTACTCATTTTTAAAGGAAAACACCTCATACGTTTTATAAAAGCTCTAAGGGAAATCTAGTTGGCAGCAATGAATCAGGCTATAGCAGAAACAAAGTACTGGTCAGGAGGCTGCTTGCTGTAATGGTGAACAGAAAAAAAAGTCTTTATTTTAGACTTTTAATGATGCTTTCAAACTATTCTTTGTTAAAGGCTGGAATAAATAATCTGCCAACATACAACTTCAACTATTTTTAAAAGCAAGAATTGGGAAGCTTTCTTAACCACAGTGTTAATATTATACATAAAAGCTCAATTATGCAAATATATCATGTCCAATAATATCTAATTAAATGGTCTTGAGGCAGTCGCCTGTTTAGTAGCAGCGGGCAAGAGGCGACGGGATATTTCAGTAAGAAAGGGAGGAATTTAACCTTTTATCACAAAGAGTCAAGAAGCTTCAGGTAAACATTTCAAACTGAGTCCTGGTTTCCACTGTGGAAACTGTCGCTCTTAGAGAAAAGCAACTGGTTAGGATGTTTGGGGGCAGACCGGTTATCGTACACACGGAGATGCTGGAAGAGCAAACTAGCTTTCCAGAGTGAAGCCGGCTTAACGTCAACGGAGGCCAAAACGGCCCCCAGCTAAACTTGACGGTGTCACGAGGACCAGCCGTGAATCCTCTGATCTCATCTCAGGCCGAAAGCAAGAAGGTGGAGACGACCGGGTGCTCTAACCGGGCGGTGAGCCGCAACGCACAGCGAAGCTGGTCTTGATGGACAAAAAAAACGGCCCGATGTTAACCTTCTGGAACGATCCCGACCTCAAGCCTATAACAAGTCTGCAGAAAAGTATCAGGAGGGGTTAAATAGCCCACCCACATTATGCCAGAAGCTGTCAGGGGCAACAGAAACTGTAGATTTCTCTGCAACTTGCTAAGAGACTTTAGTTACAGAGCGGAGGAAGGTTAAAGCGCCTCATTAAAACGCACAGAGTGACCTCAGCTCTGTACATTACCCTGACTGTGCAGAAATATCTTCTTCACGGTCAGGTTGGCTCCTTTGCTCCCACAATTCTTGGACAAATTCTCCAAAGGTGATAAATAAATGGAAAAATAATTAAGAGCACAACGCTGTAGTCTAACACTACAGCGTTGACTTAAACCACGTGGAGCAGAAAATGTTAAACATAAAGACAACAGTGAAAACATGCCAGCAGGCTCTTACGCTGCATGTCTGCTCATTTTTGCCCACGCTTTACTACGTGCTCGCCTGTTTCAGCAAACCCAAACCCTCCGACGGAGTCCCTAACGTTTAGAGCCTCTGACTCGGCCACAGCAGAGGAGGAAAGGGACACAGGGAGGCGCTGACGTCACGTTTTTTTTTTGCTGCATTACTGCAGAAGGAAATTAGCCGAGACAGGGAGGTAGGTCAATCTCTTCAAAAGGGGATGACTCGTCTCTAAAATTGTCCAGTGCAGCAAAAACGGTGCATTAAATTATATTTTATGTTGCTGGTGCAATCTCGTTATGATCTTTTTTTTTTTGGCAGCCTGGACTTCATACCTGACAGATCAATAAACTGCGTAGTCCAGCTCCACTCGTTATCACAATAAATAGATCGCTTGAGCTTAGCTATACCGCTGAGGAAGCCGTATTTGAGTACGGTGGAGGGTTTTGGACGCATTTCCACTTCCTACTCTGATAAAAGAAAAACACCATGCTACTGTCAGTGGGGGGGGGGGGGGGGGGGGTTAATACCTGCCCAGCTCTTCTCCCATCTCGTAATAGAGCTCAACATCTTCCTGCCTGAAGCCAGCCATGGTGCTGGCTCAAATGATGAGGGAAGAAAGTCCTGTGGTGTCCTGCAAAGTAAAAAGGAAGAAAAGGGAATCACACCGGTGCGTGTCAACAACCTACAGTATCTTTAAAAAGCTTAACTGAAGTTAAACTTGCATATCATAGATTCATCATTACAAAGAGTTTATTTCTGGTAGTTTTTGCATTATTTTTACAGCAAGTGAAAAGGCTAATTTCTCTAGAATTTTGCCCAATTTCCATTGAATATGTTTTTTTATCAAACGCGTTAAATGTTGTTATGGCCCCGGCAGTCATGGTAAAGACTGCTGACTTGACAGTTGCCCAGCAAATAGTCCTTGACATGGGTCACCGCTAACAAAGCGGACTGTTGACAGAAAGTTTAGTGGAAGGAAAAACTCATTTGACACCAGTTGTGAAGTAAGCTCCACAGCAACGTCGTCTGCTGCTGTTGGTCCACTTTTTGTGATTTGTTTTGTGTGTGTGTTCAGTGTAAAGGCAGCACAGCGGTCTACCAGACTCCGTGCTTTTGCTCTACTGGGAACCATTGTGGTGATGTACATCTCCCTTGGCACCTGCCCGCGCTGCTAAAAAGTGCCAACATGCGGGTTGATAACCCCGGTGCAGCTGAGATCGAGGGGCCGGCACACTCGACGGACACCAACTCTGGCAGAAAACGCACATATGAAAACAACGCAGACGAGCTGAATGCTGGGACGAAAGCAAAGTTGGCAGCTTCAGCAGGTTTTCTGGAAACATCTCTCAGCCATAATCATAAAAATAAATAAATAAACAGAAGGATAAAACACAACCAATCCGTCTAATGACGCTTTTTTAATTAAATATGGGCACGGATTGACTTTTTGCTGGTACTGTAAAGCAACAGAGACCAAGCTAATGCCCTGTTCTTGCTAACAGCATCAGAGTTTTCAGCAGCTCTCCTTGGCATGCCTCCTTATTTGGCTCTAGTAAAACCACAACTTCAGTTTTCAGACACTAGAGGCTGATGTCAGACCTCTGCATACCAGTCTTACTTAGATCATCTCCTGCTCCAGCCAACCCTGAATCAATTAAAGGGCCCGGGACGTCTCCGGTCCCACAAACACATCACGTCTTACCTGCTTGTTTTTTTTTTTTTTTCCTTTGCACGTAATATAAGTAATTCGTAAAAAAAGACACAGCATCTATTATCAGCCTTTTTTGTTGCGGTGAAGGAGCTGACTTTTCCTGAGAAATATACTTGATAAAGCAACTGCGAACACGAAACATCTTTTTAAAAAAAAGCGATTACTTTCATTATTTTGTTCGTGATTAAAAAAGATTTTCAACGTGTTAACAATAGGAAAAAACGAGTCCTGAGAACGGAAGTCTGCTAGCTACAGCCCGGCTAGCGTTAGACGCCGGGCTCACGTTGTTTTTATGTATTTCGAACTAAAAAAAAGCTACAAACGTATAATTTCTGGCAGCAAAATACATAATTACTCATATGAAAGGAGAAAACATCATAACAACGGGCACTCACCGTACGCTGGGCCACAACTACTGCATCGCTCATCCAAGTAGTGACTCTCCTCGCGGTTTCAAGTCGTCGACGGTTAGTTGGAGAACTTCCGGTTTCTCACTTCAAAATAAAGGTTCCGGGTGCGCGAGTTAGTTTTATTTATTTATTTTTACTGTTAGTAAAAAAAATAAAAATAAAAAAAATGCAAGGTATTTCACAGCAAAACAATGTAACCTGCAAAAGTAATAAATTGTCAGTATAAAATGAACAAAATCAAGACTAAAATAAAATAAAATAAAAAAACAGCGGCGCATATATCAAGGGGCGTACCACATTTCAACAAATAAAAAGTTATCAGATTAAGTAAAATTATAAGCACATATACAGAATAAACAGCCAACTAACTAAATTCGAGATAATTATTACAATGTTTCAGTAATTTCCGAAATACATGTATAAGTCATTTTACAGGAATTGAGAAAGCTTCCTGGAGAGGAAGCGAAACGTCTTCAACTACGTAAAATAAGTCCAGTTGCTTTGTTTTTTACTTTTTTTGGAATGACCATGACCTGGATGACTGAGAATCTTCACCAGCATATTTACAGGAAACCAATTAACAAAAAATTTATTCACCATATATATTTTTAAGTAGCATATAATTTGAGCATTTATAAAACTATTACATAGTCTTGTGTGGCAGTAGGCCTCTCCCTTAGAGATAGAGTGAGGAGCTCAGTCATCCGGGGAGGACTCAGAGTAGAGCCGCTGCTCCTCCACGTCGAGGGGAGCCAGTTGAGGTGGCTCGGGCATCTGGTTAGGATGCCTCCTGGACGCCTCCCTGGTGAGGTGTTCCAGGCACGTCCCACCGGGAGGAGGCCCAGGGGAAGACCCAGGACACGCTGGAGGGACTATGGCCTTTTTGGATTGCCCCGGAGGAGCTGGCCCAAGTGGCCGGGGAGAGGGACGTCTGGGCCTCCCTACTGAAGCTGCTACCCCCGCGACCTGACCCCGGATAAGCGGAAGAAAACGGACGGACGGACGGGTTGGTCCTACCCTCATAATGGAGGGTAGCAAAGGGAATATGAAATAAATAAATGCATAAACTATAACATATGATGGTAACGTACAATCCATGGAGTTTTGATTCATGAATTGATATTTGTTCGTATCTTTAACATTATTTATACAAATATATTTTTATAAATATTGCTTTTCATTGATTTAACACTGCTTCTCTTGATTTAATACATCTTTATTTAACATATCTAAAACACAGAACTTTGCAATAATATGCTGTGGGCTTATTGGAAAGATTATCCTGTTTCATCTGCCGTAAAAATAACAACATTTGAACATGATACCGAGAGTGAAACATGGTTATGTTAGTGTGATGGTCTTGGGCTGCTTTGGTCTTTCAGGGCCTGGGTGACTTGAATTATGTTTTTTAGAGGAAAATCCCATAGAGGAATATCAGGGCCCCAGTGTGTGACCATGAACTCAAGTGTAATTGGGTAATGCAGCACGACAATGATCTAAAGCAAACCAGTCCATCTCTGAATGCTTGAAAAACAGAAGAAAATGGATGGATGTTTTGCACTTCCTTTTGAAAATTATATTGATACCATGAAGTTTAGCTTCATTGTGACTAAAACCCATATCCCACGTTAGCATGAAGGGCAAAGAAGATCCATCCAACATTAATAGCATGCACAATGTGAATGAATAACATTTAAATTATACCAGTATGGAAAATATTGCATCCATGTTGGCGTTTACAATTTATTTGATCAACTTTGAATCCATTGAAAAAAGTATGTAAAATACTATTATTTTCCTTTAAAAGCAAGATAACTGTTAGAATCTTTTTCTATGTGCAAAATGCAACCTGTGCTGGGAAAAGCAGCGAATGAGCAATTATGGCTTGGGCGGGCTGGCCCCACAATGACAGGTTGGTATGGTAATCGTATACATTTTAAGTATAATTTAAAGTCACATAACAATAACAAAAATAATAATAATAAATAATAATAATCGCATGTGAACGTATAAACCCTTATTGTGAAGTTTGACGTTCTTTATGTTCCGGCAATGACGTAGGACTTGACACAGGTAAATATACACCAGAAGGAAGGACATATGGAATGACATCAGGCTAAGAGAGTCTAATGCATCATGTCTGGGTATCAAGATTAAAGAGAGGGCCCTACTATGAACTCCGGAAAGGAAATATCATTGTTTTTGCTGAAAAGAAGAGGAGCAGAATTACGGCTGTTTTTATTTTTTAACAAACTTATTTTTTTTTGTTGGTTTGTTTAGCTTTGTGGTTGCTTAACATGTAGTAAATAATAAGTCAAGTATGCAAACAAGATTAAACATAGGGCTTCAACGATTTTAAATGTAAATCACCTTTAAGAAAACGTTATCAGAAATCAAAAAAGAAGTTCCCTGACCGGGAATCGAACCCGGGCCGCGGCGGTGAGAGCGCCGAATCCTAACCACTAGACCACCAGGGACGGTGAAAGGCGTTGTCACGGAGGCATACTTAACCACGTAACCAGGCCGCGGTCATGTTTCTGTTTTTTTTTGTTTTTTTCTCATTGAGGATGCCACATCAAAAACTGGAAAAGCGATTCACCACATTTTTCCACATTCTATTATAATTATGGTTCAGGTTTGATTGATTGTAATCTAAGCCAATTAAAATTGCGGTCTCATTTTCCTCCTCCTCATACCAGCCAATGAAACAACAGCTAACAGACAAATGGGCGTGGCTTTGTCGAACAGCCGCCGACAGATCAAGCTGAGCGGTTGGTCGGTTGATGGGTGAAACAACAACAAGCTGAGCGTTATGAGGGTCCCTGAAGCACTGATTTGGGCCGCTTTCCTCATCCAGAAGGTGAGAGTGAATACATCTATTTTAGCGAAGACGGTATACCTGTACAGCCACGTCTGATAGCTGACACACACGGGCGGTGATATTGTAAAGCTTTTCTCTGCATTAGCCGCAATGCTATATGAACGTTAGCTTGCGGAGATCACCGTTGACCGTGGAAACCCACAGCTCGCCGGTGGCTATAACATTTTTAATTTATTAAAAGGAGGCTTGCTGCTGATTCGCTTTATCTCTGAAGCTAACACACAGATAGAATGGCCAGAAAGGGAATAGAGATTTTTATTTTATTTTTTTAAAGGGAAAAAAGATCCACAACATGCCGTTGGCTTTAAAAATGGCAGCGGGTATGAAATCTGGACCCAAAGGGGTAAAATATTTTGTGATTAGTTGTATTTCCTTTCTAAAACAGTTATTCGGCGAATTATGACCGGATTAGGAAATATCTTAGGTAACGCTTTTATCAATCTTTAAAGATTAGATAGAGCATTATTATATTTTGTGTACTTCCTTTTAAAACACGTGTTGTTTCTTCCTTTGTGTCTCTAAGTTGTAAGATATAAAACTTATATATTGTCATATAAATTATATCATCTATCTAGCTATCTTTTTGCCCATCCTTCCAACTTAGTTTACAACGTTGTATTTATACAGTAAGAACTAAAGTACCAGTAAGTTACACACTCTGGAAATCTAGGTCCAGAAGAGCATAGGATATTTTTATATATAAAAAAAAATATGATGTCTGCTTTAGATCAATGTCTGTATCACTCCTGCTCATTATCTGTATCCTCGTTTTATTCTATTCCTCCTTTTTAAGGCTACCATTGCCTTGACTTCTACAAATGTTGCTGTTAGACAATAAAAGTTGCAAATGTCAAAAGCATTGTTTTTCTGGCTATATAGGTGGTGGGAGAGTATGGCATGGCCCATTTCAGTGATAAGGGCAAAAGCAATGGCAAGGACTACTGCATATTCTTCAACTCGCAGTGGGCCCGTCTACCTCAGGACCTCAATAAAGCAGTAAGTCTTCGTGCCGTGCTAGGCAACCTTTCGTTAGTTTTACGATAAACACAGGACACTTCGTTGTTTTGAAAAAATGACTCCTACGTGCCACTTCAACTTTTTCACACATTTGTCGTGTTACAACCACAAACCTCATTGTGTTTTCTGTGATAGAGTAGTGATGTTGAAGGAAAAAAGAATTAGGGTTCTTAATAAAAAAAAAAAAGAAAAAAAAAAAGAAGGAAGCATTTCCAAATAAACTGAAAAGTGAGGCCAGCATTTTTATTCGCAGCCGACACAAAATCCGCTGCAACCAAACGTCTTCAGGAGTCGTCTAATTCGTAAGCCGACTTTTCAAACGTTTGATCTCAGGATAAATACAGCTTAGAGAAGGCCTCAAAGGTTTGTTTTAGAGAAGATGAAGGACAGACGTGTGAAGGGGAACGTTTTGGAGACGTTTAATGCAGGGTCACTTTAGAAAAAAAGCTCTGAACGTCTCATAAAATGCAGGTTTTCAGTTTGCCGCCAGCCATGTAGGGGACTCGGCACAATCAACTCCCACAGTTTGCCACTCTGGTTCCCTGAGCAAGGCCCTCAGCGCCAGAATGGTTCCCGGGCGCCGCACCGTGGCAGCCCACTGCTCCCTGAGGGATGGGTTAAATGCAGAGGACAAGTTTCATCTGAATGTATGTTGCAAAGACAATAAAGATGATGATTAAGATTATTCTGTTACATTATCGGAGTCTGGAAATATTTCTGATTCCATCAAACAAATTACACAAACCCCATAAATCCAAAATAAATGTAGGTGAATGTAGCTTTTATATCCTGATCAGAGGAGGAGGACTCAGGTTTCCACTTTAAAAGACTTACAACATAGCAATAGACCAGTTCATTGTTATTGTTTTGATGCGGGTTTTTCGCGCATGCGCGCCGGACCGGTAGGCAAAAGACGAACACAATGGCGACGCAAACAGAGAAACTGACGAGTTCTCCACGTATTTTTCTTCTTTAGATAACGTACTACAAGATCGTTTTAAGAGTAAATTGATGGTTGATGGTATCAGATTGCCAGATCCACACAGCAAAAGCCTGAAGGGACGGAGCGAGTCTGTGAAATGCTGGCCAGGGGTTTCGTACCGCGACACAGCTGCTTTATAAACACGCAGGCCAGTACGGACAAGAGAGCACGAAAGCCCCTGAAACCACTGGACGGCTACAATTATTTTATATCAGGAAAAAGGCTCCAGCAACGCCCGCGACGCCATGAGGGATTAAGAGGTCAGAAAATGGATGGATGGATGTTCAGACATGTTTGTGCAACAGCACAAAGCGGCGTCGGACACAGATCGCGTCTCAGCAGAGGCCCGGTAGGTTAAAAAAAAACATTTTTCACTACGGATTATTTAGGTGTTTTTGTCTTGTTAAAATGGGTGGCGGTGTCGGCGACATTGCAGCGTAAACACAGAAGTACTAGCAGCAGCAGCTTACTGCTGCTACTGCTGCTAGCAGCACCTTACTTACTGCTAGCAGCAGTAAGTAAGCAGCAGTAAGTAAGCTGCTGCTAGCAGCTTACTTACTTACTGCAGTAAGTAAGCAGCAGTAAGTAAGCTGTAGCCGCTGCTGCGTAAACACTACTCGGGCCGGAGAAGCCGCTGCTGCTGCTGCTGTAGCAGCCGCTTCTGCGGCCCGTGTAGCGATCATCACCTCCCCTCCGCCGCTATTTAAGCAGAACAATGACTAGAGCAGAATAAAGTTGTATTTACCGGAGATGAAGTGTAGACTGCAAATTCTGTCGTAGTATGATCGCTCCCCCAGTCCATTGGGATTATCTGCCTGCGCTCTTTTCATTGAAAATATCCAATTCTTTCTGCGTCCTTCCTCCTTCGGTAAACGACAGAAACGTACATCCAACGATTTGGAATGCCTCTCTGTGCAACCGGGAGCACAACAAGTCGTAGGCATTGTTTAGATTACAAAAATAAACGAACTAAAAGTACGCTCTAAATCACCCGTTTTGTCATGTTGTAGACGAGAGCAGCTCTGTTTTTGCCTACCAGCGGGACCCGGAAGTAGCGCGGACGTCACGCGTTACGTCACGCGTGAACTACCCTATAGGATTGATTCCTTCCAGATTTCACCTCAATCCTCACCTCCATGCAGGTGATCACAACATCTCCCCTGTAAACCAGGCTAACGATGACCCTAACGACTCCCCATTGCAAAGGGGTGGACCAGTTTTAGGTTGATTTGCATGTTATCTAAGCCAGAACAAGGCCTTTTTGGGCAATAATATAAAGCTAGGAACTACACTCTACTCAAGACATTTGAATTTAGAAAGCTTTCTGGATGGGAAGCGAAAACGTCTTCAAACTTCGGAATAAAGTCCAGTTGTTTTGTTTTTTAACTTTTTTTGGAAGAATCCTGATAAGGAAGAATGTTATTTTTGCTTATAAGAGTTGGTAAACAAAATCTCTAAAAAGCCTCATTATTTTGTCCTTTAAAAAAAACAAAAAAAACAAAAAAAAATCCATGAATAAAACAGGACAAAAGCAGCTTTCATCTGCATATCAGATTAATAGATTTTTTAAAAGCTCTGTGAAAGCTGTTCCAGTTTTGTTTAATCGCTCGAATGTTTAATCGCTCGAATCTTCGCCGCCTCACAGTCCCGCCTTCAGATCCACGACTTGACGTCGTCGGTCCTGTGCTCGGCCTACGACGTCCCAGAGGGAGGCTTCCCGAACCGCATCCCCATGGTGATGAGGGGCAACTGCACCTTCTACGAAAAGGTTCGCCTGGCCCAGCTCAACGGCGCCAAGGGTCTGCTCATTGTCAGCAAGGACCGGCTGGTAAGGCGTTCACCTAACGCTGCAGTGCCTGGACCAGATTGCCGTCCGTCTTAATGAAGGCGTGCGTGTCTTACAGACGCCCCCAGCAGGAAACAAGACCCAGTATGAAGAGATAGACATTCCCGTGGCTCTGCTGAGCTACTCTGACATGTTGGACATTAGCAAGGTGAGGAGCCGACCCATAAGACCCTTCTCTGAACGTGGGATGCAAACAAAAAAAGGAAGAATGAAAAAAAAAAAAAACGTTTTTGTATGCTCAGATTTAGTAACCCAGACATGATCTCGTTGTCTCTAACGTGCGCAGACCTTTGGCAAAGGGAGGCTAGTCGCCATGTATGCACCCAACGAGCCGGTGTTGGACTACAACATGGTGATAATCTTCCTGATGGCTGTGGGAACGGTGGCCGTCGGAGGCTACTGGGCCGGCAGCAGAGATCGCAAGAAGTAAGTGGGGATTTTTTTAATCTTTCCCACCTTTGGCGTGAGACATTTTTTTTGAGCATACGCGTTAAGTTAAACAAACGCCGTCCGTGTTATTCACCCGGAGTTGTGGGCGACTCGCAGGTCGGACCCAATCTGGGCCCTTTTCTGATGAGGTTGCCAAAAAACGACGGAGGCCCCAGTCGGGCGGGGGTCTCTGACGCACAGAATTGCCGAAAAAAATGTAGTAAGAAAAAAAAAAAAAGTGGCTTGGAAGTCTGAATGTAGGAGGGAGCCATCTAGCTCGGCCGTGGTAAATATTGACTCAGGCTGGTAACCGGCGTCAACCCCTCGCTCCAGAAAGCAGAGGCCTTCATCCCATCGGTCTGATTTTGTTTCTCCCCCTCCAGGCGTTACATGAAGCATAAACGGGACGACGGAGCGGAGAAGCAGGACGAGGAGACGGTGGACGTCACCCCCATCATGATCTGCGTGTTCGTGGTCATGTGCTGCAACATGCTGGTGCTCCTCTACTTTTTCTACGACCATCTGGGTACGGCACACGCGCCATGTAGTCAAGGGGCCTCGGGAAGAGCTCGCAAACTCGCTGCGGCTCCTGGAGATGCATGTCCTGGTCTTCACGTTCCCCTTAAATAACCCCGCTGGCTGCTGCTTTCTCCTTGTTTAGCCATCTGGGTCATAGGCATCTTCTGCGTGGCCTCGTCCGTCGGCCTCTACAGCTGTCTGTGGCCCTTCGTCCGCCGGATTCCTTTCTGCAAGTGCAGGTGAGGTCAGCGGCCGACGAGCCGACGTTTCTCTGAAGCTCCAGCGATTATGGGAGGATTAGAACCACAAACTTGAATATGTGTTATGTAGATTTGATTTATTAGACCAACACAGAGCAGTGCACGATGGTGAAGTGGAAGGAAGAGGAGAAAGGCGATCCTGATCACAGGTCAGTGGTCATGCGCTTCACTAAGCGGTGTGGGCGCTCCGTAAAGATGAATAGTTATTGGTTTTTAGGACAGCCGTCTCTGTTGGTCCTGCCTGTGGGCAGGTCCTGACAGAACGTGGAGCTTGTGAGCCAGTATAAATATCCGGGGACGACGCCGGAAGCCCCCCGTGGACCCGCCCTGAGAGAAGGCTCATCGGCGAAGGTGTTCTTATCGGAAGCTGTCGCGGTTTTAAGGTGACCTCTGCTTCTATGAGAACCCTTTATTCGTCCTTTGGTGTTCGAATTTGCAAAAGCCGGAACCAACGGTTGGCAATTGACCGGACGTGCAGCTAAATTGCTGGTCCTTAAGTGACCTCAGCGACTTGCATAGGGAGAGGTCAGTTAGAAAGAAAATCTGGTCCTGCCTGATGAATTTAAGCTGCTTCCATCCAGACATCTGCTGCCAGGATTCAGGAGCGACATCCTAAAGCATTCAGTAATTGGATCTTTAAATGATATGCTGCGATTTGCGGTGTGGATGTCGTTCTGTTGGATGTCTCTCTGTGTGCAGTCACTTGCTTATTAGGGGACAATAAAGATTCCTGCCCTTGAGTTTTGAACGACTGAAGATCTGAAAAGTGTGGCGCCTCTGAGTCAGTCCTGTGTCAGACCAGCTTCCACCGCAGTCACAGCTTCCAGTCTTCGTGTGTTGTCTCCACCAGGTTCTCAACGTTTATGCCACGTGTTTTTTAGGTGGATTTGACTAGGCCATTCACACGAATCTGCTTCGTCTGGACCGTTCCCATGGTAGCGCCGGCTGAATGTTCAGACTTTTCCTCCCTCTGAATAGGTTTTCTTGCAGGACGGCCCAGAGTTCGGCTCTATCGGTCTTCCCTTCAACTTCCCTGCTGAAGCGACGCTCTCAGACACCACGATGCTGCCGCCGTCATGTTTACTGTCGGCTTTCCATCACACAGCATTTTGGATGCTGGCCAGAATCTACTTTCTGCCAAATATTTGCTCCGTCCCTGGGTTGAACAACGCTCTGCGAGATGTTAGAAGCTTGGAATATTCATTTCTGACATAGCTCTGCTTTAAACCTCTCCACAACTTCACCCCAGAGCTTTTTGCCATCCTCCTTGGTCTTTGCGAGGCAGTTTGTTCACTAAGGTTTTCTAACAAACCTCTGAGGCCTTCTCAGAAAGTCCGGGTTCAAGATGACATTAAATCACAGGTGAACTGCTTGCTGACTTCCGAAGGCCGTCGTTTCGCTGGATTTTGTCTAGGGACGTCATAAAAACCGCACAATACGAGGTTTGAAGATTTTTAAAAGCATAGCAAGACTACGATTACGCAGTGCTACGTGTTGGTCTATCAGATAAAATTCCTATGAAATACATCAAAGTTTGTGACTATAATGTGTCTCTCTTGTAATTAGAAGTGTTTTTCACAGATCATAGATGGGATTTGTGAGGAAAGGCCGCTGCCACCAGGAGTTGTCATTCAAACGCAAGCGTCTAATAGCTGCATTCAGACCGTGGAGGAAAACGTCAATCCTGCCGTCACGGCGGCCGCTAGCGGGAGGCTAACTGACCTGTAAATTGTGTCGGTGTGTTTAAACACAGGGTCCCAGAGAACAACCTGCCGTACCTGCACAAGCGCCCGCAGATCCGCACGCTGCTGCTGGCGGCCCTCTGCCTCAGCATCAGCATCGTCTGGATGGTGTTTCGCAACGAAGACCAGTGAGTCTGAAGCCGGCAGACGTGCGTCCAGACTCCTGCTGGACAAATGAGGGACAACCAGACAGCTTCTGCCTTAATGCAGCTCAACCGCAGAGTTCTTTGAAGGCTCGTTTGATCTGTGTCAAAATGGAAGCTGTCGGTGAAAATGTTTGAGTGCTTTGCCTTTTATCGACAGCCTGTGTGAAGCTACGATGCATTCAAACAGGCAGGGTGTTTTTGCGGCTGTGGCTGATGAACATTCTCGCTCTGCCCCCCTCCTCCTCCTCCTCCTCCTCCTCCTCCAGGTGGGCCTGGGTGCTGCAGGACGCCCTGGGGATCGCCTTCTGTCTCTACATGCTCAAAACAGTCAGGCTGCCCACATTCAAGGTGCGGCAAAGCTGACGGATACGAACCGCAACAGCCGCTCAGCCGGCCAAATAAAGTCACGGGGTGGTAACTTTGTCTCGTCTTTCTCTCTCGGCGGCAGGCCTGCACGTTACTGCTGTCGGTTCTGTTTGTGTACGACGTCTTCTTCGTTTTTATCACCCCCTTCTTCACAAAGGTAATGCCGGCCCTCTGCGGAAGTAAGTGCAGACCGAGCTTCTGCTTTTTGCCCCCTGACCCGCCCCCTCCTGCCTTCTTTTCACAGAGTGGGGAGAGTATAATGGTGGAGGTCGCTGCCGGCCCCTCGGACTCCGCCACGCATGAAAAGGTGAGCCCGCCGATCCTGCAGTTCCAGGTCCAAAAGTCCCTGTCGGCTCAGAGGAGAACTGACTCTGAGGTTTGTGTCTCCAGCTGCCCATGGTGCTCAAAGTGCCGAGGTTAAACTTCTCTCCTCTGGCTCTTTGTGACCGGCCCTTCTCCCTCCTGGGCTTTGGGGACATCCTAGTACCAGGTGAGTTTATTTTATTTTTTTTGAATTTTTTTTATTGGCTCACGTTTTGTTTTAACTGCAGACGATTAGCTTCGACCCGTACTTTGGAAACACTGGTTCTGTTGTTACCCCGTCCAGGTCTGCTGGTGGCGTACTGTCACAGATTTGACATTTTAACCCTGTCCTCCAGGATTTACTTTGTGGCTTGCACAATCGGTAAGTGCCTCCGCAGGGACCCTGATGGGATGGGAAAGATGAAGCGCTGCTTTATTTGGTGATGAGGGGTAATTCAGGTGGATTTACTGCACCACGGAGGCCCAAATCCATCCCCGAAGCCCGATTTGCTGCAAATGTGTCTCGGTGCTCTTCCTGCCACTCTCTCACATTACAGCCACAAACCCTAATGCATTTTATTTCGATTTTTATGTGATGGACGAACCACAAAGCAGCTTAATTGTGAAGTGGAAGGAGAAATTAAGCACGGGCACCGCAGGAACCAGAAAGCTAGCAAACAATCAGGAGGTTCTGGTCAGCTTGGACTCGGTCTTAATCAGATAATCAGAGATCGCATTCACTCCTAAACTTTTGTTCCCTAAACAGTCTCACCATATATTCACAGACACGCCGCAGCACCTTTAGACGACAACGTTCCCTGTTCTCCGTCCTAATCTAACGTCCTCTTTCTGTCCCGTCAGCGTACGGCATCGGCCTGCTCATCACCTTCGTGGCCCTGGCCGTGATGCAGATGGGCCAGCCGGCCCTGCTCTACCTGGTGCCTTGCACTCTGCTCACCAGCCTGGCGGTGGCGCTGTGGCGCAGGGAGCTGCGCCAGTTCTGGACTGGAAGTGGATTTGTGGTGAATACCAGTTTGATATGACTGCCTACTGCGGAACAACAAAAAAGACTTAAGAAAAAAAAATGGAGAGACAGCGGCAAAAGACAATAAAAACAATGTTTTGTTTTTTCAAAAAAAAAGAAAGAAAAAACATGCAGAGTGAAGTAGATTTTCAAGTTGAGTAAGCACCATCCATCCCAACTGCCTCTTTCTGCTTCCCTTTATTTGACTGTGTGGGCTGTAGTCTGCTGCTGAGGGCTCAGCTGTCTGTCAATGTCTCTGCAGGTATTCCGTCTGGGCTTGGCACTTTACTTTCAATTAAATCATGCTTATATCTCTTAAAATGCCCTTTCTGTGGTTGTGATTTTTCTCAGAAACCAAGCTTTTTATTTCCTGTTAAGCGAGCGATCATGCGGCCGATCTGCTTCACCCTGAAATAACTCGGCATGTTTGTCTCGGTGAAACTCATGATCTCTGTGGGGTTTCTGCTTTTCATGCGACAGCAATGCCCCTGACCACAGTGAAGCCTTTTATTGTGCCAGGGGGATTGCTGTAAATGGTTTTTCTGTTTACCTTCCGGTCCTTCCGCTCTCGTTACATTTATCAGGCCGATTACATTTCAGCCACTTTATTTCACATGGTTACTTTCTGCTCCTCCCCTCCAGCCTCCCATAGTCCTCGCGCCGATCAACCCCACACAGACCGCGGAGCCGCAGACAGAGGGGCCCCCGCCCGAACCGGAGCCGCAAACCCCTGAAGCCAGCGCTCAGAGCGAAGACACGCCCGAAGCACCGCCGCCTCCGGAAACGGCCAAGTTGCCGGAGGAAAGCGAAGAAAAAAACAAGAACTAGTACATCTTTAGTTTTATTCCATGTTAAGCTGTTGTTTTATTCTGAGGTGTGTCTCGGTCAGTGGACATTTGAGGTCATTTATGGTTTGCTGTTAATACAAAAGGGAAGAACTGCTCGGACAATTGTATTTTAATCATGTTTTTTTCCCCCAAACAGCAACTGTGTTTGGGCTGTGAAAAAAATGTGGATTTGTTTCAGCCTGCTGGTAAAGATGTGGGGGGGAAAAAAAGATAAATTCCACTTTTATTGCAGTAGCATCAGGGGGAAAATTTAACTTTTTTTTTTACCAAAATCACTGATGACACTGTTGCCGTCACCCCTGCAGCACCCCAGGCCTCAGTATTACCCTGCTGGTCATGGAGGGGACTGAGATGGCAGGTTTTTACTGATCTTTATTGAAAATACATTGAGATCCCAGGACCTTTGGAGGGAGAGTTTTGTTGCCTCACAGATAAACCCTGGGCTCCATCTAAACTACTTTGAATAATTTTTCCCCCTTTGTATTACAATTACAAAAAAACATTTTAACACCTCTGCTCCACCAGCAGGTGGCGATGACATCAACAAACCTTTATTCAAATTCAAAAGAAGAAGATCCTAAAACCTGGTTAAACAAGTCCAAAGCTAAAGATTCTCCCTAAAAACAGCTTTACTCATTAATTTTAGATTTCTAGTTCACTGGAACATATGGGGGACTCCAAAACAACAGAGTCAGGACAAAGAACGATTTAAAACGACCCATAAAGCTTGTTCCACTGTTGTAGTTTTTGGCACAGACCGCCAGAATAGACATGTACAAGGTGGACCTTCAGGAGGTCATCATTTCTAAAACTTTATGCATGTCCAGTCCCCACGTTCAGTTTCCTTTCTGCTAAAACTAATGTTGGCGTGTAAACAAAAGGTGCAAACGCAGGAGAAACCTGTAAAATGCAGGTTACCGCGGACCGGGCCTCGCTCTCACCAGGTCACGGCTCATAGCTCCAGCTGAGCTTCACAAACTCTACGTCCTCGCTTTTGTTACGGCGGGACAGAAAAGCCAGAGCTCCCAAACAGGAAGTATGATGGCATCTAATGGCTGCAGGTCTCTCACTGAGAAAAATATGGGTCCTGGTTCAGTCTGGTGGCTGGAGATAAAGGTCTTTACTATTTAAAAGTCCTAGAAGCGCTGAGTAATTTTTAAAAACCAAATATTTAAATTCTATATGTTTTTAATGCTAGAGGTACCAACAATTGTGCCATTGCTGATTTTGTTAAAACCAACAATTAATAGAACTTTATTTTCTTCAATGAATAGATGCACTCTAATCAAAGGAATGAGATTATGGCACTGCAATAAAAGATGAATTTATTTTAATGACCAACACATTTAATGATGCTACCAACTTTAACAGGGCCGCTGAACTATTTTTGTCCACTTCTGTAAGTCCTGTCCAGCAATGTGTGTCACCTGTATAGGAAGAAAACTGTTATTTAAACACTGCTGACTCTGAAAGTGTGTTAACTCTCTACTAGTATTATTATTTTTATTACTGAAAGCCCAGTGACGTCAGCAACGGCATACAGTCCACATGGAAGTCATGGATTCAACACGGACGCTACGATCAGGAAGCGTTTGGAGTCGAAATGAACTAAAACATTTTTTGCACACCTATAGGAATTAAGAAAACAAATTTCAGCTTCTCGATTTGGAAAAACTAAAGCTGTAAACTGAGACTTTTTAGAGAGGGTTCTTGTAAATAACAGCTCATCACAGAGTCACATGCTGTTGTTTCTCATTTCTGTAAAACGCCCAAAGTAGAGCCTTGACCATCAGCTCTGAATGTTTTTGGCTCTTTAACCGACACTCTGAGCCAAACCTGAGTTTCTGTACCACGAACTGGTAGAACTGGGCTTCACTGGTTCTAAAATCGACCCGTTGTCAGAAAATGATGTTATACCAAATAAAGACAGGCCTTAAAGGTTTAATGTCGGACACGTTTGAGGGACCGCAGGTTCTTCTGGGAATGTCGGCAGACTGCCTGCAAACGTTGTTGGTTCTGGACCCCAGCTGAAAGCATATTTCCTCTACTGCACTATAATCTGCAATCCTTTAAAACCGACTGAGCCCAAAGCTACCAGTCCCCATCTTATTTTTATATCTCTCTATAGACATTTTTTTTTTAATTTTTCATATTTTGTTACATTTTATTTTGCATGCTATGGTTTTTTAAATTGTGCTTTTTCTATAAAACCAGCGTAGGACGATGCAAAATGTCACTCACTGCTGCAGTTTTGGTTTTCCTGTTGGTCACTCATGTCTTAACGTTTGGCTTGTTGGGCCTTAATGTGTCTGGAGGTGCAGTGGAATGTGTCTCGTGTAACTAGTTGCTTTATAAAACCAGGAGAGCACTGTACTCCACCTGTGCTGACGTTTATCGGATTGGAGCGACTGGTTGTTATAGAAGCCGTATGATGCATTTGCACTTTTTTTGTTTTTTTAAATCAATAACAGTTTTTTTGCTCATGTATGTTTTTATCTATCATTGCATAAAAGGTTTTAGGTAATGGAAACCAAGATAATAAGGAAAAATGTACACTATTCCCCAACTCCTGACCTGAGGTTCTAATAAACACCTGAACCCAGCAAGCAGTGGGTTCTGGGTAAGTCTGGGTAATTACTGAATAACCACCGTGTGTGTGTGTGTGTGTGTGTGTGTGTGTGTGGTGGTAAAAATATGTCATGTGGGCAGCTGGGATGTCAGTTTTACAGGACATGAGTCTTCAGTATGCTTTTTGTTGTTACCAAGTGGTTTTAAGTGCTTCTGAAATTGAAATAATAAAGGAAAAAAAAGCGCATTTATCGTTTGAATGTTTCATTAACGTTGTTGGTACCTGTACTTGGACTTGAAAGAGAACATTTTACTTTGTCGCCTCAGAATCTCAGACAACGTGTTTTACTGGGATTTCTTTTTATAGAGATTAACAAAATGCAGCATATCTAAGGAGGAAGGAAATCAATACATGTTGAAAATATAATTTTCTTTACAAGCGTGCCATGCATCAACAACGACCTCCTTCTTGCCACCTTAAAAGCCAGATATGCAGACAAAAGGACTAATATCCCTTTGACTAGGAGTCCTCCACCTGAGCCGTGGAGCTCTTCAGCTCCTCCAGAGTTTCCATGCTCTTATTAAAGCAGCTTCTTTAAACCTGACAGTTTAGGTTTGCCGCTGTGCCACAACATTTCCAGTTTTGAATGATTGATTGAAGAGGGCTTTGTGAGGTTGTTAAGACTCTATTCTGTTACATAAATTAACCCTGACCCATCTGCTGTGTTCAGTGGTCGTCACGATGCCTTCACAGAACCTGGGGAATTATTCCAAGATGACATTTCACACTGGTAGACTCATCAGAATTTATATTGAAAAACAAAAACATGGAAAACCATGCGTGATTTTCTCTCCTGGTCTGTTCTGTGTCGCTCGATTGCGTAAAATCACAATAAAACGAGTTAAGAGTTTCGGTGGTAATGTGAAAAAAGTTTGATTATCTCGGAAGGTGCTGCGTCTCCAAAGTGCTTTCTGGGTCTGAATGCATCTTTTCATCTTCCAGCAGGCGAACGTCTCTGCAGAGATGGACAGCTGCCTGACAATGAGCCTCCTGTCTCTTCAGCAGTCCCTCTAAAAAGGGACAGAGGGAGTCTGTTTACTTTGACTCACTTGTCTGATTGACTGACACGCTGTCTGCCTCAGGGTTCTGCTCAACAGGCCTATGCAGTGTGCAGACACTGCCTTCACTCAGAGCAATGTTGTTTTCATTTTTTCCAGTAAGTTGAGTTTCTCTACAGCAAATTATGTATATTCAGGAGCTGATGCAAAAAAAAAAAAAAAGCTGGTCCTTGTATTTTTTAAAGCCCTCTGCATCAGTAAAACCTGTAAGATTTTTGAGGACTCCATCCGAATTATCCAACACATCTTTCATATAAAAAAAAAAAAAAAAAAAAAAAAAAATCGATACTTTTCCATTCATATTTGACTATTTTTAAACCGCGGAAGTAGCCGGCATCCATTTGTTTTATGCCCGCTTACCTTTACCGGTTCACCAGAGGCTGGTGTCCAGCATCTCCAGCAGGCAAAGACGCGGGGAATTTCCTGGGAGGTCACCAGACCATCACACGGACACCCGGAGAGACGCCCACAGGACAAACAACAGTCCACACTTAGCAGGCTTGAGGGCAGATCAGAGAGACCAGTTAAGCCAGTGTGCATCTTCACGGCCTGCGGGAGGAAGCCGGAGTACCTGGCGAGAACATGAAAATGTGAAGGGAGATCACGCAAAACTCTCATCAGAACCCAGGACCTTCTAGCTGCAAGGCAACACTTCCTACAACCGCTCCACCGTGCATGGATTCATGGAAGATTCCTCCACAGTGGCTGGAAGTACTGGAAGGATAGACTATGGAGAGATGAATGGGTGTACAGGAGGGAAGAGTGAAAAACAGGTGAATGAGAAAACAGAAGGATGCACAAACATTAAAGTTCATATAACCAGGTGATCCAGACGTTATTTTTTTCTCCAGATTTTGTACCTAGACAGACTTGTTTTTATTGCACAGGTTGCCGCTAAAAAGTTGATAATGTTGGGATTTTTCTGCACTTCTGACATAAATAAGCTAAACGTGAAGCTTGTCACATGGAGGAGGTAAAGCTGCTTAAAGTATGAACCTGACGCACCGTCAAAGCAATCGCAGTTTCCAATACATTTCAGTTCTTGGTTTAAATCATTTTAATTGCATGTCTGTTCAGTTGAGCTTTGTGGATTATTTTACACGAAGCCGGTTGAGGTTTCTTGCGTTTCGCTGCCTAATAACTGCGGACTAAAAAAAACCAAACTATCCCGGTCAATACTGCGTGGACACTCAGTCTGCTTCCATTTCCACGGATCGGTCGTTTCCGCTGACGAGCAGGACTGGCTGGTTTGTACACAGAAGCACAACAGAGATCTGAAGACAGGACTGAAGGCCTCTTTATATTTACAGACGTAAACTTTTTGAACCCGAAGAGGCGAGTGCTGAACAGTCAATGAAAACCTGCTTTCATTTAAAATAAAAACCAAACAACTTTGGGGGAAAGAGTCTCTGTGTGCTAAGAATAATCCTTTAAAATAGATTCTTTTCATAAAAGACCAAACTTTTTTTTTTTTTTGTCCCCAGAGAATCTCTGAAAAAAATGTGCAAGTCTTCAAGGATTTTTGATTTTAAAAAAAAACGTGCTCCTGTAGTCGTGCGCTGTGGGGCGACCTGCTGAGAGGGACTCCTGCAGCTCTCCGTTACAGAACGGTCATCTTGTCCTGGTCGCTTTTAACGATGTCTTTTGGAAAGGGAGGGGGAGGCGGAGGGAGAGTGCTGCAGTCGTTCCACTTTGGGACGATGAACGACTGAGACGGTTTCACGTTTGGCCGGGATCCTGGCTGCGAGAAGGTATCTGAGGGGGAGGAGAAACACGTCAAAGTAGTTCTCCGCGGCGGACAAAACAGGAAATCACATCCACTAATGTAGAGAAGATCGAGTTAAGCTTTGTCACAATGCATGCAGCTGTTACAATTACTTAAAGCCAACATGCAGGAGCCTCTGGGTAGACATTTTAATTTTCTGATGATGGTCAGAATTTCCAGTTAAAAAGAGAGCTGGATAACAATTACTTTTAAACATTTGTGATTAAAGCAAGAGAAGTTACGTGCCAAGCTGATCTCTGAGCAAACAATGTTTTGCAGCTAGGAAACATTTCTCCAAGCCCGTACCTGAACTCAGGACCTTTCTTGGAGCGTTGGCCATTCGAGATGACAGACTGCCCCCGTCTTTCCCCGTCACTCGGATCGGCACCACTTGACTTACGTCTATATTGGCTGGAGGAAGAGACGCAGGAGAATGAGGCTGACATGTTTTTGCAGCTTATGGGCCAGTAACTGTTCCCTGTAAAGAAACTCATTTCTGACCTGCACTGTGTGCTCTCTTGTGGTTCCGCTTCGTCTTTAAGGTTTTCTCCTTTCCTTTGGGCTCCACAGCCAGCTTCTTGGGGATCTTCTGCTGCACCTCGGCCGGTCTCTGCACGTGGCTGGTGGAGCTGATCAACTTGACGGGCATCCTCTGTTTCTGCGGCCCGGGGCTGATGCTCTCCCTCCGGGGTGGAACCTTTGGAGGCGCGTCTCCTGGATCCAGAAAGCTACCGGTCAGAGAAATGGTACTCGAACGTGGGGTCAGAGTCCCACCTCCGTTTACTATGGTGCTCCTGAACGATGGGAAAGCGGAGAGCGTGGAAGACTGGGAACAAAGAAGATAATAGGACGAGAACAGGACATGGGAATCCCTTTCAGGAACGAAGCTTTATACCAGAAAACGTGACGGATCAGATTTTCTCTTATTCTCACCTGTGTTGGATCGTCATAATTATTGACGGACCTAAACCTAAGCTTATCTAAACGTTCCTTTTCCCGATTGACCATCTCCTTTTCTTTGTCCAACTTCTGTGTCGTCTCCCTCAGCCTCTCCAAGTCCTGTTGGTAGTTTTCCCAAAACTCCTTCAGCTTCTCCTCCTGCTTCCTGCACTCCTCCTGCCGCTGCTTCAGCTCAGCTTCCTGACCTTCAAACTCCAGCTGCCGCGTCATCTTGTCTTTTTCCCAACGCTGCAGCTCCGCTTGATGCTGTGCCTGCTGCTTTTTCAGCTTAGCCAGCTCCTCCTTTTGCTTCTCCAAGTTGCGTAACTTCTCCTGCTCCAGCAGCACGCTGCTGTTGCTGCGGACGGGCAGCTTGCTCTTCGACTGGAAGGCCTTCTGGAGTTGAATCTTGCTGTCCTGCTGAGGGATGACTGCCTGCACCAATCAAAAATATAAGGACATTCTTAAATTGTAGTAAAAATATTTTTTTTTTACCATGGAGTAAATAGAGAGCCTGATGCTGTTGACTTACTTTTAAGCTGTTGAGCTTCTGTGTGAGACTCTGAACACTGTGGAGCACCTACGAAGTGGCAGTGAAATTAGACACGTTGGTGAATGAACAGATACAGATGGATCGACAGGAAAAGGCAGAACAGGACAAGTACAGTGCCTCGCAAAAGTGTTCATACCCCTAAAACCCCATCTAATCCTTTATTTTGCCGTTTGACGAGACAGATCAACACAAAGGAGTGCGTCACTGTTGAGTGAACAGAAAGTGATACATGTGAGGCCTCCTTTTATACTCAGCCCCTCTCACTCCAATCCCCCTAAAAAGAACCAAACACTGAAATCAGAAGCAACCAAGAGGCCCACGGTCACTCTGGAGGAGCTGCAGAGCTCCCCAACATGGCTGGAGGGACAATCTTTTAGTTGTGCCCGCCACAAATCTAGCCAGATTGCAGTTTGTTGGCAGCAACAATTAAATGGTTTAGATCAGGGGTCACCAACCTTTTTCAAAGTGAGAGCCATTTTATTGGTACTGTGTCATAAGAAGGGCTGCCAAATACTGACCTTTGTACTGAATTTTATGTAAAATAAAATTAAAAATTCAATGCTTTTTTAAAGATTGGTCATTTTAAAATCTATGGAAGTACAATGTGATGCAAAAGGAAAATCAACAGAATAAAATGAAATTTTTGATGCAGTTTACTGAGTTTTGGCTCGTGGGCACCACATTCAGTCCTAGGGGGCTACCTGGTGCCCACGGGCACTGTGTTGTTGACCCCTGGTTTAGATCATATTCCTGCATTAGAGGAGCCTCATCAACATCCAGACCTTAATCCAAGTAAGTAAGTAAATCCTGTGGCAAGGCTTGAAAATTGATGTTCGCAGAACCTCCTCCTGCAATATGCCTAAAAAGCTGCGATTTCAATAAAAGTTTGTTCCAGAAAGTATTGACTCAGGCCTAAACACCAATAGACAAGGACTCTGAAGGTTATTTTATATTATTTGTAAAAAACATCAATTAAAAATGGAAAACCATGTGTCCTTTTCCTTTCATTTTAAGATCTTGCACTTTGTGCTTGCCTGTTGCATAAACTCCCAGTAAAACACTTTTGTAGTTTGTGGTGCTAATGAGAAGACACGTAAAAAATAATAATTAAATAAAAAAGAAAGCTATGAATTAGGGATGGATGATATAGAAAAAAGAATATCGATACAATAGAAATCATATCGATGGATATCAATAATTATCCAAAAATTAAAAACATATTTTAAGTGCAGCCCCGGCCATTTTATGCTTCTGCTTAGCGACCTATTTCTAAATAAAGAACACTGAATTCAAACACAACCCTTTATTCGACCACATTTTACCAAAACTGTACGTTTTAAAGAAAAAAAAGAACTCGTGCTCTCTGAACTCTTTAAAACTTGATGAAGGAGCGTTTCCTGGGTCTGCGTTGTGATTGGTCGGGAGGATGTAATAACTGGTATTAACCTACATGATACACTAGAATGGAAAATGAAATCTGTTCTTCTACTGAACTTTTTATTGAGCCCTTTTTTCCTATTGAACCACACGTCTATCGATCGATATGTATCGTTGTTGAATTATCGTCCAGCATCTACAAAGCCCTGGTTGAGGCTGTTATTATTATTACCTGCGTCCAAAGCAAATCACTGGAGCTTGAACCACAGTGTAGATTCGGATGGATTTCACTTTCATCAACTGCCTGAAATGGCACAAAGGAAATTTCAGACAGTGTATTAAGAAAAAAATAAAAAGCAGATCCAGATTAGAGATGAGTTTCACTTACAGACTCTTCCAGGTCTTCAGAGATTGACATTTTCTTGAGCAAGTGGTCCCAGCTGCTGGGTATGCTTTCTGCCACCTCAATGGCATCGTCATCTGATGACACTTTAATCAATAACCAAACATACACCAAAAAAAACAAAACAGTGAGCAACATAAACAACTTCTGTGATGCAGGCATTATGTATTGTTAACAGAGTGAAGGAACATGGTCTGATTTCTCTAGCCAGAGCTGCAGGGGGTGCACTGACAGAAATAAGTAAAGAACGAGTTAGCAGTGTGGTAGAGTAACTAGAAATGTGACAGAAAAGAACTTGGATGTGTTATTCATACAAGACACATCCATATATTAGAGTTCTGTTAGTTAGGACTACCAAAAATATTTGTATTTGCTAAAAAACAAAATAATGTGAGGCTGTTTTAGAGAATCCTTGGGTACAATTTCCAGATGCCTGAAGATGACCCGTTCAGCTCAATTCTGAGTATAAACCCTGTAGGAGAGCGCCGTCATTATGACATAGAAGAGCTGTGGGCAAGCTACTGTGAGAAGCTGGTCATACAGTTTAAAGACAAACTGGTCGTAACATTAAGGAAATGTATGTCAACTTCTGAATTTGAAGTAAAAAAAAAGCTCCAATCATTCCAGCATTTAGCAAACAGAAATTATTTTATAAACTAACTGACCTAAAGTAGAACATTTACAATGTGATTTAATGTCAGAATAAAGATTTTGACTTTATTTAGAATGTAAAATAAACATGTGTAAACGTTCTCTGAACAGAAAGTCTTAAAATCGTTCAGTAAAACAAACTCCAACATCTCATACTATTAGCTACAAGTTTTTCAGGTGAGCCTTTAAAAGTCTGTGCTCTCCTGAACTGACCTTGCTGCATCTCAGTCTCCTCCTCCTCCTTCTCCTCCTCCTTCTTCTCCTCCTCCTCTTCCACTGGAACGTCTGGATGTTTGAGACTCATAAAGAGCAGGTTCTGTAACTTTTCCACTGCAGACAGAAAAATAAACAAACACTTAATCTCTTCTCATTTAAAAGACATCATTTTAAAAGGTATAGTGGACGATCTTCTTTTACTTCAAGTTCCGGGGCAACCAATAGCTAATTGGTTGTCCCACATGCCAATCTTTGTGACGCACTCACCTAACGCCATATTTTTCAGACCATAAGGCGCACCGGATTATAAGGCGCATTAAATATTCTTCCCAAGTGTGTAATATCACTCCGCCCCTCCGCATAGACACCTTTCTTCCTGAAAGGGGGAGCTATCAGTCTCTGTCAGGAGGTAATGTAGTTGGACTACACTGCCCTGTTTCTAACATAAGGCCAAAATAAACGTAACTTTTATATTGAATTAACTTGGTTTATTGTTGCTAGCGCGTACTCCGGGCACGGGCAGCCTTACATGAATGTGCTTCTAGTTTAGACATTACAGTCAGGCAGTCTTGTAGACGGCTCAGGGCTCCGATCAGGCAGTGACACAGCGTACATTAATGCTCCGAATATCCATTGAGCGGAGCGGCTTCTTTGCTAACCAGAGTAATACTTACACATTTAAACAGATTTTTGAGCACATTGTATCACATAGAATCGGTCAGTAAGCACAACGATAATCATATACAAGACTCCCCATCAATTTTTGAGAAAATTTAAGGATTTTATGTGCACCTTATAGTCCGAAAAATACGGTAGTTTCCGCTTGCTGGCTGCGCACTTTCTAGTGTTTATGTATCCAGCAAGCTTCGGTCTCAGCTGTTCATTGTAGCTCCGCTGCTCTCACCGTTTACTTTGAAGACGGCTGAGAGTCACAAGAAGAAACTGTCTTACAAGTTTATGAGAAGGAAAGGAACGTCTCAGAAGAAACAAACAAGACCAGAGTGGACTTGAGACATTCTTTTACATGATCCCCCCCAAGGATTTTCAAAAAGCGATTTGGGGGTTTCTTACCTACATTTCCAGAAAAATCGTCCACTATACCTTTAACGGTATCATATAAGCTATCGTTTTTCCTTTCTGAACTTACCCTCGTCAATGGCCCCAGTCAACAAGGCCTCCCCCTGCTGGAGGTC
Source organism: Fundulus diaphanus (assembly GCA_037039145.1). Lineage (NCBI taxonomy): Eukaryota > Metazoa > Chordata > Actinopteri > Cyprinodontiformes > Fundulidae > Fundulus > Fundulus diaphanus. The sequence goes on along the minus strand of CM073133.1, from coordinate 21,296,620 downwards.
AGAAGCATCGCCCCGCAGAAGCAGCCCTTTGTAAGGGTTTTCCTCACCCACCACCTCATTATAAAGTGCCGCAAAGATCTGCTGCTTCTCTTCCAGACTTTGCTTTATCTGTTCGTCTCGCTGCTGCAGCAAAACTAAAAATCAGAACCAAACAGGACCTCTGTTAACCCATGGAACCTAAACACCTAGTCAGACTCCTATATAACATTTGAACTTAACAAAAAATGCTTTGGCTACAATCTTTTAAACGTTTTTTTTTTAGTTAAATAATAAACAAAAAAGATTGATGAAAATTTCACCACCAGGAAAATCTCTGAAAATAAAAAAAAAATGCTATCAGCTTAAAAACAAACTTCTGTGGGAAATTAGAAAAAGATGCCCTGCAATTTCACCTTTTAGATGTTCTGAAAAGGAAAAGTATGACCACAAACTTTACATGAAGTTTCCTACTCTTTAGGTAACACTTGACGACCTAATAAAACCAAAAAAAGAGCTAACTGGATCTTGTTCATTTATTTACTATTCTAATGATTGTTGCTGAGGTTCATCGGGTAATTAGATTTACATGATCTGAGTGCTCGACATAAATTCAGGGGTCTTACCTTGAAAATGTTGCAGTTTAGCAATCAATTTGCTGTGGATTTCATTTTCTCTGGAACTGAAACAGACATTTCACTGACATTTAGTTTAAAGCAACAAATAAGCAATAATTGTGTTTCCAAAACAAAAACACTTTAAATTTAACCTGAAATAACCTAATTTAGGTTATTCACATTTGCATTTCAGTGCCATGAATCTAAACCATAACTGTTATTTTGAATTGTTCAAACCTCATGTTAAACCTACTACTTATTCTTGAAAGGATTCTCACGATACAAAAATTTCACACTTGATACCGACACTAAGAATAACACTGGATGCCATTTTTGATTCAATGCACGGCAACAGTTTTTGAAGGAACAAGGTTCGTTGTAGTTCAGAGCAAAAATGACAACATCTTAACTTCCTCAGTCTTAAGTCGCTCTGAATAATCGCTTTGTGTTTGCCTTGTTGGCTAAAGAGGGTCACGTGTTTTTTTCTGAACGTCTTTGCCATGTTAGAGTTTAAAACTTCCAGCAGAATTTCATTGTTTTGGTCAGGTTAGCAGCTGCAGAGAGGGGAGGAGATGAAGGCTGAGTTATACTCGCCCGTCGGGTTGTCGCGCCATAGATGGTTATATTTGACCCAGACGTAGTTGCACTATTCGCAAAAAACACAGGGGGGGGCAGTACTCAATATAACCAGTGGAAATGCAGTAAAAAGGGAAGAAACAGTTGACGTCACACTAATGAAGAATAGTTGGAGTGTTTATGGCAAGTAAACAGAAATAAACGGAGGGCTAGAGACGTTGAACAAGACGGTATGTTTACCCGTTGCGTACAAAAAGACGTGAAGACGGGGAATACAATAAAGCTCATAGGGATCTTTTTTTAAATTAAAGGTTTAAAAAATCAAAACACTTTGCTTTACTAAATAAAGGCTGATGACTTTAAAATCTGTAAGCTCTTGATTTAGGATTGATTTATGCTGCAAGTGATGGAAAGAGAAATCAAAATCCTTGTTTGTGCCCATAAACCTGGCCAATAAACTCACCCCTGGTGAGTACGCCAGTATTTTGCATATGCTGTTTTCAGTCACAGAATAAGCAGCAACAACATAGCATTTAACTAAATTGTGCCGCTTGAAACACCTGTGCCGTATGACGTCAGTACAGGTAAACTTGCTCGCCGAGGGCTCCTTTGAATCCCCTCATTTTTACACCCTCGCTCCCTGTTCAGTGCGCCGACCACTTCCAGTCGGTCATCACGTCACAGAAGCACTGTGCTCACCTGTTTACAGCGTCACGTATGAGGTTCATCCAGGTTTGGCACTCCTCTTTGGAGCTTGAGTGGAGCTCATACATTTTTCCCAAGCCGGAGGCACATGCGCAGATAATGAACATGCCTTTTTCCTCGTGGGCCATTTCCCTGACAATGACTCTCTGCAGGTGGATCACTGGCGGGTTGGTATCCTAGACCAGACAACAATAGAAGCAACATTTTACAAGGACCTCAGTTTACATTGTGAAGTGTTCTGGATTATGATGCAGCGGATGTGAACACCTCAGATCGGACCTTTCACACACTTAATTGCTTCCACCCACCAATGCCTTCTAAAATATCTTCACCATGACTTTAGATCGGGAAAAATTAAGGTTTTAATGTGCAGAGAAAAAGTATTTGAGCCCTTACAGATTTTTTTTCTACTTTTCTTTCAAATAAATATTTCTGATATGGTCGGTGAGGCAGACACCCTTTCTACTTTTAAGACTAGGCTTAAAACTTTCCTTTTTGACAAAGCTTATAGTTAGAGTGACTTAGTTTACGCTGAGCTACCTCTATAGTTATGTTGCTATAGGCTGAGGCTGCTGGAGGACATCAGGGTCTATTTTTCTCACTCTGCTGAGTTCTCCTACTGTTCTCCAATTTGCATTACTTGTTGTTATTTAATCTTTTACTTTATTGTTCTCTGTCATTTCTTTTCTTCATAGCAGGTACACCTGGTCTGGCGTTCTGTTAGCTGTTACATGATTCAGGGAAGACACATCATCCGCTATTACCATATAACATAGAAAGGATTCCTGGATCAATGTGTGCTTCTGTGCTTGTTGTGTCTCTGCTCTGTCTTCTGTAACCTCCAGTCGGTCGAGGCAGATGACCGTTCATACTGAGCCTGGTTCTGCTGGAGGTCTTCCTTCCCGTTAAAGGGAGTGTTCCTCTCCACTGTCGCTTCATGCTTGCTCAGTATAAGGGATTGCTGCAAAGCCATCAACAATGCAGATGTCTACTGTGGCTCTACGCTCTTTCAGGAGGAGTGAATGCCGCTTGTCAAGACTCAATGCAATCTCCATGGTTTCCTTTTTTTTGACCAATCTGTATAATCTGATCCAATCTGTATAGTCTGATTGAATTTGACTTTGGAAAGTGCCTTGAGATGACATGTTTCATGAATTGGTCCTATATAAATTAAATTGAATAGAAAACATTTTAATAACAAACATAACCAGAATAAATGCAAAAAGCAGTTATTAAATTATAATTTATTTTATTAAGGTTAAAAAATCTATCCAAACCAGCCCTCGTTGTTAAAGGGTAACCCCCCCCCCCCCAACTCAACTATTTTTTGCCAATAAACTGTTAACATGGTTGTCTTATAGTACTGTCTACATATCATGGTCATTATTTTGACACATTAGTGCATATATATTTATGGTTTTGCCAAAAAGCTGTCTCTCTGCTGGCTCATCCTGAAACCCGCCTCCAATGCTCCACCTGAGCATTGCTCAGTCAATCAAGCTACCAGCTGCGCCCCCCACCCCCACCCCCACCACCCCACCGTTCTGGTTGCCTTGGACTCACCAGGGGGGAAAACACAAACTTCTGATCTTTCTCTTGTAACAGGAGGAGCATGTCGGAAACCAGCACAGCATAGATTTCTGCCAGGGGAAAGAGAACAGCTTAGCATAAAAACTGAGCAGATTCAGAAAGCGCCGCAAGCCACGGCAAGTTTCAGGAACGGCTTCTTTGCATTTTATTCTAATATGTAACATTTTAAACACACTCTACAAGCTACCTAGCAGAAAAGCAAACATACACACACATTTTATTTCTACATAACCCACTTAGAGTAACAGAGTTATTGATAATTAATAGAGATAATTAGAAGCTCAGTGTGACGCAGAGACAGATGCCAGATGCCATCACAGACCTTTCTGCTTGCCAGAGGACTTCCAGGTGAGGGCTCCTTCATGCAGCAGCATCTTGTTGCCCTGGATCAGTTCCTCTTTGCGGAACAACCGGCCTTTATCGACCTCGATCGGACCCTTCATCTCCAGCCGATAACTGATCTCTCTGATGCGAGCAGTCTTCTCACACTCCCTCACATAGGAGTTCACGTAGCAGAGGGTGTTCTTGATCAGCTCCAGAGCTTTCTCCAGACTCCTACACTCCTCTGTGTCGGCTGTAGGAAGCACAAAATAAGTCGCCAACTAATTTAAAGGTCAAATTAAAAGAAACAAAAATTCTATAAAAGATGCACCGATCAGAATTTCGTGTCCCATTTCTGATGTTTAGTGGGAAGCTTGGAAAACAAATACCAGGTTTAGCCAATTCTGGTTCCTCTCTAGGGAATTAAATTAAAAGCCTACATAGAAACAGCAGTAAAAATAATTTTTTCAAGCCTTTTCTGCTGATTTTATTTTAAGTAAAATTATCTATAATGGCAAATTTCCAGCATTCTTCACACCATAACAGGATGCACACCAAAGAATGTTGTTGTCCGTCTGCTCTGGTAACGCTATGACTGGCATGTCTACTGATCCAAAAAAATAAAAACCTGATTTCTGAGTTTCGGGCCGACCAGACAATTTATGCTCAGGTCTGATCGAGCTGATTTGCCTCCATTTCCAGCTAGCAGTGAATTTGTCAGTGTAGCTCTGGTTTCTACAAAGACTGGAAGCCTGAATGTGAACTAGGAGCTTTGAGAGAGGCAGGTGAAGTGAAGGAAAGGAGCTTCTTTACCGTCCGTGTTCTGGATGATCCGTTCCAACAGAACGGGATATTTAGTGATGCGTTGAGTCACCAGCAGGAAACATTCAGGAACTGTTAATCTTCGCACCAGAGGCAGCTGATCAACTTTCTGTGAACGACAAAAAATGTTTCATCTGTTTTTAACCAACCCCAAAATGAGCTTTTATGCAATGTGTTCATAACTGTACTCGCCGACCTCTCCTTGAGCTTCTTGACTCATAAAGACGTTGCTTACTGTAAGCACCATAAGTCTAACCTGTGTCAATCCTACGTTTTATGTAACTACTTTAAAACCTGTATTTTTCTTTCCTAATGTCAGCTCGCCCTCTCCAGACTCCCCTCTGACCTCACTACATTTCAAACAAACAAATACAATCAAATCCCACTTTTCAAATAGAAGAAGCTTTTCAAAGAAGCCAAATGTCCTCGTTTCTGGAAAAAAAACAAAAGACAGAAGGTTGCAGAATACTTACTCTAATCAGAATCTGCAGCTTCTTGTTGTTCTGTGTCTGTTCTTTGTAGAACTGGACCACTTCGCTGTGATGGCTGCAAAAATAGCTGTAAGCCTCCATCATCTGTTCTCCCAGATTACCTGAAAACTGCCACAACAAAGAGAGTTTACCGATGCCGTCTTGAACTTTGAATTTACAGCAAACGGAAAATATCACATAGGCGCCACAAGAAACCCTCAGCACGTTTTATTTATGACAGAAGACGGAGCAGCTCACACTTGGTCCACCTAGAAAACACGGTCTCATCTGGTCTAACACATGCTCAGAGCTCTTTGCATGTTACACAGGCAGAACAAACAGCCACTGGAAATGTAAGTACCAGCAAAACGTTTAGATTTGCCCTTCACCAGAGTGATTTGAGGCTGACATATGAGGTTAGTGTCCTTACATCTAGGTTGTTTCTTTAGGAAAACCATGTAGTGTATTAATACAAAGGCAAAACCCTGATATCATGATCATAAAGACTTGGTGAGTCACCAAAATTTAATTATGGTAACATAATGACCAAAAGGATTCTTGATTCTCGATGAGAGTGAAGCTGCTCCGGTTACGTGACCATAAACCTCACAAACTAATAAAACTCGCATGAATTTCAACCGCCTGTCAGTAAAAAACAAACAGAGGCTACCATTACTACCATGTTATCTGATATTAGATCAGAATGTTTGAGGTTTTGAAGGCACTGATGAACTTTGCCAACTAGATGGGGTCATGGAGATGGAACATTATGAGGAAACATTGAAGAAACATCTCAAGACGTCAGCCGGAAAGTTAAAGTTTGGGCTCAAATGGGTCTTTGAAGTAAACGATGACTCTATGGTGCGTTCACACCGCACGCGGTGTCTGCGCAATTTCCGCCTGCACCGCACGGCGTTGGCCGCTGTGCCAGCTTCACCGCGTCATCGAATAGGAGAAGCTTATATCCTCTTGTCTGTTCAACTCAACAGGGCGGACCGGGATTTTACCAAGCCAGTCATGGTGCTAGATTTAATGGGGAAAACCGAACAACGGCGCCGGCATCCCTGGGTCCACCACATCCTCCAGAAATGCTCTCAGTTCGGGGAGTACAGAAGCCACGGCTGGATCGGTCGCTTCCCGTTGTGCCGTTGTCTGTCCAGGATCTAAAACCTTTATCCCGCTTCGGGGACCGATCACCCGTACGACAGCTGTAAGGACAGCGGGCGATCAGGGAAAGTGGGCGGGCAGAGAGGGGCCGCCGTGGAGCTCAGACAGAGGCAGCGAGAGCAGAGCAAGAGACCGACAGGCAGAGCACCCGACCCGCTAAAGAAGCGGCGGCTGGCCCGGCCAGTTCTGGAGATACAAGAGGAAACCGGTTGATGAATGATTTGACAGTCCTTTTAGGGGCTAAAATAAAAGTCTTTTTCAAAGCCATCTACAAACTTTCAGCGTAATGGGCCGTTACGATGAAACACGCTGGATATTTATCCTCCCAGGTATGTTCCATGTTATTTAGCCGGTTGTGGACCCAGCTGTGTAATTTAATAAATTGGTTTACCAGATTAAATGTCAGTTTTTAGTCCTGGATTGTGTGAAACAAATGTCTAAAATGCATATATAGTCCGGTGCGCCTTATATGGTTTTTTTCCCCCTCTTTATGATGCGTTTTTTTGACTGATGCGACTTAGGCTACGTTCACACTGCAGCCTGAAGTGACCCAATTCCGATTTTTGTGCCCATATGCGACCTGTATCTGACCTTTAATGACAGTCTGAACGACACAGATCGGATTTTTTCAAATGCAACCCAGGCCACTTGGATATGTGGTCCTGAATCCGATACGTGTCTGATCTTTTCAAATGCGACCTGTGTCTGTACGGCCAGGTCGCATTTATCTGACCTACACGTCACTGATACTCGACAAACGTCACTAATCTGCGTCCTGCTATGCAGAAGCGGGAAGAAAAACTACACTTTTGGACAACAATGAGGAGAGCAGCCAATGGAGAGAAAGCTCCGGTTAGAAAATAAATTAAAGATCGCAAAATGCGCAGCAGCATTATAATCCATGTTTACTTCCGCAATAACACTGAGCACGCTTGCTACATGTGACGTCATCACGTCCTCAACTGCTCACGCGAGACACTTCAGTTGTATGAATTCAGTTCACACAGGAGATCACATACAAGTTGCATATATTTGGAAATGTGAACAATCACGCAAAAAAAAAAAAAAAATCGGAATTGAGCATCAAGGCCTGCAGTGTGAACGTAGCCTTATAATCCGGAGCAACTTGTAGTCGGTAAGTGTATAAAGCAATCACACCTATTGTGTCGTGTAAAAAAATTGTATAATCTGACCCAGTCTGTATAATATGATTGAGCTTGACTTTGTAAAGTGCCTCGAGATGACATGTTTCATGAATTGGCGCTATATAAATAAAATTGAATTAAAATGTTTCAGACATACCACAAACCCCCATCGGCACTTTGTGTTTTGTAAGCAGCACATGCACAGAATAATCTAAGGGTGGAATTGAATAAGCAAGTAGAAACAGCATGGAACCGCCAAGTAGTAAAAAGCATGGTCAGACCATAAAGAGAATACATTGTGTACTAATTACAGCTAATAGACCAACTTGTTCTTTTGCTTGGAGGATATTGGTGTCTTCTTCACTTCCATAAGAAAATCTCCACGACCGCTCCTTTAAACTAACCTGATTGATGAGGATATCCCCCAGCTGTGTGATGTAGTAGTTGTTTGGGTTTTCCTCGTCCTGGCTCTCCTTTTGCCGCCATTTGAGGGAGTTGAGGAATAGCTGGTGGAGGCTGAGCAGAACCTCCACGCCAGGGAAGAGCTTCTCCATCCAAGCTTCGTCTACGAGTTGAGACTGCTTCAGCTCGTACCCGTAGATGTGGAAGAGGATCTTTATGACCCGAACGTGGTGCATCTCAGTCTGGATCAACTCTAGGGAATCGTCAGAGGGATTAGGCGACTGATGTTTACAAAACTATTCAGCCTGAAGCTGGTGATGGAGGAAGACAGAAATGTATTTCTGTACAGCATGTCGTCTAAAATGACACTTGGTTATTGCAAATGCAGGATCATTTGAGGGTAACGAACGAGGCGGTTTGACAGGCGATCGCTTCCAGGAAGAGTAAGACACGCCCCGCTTTACACATTCAGGCTCGACTTCTGTTTCAGCGTACCGTAGATGACGTCCTGCCTTTTAACAGCTTCTTTGTTCAGGGACATCAAGTAGTTCTGGTCCACAGCCACGCTCCAGGACTCCGCCTCCAGGCCGCGGCTGTCTCGCTCAAGATCAGCTCGCAGCTGAGCATAGTGGGAGTCTGGTGAGACACGCAGACAGAGCAAGCAAACATAGGTCATGTGGTCAGGGTGGGGCGTCAGAGTGGGACGTTTTTAACGATTTTCTAGACGTACAAGTGGGTCAATTTATGGCGTACAAAAGGTTTAGGGAACCAAAACTGCATAAATTCATAATTTGTTGTAGGAGCAAGAAACATTTTGAAAGCAAAAATTTTCTTTTTTTTAAGACATACACTTTCCTTTCCAAATGTTACAGTAGCATAATGAATGTTTATTTGAAGAAAATGTCATTTCTTTTAGGTTTAATGACATAAATTCACACCAAAGCAAAAAAAAATGCAGAAAAATCAACTCTTTTAATGGTAAATTATATATATATATATATATAAATATATATATATATATATATATATATATATATATATATATATATATATATATATATATATATATTTTTTTTTTTTTTTAAGTTTGAAGGCATACATATCAACATCGAAAAGAGAAAAACATCGCCTTCAAAAACAATGACAATTCTTTAAAATAATTATTTCTTTTTAGATTGAGAGAACAGGAACGTACGTCTGTGGTAGAGAAGGAAGTGAAATCCGAATGTGGTGAGAATATTCAAACTTTCTTTAAAGTTGAAAAACTTCAATTATCTACAGATAACAATGCTCCAAAATTATATTTATTAAAATAAGGTAACATAACTTTTAAAACCTATTATTCTAGGCCAATTCCTTGGGCATTAAACTTGCTTCCAATCTTCATTTTTGCCATCCTGTTAGCTTCAGCTATCTTGCTGAAGCCATTTTAATAACGGCTAAGTCAGTCTTTCACCAGCCCCCCCCCCCCCCCCCCCCCCCCGGTGGCGACCAACTGACCTTCTAGGTTGATCGGCTCGGCCAAGGAAGAAGTCAGTGATGCAATGTCATCGGTGGAAAGCCTCAACCGCTGGCCTTCAGGCTCGTCCATCTGAAGCGTGCCGGGTCTAGCTGGTATGTGATGAGATAAGAGCCGTCAGCTAAATTAAAAAATGGATACCAGCGCAAAAACATGCCAAGAGAGGAGGAGGGGGGGGGGCTTCTTGCTTCTGCCGCTGGGGTTCAGTACCACTGCATTGTGTAAACTTTTTTTTTTGTGTGTCAAACATCGTAAAACCCATCATGTGAAATGGAAAGAAGGTGACTCAGGATCAGTCGTTCTGGACAACGCATCGCTCCCCCGGCCCAGAATAAACGTGGAAAAACACAAGCTGCTGGATCCTGACAGGAAGATTTTAGAAGAACTGATTTTTTTTTTTTTTTTTTTTTACCAACCTCAAGCTCGCTGATCTGAATGAAGAGGAAGCCGGTGAAGAGTTGGGTTTTTGGGGAGGATGACAGTCATACCTGGTCCATCGAAACGGCCTGGCCGGCCACTAGAAGGCGGGGGGCAAATACTTTCCTGAGAGCTGAGAGACAAAAAAAACCCAACAAAAACGAACTGTGAGCAACACAGGGAGAAAGACAAATACCGAAAGTAAACTAGTCAGGACACCATTTTTGCAACATTTAAACATGAAACTTAAACATTTAAAACTTACAGTGTAATGTTTCAGCCAATCAATGCAAAAAAATCCACGTGATTCAGATGAATATCAACATTTAGAAAGGGTTTAATGCGTCACACAAAGAACTATGCATGTCATTATGTTTTCTGAGATCATGTCACTTTAAAATCTTTACATACAGCAGTAAAAATCCTCCCTCCCCCCGCCCTGTGACACTTTTAAACAAGATAAACTATGCGAACGGAAAAACAGGGAGTGTGAGCGGAGAATGAAACGAGCCACAGCAGAAAGACTCGAGTCTCATTTGAGGGAAACCGGTTTGCCAGACTCCGACTCCACGACTCAAGTCAGACCAGCTGAAAGGAGAAAAATACACCGAGGAGCAGAGTTGACCTGTGGGAGCATGTTGCAGCTGAATAGCATCCGAGTACAGCAGCGATTAGAGAAATGTGCTTAAACATGTGCTGGTCCTACACTGAGAAAACACTGATGAGGGGGTTTGTTTTTATCTGAACTCAGACCTGCATCCCTGCCCATTTTTTAAGGCTCAAAAACAATAAATAAATAAGCAATCATTGAAGATCATCCTTGCTTTTAACCGATTTCAACTCATAATGACTCACCGCTCTCATGTGGATGTTTGCTTTTCTCCTTTCTTCACAAGCTTTCCACAGTTGAACTGAAAAAAAAAGAAAAAAAAGAAGAAACAATGGTATGAAAAACATTTGAAATAAATTAAAGGTCTGGAGCAAATTATAGAAAACAGAAGTGAAATTGAAAATTCAATCACAAGCGGAGTTTGTATGTGTATTGTGCGTACATGTCGACAGCTGAACGAAGGCGTCAACGAAAATGTTCAAATGCTGTTTGTTAGGTTTTAAGCTTCCTATTCTCAGGGAGTTTATTCAGGAAAAGAAGTAGCTGTGCAAAGCCGGACACGCCTAGAATGCACACCACAGTGGGACCAATGTACACTACTGGTGACCTCTCTGGTGACAGCGCTTCTCAGGCTACTTCTCACGTTTCCCAAGTCCCACCGTTCTGAAATTTTTAACCGAAAAAACAAACAAACAAACAAAAAAAAAAACACAGTCTTGGTTGAAAGATGCAGAGTAATCATGTGCTCCATTTTAAATCAAACGTTGAAAGCTTGTTGGAAAAAAATGAGCAGAAAGGTTTATCGCTGGCTCCCAAACTTGTAATCTAGCCTTTTTATTTAGGACTTGGAGACGGCTTGAGTCTCAAAACCCCCGTTTATTTTCCCCTTATGATAATTGGGATCTTAAATCTTTCACACGTGCACACAGAACTTTACAACCTCAGTGAATGAAAACGTCTCTGCGGTGTTTTAAAAGAAGCAAAAAGCAGAAAAAATGACACTGTTTTTGGACCAAGCTAACAGTGGTTAGCGCAGTTGTCATGCAGCAAGAAGGTCCTGGGTTCAAGTCCTACTCTTGCCCTCGGTCTTTCTGCATGGAGTTTGCATGTTCTCCCTGTGCATGCGTGGATTCTCTCCAGGTCCTCCGGCTTCCTCCCACAGTCCAAAAACATGACTGTTAGGTTTATTGGCCTCTCTAAATTCTCTTTAGGTGTGAGTGTGTGTGAGTTGTTCTGTCTGTCTCTGTGTTGCCCTGCTATAGACTGGTGACCTGTCCAGGTTGTACCCCGCCTCTCGCCCATTGACAGCTGGAGATAGACACCAGCACCCCTGGCAACCCCACAAGGGATAGACGTGTTAGAAAATGGATGGATGGTTTAATGTAATAAGGGGAATAAATACTGAATCTGATTTTATGTGAAAAAGTAACAGCTGCCTATAACTACTAACCGGTTGCTCCATCCTCCACATCAATGGTTGCCTTCAAGAGTTTATCATTTCTGGCAATAAGTCTTTTACGTCACTGTAAAATTACAGAATTGTTTGAATTCATCCATATTGGAGCATTTCGAGAATGAAGGCCCTGTTTAGGTAACCTTGTCTGCAAAATGAATTTTTGTGGTATTTGTTCGTTCACAAACACACAAGAATCCATCTTGTACCGCTCCGGCTTCAGCCATTTGGGTTCCGAACCAAAAACGTTTCGGCCCAATCACGTTGCGGTATTCTGGTTTAAGGTGGGACGTACAGTTGTGACAAAATCATGTGCTGCTGAGGCCACAGCCGCACCAAAATAAACATGGCACCGCTGGAGGACACACGCGTAGCTGCTGCTATCGCATCTGTTAAGTCAGAATCTTCTTCGAAAGAACAGCAAAAAGTGCCTTGACTAGCTTACAGTCTTGTGGTCTCTCATGGCATCTGCTGCTTACATTTTAATTTGATACCTTGATTGGCTAAAACCAATCTTTGGTAGACGGGCACTAGGTGACGCTTCGCCCCAATCAGGTCAGAGAGTTCTGCTGAATGTCCCTCCTATCCCCAAACGGATTCAATGGGAGCAGTCCCAGATTGATAATGTGCAGAACGGAGAGTGCTACACATCATAAATCTGGCTGGCCAGATTACCGTTTAAGCATCAAAGATCAGATGTAATTTATTTAGTTTGTTTTTAAGTCCCCAAGAGGTGGACTTGCAGCTGCACTTTGGATCACCGTCTTGCAGCGTAACACAAGTGCAGCTCATGGACTGATGCCCGGGTATTGTCCTTCAGGATTTTCTCCTGCAGGACAAAAGGTCATGGCTCCATCAGGTACGCCAGCTTTTCCAGTTGGTTCGGTCATCAGCATGATGTTCTTCTGAACAGGGTTGTCACGATACTAAAATTTCAAACTCGATATCAATACCCCGGAAAATATTCAATACTCAATACCATTTTCAATACCACAGGGATTTAAGAAAAAAAAATTACAAAAATATTTTAGATTTTAAATATTTTAATTTCTCCACAGAATTACTGACGCTAGTTAAATAAGTGTGCAGATAAATGCTAAATAAATAACCCAAATATAACACATGCCTAGTAGCATGCTAGCCACAGCTAATCACACAACATTTATGCGCACCACCGCTCCGGCTAACATCCGTAATACATTTAATGTATTATTTTAAATTATGAACGGAAACTTTAATTTATTAACCTGTCAGAATTCATCATGAAGACCAGGGTGTCGCTCCTTGACATGTTTGGCCAGGTTTGTTAAGCTGCTTGACTGCACACAGGCTTATAAAGATATTTGGGTTTCCCTTCTTCGTTTGCCACATATGGAAAATATTTAGTATCGATACCATGCCAAATTAGCATTGTATCCGGATACAACGTTTGAGTATCGATACTTTTGACAACCCTGCTTCAGAAACGGTTTTCCGGTGCTCAGCAGTAGTTTTGGCCTTGGAACTCTCCCATGGATGCCATGTTTGCCCCGTCTGTTTCTTCTAGTTCGACACCGACCATAACTGAGGACGTTGAGGCCTACAGTGCTCTAGATGTCGTTCTACGTTCTTTTGTGACAACCTAGACAAGTTTTCGATGTGCTCGTATAATTAATTCTTGTAAGCCGGCCATTGCTGGAAGGTTTGCCATGTTTTTCCACATATATATAAAACCTCTCACTGCGTCTCAGTGGCTTCGTAACCCTTTCAGGCTGCTTTGTTCATTTTCAGTTAGAACGTGTTGCTTTTTGAGACCTTTTAGCCTACTTCATGATGTCAGACAGGTTCTGTTTAAGTGATCCCCCCTCACCGTTCTAGCAGTTAAATATGGGTAGTGAGAACTAACAACGACAAAAATGTGGTTAATCACTGTTAATTCATGACTTAACGCAGGTGTGGGGTGGGACCTGTGTTTTCAGCCAAGACCAGGTTCATTTGATTGGGTTTTTTTCTCTAATAAACAAAATCATCATTTGAAAACTGTTCTTTCTCAGATTGTCAAAGTCTGATATTAAACGTTGATGCTTTGAAACCTTTAAGTGTGACATTCTGATGTTTATTGGTTCTTTGAATGGATCAGGAAAGTAGTTATTTTGGGTTTAAAGGCATTCTCAGACCCTAGTTCTGACTTCAGAGGTGAATGAAATGCTGCATAAGAAGCATCTTTGCGTGGTTCCTCACAGTTTGAACTTGGGTTTCTTAAAATAATGGTTTGAGAAGTTTCTGAAGAAGCAAAAGTGAAATTTCTTGAGCCATTCTTTGTTTAAGCAGTGGGTGCTTATTAGCTCTACAATATTCTCCATATTTACCTCATAATTCATGTAATCTTCTTCTAAAGACAACTAAAGGCAGCCCAACTATAACTAGTACAACAGTGTGAAAACCAAGTCTCCGGGTTAATGTTTGTAGAACATTACTCGAAATAATCTTGTTAAAATTGCGGTCAATTGAAATCTCAGACAGGTTATAAATGTGGTCAACCCAAAACTTTCATGGCAAAACTGTGCTGCTCAAAGATTTGATTGTTCAAGGTCTTTAAAGTTCAAGCAAACTGAAGAGAGACGCAACGACATTTTTCATAGTCACCTCTAAAACTGTCTTATGATCCTTTGAAGAAATGCTGCACCGTCTCCAACAGCAAAGCATTGATCCATGTCCTGATGCTGAGGGCAGTGCATGCACACATGGGGGCTTTCTCAGGGTTAGATTACAAAGAAGAACCACACATCTTTGCACTTCCAGGTGACTGAGCTCGTCTTCCTGCAGTATCATTTTGTATCTTTAAAAAGCATCCCTCCAAGCGCCATGCTAAGTACGTCTACGTTTAGTTCAGTCCCTTGTTGTCACTGACAGCCACACCTCGCACGACTCACCCAAACTGGGTGGAGAAGGAGCGAAGGAGCATGAAATACGGGTCATACCCCGCAAACGGAAAAACAGGACCAGCGAGTCGACCGAGTCTCCTGCAGACGACGGACAGATGAGAGAAGGAAAAAAGAAAACATACGCAAGAAAACATGCCGTTAGCTCAGGGGTGTCACACTACAGTCCTTGAGGGCCGGTGTCCTGCCACTTTTGTGTGTATGGCTGCATACTGAGGAGCTAATTCAGCCATTTGATTCAGGTGTGTTGGACCAGGGACACATCTAAAGGTTCCAGGACACCGGCCCCCGAAGAGTTTGACACCCCTGTGTTAGCTCAACGTAGTTTCACTAACAGCGGTCATGGTAGA
The DNA here is from genome assembly GCA_037039145.1 of Fundulus diaphanus. Lineage (NCBI taxonomy): Eukaryota > Metazoa > Chordata > Actinopteri > Cyprinodontiformes > Fundulidae > Fundulus > Fundulus diaphanus. The sequence continues at coordinate 21,281,559 of CM073133.1, read as the reverse complement.
CGAACGAGTGTATGAGAGTGAAGTCAAGTTCTGTCACATATACCCTGTTTACACTACCCTTTTTTAACTGAGCCGAGACCAGTTTGAGCTCGGTAACCGAGATAACTATCGAGTGTAAATGGAACGCAAACTGAACTGAACCGAGCCAGACACAACCGGACCGCGCTAAATGCAGACCAGTTCCAGACGTGGGTTCGGCTCGGTTTTTCTTTAGCCCGGTTATCTGATAACGAAGAGCGCATGAGCAGACCGCCTCATCTCCGTGCGGTCAGCTGACATTTCATCCATCCATAAAAATACTAGCTTCCCTACCGTGCCACAGGGTTTCCAGTGATGATTCTGCTTAGCAGTGTGATGAACCTCAGCGTCTGTCATTGTTTCCTGTAAATCCTTATTAGACGATCGTTTGTCTTATTCACTTCCCAAAAGTAAATTCACCAAAAGTTGCCGTCTTCGCCTGACTCTCCGCAAACAACGACGTATCACCAAGCATAACTGCCTGAATGTTACAGGCGCCGCCATTTTGATTTGCTTGGTGCCGCCTTCAATCCCAGAGAGCAGTAGTGCCGCAGATCGTCACTAGGAGGTGAGGAAACCAAGGAACCGAGATAGCGTGAAGTGTAAACGGTCGTCAGAACGAGGCTCGGCTTGGTTAACTGATCCAAGCTCGGACTGAGCTCGGCACGGATCGGTTTAACAAGGGTAGTGTAAATGGGGCAGAAAAAACCTGAATAATTGCCATATAAGAATAGAAAAATGAAATAACAGAAAACTAAAAGGTGGCGCTAAACTGGATAAACGGTCTGACTGCCTAAAACACACAACTTTCCTATAAGAATCTCAAAGAACCAGAAGCTGACTCCTTGACCAATCCTGAATGCTAATTAGCATATAAATCAGACATCGCATAGAAAAATAGGAATGGGGGGGGGGGGGCCTGAAAATGAAGCGATCCGATCAGTGATGACAATCAGTGTAAACCCTGAGAAAACACATTGATCTGTGTTTTCTCTCCATCACAGCATGCTAACGAGGAGGAATCGCGTAAAAACTGTAACAATACATCAATCCACATCAATACATCGATTAAACACTTAACGATACAATTACATAGACGCAAAATGAAAACATCGATCCTCATCGTCGTCTTTAAAGGAGAAGTCCGGTCAAAATCAGAATTCAAACTACTGAAAGTACTTTAAATATAAAACTATTACATACTGTGCAATAAATTATACGTTTTTTTAATTAAGAATTATTTTAATTTAATCGTGTTTATGTGGCGAAATCCATCTTGGTCAACAATAGTACTGTCACCTCCCATTTTGTGACATCACGAAGCGGACCCTGTTGAGCAAGCGACACTGCCGCACTACAGCCGACAGCAGAAATATCCCTCCGCCTCAAAACGCAAAACAGAAACAGTCCGCGGACGGTGAGGGGAAACCCCATAACCCCCGTCCGCGGACGGGAAACCCCCAATAAACAGTCCGCGGAGGGTTCGGGAAAAAAAAAAAAAAAAAAAAACACTGCTGCTACCGCGCGCGAGAGCTGCAGTGGACGGCAGAGGCTTTGTTTCCCTCGCTTGCGTCTGAAGCCCTGAATTAGGCTGATGCACGGGGAAAAACATTGCAAAACAGTTGTGGTGGTCTGCACATTAGGCTAAAGACTAAAACACACAGACCAGCTCTGCCCAGACGATGGACAAAATAATAAGGCACATCACATGTGATATCCCTCCGCCCCTCTGGTCGGTAACCAAATATCCCCGCAAATTCTAAATTATAAAAAATAATAACCTACCGAAAATCCTCGCTCTCAATTCATGTTCAAAACATTCTTCTTTGAAATAGTCGCTGCATATGACGTGTTTTTTCTCTGGCCAGAAGTTAGATGGCAAATCCGCTCTCTTCTAGTTGGCAATCCAGCGACGTGCCCGTGGTGGCTCATGAATCGGAAGGGTGAAATAAGCAATGTTTTTCCACTTTTACCAGTTGTGTTGGAACATCCTACGGACATGCACGTGGGCATTGTTGCTTCAACAATAGCTCTCGTGAATTTCAATGGTGAAGTCCTCTGGAAAATGCGAAAAAATGCTGATGATCGCAGCTGTGCAGCTGTGTTCCAGACTGTCAAATCTGCAAGCATAACGTCAATCCAAACAAATCGATACGACATCGTATCGTGATAAAGCTGCTGATTTACACCCCAAGTAAACACATGATGTTACTAAAAAAAAAAAACGAACCTTAAAAGAAAATACTCCAGCCGAACCATAACGGGCGTTCGCCGTTCATAGAAACATACGCCAAGATGGACTTTACGACGCTACGTGAGAAAAAGGGAACCTAAAATATGTTAAACGGAGATGAGAAAAATAATTAGGGATGATGATTGATGAACGTTTGATGAATGTAATTCAAAACATCCTCGTGTTGTTAAAGAAAGCCCTGCCTGGAAGAATATATTCTGATATTTCACCACACTGTCAGGGTTTTAATGTAGACCCTTACAAACATATATTGTGGTTTAGATATACCGGGATAAAGTAAGGTATTATATTTTAATTATTTCACAGAAGACATCTCTTTAAACAACAAGTATTTCCTCAGGAAAAATGCACACTCAGCACCCTTGGGACCCAAAGAGGTTATACATTTCCTTTTTTTAAAAGGAAATGTATAACTCTGTTCATAAACCGTAGGATAAGGGCTAAAAAAAAAGAAATGTGTTGGGGGAAACAGGAGAAATGGATAGTGTTAACAGGAAAACAGGAAAATGAATAAACTCCAAAAGGAAAGTACATTAAATAATGACACCACTCCAGAGCGTTCACATCGTTTCTTTTTTACATCAACCTAACCCCGTAACTGGAAGCTTTTGTGAAGAGAAACGCTAATTTGTAGTTTTCCAGAGTCGTCTGAAAGAATCCAGAAAAGAGCAGGAGGATTTGTATATTTTCACAGCTGTTTTTTCTTTTCTTTTTTTTGGTTTTTGTTTAACAACCTTAAGCGCAGATGAGCCTCCAACATTACGAGATCAGCGGCTCAACGGTTACATCATCCTCTCTTTCTGCTGCCGTCACCGTCAGCAGCCTTGACCGCGGTTTACTTATTAACCTCTAGATAAATGAACGAACACGTGGTTCGATCTGTGGCCTTAAAGGCGGCGGACGCATAACGTCAGCGCACATCCGTGAGTGTCCAGAGCTAACGGCGTCTATCTATCTGCAGCCTCTCAGCTCAAAAAGACAACAGAACCTTAAACTTTTCTTAGAAAAAAAAATGCAACAAACAGGTACAGACACAAACTAAACAAGCGAGAAGATTAAATATTAAGGCTTATTTGAATAAATCCTGTTCAGTTGTGGCTCCAGAGCTGACGAAGACTCCGGGATAAGCGTTGAAACGTATGGGAATGTGCACAGGCGTCTTCTCCTCCGTTCATTTGTTTTTCTATCAGTTTATCCTGTTCAGACTTGTGATGGAGCTACAGCCTGAGGCGGCAGCCAAACCATTTGGATCCCATGGCCATCAACAGTCAGGGACGCCTATATTTAATTTAGCTCTACTTTCATTTAACAGTTTAACATTGCTTAACCAAAAAACAAAAAAAAAAATATATATGAAAACTTTAATAGAGAAACTAAAGAGGGATTCTATCAATTTAAAAACAGCTACATTAACAGTGATTAGCATGACAAAACCCAACATGCACGCTTTTGACTGTGGAGGAAAAATAAATGAATCCATCTTTAAAAAAATAAAAAATGTGCCACCAAAAGAGGCAAAATCCTAACATACACACCTTCACAGCCAAGCTCTGAATCATGCAGGACCTTTGTTGTTGTGCAGCCACAGTCCTAACCACCTCACTAGCACGGCAAATTGCACAGAAACAAAAAAGGTGAAACAACAGCCGCCAAATACTCCAGACTGGTATGCAAAGCGGTAATCTGGTCCCTTTGTAGTGGTAAAAGTGCTGCTGCACTAAAAGCTGCCGGCGTGGCAGCGTCCTTCCATACGCTCACTGGGTGATTTCCAGAGGTACGATCGCACTTATAATCAGGGGGGAATAAATGTTTTTACCCCTAAATGTTCAGAATAAGGGCACCGCAGCGTTATCGGTGAGCAGGATGTTCGCCTGGAGGATTGCAGCACAAATCTCAGCCGGGATGCCATTTAACTTTGGAGGTGAGGATGTTTTAACGTTCGCAGAAGGGCAGCCATGTTGGATTTCAGGTCAAGGGCTTCCAGCTTTTCCAGTAAAACATGGAAATCCCAACTTCAGAGTCCGAACTGAACACAATATTCAGTCTGTAACAAAGTCAGCGGGATGTACTTAGAGTGGTGTCCCGGCTCACTGCTATTAATAATACGAAGAGTTTAAAGCCCAAAAAGGAGATGTTAACAAACAGATATTATCCATTAGCTTAAACGAGACACACACACAGGAATGCAGTTAGTCACTCCAACTTTCTCTGTGTTTCATATACACTGCAATCATATTGGATTTTGAGAATGGCACTGCTGATATTTTCCATCTCAAAACTCTTGCTTTTGCAGCGCGGACTGGAAACCTGAGCATCTTGCTTAATGTGTAGCTTTGGAACTTCTAAGGAACTAAAGTAAGTGTTCCTCTCTGAAATAAATGCGATCATCTATAAAATGAAGAGCTTGTGTTTTTCCTTACAGGACACAACTAAGGATGACGCGGCGCATTGTGCTAAAGCAATCATACGCCTTCAACTTTTTCACATTTTGTCACTTTGCAACCTCAGACTGTACATGTGAGTAAGAAAAAGAAAAAGAAGGTTTCTACTCCTTTTAGACAAAAACTGCTAAGAGAGAGGTGTAGATTGCTGAGTAACTACTTTTAGACCCACTTTCACTGCAATTACAGGTGCAAGTCAATTGGGGCGTGTCTGCGCCAGCTCCGAATATCGACAGTTTGACTTTCCTGTTTCTTTGCAAAATAGGTAAAATAAACTCATAATGAACAGAGAACATCTCTGAACATTCATTTTTTTAAAGCTTGCCACACGAACTCATCTGGATTTAGGCCGAGACTTCGACTGAGCCGTTCTAACACGCAAATCCGCCTTGATCTGAACCCTAAACCGTGCTGTGTTTAGGGTTGAAGTCTTGATTGGAGGTGAACTTCCACCTTAGTCCTCTGCCATATAGAATTTGGGTTGCGTCCAATTATGTGTTTTTTTTTTTTCAATCAACAGTGATGAGTTTAACTACACCTACGGAAGAAAAGTATGACCACAGCATGATGCCGCCACCGCCGTGTTTCATTTTGGGTACAGTGTGTTTACGTTCTTTTTCTCCACACTTAGCATGTTGCATGTAGGCCAGATAGTTCAGTTTAGGTCTCATCCGATCAGAGCACCATGTTCCACGTTTGGGTGCGTCCCTTTAAATAACGTGCGGCAAACAGGGCTTTTTTTTATGGCTATCAACAACGGCTTTCTTCTTGCCACTCTGCAACAAAGGCCAAATCTGCGAAGTGCACGACTGACCATAATCGCCTCCACGGGTCTTTGAATCCGAGTTGTGCAGCTCTGCAGCTCCTCCAGAGTCTCCAAGGCTGTCTTGGCTGCTTCTCTTCCTAATGCTCTCGTTGCCAAGCCTATCGGCCTGGAAGGACTAACAGCGATGGCTTTTAGGTTGGCAGTTTGGCTATAGTCTCACCTTTCGGATGATAAACAGCGCACCGTGGGATGAAAACTTTTGTTTATTTATTTTTAAAATAAACGTAAAACAATTTATTCACACACAGGCAAATTTACTTTAGGAGACTCCTGAAAACAACTGGGTACGCCAGAATTTATTAGGCGCTACCGAGTAGATAATCTCTAGCAGACACATTTGCACGCCACACTATTCAGATTTTTGTTTGTTCAAGTTAACTGAGGTTTGTGTTTGTCCCAAAATGTCAAGAAAGGGTAGGAATTCATTTGCAAGGCACTGTAAGCAGCACTTTTAGATATGCATACAAGTTAAAGAGGCATATTTGCGCAAGAAACATTCATAAAGCGAACTGGTTTTCATGCATTTCTACGGGAAAGCTGCAATGCCCAAAAGATGAGGAGGAAGAACATAGACTACGATGAGCGGACTTGCGTGCTGCAGTGTGACGGGAATGTTAGGAACGCCAAGGTGAGAGTTTCTGACCATGATTCATGACATTTCTCACGGACTAAAGTGTCACGATGAGCTCAGCGGAGAGACACCTGGAAGCATGGGAGCGGCGGCAGCCCAGCGCTTTCCCCACGGCAGGAGGCGAAGTTTCACCCAAACACCGACACGCTCTGTGAAACTAAACCAGCCTGTCTGTGAAATAATGTCTTCTCCAGCTCATGTCGAGTTTAGAAAAAACAAAACAACAACAACAACAACAAAAAAAAACCTCGGTTTTAATCTCCAAAGGTGACGACTTTACGTTTTTCTCTAACTTAACCAGCTCAGTGCGTCAGCGTCAGAAACATGCAAACAGTTGCCTAACCCCCCTACAAAAAACACGTTTTTCCAAAAACAAAAACAAAAACCAAGCAGCCCCCTGTTCTTACCTGTGTGAATAATCAAACCTGGAGCAGGAGGAGGACGCGTCGAGAGCGAAGCCCAACTTTCTGTTTCCTTTAAGGCGAAATGAAGGGAGCAGGTTTGTATCTGTCCACAGCGTCCACTAAACAGAAAGAGAAAAACAAAACAGTGAAGACACCGTGGGAGGAACAAGTGCACAAATAAAAAAAATGGGGCTGGAAGATGAAGGGAGTGTTTTAAGAGAAATCCCAGCCTCCTCTCTCTCTCTCTCTCCAAGTATCATTGCCCTTCCTTCTCTAAATACAGTGAATCTCTGGTCAGTGAACGCATCACAATGCTTGTGTTTGCCAAACAACGCTCTTTAGCATAGACATAATATAAGAGTAGACCCCGCATTGACTGTCGCTGCGCAGGAATTACAGCCGCCATCTTGGAGCGGTCGACTTGCTACCCTAACCTGCCGATTCAAGCTGAACACACTAATGATGCCTCGGCACTGTGCGGCTCATTTTTGTTTAAATCGAGGGACTATTTACGTCAGGGCTCGAGGAATAACTTTTCACAAGTAAGATGAACAGATATCGTTTATATTTTTGATTAGAATGTGAATTTTCTAAAATTAGGCAGAGATACACGTCCAAGTCTTTGTGACTTAGTCTCTCCAAAACCGCATCTGCTCCGTGAAGGCATCAGAGCTTTGTTAGACATTAGTGAATAAACAGCATATGTATATATATATATATATATATATATATATATATATATATATATATATATATATATATATATATATACAGAGAGAGAGAGAGAGAGAGAGAGAGTTCATTTGCAAAAACAGATAACTCCGTTTTTATAAATTAAAAAAACATACTTTTTATTATTTAGTTAAGGTGATACCAGTCAAACTAACCTACCTGATGAATTTGATCAGGTAAGAGCGACATAACAAAATAATGGCATCTCAAAAATACACCTTCATTAAAAGGACCCCCCCTTTATATATGTCTATGCTCTTTAGAATGTTGTATGGCAAGAGGTTTGTGTATTTATTCGACATTCTTGACTTCGGCCTTCAAAGTTGTCCTCAATTACTCATAATAATTCCACACAATTTTTCATATTAACGTCACCGAGGGTGTTTATTTTAATTTAATTAAAACTAGGTGCATGATATCCTGCTGTTTAATTTAAATCTAATAGATCGGGAAGTTTCTGTCCTTTTTCATGTTTGGAGCAGATTCTGAACAGGTTCTACTCAATTTATTTACAGTCGTGGCCACGAACTTTGAGATTGACAGAAATTTAGTTTTTCCCCGTATTTGTTGCATCAGTTTTGGTGGTGGCCATGAGGACTGATCAGTTGAAATCCAGAAATGCATTGAAAATTTAGTTAATCACAAACCCCTCTTGAGCTTAAACAGGACAAGCATTGTTTCAACAATCTTATCAACAGCTCAAGGGGAAGTGTTGATCAGGACATGGCAGCTGGTATCACTGCGATTCAATTAGAAGAGCAGATGTTGTCATTTTTCTTTGTACTGGGGCTTCACAGGAAAGGATACCGCCACTCGCAACATATTAAACCACGTAGAACTTCAAGGAAAGTCCCGCAAGTATCAAGATAAATGAAGTGTATAATCAAAATAGTGTTAAGGAATGGACTGGATTTATGAAATATTTTTCGGGTTACAGTGACCAGTGTAGCCGCATTCACGCGCATATCAATTGGTAGGCAACTTGCAGTCAGTTGCAAGATGTCTACTCTACCTACAGAGCCACAGTCACCCCAATGTTCGAACAATTTTGTCAGAGGATCCAGAAACAATTTAATGATGAGCAATAATTTTTTTACCAGCAGGATGGGATGCCTTTCACAGACAAAAGTGACACAGGGATCAACAATTTTTACAATTTTGATCCATGGCAAGTAAACGCCTCAGATCTTTAGTGAGAACCTACTGTACCTTTGCAGAATCTTGATGTACATCTAAACCTAGACTGCTAAAACACTTCCTATTGAGTTTCAGGATATCATAGAAACATCTTAAAGACAACATAAACTAATACTAATACTGATGCAGTGAAGGGTGTGGAAAACAAACTTTTCGACAAACTAAAACCTGTAGATTGAAAACTTCTGGAGTTATCCAGTATTTGAAAACAAGCAAAGATATATGACTGCTCTCAAATATGTACAGTAATAAGATAACATGATAAGCCAAAAGATTTTCCATCTATAATTTTACATTTATTCTTTACTAAACTGAGAAACAAATACATCTGATAAAAAAGAAAGACAATTTAAAAAAAAGTTGCTATAACACACTTCCACAAATGTGCACACCCCTACACCAATACTTTGTTTAATCCTTTTCTGATTCCTTTTTCAGCATCCAGTCTTCTTAATTTTACACCTATCAGCAATTGTAGAAATCCAAATTAATAGGATGGTGGCGGCATTATGCTCTGGGATTACTTTAGATGGCAGTGGGATTTTTAACAGGGCGCATAAAATTAATACGAGTTACAAAGATCTGTCCATTTTGAAACAAAACCTTAATGCGTCCACTAAAGCTGAAGATATATTTAATATTTCGGCTTTAAATTAGTCCAATAATACATCCAAATCAACATAATAATAATAATAATAATAAATAAATAAGATTTCATTGGAGAACTGTTGACAGTATCAACTTAAGGATGTACACACTAACATAAGGTTATTGCACCTTATTTTATCTTTATTTTTGTTCTCCTACCAAATAGATTTGTTTTTCTGCTCAACTATTTGGATTAAAGCCAATAAATTATAATGATCTCATTGTATACCTGATTAAAACCATTTAAACCATATTAACAATAGTGCGTGCCCTGTATATTCACTTTGCAGTCAACAAAACTTGCAAAATTGAGTACATTATTATTATTAAATATTTTGTGTACTTACAAAAATTAAGATTTTGAAACACACTTTTTTTCTAAATTGATTTGGATATATATAATTTAAAAATATAATCAGAGTGTAACAAGGTATTTACACTTCGATACTTTGTCCAGATAAAAATCTGGAACAATTCTGACATTTTATTTGTAAAATAAGGCGCTTTTCTGTAACGCAAAACCGTTAAGACTTGCAATTTTGATCAGACTTTCCCACAGAAAGAAGCACAGAGTCATGGTCAGAGACATTGTTACTACCTCCTGTGAAAAAATAGATAATTGTTTTACTTCGGGGTGAAAAAGCCAGATTTCGTTTATGTAGGAAACTTCAGTCGGTGCAGGTTGGACCTCAGGTGTCCACATGTTACATCAGTATTTAGTCTTGTTGAGTAAGCTGTGGGTAGGAGACCCCTGCATACCTTTTTTTTTTACTCTTTGGTGACATCAGCCATCTACTATGGTGTAGAGCAGGGGTCTTCATCCCATTATTTTTTGTCTAGGACCCCCTTAAAGAATGAAGAGGCTTTGCAGGGTCCTCTTTCTACATCAGTACCATGTGTACATTTGTTTTGTCAAACATGGATTTCAACCCTAAAGTAGATTTGCAGTCAGTGCCGAAAAGATGTGTGTGAGTAAGACAGCATCTGAAAAATAATTTGTCTGGAGAAGAAAAGGTGAACACCATGAGGTCTTTGTGATGGCAATATTCAAGCATCCTGATACAATAAATTTACAATATGTGGAGCAGCTTCTCACGTTTCTGTACAAGTCTGCTAAGAGCGCTGCCATGAATGAAAGGTGGAGTCAAAATATCCAGAGATGATTTTGGTGACTAGCTGTATGAGGGAGCGACATGTTTTAAGGCAAACATGAAAGTTGCTGAAAATCATAAAACTGACATTTCGGCACCGCTGCCATGAATGTTTGGACCGGAACATAAAATGTGGGACTATATCTCGTGACCACTGCCCAGGTTGAAGACCTCTGGTGTAGATTGTTGGAGCAGCAGCTGATCTGCATGTTAGCAAAGCTCATCAGGAAGGCCAGCTCTGTCCTGGGATACAAAAAGGACTCTCACAAAAATAACATCACTGTAGGACAGCAGCGTCTCCCTCCCCATGAAGCTCCTCCAGAACTGGAGTGGCAGACTGCTGCATCCTAGATGCACAAAGCAGCGCTGTTGCTGATCCTCCCTCCCAGCAGCTGCTCTATAACCATCTCTGCTGCTCCCAACAAGCCCGATACGTTTTTTACATCTTCCTTGATGTTTTTAGCAGTATTTTTCCATTCTTGTAATTAGTCTGTAGGTGTTTTTATGCAGAAATATACAGTACATACACGCGTTGCACATTTCTTAAAATCACCCACCTCTGTTTTGCACTGCTTTCTCTTAAGTTGTAAATTTGCTCTTTGCTGCTGGTGCATTTGAATTTCCCCAGTGTGGGGAAATTGAGGGTATTTGTAATTAAAGTTAGTTCTCTTTTATATAAGATTTGGTGTTTGTATCGCCACCCTTTAGTGAAATATAGAGTGGTAATTCTGCTGTAAAGTAATCGAATATTTCAAATTTATGTCCCTCTGAGCGTCTCTTTTGTTTTAATCAAATGGAGTGTGTTTCCATTTTAAACAGCAGGTGGCTCTGTCACGCTTCCTAGAAAGCATTTCATTCAGTCCTCTCACCACTGAACCCCTTTCGGTTTTGTACAGGTTTTTTCCCCCTTGCTTATTATTTAGTTTTTTATTCTTAATATTTTAATTGTTAGAAATGAAGGGAAATAAAAGGAAAATAATGTGATTAAAGCTACTCTGGGCTTCAGATCAATATCTTTACAATCTGAAAGTATTACAAAAATTAATTTGGTAACTCCTGACAGGTTGCTGACAGGTATTCATGCTGTTTAGAGGCTAAAGGCCAACATTTCATTCTTTTTTTAATTCAATATTTGGTGTCCCCCCCCCCAACATGACTTTACTGGAAATGATTCTAAAACAAATTCAAACTGTATCATATTGTTCAGCTAAAAAAGCCCTATTGAGATTTTCCTATTTAGGACTTTAAAAAAAAATCTATTTATACATATCAACCCATCTATTTAAATATAAACTGCATACGTTCTTTTTCAGATGTGCATTTAGCTGAGTGCCTGCGGCAACATAATTTCCCTCTGGGATTATTAAAGTGTTTTGATTGGGATAATTTATGAAATGATTTATAAGGCTGGTAGATATCTGGCGATGCTTGAATTGACCTCTTGTATAATCAATCATGCATTTTGATTAAAGTAATGGGGGGTATTAAGTACACCCTCACTGCTGACACCGGAGAAAGAAGAAAAACTGCAACCAGGTGCTGCCTGTCAGATGCATTTGGTTAAATGATCATCAGCAACTGAACTACCTCCATAAAAACACAGGAGTTTTAGGGGTTTGACAGCCTGGAGCACACAGTAATGCGTCAACACAACGTCAAGGTGGAAAAACATCAGCAATAACGTCACAGAAGCTCCTGTTGATGTTCAACAACCAGGGAATGGTCAGAAGGCAGCCTTTAAATAAAAGTTACTCCGTCGTTTTACACTGAACGTTATTCACCAGTGGAAACAATTAAACAAGTTCAAAATCCTCCCAAGAGTGGCTATCCCAGGAAATTAACCCATGTGCTCCTCAAGCCTTCTCTTATCATGGTTAACACGACAGTACAACTTTTGCTTGTTTTTTTTTTTTTTTTTTGGAGAAGTGTTTTCTCTCAAAAAGATAAGAAGCTTAAACCTGCTCTCGAGCAGGCTTAAGCTGGCGCACATGTTGCTATGACAACAAGTGCAGGATGTCTTTCGAAGAACCAAACGATCCAAGATCATGCCAAATCGTCAACAGTGAAATCCTGCTAACTGAGTTAGCGACGTACGAAGAACGGACCCCTGATCAGTGACTTCTGACTGAACAGATAAGGCATCAGGATTAACTAAACATGGCCGTCAGCCTGGTCTGGAGCAGGCTAGCTGCACAGAATAAGCCAAGGCTCAATTCAGCCAGGATATCTGGAAAATCCCGGTTTAATCCTCCATCTTGGGTTTGTGACACGACCCTCAGGACACTTTTTATTTTGGTTCCTGGGTTCTCTATAGCACTATGGAGTCAAGCTTTGCTGGAATTGGGTGGTAAACGTAATGTGATCTCAAACATGGCAACCACATAACAGAACGGCTCAAAAAGAACAGAATAAAGTCTCTATACCTCCGGTTGAATATAAACGTGTGCTGAGATTTTGAGAGAGTTGTGCAAAAATAAAATAAAAAAAATCCCATGCAGAAAAAAATAAACTAAAGGCATGTTGCATGCTGTTGGATGAGATACCAAAGTTAGTCCATCTTTTAGATACTTCACCGCGTTCTTTGCCTTTTTTTTACTAGGTTGGATTGGGTACTTGCTGGGTTACGGTAAAGCGTCGCTTTTTTGTTGTCAATTTCTTTCTTTATTTTTTTGTTTGTTGTCAAATTAGCTTTCATTGTTGTGATAATTTCCTACTTTAAAATGGCCAACAAGCTTTTCATATCCTGGCTAATATTTATGTTGGCATCACACTGGTAAACCCAAAGGTATTCACACCCCTGGCAGATTTGGGTTTATTCTTTTTAATTTTACCAGCAACTCTCTCCTGACTGAAAGCAGCATCGACGTTCTGGGGCGGCCCAGACTGTCAGTCTCTGGAGGGAACTAAAGATTAGGGTGATGGCCTGGGGTCCGTTCTTCGTACGTCGCTAACTCAGTTAGCAGGATTTCATTGTTGACGATTTGGCATGATCTTGGATCGTTTGGTTCTTCGAAAGACATCCTGCACTTGTTGTCATAGCAACATGTGCGCCAGCTTAAGCCTGCTCGAGAGCAGGCTTATTTCATGTAAACAAGATTAGATCACGGCTGTATAAGCGGAGGAGATAGGGAAGTCTGCCGTAGCCATGTCCATTTTTACGACTGCAACCTGTTGCGGAAGGTGCAAGAATAATTTGCAGAGTTTTTCGAATTAATCGCGTATTGCGCAATAGACAGGATCCTTGAGCGCAGCGCGACAGTGTAATTGTAGAGAGATTTTCTTGGTGGCTGTTATAAACAGACAAACACATCATTTAACAGTGGCTTTTAAAGAGGAAAAAGTGGTGTTGGAGTCATAAATCTAAAATATTTAAGTTATTTGTATGATGGTTTGCTTTTTATTTTTATCCTATTCAGTAAGAAGATTTGTTCGGGCCATTTTATTGTGAAGTTTAGTTTACTTTGAAAAGGCTTGCTTCCTGTCGAGCCGTATATTGTATTAAAAAAAACTATGGATGGATTATCTAGACACGGAGCAATGCAGTTTTACCGTGTAAACTGTGGATGACTTGGAAAAGGAAGAACTTCATTTTTTTTTATAGATAAATAATTTTTTTGTTAAAAATTCCAGTTTGCATGCGTCCTTTACTTCCCGTGTCTAAGGAATGACAATGAAATTTGGATCTCTTGACATAACAAGTGCCTTTTTAAAATAAAGTATAATAATTAAAGGCTACCATTTTGTAGAATATTCTTGTACTTCACTTCTACTTGTCCCCATGTTCTAGTGGGTCCTGTGGAGGCTCTGACATAAAAGAACAAAGTAAATAGATTATTAAAATGCAAAAATTCATACTGTAGAAAGTGATAGTAACATCTACCATGGACAGTATTTACGTATTAATTTGTCTGCTGCTTTTTGCCAGCCCTCTCTCCTGGCTTTAACAGATTTTGAGGTGTTTTAATTAATGACTCAAATTCGGCATAACCTTCTAAACTCTTGTTCTGCTTGGGAGAAAAACTGTGGGCGTTCTTTGGCCATGCTGAACAGCCAATAGCAGCGTTGCTGATCAATGTTTCTACTATCGATACATTTCCCCTTTTAAACAAACGCATGAACGCGCAGTTGTCTCAGATAAGTCAATCCAGCCATACTAATCGTAAACAACAGGTGTGTTCGAAGAACCCAATTAGCCGGATCATGATTAGCCGGATGAAATCATCTTGGATGTGTCATTTGATCTTGGATGTTTTAAGCAACGTACGAAGAACGGACCCCAGGAGGCCTTCCAGCCTCAAAGACTTGGAACTCAAAAATAAAAATAGAAAAACAGTTTTTGTTCAAAACGCATCAAATTTTAGACTTGTGATTAATAGTATTGAGGAAAATCTATCTAGTCAAATATGTATCGTAACGTAGTGAATTCCCTTTGTCCACACAGTCTGAGCGCGCAGGCACAGAAAAAAATAAACAGTCTCGTCACAAATGCACCTTGCTGCTTTATTTACAGCACTATTTTTATTTGATCTCGATATGATGGGCAGACATTTTAAAGCTGAAGACGCCAAACGCTCCTCCTCCTCCTCCTGGGCATCGCACGGTAAAAAGACCAAGTGCTGTTGGTTGATCATGAGTCAGAAGAAAAATAAAAGCTAATTAGCAAAAGATTTTCTGGATTAGAAAATAAACAAAAACATAAAAGACTAACATGTAAAAACTTTATCTAACCAGAAATACCTCAAGAATGACAACATATCCACTATGTACAAAAACATCAATAAACGATTTTTTTTAATATATATATATATATATATTTATATTTAACTTCTATACCCACTAAAATATACCAACAAAGCAGCTATTGGTAAAATCTGACGAACCTGCTTGCCAACATGTTTCTGAAAACAGTTTAAATATCCTTCAGCTGTAAATGTGAAAACTCAAAATACACAAGAGGGGGGGGAAATAGCTGGGGGGGGGGGGGGGATAAGAGACATGTAAATAAATAAAAAAAGAAAAAACAGGACCCAAAATAAGTCCTGTGTTTATCCTGTGTGCCTTTTTTTTTTTTTGGAATACTGCAGTGTGAGGAGGTAAGCCACTTCAACCAGCTTCTCCAGTGGATCAGAGTTTGTTCCCGGATGGACCATCTTTGGATCATCCAGCAGTCTTTTTGTTTTCATTTCATTCTCAGTCCGCCGTCCACGTATATAGACAAAGACTCGGTTCCGTGACAGCCGCTGTAGGCCACAGAAAAAAAGAGAAGGGCACTTTTTATTCCCCATAACGTAGCATCCCGGGGCGGGGAGGGACTGATTAGGAGGGACACGGCCTGCAACGAAGGGAGGGACAGTGGGTTTAGCAGCCTTCTTGTTTGTCAAGAGTTTGTTTCACAGTTGAATTAAAAAAAAAAATCCACCCAGTCTACAACAACATTGGCAATATATATATATATATATCTATTTACAGTATATAAAGTACAATCATGAACAACAGAGAAGCAGGAGGTCCGTCCTTAAATACAAAAAGTGTCTTGTGGCGTCCGTGCGTGGACGCGCTGTAGTGTGTGTGTGTTTGTGGCATCTGGAGAGAAAAATAAAGGTCCTGAGATATGTGTTGAGGGACTTCTGAGGACAAAGTGATAGAAGTGAGATCTCTATATAAAATGAGAACAAAAATAGACTTTATTCTGTAGCGTCAAAGTGGTGTTGTGGGATGTGTTAGGACGGGCTGGAGCGAGGCAGGGCCAGTATCCGTCCGTTGGTTTTCCCGCCGTTCATGTGCGTGAAGGGGATGTGGTGCTCCTCGTAGCTGCCCCTCAGGCCCACGGAGGAGGCCTCGTCCCTGTCCGAGCACTGCTCCCGCTGCGAGTACGACGACGGGTCCAGGGGGATGCTCTCCATGTTTTCCATGTCCAGGTCGAAGTCCTCGCTCTCTGGCGGCTTGTTCTCTTCGCTGTAGAAGAAGGAGACCTCCCGGTAGGAGGGGTGCAGGTCGTCCTTCATCATCTCGATGATCTCCTGGAAGGTGGGCCGCATTTTGGGGTTGTACTGCCAGCACATCTGCATCAGGTTGTGTCTGTGGGGAGGAGACGGGGAGAGTGAGAGCTCGCCTTACTGAGCTAAAACCCTTCTAAACGACTTTTAAAGCTCTTGAATCGCCAAGTGCCTTTTTCTAACGGACTCGGATCGGTGCCAGCAGGACATCCCTGCTTTAAAAAACATTAAGAGCCTCAGCTTGATGTTGGCAGCGTAAAACCGGTGTCTGGTGATGAACAGGCTTTTGCGCGTGTGCTTACAGTCTGTCGGCGCAGTTGTCCGGCCGGTCCAGGAAGCCTCCGTCCATGACGAACTTGAGGACCTGCTCGTTGGACAGGCCCTGGTACGGCTGCTCGGCCAGGGTGCTGATCTCCCACAGCACCACCCCGAATGACCTGGTAAACACGGGAGGGGCGGGACAGACTAATTAGACACCTGACGGACTAAATCTGTCTGTGCACAGTCAGAGGCCGGAGACGTGGGAGACCGAGGCCACAGTGAACAGCACTGCCTGTGCAGTTGCAATGTGCTTACGGGTTGTTATTTCGGCCCCTGGGGGTGAGGTGGTTCGCTGAGCCACATGTGAGTTAAACCTGCGGTTTTACGTACCAGCAGTCTGAATGCGCAGTGAAGACGCCGTCCTTCAGAGACTCCGGGGCCATCCACCGGACGGGCAGCAGGCCCTTCCCTCCCTTCCTGTAGTAATCCGTCTCATAGATGTCCCTCGTCATGCCAAAGTCTGGGAAGAAAAGGTGGTTTCAGCCACAGTCCAGGACGCACAGAAGGACTTTCTAAGCCGGAAACTAATCCTCAGCATCACTGCTGGTTTTTTCTGCTTCTTAAAAAGTTACATAGCCACCTAATATGCTTTTCAGGATGATTTCCAATCTTGATATTGTGATGTTGCACGCTCAACTTTTTTGGAGGCCATAAGCAGCACATAATGGTGACACAACAGTCTGGATGCTTTAAAGGTACATAGCCACGTTATATGCTTATAAAAAAAGACTAAAAAGCGTGTGATCATGATAAAATAAGGTTATATACACCTAGCCTCCATCCTGATAATGTTTTGATGGTCATTTTTGAGCAGAAAGATAATTCGCTCTCAGGCACGATTAACAAATATAAACAATGTGGCGATATCTAGCGGCAGTATCGCAGAACTATCATAATTTGTAGCGCTTCCTTGTTTTAAGCCCTGCTGCGCATGTGCAGTGACGTACTTCCTCTGTTATTAAAAATAAACATGAGAGGCTTTATTTACCAACAAATTGTTATGCTAAACCTGCCGAGGCTCAGATGTGACCGCAGAGTTGATTGACCTGAGTAAATGTTCTGATTTGAGGCTCTTAAAGTTGGTGTAGATCAGTGT
Organism: Fundulus diaphanus; assembly: GCA_037039145.1. Lineage (NCBI taxonomy): Eukaryota > Metazoa > Chordata > Actinopteri > Cyprinodontiformes > Fundulidae > Fundulus > Fundulus diaphanus. Next base: position 21,263,844 of record CM073133.1, on the reverse strand, counting down.
ATTTAATTAATAACGGTTGGTCTTCGATCACGCTGAGCTGCCGCTTTACTGCGAGCCAATGCAGAGGGTCAGGCTCAGTCTGGCATAATTTATAAGTGATTTATTAATTAAGAAAACCAGCATTATGATAGTTCTGTGATACTGTCACTAGATGGCGCCACATCTGTTTATACCTGTTCATCGCACCGGTGCTGGGGCTATTTTTATCCACAAAAATGACCATCAAAACATTATCCGGATGGAGGCTTGGTGTACATAACCTTATTTTATCATGATTAAACGCTTTTTAGAGTGTTGTGTCACCATTATGTGCTGCTTATGGCCTCCAAAAAAGTTGAGCGTGCAACATCATAACACAAAAACCAGCTTGGAAATCGACCTGAAAACCAAAAGTCCAGCTATGCTGCAACTTGCTAACCTGACAACAGCCAGCTGTATGTCGCTCCGCCTAGCTCCACTCACATACATCTGGGACACCGCCGGTAGAGAATGATTTCTCCAACCAATTTTATGGTCTGGCCAATCAGGACGCAGGGCTGGAGTTTCATATATGTGACGTAGTGGAGACGCGACCATGACGTGAGACTGTTTTGATAGCAATGGCGGCTCGTCGAGGAAGCAAGCGTTAGCATTAATGCTGCTATTTCTTCCGTGTTGTCCAATCTACCTAATATTGTTTCATTAAAAGAACATCAGAGAACGCCTCTGAAGGCTTTTGTTGGTGGAAACGATGTTTTTGCCCTTCTCCCGACCGGATTTGGCAAGTTTTGTTTTCCGGGGCGCGTCCGCGTCTGCAGCGGACGTGCCGACGCGGACGCGCCCCGGAGCGGTTAGCGGTTAGCGCTAACTATGTTAGGAGGCCTTTAGTCCTCAACGCTGTCGGCCCGGAATCGACTCCGACCCGCGGCGCTTTGCCGCCTGTCTTCCCCCCTCTTCCTGTCAGCTCACTGTCAATAAAACGCATGCCACTAGAGCCGCAAACACATTATTATTTTTTTTTTCCTGCGTCGCTATCATTAGCGTCACGGGTTAGCTTCAGTGTGAGTGGTTGAAATAGCACGTCAATAAAGATGACAGACAAGTGGCTTATCCAATCATATGCAAGAATTTTTGATAAGGCCCAGCCTTCTGTAAATGCAATTCCTATGGCGGAGTCCCAGATGTATGTGAGTGGAGCTAGGCGGAGCGACATACAGCTGGCTGTTGTCAGGTTAGCAACTTGCTACCTGGAGCTTAAATAGGTCGAATGATACGCTGCCTTAGACACAGTTCACGTTTCCCTCAAGTTAAAACCACAAACTTTTAAGTATTTTATTGGAATTTAATGTGATAGACCAACAGAAAGTGATGCAGAATTGTCAAGTGGAGGGACAGTGAATACGTTTTACCCTTAACTGCCTCCAGAAGTCCCCCAATTAGTAAACAAAGTCCATGTATGTTTAATTTAATCACAATATAAAGTGAGCGCCTCTGTGAAGAAATCAGAAGGCCTGATACTTTCAACCCATGGTACAAACAGAAGAAAGCGTTTGGATGAGCGGGGGAACACCTTCATAAAACAAAAAAATAAGTTTAGCTGTCTTCTATTTAAGCGCTTAAGTTGTGGAGACGTTTAAATCAGTGTTGGGGCATAAATACATCCCAAGCTTCGAACATCTCACAGAGCTTCATAAAACGACAGGCTGGGGACTTGAAATCATGTGGGTGAAGGGCCAGATTAGATCAAAATTGAACTTTTTGGCCAACATCGAAATAAACTATGCGAACACATTATCTTCAGGGCGCAAAATCGAAGTTTCATCATCAAACTGGGGAGGATTTTCCTCAGCGCGGACAGGAAAGCTGGTCAGAGTTGATGGGAAGGTGGATGGAGCAAAAATCCAGGCAGAAGAAAACATAAGACAGAGGTGCTGTTCTTCTAAATCTTCGATCACAACTCTAGAAATCCAGCTAGAGCGAATGCTTTAAAAATATGTCTTCATATGCTAGAAGGTCCCAGTCAAAATCCGAATCTAAAGCTGATGGAGACTATGTGGCAAGACTTAAAAACCAATGTTACCAGACGCTCTCTATCCGATCTGAATGAGCTTGAGCTATCGTGCTAGAAAGAACGGGCACATGCACCACTTTGTGTGGGTCTGTTGCGTCAAATCCCAATAAAACACATTGGTGTTTGTGCCTATAACCGGACAAAATGTGACTAAGTTGCAGAGGTAGGAGCCTTTTAGCAAGGCACAGTAAATAGATACATCTTCCAGACCTCATGAGGCTGTGTCTCTCCATACGGCCACCAGGGGGCAACGTCAGAAAGCTTTAATTGCTACACGCTGACTCCAACCATAGCTAAAAGGCTTCAGAGCTTTAGAAAACTCACCTCCTATTTTGACCGTGAAATCTTGTCCTACCATGCAGTTTCTGGCCGCCAGGTCTCTGTGGACAAACTTTTTGGCGTTGAGGTAAGCCATGCCGTCTGCGATCTCGGCGGCCATTTGGATCATCTCTTTCAGGGTGGGGGGCGGACGTCCGGGGTTATTCTGAGAGGCATGAGACAGATTTTAAATACCTGGCCTACAGGGAGCCTGCAGGCCAAGGTTAGCCTGTTTCCTGAGGTATTTAAATATGCTTTAAAAAACAGTAATTAAAACATCCACTGCAAAGAAAACAACAAAAAAAAGCTTTTAACTATGTGGTTTTTACTTCCATCAGAGAGGAAAATGAACCTACACAAACTAAAACCTGAAGAAAATAAAGGTTTCCCTAAAAGGAAACATTGGGGCAGACGAGACGGAGGGTCGAACGAAGAAAAAACAAGCAGGAAATATCAGGAAAGCCTGATTTGTCAGCTTTACTTCCAGGTACAGCTTGTAAATGACGCCGATGTGTGAATGAGAAACACCCCACAAAACGGTGCCGAAGATCCCCTAAAACATTCTACTGTGGCTATTTACTCTCGTCTGGTGCTTGAAATGCGGCCAAGTGTGTTGCAGTCAGAGGCGTACAGCTGTCCAACATCGAACAAGCAACCAGTGCCTCCAGCATTAGCGCGCCCGGTTGTCCCTTTGGGATAAATGTCCGCCACGTGCAATAGGACAACTTTAAGCTATTGCTGCGATACGTTGGCCTCCACTTCAAACACGAAGGGTCAGGTTAGGATGGACCGCTGAAGTCAAAGACAGAGTGTGCTTTCCGTCATCCTTGCTTCACTGAAGAACCAGCGACTCACACTCAAGATGTTCGGTTTTACGGACGGATATCTGACTGGGCGGTGAATTCAGACCGCACGCAGCCAGCCTACTTCTCGTTAGGCTGCCAGGACACCATCAGGCCCATTTGGACAGCGGTTCCCAGCGCTGACGGTAGAAACTAAGGATGTGCAGCAACATCACCTCTGGTTCACATGCCTATAAACTGAATGAAGGTTTCAATTGTTTGCAGAGTTGAATCTACCCTTTTAAATTATGTCCACAAAGAGCACGTCTTCATAAAATCAGTGAAAACTCATCAGTAGGCGCCCAGACTCGCCTTCGTGGTTCTGGGGTTACATTCTCCCCTTTTAAGTGAAATTTCAAGGGGACGCAATAATAAAACAAACTGTTTGCATTTCTAAAAGACGGGCTGGGACGGGTTACCTCAGAGTCAGGCCGCAGACAGCGCAGGTAGCTCTTCAGGTCCCCGTGGGTCATCAGCTCCATCACCACCAGGGTCGGCTGGCCCTTCGACACGACGCCCAGCAGGCGCACCTGAGAGCAAACGACACGATTACGCCGCAGTCTGGCAAGGAGCGCCTCTGCTTTTGAACACTGAGCTAAAAAAAAAGAAAGATGGAACGTCTTTCTTTACCACATGGTGGCAGGTGAAGGCCTTCATGACCGAAGCCTCGTTCAGGAACTCGATCCTCTCCCTCAGGCTGGCCGACTCGTTCACCGTCTTCACCGCCACGTGCGTTTCCCCCTCGCCCTTCACGATGTCCTTGGCGATGCCTTCGTAGACCATGCCGAAGGAGCCCTGACCCAGTTCCCTCAAGATGGCGATCTTGTCACGGGGCACCTCCCACTCGTCCTCCTCGTACACTGCAAACACGGTTCATGTTTTAGGGGCCTTCGGCTTGCAGGCGCACCGCAAAGCAGGTCGGAGAAGCCGAGAAGCCGGCAGGTCAGGACAGGAGCATCTTCCAAGCTTTTATAAACACAATTTACGTCAGATTCACCGAGGAGGCTCTGGAGTGTCGGACGGAGCAGAAGCTCGGGCTTGTTTCGTCGGAGTTAAGATGTTATGAAGCATTCCTGAAACACACACCCTTCATCACAGGGGGCTTTCGTCGGATTAAGCGCCACCATTCTCAGGGAGAACGGCTTTTAATCTTTTATTTGACTTAAACCGACGATCTGATCGCGGATAAAACCGCGGAAGTAGTCCGGTTCCGCAAGCTGCTGGCTGGCAATGTCGCTGCGCCCCGACAACATCCGAAAATGCGAGCAGATCAAATCGGCTGAAGAGGATTTACAAACAGGGAGCATTCCAGCGGAAACATTTCAGTGCCTCCTGCAGAAACTGATTTCATGCATCTGCAATATTTGAGATGCAATAATCAGAAACACCGCAAAAAGGGAACTAAAAGTAAGTAAGATTTTCTTGAAATCTGTGTATTTGTCCTTAATCTGAGCAGGTAAATAAAATGATCTGCCAATGGATTAAATATTCTGACCCCTAAAATAAGATAATGATGCTGGAGATGAGTTGTTCCTGTTTTAAGTGCAAAAATCTTATTCCACTGGCAGATCATTTTAACTTGCCTGCTGAAATCAAGCACAAATACACTAATTTTAAGGAATTTTTACTTGACTTCCGTTTTTGCAGTGAAGAAAATTGATAAAACAACATTTTTAAACACGAATGAAACAGTTTAACAGTTTGTGCTTCGGGGTTTGAGGCTTTTCAGTTTAGTCAGTTTTATGTAAAACTGGGTTCAAACACGTTTGTTTTGTTGTTTTTCTGTGTGTGAAAATCAAAGACTCCTCCAGACTAAGATTTCCAGGTATCCTGCTGCTTATTCTGAACACACAAACTTGGAAGCGCTGCTGAATCCTTGTCATATTCTCACTCAAGCCCCATCCGATCCAGCGGGGTGTGGATCAGAAACAGCCAATAACGGGACAGATGCCGCTTTAATCCTCCTTGCCTAAGAAAAACATCCCGAAGGAGAAATAAAACATCCACTCACGCACCTGGTGGGAGACGGAGACCAGGTGGCTTTCACGTCACATCTGAGTCGGATTGTGGTTTAATTTGCTCCTAAATGAGCCACAACATTCAGCGAGAATTAGGTTTTGCTGTAATATGTTCGCTTAGTGGATGACGGCTTTTCTTTATCAGCCCTCTGAATCAACTGCTTTGTTGAAGCGAAACTCTTGAGCAGAAAACACCAGCAGCTGATGCCGTTGATCATTTCAGCTCCATTTATCCCAGTAAATGGGGCCCTTTGAATGAGGTGCTAACATCCCTCCGTGAACTCATCCCCTCTGATATCAATGCAATGGCTCAAACTTCGTCGCTTACTGTCGTTAGCGCTGAGGTACTCGGGGTTCGAGGAGGCGTAAATGGGTCCGCTGGGTCCTTGGGTTTGGCTGAAAGGAAACAAAACACACACCTTTAGAGCTCAGACGGAGAAAAGAAAAAAAAACGTTAAAAAGGAGAAAGAAAGGGACGAGAGAGAGAGAGCGGCGTACTTCTTCTTGAACACGATGAATCCCGCCGCGGCCACGAACAGCAGCAGGACGATGCAGATGATCGGCCCGATGATGATCTTCACAACGTAGAGGGAGTCGCCTGTTTGAAAACATGCGGTCACATGTCAGCGGGAAAAGGAAACACTCAAAGACGGGATACATGCGCTGCTGCTGCTGCTGCCGCCGCTACCGCGAACACAACACGATGCAGAAAATACGCCTACACGCTCCAAATAATGACCTCCTGCTTTAATTCATTCTGAATCATAACTATTTCACACATCTCTGATGAAACACAATGGCTTGAAATGGAGTTTCTACCAAGGGACGAAAACTTTAATAAGCATAACAAAAGGGCACTTTCTGCTTTTATTTACAGCTTGTTTCTAACCTTGGTGACTGTACCTGTTTTAAAACCAATACCACGAATGAGCCCGTGTAAGCACTGATATAGTTGATAAAAAAAAAGAAAACCTGTAGGGAATAACCTGAGAAAACCCAGAAGATTTATAAACGATGTCGGTTCAGACTCCAAACGATAATCATGTAAAACCTCATTAATGTAAAAGTCCATTTCTAACACACAGATTCTTTTACTATATAAAAAAAAAAATCTGATGGCATTCTGATTTCTTGTTTTTAAAGAGGTAAGACTAGATGAGATTCTTTTTTTGGGACGGCACAATCTTTACAACCAGGGTCCCCAGGGCTATACATATTTTTAAGAGAACATAAGGTTGCTTTTAATGCGTATTTGGAAAAAAACAAAAAACATAACATGAACCGCATACTAGCGGCGATGAAGTGAGAAACAAGACCCAAGGAAGGAAACGCTGCTCTCAGGTGTCAGAAGCTGGCTAACAAAGATGTGAAGCGGTATTCAGATGCAGTAGTTATAATAAAATATTATTATAATATTATATACTATAAAAATATATATTAGCTCTGTGATTCATAGTAAAGATTCACCTCCAAGCATTTTTTGTTTGTTAATACAGTAAATACTTGAGTTTCATAAAAATTCCTCATTTCTGTCGGGTGATAACTGCTTTGATAAACTCTTCTCGTTCCACGTCAGACACGTATTTTGAGAACTGCTGCCATTTTGAACACAGCTGTACTTTTGCGCCTCGTCTCTGGCGCCGGTACTTTGCGAAAAAAACCCGTCTCTGAGCTCGGTTTTGCTGCCACCGACACTTACTGGGATTCTCGACGTAAAAGTACGAGGGCTCGGTCCACGAGCCGTTTCCAGCGAGCGACGTAGCTCGGATCCTGACCGAGTAGTTCCCAGGATGCATCACTTTCAGCTTGCAGCCTCGGAACGCTTTGTACATGCTTCTCGACACGCAGTGGGGCAGCTCCTGCAAGGAGGTTCAGGCGGTGCAGAGTTATTAAAGTTTTTTTTGTCGTGAATTTGACTAAAATGACCAAATGCTTCATATTTGATGTTTTCCCAGTGGAAAAAACAACCTGTGTGCGGCTGAAAAACATGTTTTCTACAGCAATGAAAGGCATCAACCTCTTGTTTTTTTTTTTTTTTTCCCGTTTCAATGGGCACTAAAACACAGTGCAGGACTAAAATTACTCCTCCATTAGGGTTCATCAAACAACTATCAACCAAATTTCAAAATCCGTCACGTAGGCATGGCCTCTGCTAACTGCTGCGCTCTGTGGACAAAGTTAATTTGTCTCTCATGAATTCTTAATTGCTAAAAGTCTCCGCTTTTCATGAAGAAGACAGAAGACACAGCTTGGTGTTGCTGTGGCCTACATTTGCTAAGGCTATGAAGCCAACGGGGCATTCGGATGCGTGTCTTTACCTCGGCGTCTCCCACTCTCTTGTAGTACACCTCGTACAGGATAATGATGCCATTAGGAGCGTGTGGCTCCTTCCAGTGTATGTGCACGGTATTTTCTGTAACGTCATGAGTGATGGGACCCAAGATGTTATCAGCTTTATCTGTGGGGAACAAAGATTTTCAGAATCAACTGTCTGACATTCAGATTTCCTACAGATGTTTCACGTCAAAAGTGCCATCATTTTTCTGTGCTCGTATGCAATATTCTCTTTCTTTACGTCGACCACACAGTGTGTTGCATGTTGCGCAATACCGTGTGTGCATTATCACGATCACGACGAACAGCTGGGACACGATATTATAATTCAAGTCATGCACATAGATATTATATTTAGCTATTCAGGGTGGACTCTGCCTGTCCTCGAATGCCTCCACCTGATAGGCTGAGCTGCTAAAGCTCACAGAGCGGGCTGGGGACATTGCGTAATGGTAAATGAAGAAAAAAAGTTAGGAAAATGTGGGTTAATTGTAATTGATATTGTCACTGCAACTTCCTGTAATATCAAAGCTACCAATTGTCCTCACATCTCGTGGCTCTAATGTCCACATTACAGACGATTCAAAGACATTAACGGAAGTGCTAAGGCTAAAAAACACTAAAAATGCACATTTTAAAACAAATGAGAGACAATAATATCATTTTAGATGAAACAGACGTTCCTTAAGATTTATGGTGTCAAAGATCCCAGGGTTCAACCCTGTTCTGATGACCCGCTTCACCATCTGAGTAACTTGAGGTCCATGAAACGGACACATGCAACCCAGTTTTTATATCCGGTAAAGCTCGGTCTTTTCATAGGTTTTGGCTTAAATTAAACAGAAAACAGCAAAAGCAGCTCTTTTACGAATGCTTCTTGTGGTTGGTGTCCTCAATCAATCATGCAGCCACCCCATAAAGACCTGGATCTTTATTCTAGGTCATGCAAAGCAGTCGGGAGTGAAAACAAAATGTACTGGTGCTAAATACGCACAGGCTCTGCAACACACTGCAGACACTTTTATTTATATTGGAAAGGAAACTCTGGTAGTTTAGGCAAATTATTTTTATCTTGTAAAAAAAAAAATGGTACAGTAAGGGAAAAACCCGCCAACGTTGATTTTTCTCTAAACTTAGAAACCTGGAAAACAACAGAAAAAAAAAAAAAAGATTGTGCACGAACAATTTCCTTTATTTTCATTAAATTGTTTGGAGCTGAGCAAAGTGAAACTGAGCTGCTGGTCTTTTGATACCAGGAGTAGACTGGCTGACCCCAACCTCTAGATCGGGGGTCTCAAACTCCAGTCCCTCTAACTTATTAATGTGTCCCAAGTTCAACATCCTCGAATCAAAGGACGACACACAGAGTCCGGCTGGCGACCTAATCATGTGATCCAGGTGTGCTGACAGAGAGACACAGGTAAAAGTTGCAGGACGCCAGCCATCGAGGATTGGAGATCGGAATGAAGTCAAAAAAGTGTCCTAAACTCTACAGTATTTTAGGTTTCCATACTTATTCATACCTGGAAAACGCTGAAAAAAACCCAACACATTCTTTCTCCTTGGCTTTTAATTCAGTTTGAGATGTTGGTTTTTATTTTATTTTATCATGTTATCCTTTTCTTATTAGTTTTACTGTTCTGATCCTTTATTAGTTGGTTATAGTTTTATTGTATTTCTGCTTGGTAGAGCTGGCGACTATTCCTGCATTTTGTTAGTTTTTATCGGTGTACAGCACTTTGATCAATGGGTGCTGTTTTTAAAGTGCTTTATTAACAAAGTTGTATTCTATTGTATTGCAGGGAGCCCGTCTCAGTACTCAGAAACTGATCTGGAAAATATCTGTCCAGCTAGAACCAGTAAGAGGCTGGAAAACCTTGCAGGAAAACTAGAAAACCAGATTTTTTTCCCCTCCAACTGAGATGGGTTATGTTCTTTTTCTTAAAACAAATTCTAGAAGCAACATATAAATGTGCAATTTTAAATCTTAAAAACCATGCATATTTTCCCCTTAACTTTACAATCATGCACAGTTTTGTCATTTTTATGTCAAATCCAATTAAAACACATTGAAGTTTGTAGTTTCAACGTGACAGAAAGACAGTAGCGGTATTGAATGAGATGTGGTGTGTTTAGGCGAGTGCGGCCCCCTAAAGCAGTTACTAGAACCTAGACGGCGTTAAAAAGGTAGACTAGAAGTGTGTATAAGCTACCATTTGGAGGCCAATTACCCTCAGGCATGGTGCGGGCGCTGCCGTAGGCCGGCATGCTGCAGCGGGACTCGTCAGTCGGGTGGTTGCAGGCCTGGATCTCGATCTGGTAGCTGGTGAAGTGTCGCAGGTTGGAAATGACCGTGGACTCCTTGGCGTGGACCTTGACCGTCGTCTTGTTGTATTCCTCTTTCTCATCCTCATCGTCGGGGACGGCCGTGCTGGTGTTGGGGCTGGCGGCGGTGGTGAGGAAGGGCTGCGTCCTGTTGGCGACGCCAACCGCGGAGCGCCGCTGTCTCGAGTGTCTAGACGAGGCAAAAGAAGAAGAAAAAAAACCAATGTACCTGATCGTTTTAGTACACAAAGAAAAACCCCACATCCCGTATACTTACTTGATCTCAAAGACTTCATTGTGGAGGTAGTTCTCAAAGGTTTTCCTGTACTCCATGTCTTCTTTCTCTTTCTTGAGCTCCTTGTCGGTTTTTGGACAGGCACAGCATTTCTTCCCCTGGCCCTGGTCCTCCGTCTGGTTCCACTTGCGCTCCTCGTCACTGTCCACCTGAGTGGGCACCCGCGACGGCAGCTTCATCCCTGGCGTCGAGAAAGACATGCAGAGGGAGCGGGGAGCGAAAGGAGACATGACAGGTGCTATTAACATCATAAGCACAACGTCCACACTCGCTCCTGCAGGGACTGTCTGTCATTGTCATTCCCAGGTCCTCAACCTCTCCAGTTGAGATAAATTACCCCTGACAAGACCCCCCCCCCCCCCCCCGCCCGCAGACTCCAATCTCTATGGACGCGCAGGCATTATAGAATCGATGTGCTAACGCAGATCGGCGCTGATGGCCAGAGGCTGGCGTGGGCCAAGCTGCTCCTAAAATGATTCAACCAAAATAAATGAATCAACTTTGCCTGAACCCGAGCCGGAGCCGAAGGAGGGTCTGAACCTGCTCTCTGCGAAACCAACGTGCTGTAGGTGTGTTGCACGCAGAGAGAAACTTCACAGGGCTGCAAAGTATGTTGCAAACGCGACATCGCTGCGTGCAATAATTCCAACGCATTTAAATGAGCGTCTGGACTGCAGTGATGGCCGGCTGATGCAGACATATGACGCCATCTTTAGCTGGACCGGGTCTCATGGCGGCAGAGGCTCACAGCCTCTTTGTGTCTTCAAATGTTGGACATTTGTGCCTTACTTACACAGAAAAGCATGGCCTCTTATGCCCTGAGATCCAACGATCAGCTGTTGCTCACTGTTCCTTTAGCCCGCACAGAGCCAGGGAAGAAAGCCTTTAGCTACGCAGCTCCTTGTGCTAGAATTTTTTACAAAGAGACTGGAAGCTGACTAAGTTTGTATCCTTAAATGCTTTTAAGTTGAAAGTGAAATAATTTGAAACGGCCTCAATTATCTGTAATTGTTTTACTTGATATGTTTTTTTATGTACCTGTCATTTAATTTTAACGTATCTCTGTTCAATATGTAACTTTGCTGCCTCTTGGCCAGGATTCCCTTGAAAAAGAGGTTTTTAATTAATTTAAAAGAGGTTAAATAAAGGTTAAATAAAAAAAAACAGCGATACGTCACTCAAAATGCCAGAAGGTCACAGAGCGGAGGAAACACAGACGAGAAAGAGAGGACAGGAGAAAACACGCAACCGGTGTCGTTATCGCAATATTTCCCAGCGTGGCACATCCTTCTCCCAACATTTATTTCACACACATCTGAACACATTTTCACCAAATATTAACGGATAACGTGAGGATTGCTGCATCTACAGCCCGGTCCTGTTCCACTGCAAACAGAAGTCTTTCCTCTTTTGGATCTTAGCGGAGTAAAAATAATAGTTATTTCCTAAATTTCAAATGATAACTGTCTGTCTGACTTTTCAGGAAACAGATACCCAGATCAAAGTGTCTGTTTTTTTTTTTTAACACTGCTAGCAGACTATAGCAAAGTGAGATAAGCTCTAAACCTCATGCAAAGTTCTTAAAAGATATTCTCCTGAGCCGGAGCCAGAACCCAGGAAGCAGCGCCTCACCCTTCTGGCAGTAGTCGAACTTGTAGAGCTCGCTGGCCTCGGGCTGGCGCTGGTAGGAGACCAGGTAGTGGGTGATGTTCCCGTTGGGGTCGTTGGGAGGTTTCCACTTTAGGATGATCTGAGAGGAAGAGTTGGAGGACGACATGGGGTCCAGCGGCACAGACGGCTCTGCAGAGGCATTGAAGAAGGAACCGTCAAGAACTAAAGACATTTAACGTTCAGCAGATGATGAAATATACGAGTAAAACAGGACAAAATTCAAACACCTTTATTTGTACCAATGTACATAAACCATTGCATATCAATTTATTGTAGTAGTGAATTCAAACAAACCCTGAAATTCTTTTTAATTCATTATATAAAGGGCGAACTTGAAGCATTCATCACTAGTAATTTTGTACCAACGCGCGTCTATACAGAGTAAAACTGTATTTTTTTTAATCCTTTCTGTGCTTTTCACTGGTGCTGCCATCTTGGCATCCTCTGTGACTCAAATAACGTGAGAATATTCGTAATCGCGACGTACCAACTCTGCCAGGCCACCGGAATACAAACATGGCAAAGATCCAAGGCAGTAGACCCCGTTCTCAAACTCTGACTCCCCAGATTCATATTCGGGCTCCAACATTTAAGGTGGCTTGTCCATTGAAGACATTTCTGCCATTCTGCACACAGAATTGACCGACTTTGTGAAATTAATGCTTGTGAAATGAGCTAGCTGACTGACAGCTTGCAGTACGATGGGAAGTTGTGTTCACACTCTGCCTGGTGCAGGTCGTACGTCACTTCTGGTTTAGGTAACAATGGCCGCGCCTGAGGATTGCTGTTAGTCTGCTATCGCAAATGTTTTGTGGAGCGTTAGGAGGTTATTATGTTCATGTCCCAATTATGAATGCGCGATGTGTTATACTAAGTATATGGCATGTTTTACATGGAAATGGTTGCATGGGTTTGTTGCTGGGGAAGATTCTCAGTCCTCCAGGTCATGGTCAATCCAAAAAAAGGTAAAAAAACAAAGCAACTGGACTTATTTTCCGTAGTTGAAGACGTTTCGCTTCTTCTTTGTTTGTTTGTTTCACCTTAATGGTGATGAAAATTCTCAAATCTCACATGTAATTTTGCTTTAATTACATATCATTGTCCGATAACCTTGTGTACTATTCCGTTCACATTTGGAGCCGTCGACTCTCATGAAATGTGATAAATTCGGTCCTCGATCACTCCAGTTTCCTCACAGTAAACCATGAATATAGAAAATCCCGTGAAATCTTTGAGTTTTCTTAAAACAAAGGCAAACAAGACGTCAGATATTGCTAACAAGGCTGACAGCACCACTGTGTACCCCAAGATGTTTGGTACGATGCGACCGAAACGGCAAAGGTACGAAAACGCAAAAGGTGAGAGACGACCCGAACAAAACAAACTGGAGGTACCGTTAACAAAATTAAAAGTAACAGCTGCCAGATTATTTCCTCATCTTCCTAAAGGTTTTACCTCCATGAAAATAAACTACAGCGTTTTTTACCCCCATGCACCCTGGCCACACTACACGTCCATCTTAAGGTCGCTTAAGATGAAACGTTCCAGACATTCAACCACTTACATCCACTGGTACCCTGAGACGTTAATGTGCAAAAAAAAAAAAAAACGTATTCAAATACTTAATCCTCCTGAGCTTCTGGTTTCTGAGAAGCCAAATGTTTTCTCAAGAATTTTATGCTACAGCTTACATTAAAAATGCAGATGTGTCAGCGACTCATTTTTGGATAACCTACTTGTAATCGTGCCACAGTGGGTACAAATCTACAGATAAATCATAGCTCTTTGTTATAGATGGGGGAGGAAAACAATGCAGTTTCGATGCCATTTGCATTTCAGATTGCTGCGAGAGCTTACTGGCACAGAGACGGACACAGCTGACTGCTCGGGTATTCCCCGCACCACTTCTGGCTGTTTGATATTCGTTGGGGGGCACGCTTACATCAAGTGTATTGGTTTTTGGTCACAAAGCCTTCATGGCACAAATGCATGAAAACTGAAGAAAAAGACCTACTTAACATGAAAGTATTCGCATCCCTTGAACTTTTTCCACATTTAGTTTGGTTACAGCGACGAACCTTAATGTACTTCATTTAAACATGTGAAAAAAGACCACATAGCACTTCTTTTTTATGATACAAGGTTTTCATTTGTTTATATTTACAAATAAAAATCTGAAAACCGTGACATGCATTTGCATTTATCTCCGTTTAATCGGAAACGTCCAAATAAACTCCAGAGTTAGTCACTAATTTGGTAAACAGTCGTTCTGTGTGTATTAATCTCAGTATGGAACACTTGCACGCTTAATGACATGGCCGTCCACCTAAACTGACAGAGCGGACGAGTATTAATCAGAAAGTGAGACAAGCGGCCCAAGGCGACTCTGGAGGAGCTGCAGAGATCCACTGCTCAGCTGGGAGAATCTGCAGGCAGAATAACTATTATGCTGCGTTCAGACCGAACACGATTTGAGCGTCTTCACCTCAACTTGGACGCTTGTGCAGAGCGTTGTTTTGACGCGCTGAGCAAAGTGTGGACAGAGTGGTCTGACGCACGTTGGGAGGGGCTTCCCTGTTCTTTTCCCGAAATGCTCGGAAATATTTGCCGTGGTAAATGTTTTGCTAACTTCCTTGCTAATCCTCCTCTATGCAAAATCCTTTCAATTACTGTCTCTGTAGCGATACCTCGACTGATCACAGACAATAGGACGGGAATGAACAGCCTGTTTGTCCTTCTTGGTCAACTTCCTGGCTTGTTCTGGTTCTGTCATCCTGTCGGAAAATGCGCCACTATGTCAAAAAGCGGATTCTCTGATTGGTTAATGCATCGCGTCCAGATGCAAAAGTTTAGATTTTCCAACTCAAGCCTCTGCTGCTTTGGACGCTTTAATGCTTGAAATCTCAAAACGCACCGCAGACGCCCCTGACACTCAGGTCTGAACGCAGAATACGTTTTGCACTCCACAAATCTAACAGAGTTAAAATATCTGACCTGGATGCAAAACGCTAAGTGTAGCGCAAAGCTAACACTGTAGATCATCAGAAAAACACCATCCATTACAGTGAAACACGGTGGTGGCTGTATCACGTCGTGGGGATGCTTTTTCTCATCAGTGACGGGACAAAGGATGAAGCTAAACAAAGGGATATACTAGCAGGACAACCTGTTAAAGGCTTGAAAAGACCCGAATTTTGGTTGCAGGCTGTTGGTTTGGTGGCCCAGTCAAAGTCCAGACCTGAACCATACTGTAAAATTGCTTTTATTCAATCTGACTAAGCTTGAAACACTTTGCAAAAATGTACACAGAAGATTAACCTAAAGAGTTGGAGCAATAACTGGGGCAAAAAGGAGGTGCTGACGTAAAGAGGCGACATCAAATGTAAGCCACACTTTTCAGATTTATTTATAAAATTCGAAAAACCATGAATCACTTTCTTTCCATTTCGGATCTATGAACTACTCCGTCTTAGTCTGTAACTTCAAACCCCAATAAACCTCATAGATGTTTCTGGTGACGAAATGTGAAGAAAGCTGAAGGGATCTGAATACTTTAGCAAGGCACAGATCACAGAACAAAGGACCTGTTGTGTTTATGGGCAGGTAATCCCTACACAAAGCTAGCGTCACACTTATGAGCAGAGTTGTGGTTTAAGTTAATTTTAAGGGCTCAGGTTATCGCATCAATCTCTGTCAGCAAACTCCGCATGACTCGAGGTTTAGTCAGTGTGAGATTTATGAAAGCCGAGGGATTAATCACAAGTGCATATTGGCAGGATTAACCAAGAAAACAGAACGACTTTGAGCTGCTAATCTCTGTTTCGCTGCTTTATTCTGTTGCACATTTACGGGTTTGAGAAGATTTGAATGTGCAACCTTTTTCTTTCTGCTCCTGGAAATCTGGGCCGTGACTGCCAAGAACCAAAGTTTCTCGTAGACGCTGTGGGGGAGGAGTGTGTGGGCAGCAGAATATACAACACGCAGCCTCCGTGCATGACGGATCGAGCGCTACGTGTTTACCGCTTTGAACTGTCACCGGGCTGCGACGTTGTTCCGCGACAATGCGACAAGCTGGTTCGACCGCATTGTCAGACAAGGTTTTCGCCAGCGCCGGCTTATGTGTAATGACAGCTCTGCCCTTCCGATGAGGTCTGTCGGCGAGGCACGACGCAGACCAGGAACCGGGAGCCGCCGCCGAACGGGCAGCAAGCGACGCTCCCCCGACACGGCTGGCCGGCCGAGGCGTCTCTGCTGGAATTCGCTTTTGTGCGAGCGACGGATGTCGTGTTTTGATGCGGTTTGCAGGGAAGGGAATGCACTCGGCGGCCTAAGAGGAAGATGGCCAGACGGGTCACAGTGCCTGTAATTAGGCCGAGCTGCAGAAGGCAGGCTCTGTGGGTGGCAGAGGACAGGAAGTCACTGAGGAAGAGAGGCAGAGTTAGAGGTGCAGACACCTCGCATGAGGTGGAACCCTTTCAGGTCGGCGGCACCTCGGGCAAAAATAACCATCTCTCTTCCTCCTCCTTGTTGTTGCGTAAAGGGCATCGTTGGAGCTGTGGGACTGAAGAAACAACACTAACCTGATGATGCAGATGATATAACCGTCCTAAAAATACCTCGATTTTACTACACATAAAGACACTGACCTTCTCTAGCCTGCCCGGCTCTCAAAAGTGTAACCCCTCCCCCCCCCCTCACTGTGTTGAAATGCCATGTTTGTTACGTAAAAGTATCTCTAAATGGTTTTTTTGGGGGAAATTTCTGCGGTACTAGTGCCCCTTTTTATCAAAAGTAGATAACAGGAAAGGGGGATGAGAGAGAAGACACGCAGCTTAGGACCGCCGAGTCGAACCCGGGTCAGCCGCTACAGCCCGTTACAAAACAAATCAACCAATGGCCGCCAGTTACAGCATAAAATATATCCTATAACAATTTAACTAAAAAAGAAATCGCATTTGTTAGGGGAACTTGGAAACCTTTAACACTTAATACATTGCTGAAGCATCTTCTTGATTTAAGTTTCAGCTTTTCCACACCCTGTAGCTCAGGAGGGCTCCAGAGTTGGGCCCTCACCCATAATTCAAGAACGGCAACAATCTGGCCCCGCCAGCACTGGCCTTGATGCAGATGGACGCGTCGCAGGGCGAGATTTTCACCAACAATTTCAAAATCTTCTCAAAATGGGAAACGTTCAGCACACCTCCAAGTATTTATCTATTTGTCAAACATATTTGTTTTTGTTTCATTTTAATTTCTAACGTCGCACGGTGAGGCAGGTTCAGGGACGGCCGTTGTTGGATATTGATCGCAGGTTATCTTTGGTCGCGAGATGCTGATACGTAGAAAATATCCCACAGTCTGAGCGCGGCTACGACCTTCGTCTAATCAGAGCTGTTGCAGTGACCGGCTCCACAGGTTCTGAACGGTGCTGCTCCGCAAATAAAGAACGAACATGAATAAGTTTTGGATTTCTGAATCAACTGCTGCCAGGGATGACCTGTCCTGTTTGCTCCGATCAGACAAGTTTGTTTAATGGGAGCGAACGCGTCGCCACACGGAGCATCTTCCACAGCTCTGTGCATGCAGCCGAGACCAACGCTGATAAAACGTGGACCCCAACACATTTTTTATTCCTGTTGGATTTATGTTCAAATCTTTATCTTTTTGTGCCTGCAGCAGACTTTGATGCGCAGAACTGGCACATTTTGCCGAACGCATTTTTTTTTTTTTTTTATAATTTATAAAAAAGGACATTTGATTAAACTGATTCATCCAAAGAGAAATCTTTCATTCATCACTGGACTATTTTTATTAAACTTATTTGATTGTGGCTTTGTTTCGGATGGATTGGGGATTGCAGAGAAGAGCGTGCGGCTGAACAGCTGATTTTGTTTGTTTATATAATAATTACATCCGGTGCTGTAGCTGGACGGCAGACGCTGATGAAGTTGCTTATTGTCGTACGTTGTAAGAGATTTAGTAGAAGACTGTGATCGTACAAAGTGCACACATCAACTTGGCGTTGCACCAAAGATTATTAAATACACGTTGCACAGTCGTGTAAGATTGCTAAAATCACACAGTGTATACAGGCTTTAGTCAGTTTCTGTAAACCTTCAGGTTTTGTTCTAGAAAGCTACAGAATAAGAGAATTTTTTATTTTCCCTAACCCTAACAGGGAGACCAAGCAGACATTGATCGCCTGAAGGATGACTTAACTAGAGGTAAATAAAAATTTGTAATAGTCTAGCTAGAGTCTTTAAACTTAATGTAAAAGAACATCTTTGGAGGGTAATAGACAATTGAACTCCTCACAATCTAAAGAGATTTGGAGAAGTTTTACAAGACAGGGTGAGCAAATATTCCCATGTGACGATGTGGTAAGATAACAGACTACAACCAGAGATGACTCAATGTTCAAATCAATAGATTAAGGGAGAACAAACACATTTGTTGCAGCATTTTTTCTTACCTTGCTCCTAAAACCGATTCATTTCTCAGCTGAAATGTGTAGGACGTGCATCACATTAACGGTTTTCTAATGATTCATCATGATTTTATTTTTTTCATTATACGCTGATTCGATCGAAAACGAATCACATCACGACAGGACCTGAGCAGAAAAGGTTCACGGCCGTGTTTATCAGTCTTACTGGTGGCATTGGTGCGGACGTAGATGATCTCGCTCTTGGCGCCGTGGACCTGGTGCTCGTCGGACGCCGAGAGCTGCGTTTTCACCATGATGGCGTACTGCGTCCACGGCTTCAGAGGCATGATGAGGTGACCCGGCTCGATCTGATCTTTTTCCGTGTCGGTGATGCGGGGCGGAGGGTCGACGTCGGCGATCACCCAGCTGTTGGAGCCGCAGGCGTCCTGCCCGTCAAACTCGGTTACGTTCTGAAAAGGTCTGTTGTGACGGAAAAACAACAACAACATACTGATGAAGGGTGTGTGTGTGTGTGTTTTTTTTTAGACTGCATAGTGTGTATTTTACATGAGGAACGAGGCTAGGTTTTAATTTTAGATTGTTTTTCCGTAGTTTGTCACCAAAGTTACTGAAGCAGTTGGAACAAGAGCAGCACTTTGTGAGTGCGGCTAGAAGGCCCTTTAGAGGGAAGATATTATATGAAGACTTGTGTATGGGGCAAGATGACTGTCAATATAAACATATGCGTAGCTGTCTGAATTTGTAAATGTACGTCAACAGACGTGAATAAATTTAACATTGTCAGCTCATACATGTGACATCAGATGTTTCATATTTGAGAATACAAGTTTAGAAGTTACAATTTTGCAACAACGCATACGGGTGCAAAATCACAAATTTAGGAGTACGAATCTACAACCTCTGATGAAGTTGTTACACACCTTCCAGTCGGTGGCGGTAAAGCACCTGAAAGCTGTTCCCCAACGACCAATAAACAAGAAGAGGAAGAAAACACAGCTTGTATTCTCACATATAAAAGATCTATTCAATTCAATCCAATTTTATTTATATAGCGCCAATTCATGAAACATGTCATCTCGAGGCACTTTCAAAAAAATGTCCTATCAAAGGAAACCCAGCAGATTGCATCAAGTCTTGACAAGCAGCATTCACTCCTCCTGAGCCACAGTGGACAGTCGTCTGCATTGTCCATGACTTTGCAGCAATTCCTCATACTGAGTAAGCATGAAGCGACAGTGGAGAGAAAAACTCCCCATTAACAGGAAGGAAAAACCTCCAGCAGAACCGGGCTCAGTGTGAACGGTCTGATGTCATTAGACACCAGACCGATGTCTGATGAGGAGTGAAACAGCGTCATACTTGTATATTTTTGACTTGTACTTATATTGTTGCAAAGTTGTACTTGTATTTGTAACTTCTAAACCTGTATTCTCACAGATGAAAGGTCTGATGTCACATATGTATGCGTTAACAACGAGGAACAAATACAAATCTTAAATTTATTCACTTTTATTGACTTACATTTACAAATTCAGACACCTACACATGCGTTTCTATTGACGGTTATCTTACCCCATATACTTGTGTGGCTAAAAAAAACATCAATTATTCAGCCAAGATGGGTGGTGTAAAATTCAGATTAATTAAAAGTGGATATTCAAAGGTAGCTGGCAACATGAAAAATGATTGGAATAGGGAATAAGACAAGATTTTTATGTTATGTCTTTGTCAACTGTGACTTTGACAGGTATCCCTTTAAATAAGAGCAACAGTAGTGTCTAAAGCATTTTTTATCTAAAATTTTGACCAATTAACAATTGCTGCTTAAAGGCACACTATGCAACATTTTTCAGTTAATTAATGTGTTCCATACCGTTTTGGATGATTAAATGAGTCATTTCAGGTTGAACAAAGGTTTTCTTGGCCGCCCTGGTGGCCTGGGGGGGAAATACCGCACTTGCAACTGCAGGAGCCCTCGGCCCGCGCCCACAGGCTCAGAATCTCGTGCAAGATCGCAAGAGTCGGTCTTGCTTTACGGCGAGAACATGTTTGTTGCTAGCGCAGTGGCGATATCTGTGCAGTTATCATGGCGGAACCAGCGATAAAACAGCGAAAGCCCATGTCGGAGCAGGCAAGAAAGAGGAAAAGGGCTGTGGACAGAAAGAGGAGTCGTACACGGGTGAACATCGGGCAAGCTTTTTCCCGAATGGTGAGAGCTAAAAGAAAAAGAAGGCTGCAAGGCTGACGCGGACCTCGCGTTTCTGCTGATGCGATTGTAAGTAACATTGGAGGTTTCCCTCACGCTACCGCCTCCCAACATTCCAAAAAAAAAAAACTAACTCGATATGCGCGCCTCCACCGGTCGCTCCGCCTCCACCGGTCGCTCCGCCGGTCGCGCAAAGCTTGTCTCTTTCCCCCGCCCGCTCCGCCGGTCGCTCGCTCCGCCGGTCGCGCAAAGCTTGTCTCTACACCCCCCCCCCCCCACCCTCCACCCCACCCCCCGCACACCCCGCTCCGCCGGTCGTCCGGTAAGCAAATTCCTAGGGGAAACACTGCATTGGAATGGTTTCTCTCTCTCTCTGTGTGCATGTTCATACTTTCACTGTGTTAGTCATTGTTTGTACTGCCGTGTTTTCGACTTTTGTATTCGTTGCGTTCGCCTGTCTGCTAAGCTCAAAACAACCACGCCTGGCTTGACGGAGAAACCAGGAGAACAGCTGAGCATATTTACGACAGTGCACTTTTACTTTCGCCCTCTGGGGGGCGCCTCGCTGGAAAATCAATCCCAGTTGCATAGTATACCTTTAAAACTAACTTTACCAGTAGAATAAATAACCAAAATAAACTCTACAAAGTTGTGGAAACCTTGCAGAAATAACACAACAGATCCATCTGTACAGACTCAGATAGTCAAGTTTTTGCACCATTTATGCAGCTGTGGCGAAACTTGGTTATGATAGCGACAACTCAAAGCGCTTTACACCAGAGCCACATTCACCCATTCACACACTGATAGGCAGATCGGTGTGTGAATGAGTTTAATTATTTGCCAATGATTAGAGATAATTTAAAAGAATCATTACGATTTAGACAATGCAGCCCTACTAAAGATGCTGCTCTAGTTATGGGGTTTTCTCCATCTGTAGGCATAATTAAGGAAAAATAAAAGCAGTGCAGCAGAGGGCAGAGTAACCAAAGACGGGGGGTTCCTACACATTTCTCTGTGTTAAAATTACACACTGGGCTTTCCCCGAGTTCTTGGGCCTTCACATTCATTTTAAAATACAAATTCTTAAATATCCCTATGATGCTATGGCAGATATTTCTACAGCCTTTGAATGTTGAACCTGGAAAAAACAGAAACTAGATGGATAGAAAGATGAGAGGAGGAAGAGAGGGATAGAAAAAAATGAAGAAAGAACACAAGAAAGCAAGAATGGACTAAAGGAAGGAAAGAGACAAGGAAGGAAGGAGTCAAGGAAGGATGTAAGGAAGGCAGCAAGTTTATTTCCTTCCATATTTTGGGGCTTTTGATAATCGATGCGTCTGGGACTGATTTTAGGACTGACCACAACTCCACAACGCTCAGCTTTTTCTTATTTGTTGAAGAACTGAAGCGGCTGACAAAAAAACGTCCGTCTGTCTGGCGGGCGGAGCTCCGGTCCTGTCCGGCCCGCCTCCAGGTGAACTTACGCTTCTTTGTAGAGCACCATGAAGCCCAGCAGGTCCCTGAAGTCCGGAGGCCAGAACGGTTCCCACTTGATCACGATCTTGTCGCTCATGGTTCGGACCTGGGTGAACTTTAGCACCCGGTTCTCGCCTGGGAAAGCGAGAGAAACAAACACTCACTTACCGAATGAAAAACAAATAAACCTAGCTAGCAAGTTTATCAATCGGAGATTATCCAGAGATGAAAGAAAGGGCTTTTAAGATTCATTAGACGCAGCCACTCAATAATTTTATCCAAATTTAGAAACGATAAGTCACCTGATCTACTTTTACCCTTAAACTGACACTACAGATTATATTAACTTAGTTTATTAAGTGTAAACTGCCTTTACCATGCTTCTATAGAAAGTCTAACCAAAATGCAAATTAGTTAAAAGTCAGCACAAAACATTGAAAAAAAAATATCCATACTACCTTTTCTCTTATTTTGTCAGGTTTGAGTTTTTGTACTTAAACTTTTTGTCCTGTTATATAATTTTGCAATCATAAAAAGCATTCCCAATAGATGCTTAAGATCATTCTTATTCTTACAGGTCTACTGTGCAGCTATGCTCATGCATGTTAGCCATAATTAGACATAATTGATGAAAAACAAACAAAGCAATAAAGCCTTTCCACGTCCCAGAAAAGACAAGAAAATGCCTTGTACTGGTGCATCTCAGTGGAAAAATTTGCTCCGCTGCAACAAGCCTGGCGTCCAAATCAGCCCGGTGACCTTTACAGCCGAGGTGCTGGCTGTCCAACAACAGGACGGATGTGAACCACAAATTGAAGAATTCGTGAAAACAAATAAACATCTGTGTCACGGAAAAATTAGATGATCAAACTGCAGTTGTGTGGGAACAAAGTCCTGGACAAGTCATGTTATTGTGAGAACTGACTCTCTAGTTAGCTATTCTGCCGCAGGTGGGGTCTAGCAGACAACCTTCACAGTGGGAGCAAAGCCCTGTCCTGGTTATAGCTCATAGGCAAAATAAAGGCACAACATATAACCAATAAGTTCAAGACAGTCATAAGATTTAACAAGAAACTAATTTTTTTAACCACAATTTGAAAGAAGACCGGACAAATTCAAAATAGAAAAGGTGTTAGGTGTTAGTGACAGAGCAGCTGTATCTTTGTGGAATAAGTGGTAAAATGTGTGGCAGGACTTCAGATCCACATGTTCTCCTGACTGAGCTTGAGCCTTTTTGCAAAGGAAAACCAGCAAATACTCTTTGTTGGGCAAAGAATAGAAAAAAATAAAAATAAATAAAATGTCTGTAACCGCAGCAAAAAGGTGGTTCCACAAAGTTTCGAGGGCTGAATACAAACGCACGGCCAGCTTTTTGTTTTATTCCTGAAAACTATTGAAAACCACGCATCGTTGCCTTTTAACTTCCCATTGATGCCCTACTTAGTGCTGGTCTTTCACATAAAATCCCTGTAACATACATTCAGGTTGGTGTGTGCAACACGTCGAAGTGTGAATAAGTTTAAGGGGAATCTTTGCAAGGTAGCGCGCATCACTGAGCTGCTCACTCTTACTAAAACAATGTCAGTATGAAGGTCTCCAGGAAGCCATCTACAACCATGAGGCAGGAAATGACCTGTGCAACAATAACTGTGTTTGCTACTGCGCCAGGCCTCAGCCTGCGCCGTCTGCTTCTACAGCGGCTCCCGCTGCTGCCCCCGTCGCGTTCGGTTCCTTACATGAAGCCTGGTCTCCGTTGGTCTTGGAGGCGATTTCGTTCTTGACCCCGCGCGCCTTGGTCCCCGTCACCTCCTCCATCTTGCGGATCTCGGACATGCAGAGCTTGGAGTTGTAGTGGAAAAACATGCGGCCCTGCAGGATGCTCAGATTGTGTTTGGACCAGTCCCAGAGCTGCCGCAGGTTCTGGTTGTCCAGGGCGTAGAATGAATAATTCCTGGAAAACAATGCACGGGCGCCGGGTGAGCAGGTTTTACATCAGACAGTAAGGCTGCTCCTGACTGCAGAGCTTGAAATAACATCCACCGTCATTTCTGGATCAAACTTCACGTTTTTGGGAAGTCAAACCACTAGCACAGAAAAGGACGTTTTGAAAAGGTCAGACTGGCTGCTTTTAACTCATAATTACAGACCGAGGGCTCTGAAACGGTTAAGGATGCGGGAGGATTACCCAATTTCTTGTTGTTGTCCATGAATAAGGCGAAGCTTGCGAAAAAATGAGAGGGAAACGAGAGCGTAGGAACGTCGCACTGTCATGTAGCCAGTGATCTCTTCCAGCTGGCCCAGGCTGGCCTCCAGCTCAGCTGCAATGTTGTCTGCAAAGAACAAACAAAAAACAGCCTTTAAAGCTTAAAAAGTGGAAAAAGGCTCTTTCTAAATTCCCATTCTCCAATTTAGCACAGATGTTTTACATAAAACTAGTATTTTTTTAATTATCTTTGTATTCTAGAAGAACAAGAACCTTTGAGTCAAATAACTGGAGGTTAGGTGCGAATGTATTCTGCTTTATTTTCAACTGCATCATTGATACGATATTTCCATATATTTTTTTTTTAGACTACTAGCTGTGTCGATGTAGCCTCGTTACTTTGGGAAAAGTCAACGACCCGTTGCAACGTTCTGCGCCGCTGACGGGTGCTACGCCGTGATCTGACTCGACCCCAACACGGCGCGGACACTCACTTCCTCCGCGCAGGTTGATGACCAGGCTGCCGTTGAGAACGGTGCAGCCTCTCAACGCCTGGGCAGTAGTGACAGAGTCCACCGTCTTCAGACCCATACACACCTTTGGACAGGGCCCTGCGCACGGGGTGCAGTTGAGCCTGAGAAAAAACAGAAAGCGCACAAAGAAATTTATAAAGAAAACATAAGCATAAGCCCAGAAGTATGTACCAATCCTAGCATCTCTTTAAATAGTTTATCAGCCAGGAGCTTGTTTGGTTACACTGCGAAGTGGGTATGTTTTTGGGTCTCTTACTCAGCAAAAATATCAATTATGGGTGTGAAAATGTAGCAATAGTACAATTTTTGCCATATGCTGCTTTGTTAGATACAGTTCGCTTATTTTGCTCCAACCACGAATTTAGCGTGGTTTATATTAAAAGCGCAACGTATAATTGTGAAATGAAAGGAAAAAGCCTTCACAGAACAGCTACAGCTACACTGTAGATGACACACAGGTAGCCTGTATTTTCTAGTTAGGTCTAAGTGTATTTCACTAAGCAGTGTCAAAAAGAGGACAAATTTTACTCTAAAATGGTAAAAAAAAAAAAAAAACACAATGGATCACATTCCTTCCACTTCATAATCACGGACTACTTGTGTTGTCGAATAAAAAAACACGTGTAAGGCCACATAAACGCTGAAAGGCCCCCTGTGCGAACGCAACATGCTCATTAAGCAAACGGTGGAACGTTAAAGAAGAAAGTCTTGCTGCAACAATGGCAGTATGCGGCAGCTGATCTCCAACGCGCTGCGAGCCGTGACTGTGTTGTAACAGTAGATCAGATTAACAAACACGTTCAAACAGCAAAACAAGCGGCTCGTGTGACGCAACTCTAGAAAACGCCATATGGCTGCAGGGCTGGGTGGGGGGAGCGAGCAACTCCATCTTGCAAATGAAACGCTTTGCTCTTAGTTTATTTACTTGCCGCATAACTTCCCTGAACTATCTTGACCTCTTTGCTCCCCCCCCCCTCCCCGTACTCTCTTGTGCCACATCTGCACTTTTAGGCCAGACGCTCATAACTGTGAGGAGTGCGCCGCTTTTTCTTAGGAGCGCCTTCTTTTCCACGGCTTCAGTTTGAACCCTGACGACAGGAGGAGGAGACGGGAACGGAGAGAGTCACCGGGCGAAAAGCCGAGGCTGCGAGTCCAAATGGGTTCACCACAGGTCGATAGTGGCCCGGAGGCTCAGATGTGCAGTGCTTTGTTGATTCATTTCCCTGGCAAAGGAAGAGCAAATCTGCCCACTGAGCGGCTACCTTTGGCTCAGTTTTCAGCCGTTTTATTCCGGAGACGACTTGCAAAGCCCCGCGTCTGAGAACAACTACAGCTGGCAAAAATAAACTAAAACAATATCCTGTTATGGCACTTGATCATTAAAAGAGGCTTTGCTCAACATGTACGTGTGTGGGTTTCTTATGACTTTTTTATCCTGAGTTTAGATTTTTGGCTTAGCAGCTCAAAGCAGAAAAAAGATGAGCATCTTCTCCATGTTGAGAGAGGCTGCGGTGCACCGCAGTAAGACTCTGGCCCCTGCGTCGGCTCCCTGCTCGCCTGTCAGGTGTGAATAAGCACCATGTGACTCTTTTGATGTGAAGGTGCACACTGTTCAAACGGGAGATTATGCACTCTGCAAATCCGCTGTGGATTAATAAAGGTTAAACACACGTAACGTCACAAACAGCCAGAGCGCGACGGCTTTTCCTCGTCATGGCTCTCAGCCACGGGCCGTCTGGACTTTGCCGCTGACGTCGGCTCATTGTCTTTTTTTTTTTTTGTTCCTGCAACGAGCCAGAGGAAGTGAAGGGTAGATGGACAGTGATCCGTCAATGCCTTTCACATTCTCCTGGTGTTAAAACCTTTGTGATTTCCTCATTTTTTATGTCAAAATTCAACGTTCTCAGACTCTGATCTCTAAAATTCTTCTATCCAGAATCTTTTCACAATAATTAAGGACCCTTAGTTTACTGTCATTGGTCTGATCCAGGACGGTGACGACTGCATACTGCCTCCATTCATCCTCCTCAACAGTGTATCTGCAACGGAGCGCTTCTGCTTCCTAGGAACCGCCCTTTCTAGGGACCTGAGACGGTCCTGACGCATACAAGGCCCAGAAGAAGACTCTGAAGAGAAGTTAACCAACCACAGCAGCTGCTGGCCATCTTCTACCTTGCCATTATTCAGTCTGTTCTGGATTTGTTCATTATTGGGTGCTTTGGCTCATCCACAAACCAGGACAGGTCCAAATCGCACAAATTAGATCAGCAGAGAGGATCGTCAGGGTTGAACATCCCTCCATCTGGGACTCAGAAAAATGGCAGCTAACGTCTCTGCAGACGCCACACGTCCTGCGCACAAACTATTTAGAGCTCTACCCTCAGGTCGACGCTACAGAGTGCTCTTTGCTAAAACCAGCCGCCACACAGAGACGTTCTTCCCCCGATGAGGACATTGAACATCTTTAAAGCCCAAGTAGTCAGCTCCACTGCTGTGAAAAATCTCAGAAACTCACATTTCTTCTTTAAATATCACACTGAAAGAATACTATTCAGACATTTTTACCTAATGTCTGCATGCTGTGAGTGATTCTGCACACAATGACGACCAAATAAAGCTGATTCTGATATTTCAACAGATTACTGGCCAAAAAAAAACAACACATGATAGATGGATCTGGTTAATATTATAGGGAATAAAGTTTGGAAATATTCATAGTTATCTGTAATTTCCCACATCAGGAAAAAAACTTCAGTCTTTTCAACCCCAAGTAGGAACCCGGGTTTACAGCCGCTGGCTTTCTGGGCTCGGTTTGCACTGCAACACTCAAGCAATCCTGTCACAATCACACTAGGTGTCAAAAAAAAAAAAAAAAATTAAAGAAGCAGCCTCATCCCTTATGAGAAGATTGTGTGCGTTTTCTGACACAGCCATACACTTCGCAGCACAACAGGCTGTAAGATCACAGATGCAGCACACAGCGAAAGCACACTTCACGTCTCAGACGCCGCATTTGCATGCAGCTCGATCGGCGCGAAGCAGCCGTCGCCACCTGGCACGCCAGAGAGAGCGACACTGCAACGTGGAATACTGAGTCAAAGTCAGAAACGCAGCTGTGCCAGCCTTCCTGCTGCGCCGCACCGCTCTGACCGAGCTGGTTGGGTTCTCACACGCCGACAAGGAAGAAAAAGCAACGAGAAGAAAAGAAGAGGCCTGTGCACAAAAAAACAAAACGCACCAGCTGATGTCAGAGCTTTGGGGACCATCAGCTGCCATTCTGTGTTTCAGACAGGAGCAGGAATCCATGCAAGATTCAAATCTTAGCAAGAACTGACGCTGGGTTTATTCCTCATCTTTAATGCGGGTTTTAATATATCATTTATTTATTCATTAAAGGTCAACCATGCATTTTCTTACAAGGTTGCTATGCAGGTGCAGAACGTGAATTCAATTCAATTTTATTTATATAGCGCCAATTCATGACACATGTCATCTCAAGGCACTTTACAAAGTCAAAATCAATCAGATTATACAGATTGGTCAAAAATTTCCTATATAAGGGAACCAGCAGATTGCTTCAAAGTCCCGACAAGCAGCATTCACTCCTGGAGAAGCGTAGAGCCACAGGGAGAGCCGTCTGCATTGTACATGGCTTTGCAGCAATCCCTCATACTGAGCAAGCATGAAGCGACAGTGGAAAGGAAAACCACCCATTAACGGGAAGGAAAACCTCCAGCAGAACCGGGCTCAGTATGAACGGTCATCTGTTCGACCGACTGGGGTATTTTCCAGCTCTGGACAAACATGGAAAATGAAAGACTTCACTCCCTCTTAGGAGGCTTGCAGACTAAAAGCGAGGTGAGCTGAGCTCGCCGCCGGAGTCGGAGACGAACCCTGTAGAACGTTCTGCTGTCGGGCTTCGTAGAGCAGAGCTAAGCCGCCAGCTTTGGGGATGCATTTAGTTTGTCCTGAAACCAACAACAGAGCGATCTCTGTGACTGAAATAGAGTGGAGGAGAAAACTGACCAGAAGCTCTGTGTGTGTGTGTGTGTGTGTGTGTGTGTGTGTGTGTGTGTGTGTGTGTGTGTGTGTGTGGAGCTTGTAACGGAGCTCCATTTCCACACTGACCGCCTGCTCTCAGCTCGGTCCGCAGCGGCTTCACGACATCCCGTCCCTATTGGCTGTGCAAGTCTGCGTCACAGCGCATCGAGGTCAAAGCTCATGAAATTTCTAACACAACACGGCGCAGACCTGACCGGGCCGAGTGCAGCTCGGTGCCAAGCGGAGAGCAAAACCGCTGCTGTGTGGCGCGTGCTATACAAACAAATGCATTTCAGAGCGCACAGGACACGCCTTCAGTCTCAAATCCACGTTACTCTTTACATGTTCCTTGCTTCCTTTCTTCTTTTTTTACATCTTTCCTGAGTTCCTATTTTGTCTTCCTTCCCTTCTCTTTTTATCTCGTCTTCTTATTCCTTCCATCTTGGTACCTCTCCTTCCTCTTTCTGCTCACTTCTTTCATTACGTTTATTCTGTATTTCTCCCCCCCAAAATCTTTGTTTTCCTTTTTTAATCTTTCCTTCGATCCTTTTCTTGCCATCTTTCCAATCTGTCCTTCCCTTTTTTGCTTCTGTCCATGTTTCCTGCCCTCTCTCCTTTCTTTCAATCTTTCCTTTTTTGCCACCTTTCCTTCACTGTATTGTTACATTTTTCCAAATATCCTTTCATTCTTCGCCCACTACTTTCCTTTCTTCCTTGTGTCTATCTTCCTTTCATCCACTCTTTTGTTCCTAGTGTATTTTCATTTCTTTCCTTCCACATTCAACTGCTGGATTTTGCATTTGCAGCTCTACTTCTCTTCTGTTTGGTTATTCATAAAAAAAAAACCCCAAAAAAAAAACTATTTTCATTTTGACCATTTCACAACAGAAGTCAAAAAGAATCGAAACTCGCCTGACATAACAGAGTTACTGCTTCCCTGTGTTTTAAAGCAGCAGATCATGCACACTTCACTGGTTGAACATCTTCCCTGCAAGCCCTCAAGAACCCATCAGGCCGTCTCGAGTGTCCACTTACGTGGAGGAGTTGCCTACTGAATAGCCGGAGGGACACTCTGGGACGCAGGCGCCGTTGTGGATGACGTATTCGTGGCAGTCCGGGCTCTTTTCCTGCTTGCACCTGTTGTGCAGATCCTGGCAGAAGGCGAGGGAGACGCAGCGCCAGCCCTTGTAGGTGAAGTAGTTTTCCGGGCAGCGCTCCACGCAGCTGTCCCCGTGCAGGAGGCCGCGGCAGGCCACGCAGTGTCTGGGCGAGTTGGGCCTCAGGCAGCCGCCCAGACACTGGTAGTGGCAGCATTCGTTGTCCTTGGTGCAGGCCCGATGCGTGCAGTTCATGGGACACACTGTGTGGGAGAGAAGAGGGGTCAGTTTAGCTCAGCGGACGAACTCAACAGGTTTTTACATCGCCACACGTGCAGCGGAAAGGGAGCGGCTTTCCCGCGCGCAGTTGGATTTTTAGTCCAAGCGACAAAATCAGTGCGCAATGACAGAATGTTCACGGAAATGTGATATGGTGAGATCCTCCTTTCAGCGGGAGGGAAATTACCGCACACAGCCGAGCCCAGAGGATCATCTGTCATGTGCCAACAAGCTTACTGACTGCAAACAGCAGGGGTCCACCACTAGTCAACAAAAGGCACATACTTCTCCAGGACGCTGGCTGCAAGTAAACAAAAAACTGCAAGCAGCATTTAGAGCCTAGAGGAACCGTAAAACTCACATATGGAAATGAAGCGACTGTATATTATATTATTGCCATAATAGCCACTTGGGTTGTACCGTATGGAACACACGGTATTTTCTTCACGTTTTTTAATAGGCGTTTTGGGTTTGAAAAGTATGAAATTATGTAGGTTTTTCATATTGAAGAATAAGAAGTGATGCGAATATTGTCGCACAACACTTCTAAAGAGGGGGGTAAATATAAGTTTATACTTTTGCCCTCTCCACCACCACAGGGCGTGTGGATATTGGGGATTAGTGAAAGTTGCTGCTACCATCGGCGTTAACATTTTAAAAATTCAACGAATTTGAATATCATCGTGTGCAAAACAAAATTACGGTAACGACAAAAGCAAACAAACACACAAATAAAACAACAACAACAACGTGTCTAATAGATCAAATAGAGCCCTGCAAAAGATAGTGAGAGGAGCTGAACGGATTACTGGCGTTTTTCTACCCGAGTTCTGGGATCCGTATTGCCTCAAGCTGTTAAAATGCAACACTGATGATAAGATTGTGCCCTTTACATTAATTACATAAATTATATTAATCTATTATTTCACCTTCATCCTTTCCGACCAGTGATGATCCAGCCAGAAACTTAAGAATCTCTTGTTTTTATGATCACTGAACACACCATTCCTTAAACATGGCCATGTGGCAAAATCAAAACCTCTTTAGTGTGGAATACGTTACAGAAGGAGGACTGAAAATTCGCTTAATTTTCAGCACAAGTGAAGTGTTTACAAATTCAGTAAAAGGAACCACAGAGGTGTAATTAGCAATTTAAAAGGGGACCATTTTATTCAACATATTTGCATTTTATTAAAACTGCAAAAAAAGAGTGAGAGCAAGACCTTTGGCAGATAACAGGAAGTCATCTGAGCATTAATTCTGCCATGAAACATGCGGGGTATTGAAAGGTTGGCAGCCTTTTGTAGATTTTAGAGTTAAAATAAGGATATAGATTCTTCAGTGGGAATAGATACTGAGACTGCTTTAGTGCTGCTATAAGTGCCTATGTGCTGAAGTTTAAAATGTCAAAATCACAACAGTTTTTTTTGATTAGTAGCGATTACACAGCTACTACTCTCTCTCTCTCACACACACCATGCCTTTAATCACCTCTGCTCCTTGAAAACATTTTATGACTGCTCAAAGCAGGAAGCTTAAAAAAAAGCTTTTTCCTGCTGTTTTATCTTTTCTATGTTCTAGATCTTCAAGAGAGATCAGAATAAGATAAAAAAATAAATATCAGCAGGTCAAAACTAGTCAATAACTGGAGATCAGTAACTGGCCAAAGAAACTACGATTGGTGCCGTGACGGCGATGTTCTGTTTCTGAAATGCTGTTCGTTTTACTCAGGATGTAACGGTACGCAGCTTCCACTCTTTGCCTCTCAGTCTACAAAATACTTTTTACTAGAGTCTTGGCGACCATCAATAGCTTTTAAAAAATGTATAAATGTTGTTGTTCTGGGTTCTTTCGTCATCACCTGAGTGAGTTATTGATATGCTTTCTGAGAAATTGTGGTAGGCCAGCCCCTTTTGGGAAGGTTCACCACTGTTCAGTTCTCCAATGGAGTCCCAAATATTTGTCTTTATAGCCCTTTCAAAACTGATGGATGTCTATGACTTTGTTTCCCAGCTGCTCTTGGCATTTTCTTTAGTTTAGGGCATGATGTGTTTTTTTTCCAGAGCTTTAACTCAATTCCATTTCAATAAAATTTTATTTATATAGCGCCATTTTCCCAATACATGTCATCTCAAGGCACTTTGCAAAGTCAAATTCAATCAAATCATCCAGACAGATGGTCAAAAAGTTTCCTATCTAAGGACAAGCAGCATTCACTCCTCCTGAGAGAGCGCAGACCCACAGTAGACAGTCGTCTGCATTGTTGATGGCTTTGCAGCAATCCCTCATACTGACCTACTTCGTGCTGTCAGTTAGGTTCCATTTAAATGATTTCGTGGGTTGACAGATCTGGCAGACATTAGACCTTCGTGTGGATAGCAAACAACATCCGAAAACAATGTGGGGTCATTTCATTTAATCTATGATTTAACAAAAGGCTAAAATTTTATTTAATAACAGCCATTTGTATCTACAAAGGTTGTTTGTGATACAAAAATTTGTTAGATCTGGAAAAAAAAGAGAAACTGTTAGGAGCAAATGCTAATACTAAATTTAACAGCGTCTTTTTCTAGCAAAACGCAGCTTTTATGTACTCCAGGTCAACACGTACAAGCTTTATAAACGACTTGTTAGCAGTTTAACATAGACTGTGCACGGACTGAAACCGTCCCGTTGCAAATCCTTTAGTCTGCGCTGATCTGCAGGTGGGTTTAGCCGCTAGCGTCTGAATGTAGGTGAGGACAAATTGTGCGAGCGTAGATGAAGGATTCACCGACTAACTTGAACGCTGGAGATTAACCTCTCGTCCATGAAAGCCAGATTAAACCCGTCCTGCAGCGTGCGTGTGTGTGTGTGTGTGTGTGTGTGTGTGTGTGTGTATGTGTGTGGTGGGTGGCGTGGGGGACCAGTCAACGAGGTCAGAGACAGGCAACACGTCAGACCATACGGACGCCTCTGAGAAAAGAAAAGTGTAAAGAACAGGGTTTATGCTGTAAAAAGTGACTCCCACAGAGGGTCGGCGCATGTTGTCTGCAGACTTAGCAGCTGGCCATTAGATGGACAAAAAAACACAGAGCTGCTGTCCTCCTCCATTAATTGAGGTGAGCGTGAAGTGCAGGAGGAATGTGTGTTTGGGGAGGGCAGCAGAAATAGGAGAATGGCAACATGAGAGGGAGGCTAAAGGGGACGCGGTGGGGTGGGATGGGGGGGGGGGGGCAGGGCTGCAAAAACAAATGATATAACCACCTTTCATCTTTGTCAGTACTTTTCACACAAGACAAAGCTTAACATTTCCCTTCATAGTCGGCCAGAAAGCTGACCCCGATGGTATCGCCGCATGCATTTTTGTGCACACAAGCAGAGAGGAGCGCCGCCCGCCACTAACGGAGGCTCCCGATCCCGAGCCGGCGCTCCACGCCACAACACAGCCCCAGCAGCAGATCCACCCTCAGTCTTAGCCAATGTGTTGACTAGCTGCCGAAGCTAGCCATTCAACTGGCCTCTCCCATCTCCAAGGAAGACAGGCACACTCTTTAACCCTTTGAGCTCCCCCTATGGAGAGCGAGAGGCGAGACGCTGCGAGCAGAGAAGCTGCCACGGCAGAAACAAGGCCAGAGCTGAGTGAGAGCAAGTTCACCGCCTTTACCGATCCAAAACACAAGCTGCACTCTCATTCACAGATTTTTTTTTTTTTTGGTTCTCTGTTTGTTATGCTTGTTTGCAGTAAACAAAAGAAAGCTCCTGTTGAGGAGAACAGCACGTCCTACAATAATGGGGTCGCGGTCGTGTCAAAACAATTATGGTTTGTTATTATGAGGCCAAGCAGTTCCGGGCCTCAATAGATTAATCATCTCTGCTCACGTCCATGGCTTTAGGAGCTTCTCGTGGTTTCAAATATAGAAACGCTTCCGTTCACAGAAACATCCAAAGTCAAAGTTTTTTTGTGATCGGAAGGAGGTTCTTTTTTCCCCCTTCTGAATGTGTATCTGTAATTACTGAGTGGATTTAACACGTAGTGAAGCTTTTTTACCCCCATAATTACAGTAAAATTAGCCTTACACTAAATTCACGAGATGCGATAAAACACAACAAAGTTCAGGAGAACGACTACGATTAATAGATATAAGGAACATTTGTGGGAAAACCCAGAAACCTGATTTATTTTTTTTATGAATAAAGGAAATGTTTCACAAATCCCCAAACTGTGGTTTAAAGAGTTTCTAATCAGTGTAGAATAATCCAGCCCAGGTTTAATCTGTTGTTACAGTTAAGCGCAATATTACTCCCACCCCTGGCAGATTAAGGTTAAAAGGAATCTTTATATTTTCCCCAACATGTTTCTTCTGACTAGCAGCAAGGTTAACGCCAGAGTCCTGAACTGAATCAGATGAGATAGTCGACATTATTGGGCACTTATCCTATTGTGTTTTTGGGAAAGAAAATATTTTTTAATGTATTTTTGTGACATGAACGTCAACCTGTACACGTTAACTCCTAAAACTGAAAGTATGACTGGGATTGCTACCTTTCCACTACTTTTTCACTACTGACTTCCTGAGAACTGCTTAATTAATAAGATTTATATGGAAATATATTTAAAATTATGTCTGAATGCAGTTATTGGGTGGTTTAGTGATACAACTGCACTCATTAAAAGGTTAGCTTCATTTTAAGAGTAGTTTTTGTTTTTGTCGGGTCCACATAGACTTAAAGCCAGAAATCTCTGGATGACCTTTTAAAGAATATTTTTTGTCAGTTTTACCATTTTAACAATAAATACCTTAAAGTGTTGTGCTAAAAATTTGAGTCCATATCAACCATCTCTAATGTGGAGGGAGTTGGAAATGAGGGCGACAGAAGAGATGCCCTCCAACCTCAAAGACAAGGAGCTCATCGTCAAAGATAAACCATCAAAGTACCGTTGGTTATAAGAAGGGTTTTATGGCTGTAATACTAATAAAGATTTTCTATTAATTGTTGGGAAGGGTCAAAATAAATTCCAACATTTTATTAAAATGAAAATAGCAAAAAATGTCAGTAATTTAAATTACTAGATTACTATCTTGTGATTTTTTTCTATCCGAAACCTGTTGGTTGAAAGTAATTGAAATCTAAATCTGCCAGGGGTATGAATAATTTTGGCTTTAACTTAATGTTGTAATTTAATTACTTGTCTAATTCCAAGGATGCCCACTCCCTAAAGCTAACAACGCCTGAAAAACTACTCAGTTTATTTAATTCTTTCAAATAAAACTAAGGTTTTATTAGTCTCAGCTTGTTTTTAAAGCATCTTTGTCCAGTGCAGAAATGTCCAATTCAAGTTTAATTTACCATTTTTACACGTTGATCCAGTCATTAAAAAAAAAACAGTGAACATTTCAGTTTAGAGATGCTAAGAAGCATCATTAGTCCCGCCCCTTTTTCCAGTAATCCCAGCAGCACGCTGTGAAAGCACACGTGGCCTGTGATTTTAGCAGATATCATGTGAAAGGAGTGTTTTATGGTTGTGTGCTCATGGCGATGAGCGGGTGTTTTTGATTGTAATCCTTTAAACTCAGTAGAAGTGAATTTTTGTCCACAAAAATAGGGGTAATAGGGCAAATTCAACAGTGTTAAAGCTAGAACCAGTTATGTAGAGTTGGTTATCTGCAGACTTTGTACTGGAGTTTAACCTGTTAAAGAACCAATATAAACCACTCACTTACTGAATTGATTTCCACGGTTCACACCGACATCCTGAAAGGCTCCAATAATAATAATGACAAAAATGACCACACTGAAGGAGATGGACTTGTTTTCTTTGGTGTTGTCAGGCATTTTTTTCAAAGGCCGAGATCCAGGGGCCCACGAGAGTGGGGCCAACCCAAGCCAACACTGATCTTTCTCAAGACGGAGGGGGTCTTTTGTGGGAACTTTGTCATTCTTCCCTTGCAAATCTTAAAATGCATGCTAACTTTTTGGATTGTTATTGTAATTAGGCATGAAGCTGTAATGGTTTAAGGAGAAAAGAGGGTTGTTTTTTTCCAAGCATCAGTTCATTTCACTTGGACCTTGTCAGCATCTTTATAGTTTATCTTCCATTGGTGCAATCACCAAGCAACAATAAATCAATGAGGGTTTTCAAAAGACAGTTGGACTTAGATCTGTTGTCTCTTGTCCTCCTAGTCAAGTTCCACTGACACCGGTCAGGTCCTGACCGATCTCTTGTTATGCAGTTTGTCCAAAGTACAGCAGGATCACACGTAGGCCGAGAAACAAAGCTTGCAGAAATGCCTGGCTCTTTATCGCATTAGCTGAGGTTTCACTGGGAGAGGAGGCGGAGTAGGTCTGCAAAATGAGACCCCCAATCCCTGAGGCCTTAAAACAGGCAGCAACAACACAACCAACACTGCTCCAGGCCCCAAGGCGACTGAGACGAATACACCCTGGTAGGACGGTGCAAGCACGGAGGGGAAAAAGCAAAAACAGCAAAACGAAATGTGCCAGCCCACACCGAGCTTCACCAAGTTGGGACATGAAAAAAAGAAAAAAAAGAAAGGGCTACTAAACAGCCAAAACTCAAAACTGCAAAGAAAGAGCTTTACCTAAAAGCAGCAAACAAACAGTAACTCCCTCATGCAAGCTTAGATAATTGCCAGCCTCTCTCTAAACTAAAACTCTGGGGTTTATGCCAGAAGATTAGGAGTCGCAGAATTCTACAAACCAAAATGTTTCTGAAGCAGTTTTCCTCTTTTAGTTTCCTTTTAGGGCAGTGATGAAACAACAACGTACTAAGACCGTTTGCACTGAGATCACTTTGGATCAGAGGACATGGCAAACAGGAACGTGGTGGAGCGCTGGCAGCTAATTAACATTCCACGGCCATGACAAGGGTAGCATTTAGCTTCTCATGAAAGAAAGTTTTTCGCTGAGCGCCAGAAGAAAAACGGTTTTAAGGAAACATGGCTGAAAAGTTAAAAGCAGTGGCAGAAGAACCACTTGAGTAATAAACGGAGAATAGCTGAGGTTTGAAACATGAAACTCATTAAGGTAGCTAAAAAGTAAGTATGTATCAGGGCAGATGAGCGGTTTGATTTTTTTTAAAATTCTGCCACAATATCATTTCTATGCAGGAAGAAAAACTTAAATCAGCTTAAAATAAGGATTTGGTTATTCTGCTTACGCAATAAACATGAATAAAACCTAAAAAAGCTAACCCTGGAAGCCAAACTTAAAGAGAAACCATTTTTATTTAGGAACTTAAACTGGCAGCAAACCAGTGACGCCCTAATAATATATTACAACCAATTATAACACCTTAAACAAATTTTATAATCTATTACTGTTGATTTTCTTTAATCAACATTGACTCAAAGCTATTTATACAGGCGGTCAGAAGTAACTGGAGCTTAACCCACTCAAGACTGAAGATGACAGTGGCTCCCCTCGCCATCCTCAACAACACCGTGTCACTTTTGGTTCAGGAACCAACCTCTTGGAGCCTGAGCCGGTCCTCACATAAAAGGCCCAGCAGAGGCTCTACGTCCTGCGGCAACTCAAAAAGTACAACCTTCCTCAGGAGGTACGGGTGATCTTCTACTCTGCCATAATTCAGTCTGTCCTCCTACGCTTGTCCAATTGTTGTGTAGTTTGGCTCACCGGACAGAAACTGGTTAGACTCTTACCGTCAGCTCAGCGTTAGGAAACGCGTTCTGCAAAAACCCGCCGCCACAGAGGCAGTTTATTCCCCCAGGCTGTCTCTCTGATGAACACAATGAACACCCAACGTCCTCAGTAGTCGGCCACATTGCTGTGAAATCAAAAATACGATGCCTTGTCAAAGTGTTCGACCCCCTTGAACTTTTCGACCTTTTGCCACATTTCAGGCTTCAAACATAAAGATATAAAACTGTAATTTTTTGTGAAGACTCAACAACAAATGGGACACAATCATCAAGTGGAACCAAATTTATTGGATATTTCAAACTTTAACAAATAAAAAAACTGAAAAATGTATGTTTGAAGCCTGAAATGTGGCAAAAGGTCGAAAAGTTCAAGGGGGTCGAATACTTTGGCAAGGCACTGTATATATTTGCACTATCACAAACATATTAGAAAAAAAACATACCCTTTATACATTAACGCCTAATGTCTGTACGCTGTGAGTGCTTTAACTGAATTCCTTGATCATGGCCAAATAGAGCGGACTGTGATCCAGTAAACCATTACGTGTGATTGTTCCACCACTGTACCTGTTCCCCAATGTTGAACACCAACGGTGAATGTTTAAGGAAACATAATCAAGGTCCTTTTTTGTGCACCAATTAGAGTTGCTTCACACAGTTCCCGTTCGCAGACAACTGGGTTCAAATTACGCCAAAAGCTGAATTAAATCTGACTGGCAGACCGCCAATGAAACTTTGGCATAACTGCGACAGAAAACAATGCTGCTTCTATCTTCAGAGTGTTTCATGTTTGTTTTTGTACACTTTGAACCGAACACAGAAAAATCAGTCGGTATCAACGCAGAGCTCCTGGTACATCGGGTTTGACGTCCCGTTTAGGTGACGACGGATGAAGCTTCTAACCTGCAGCTGTCAATAACCCAGAGCCACCTCGTTTCCTTTCTACTAGTGAGGACCAGATGTGAAAACCTTCACTACTTTTGCATCCAGAGTCGTCTCTGCTTCTGGCCAAATTCTCCTGGAGCTTTGACGCAAGCAGGACCCCCTGACCCATGCAGATCAGCTCAGTTAATTCAGAAGTATGTGGGAACAAGAAATAGCCGATGAAATGAGTAATATTTGAGTCTGAATGTCAGCTTTTAAGATTTTAGCGCTAAATATTTTCAAAGCGATACCGGTTGAGACGACCCCACAAATTCCTCACCCTTCTCTTTCTTCTTGATGTCCCCACCACTCTTGATGAACCTCAAGACCCCTGCTACCAAAATCCATAACAAGTGTGGCCGTCAAGGGCGGGGAAAGCCATCAAACATGGCTGAATGGCCATTATTAGTATCTTGTCATTTGCAGTACGGCATACCAAATGCTGCAGCCAAGCTGTGGTTTGCATGCGGAGCTGCACGCATTGATGCTGCAATGTTGATTAAGATTTGAGTTCCTGTGCAGCTCTAGCTGCTGTTACAGACGTGCTAGGAACCATAATGCCAGTTGTCTATTGCACAAAACAACCCAAACCTACAGAAAAGCATCAAGCATTTAGAAAATCTGTTCTCTTAGGGGGATCCAATCACTGCTTGAGTATTTGGTTTAAAAAAAAAACAACGAGAGGACAATGTAAAAATCTAGTTTCACACATCTACGGGGTTTAGAAAGTTGTTGTGACTAGAAAATGGAAGTAGTGGCTTGAAACAAAGGGTTTTGTTGCAGCTTACCAAACCTGACAGTGACCACTTTTGAAAGAAAATTATCGATGGAATAAACAAACAGCAGCAACAACTTACAAATAATCCCCTTTAGGGAAAATAATAAGAGAAATCAAGCAGGAAGCCAGAAAAGCACTGACTTGATAAACGAAGGGGCTGAAAACCAGTTTTTTTTTCTTGGTAACCAGTTGTTGGATGGTCTGACTCAACGGCTGCAGCAGGGCTCGGTTAAGATGACTCGGGGAGCAACAGGAACCGTAAACAACTTCATTAAAAGGCCCCTGCCTCCGCTAATAGAACGAAAACACATCAACAACATGGAAAAGCACTTCTTGTTTTTAATGTTGAACCAACGGCGGCGTCATCCAAAACGCAGGATATCCAGTTTGTCCGTGACCGGAATAGAAATGATAAACACCGTGTTCTCATTGATGGGCAATTACGTCTCCTGTTTGGCAGGCAAATGACGCACGCCGTGGCCTTGAATCTTCATTTCCTTCAGGATAACAACGGCCGGTTAAAATAATAAATAATCGCTGTCCTAATGCTCAACTCCCGACTGCATAGTGACATCAAACACTGATTTGTTCTTAATGCAACAACAAACGGTCGGGTTTTTTTTTGTTGTTTTTTTTTTGTTTGATTTTAAATATTTCCCGTTGGATTGAAACTTTTCAACAGTAGGGGAGGAGTGGAAATACAATTTGTGAGCAGGAAGAGCTCTTCCTTTGTGATCTACTTTTACAAAACTTGTTTTGACCTGGGGAAATGGATACAGATGGCAGAGAGGGAATAAACTACACAAAAAAAAAAAAAAAACGTGCTAATCGATCAAAGCGAAGTTTGGGGACTTTTTCCTGAAATTATGGGAAGGGCCAAGACACGAAGCTTTGGCATCGTTGCTCTGATCAAAACGTGAGGATCAGACCCAACGAGTCAAGCTACCAACTTTCCCACAAGAGCTACGTGAATAACTGTTTTGGCTGAAATCTTTTACTCCAAGAATATACCTGATAATACTTTTTTTTTTTTTTTTTTTTTATTTATCATAGCTGAAGGTTGCAGTAGTTAATGCAGCTGAGCAATAAAATGCAGCAGGTCAGATTTTATTCCATATTAATTCAATTTAAATTTTTACTTATATAGCGGCAATTCACAACACATGTAATCTCAAGGCACCTTACACAGTCAAATTTGTTCAAATCATCCAAAATATTTCCTCTCTAAGGAAACCCTGCAGATCGAGTCTTGACGAGCAGCATGCGCTCCTCCAGAAAGAGCGTAGAGCCACAGGGATTACTGTGATTACTACTGTGAATTATCATCGTTTGGAGAAAAGAAAACTAATAGTAATTGACTGTATGTTTAGTCTGGTCATGCTTAATCCAAGCTGTAACCCCAGAGAAGGTCAGTCAAGTGCAGCAACTAGAAAACTGCATGGTGGCGGTACCGCCTCCGACCCTCTCTGCCACCATTAGCATCTTGGGGACCATCATCTATATCAGGGTTGGACATGCACTGCAGTGAGACTCGATACACCGGGCCAGATATCTTATTGGTATGCAACGTGTGTATTCTATGACGACAAATATTGCCCTCTCAAACGCTGTTTTTTTAAAAATATATATGAAATATGCCCGCGCTGAAATAGCACCGATACCAGTTGTCTAAACGCATTCCTTACTTAAACTCTACGTTTTGTATTTGCTTCTGTGGATGATCATGATCCTGCCTTGGCACTCACTGAAGGCTGCCAATGTAGCTACCCGAGCAGAGAAAAAGGCAGAATTCACCTTTAAAATAAAAGTCTCGCGGGGAATAAACCGACAACCAAGGCCTGAACCAGAAGATCCAAAGATCTGGATGTGTTCGTAAAGTGCCTGGGTCTATTTTAGAGGTTTTCCCTCCCTACACACATGACTGAAAGGAACGGCTCCAGCAGAACTTGGAGCCAGGCTGCCGGGATAATTCAGCTACTTTTTTTTTTTTTTAGGACACACCTAAAACACTCAGGTCTGCTGAGGTCCTGAACTGTCTGGAAATGTTCAGGAAAAAAAGGAGGGGAAAAATCCAGTGACTTCACAGTTTTCTAAGTCGATTTTTCTATATAATAGCAGGTCAGTTGCATACGTTATATTATTTTTGTTTTCTGTATGGCAGTTTTGTTTTAATCAACATTTTTGTAATATTAAAATGAAAAATTAACAATTTCTCTCTCTCTATCTATCTATATATATATATATCTATATCTATATATCTATATCTATATCTATATATATATATATATATATATAGATAGATATATATATATAAAATGCATTCTTCTCCTGATTCTTGATTGATGAAAGTATGCCCATTCAGCCAGTTAGCGAAAAAATGCTAAAAGGTTGAGAAAAACAAATCCCAGATAAAGAATGTTATGCAAGTAGAAATCAATCCAAAAATCAATGCATTTATTTAGTCTTTTTCTAGAAAACTGAAGACAAACTATATTTTTTTGTACTTTCCAGACACGCAGGGCACAGGATACCTCGCTTTCTTTTTAAATGATCTAAAAAAGAAAAAAAACTGTAGTTCTTATTTAAACTTTATTATTTTCAAACTGAATTTCGAACCTTAAAGAAACGCTCGTTAAGGAACAAAGTGCTCGCAGGGAGATGCGCTGATCAGGCGTTTTTCCAGCCTGATGCTGACTTTAGATTTCTTTCAAGATCTGACCTGCTGATCACAATTATGACCGATGCTGAATGCGATTTCTTTTAAAAGGTTGTAACGCCAAAAAATAAATAAATAAATATGCACATCAAGTCACAGTAGTGTACTGTCCTGCATAATTAATTACAAGATCATTACCATTTATGTGTCAGATCCTAACCCAATTGTCATATGCTTTTTATGACTTTTTAAAAAAATACAACAGTCTACACGCTGTTGGTTGATGCATTATAGTGGGAACTCTTTGTTTGGGTCCATTTATTGAATAAGAGGAGGGGTAAAAAATCCTTTTGGAGCATTTGGCCCGTCGATTATTGATCAGAACCAATCAAAGAGGAACCAGCTGAAGGATTTAGCTCTCTAGAACAAAGACACTTATTATTATATGCATTATTATTCATTATTATATTCATATATAATATGAATATAATATGAATACATTCTCTCTATAAAACAGTACATTTTTTATCATGTGGCATTGTGCTGCCCGTACGTCTTCTTACGAGAATAAAGAGGTCTGGCAACAGAGAACCGATGCTACTATTCCAGCTTTCATTAGATGCGGCTGCACATCGCTTGTAAGAACAGATAAGAAGAAACATGATTAAACTATCAGCAGAAACAGCAGCGATCCGCCTGAGACCGAACAGCCGTGGTGAGCGAGTTCAGCGGTGGAGAAACGCCTGTCGGCTCGGCTTTAACAAATGCCAGAAATGTCTGGGATTCCATGGGAAAGGCTCAAATAGCTGCATGGAGAGGGTTTGTAGGGTGCAACTCCACAAGAGCGAGTGCCAGAGCGGTTAAGTCAGCTTAAAGAAAAGGACTTATGAGGTGTGTGCGTGTGTGTATAAGGGGCTGAGAGGCTAGCTTAAGGCTTGTAGAGAAGCTTTGTGAATAGTGCACACCCCCAAAGCTGGAGTGGGGGGGGGGGGGGGGGGGAGAAACAGAAAAGCGGGCATACTTTTACAACCTGAATTTGTCTGATGTTGTCGTCTGGTTCCTTTTTCGTATCTCTGACAATCCGCCAGAGTTTCTGCAACGGAAAGTTAGTGGAGCAGCCGGGATGAAGACCACAGAGATGGCGTTCTCCGTCGCCTCCTTTGGCTGTACGGTCCCAAAACGGAGGATCAGGTTGCCTCTCAACATAACGGCACCATTACATAGAATGACAAGCGGGTAACACACTTGGGCCGGTGTGCGTTTCAAGTGTTGCCATGGGCAATTCAAATAAACAGCAGCTTTAACTGAAAAGCTTTACTTATTCATAACTCCCCGATCTGAATTGATCTGGGGGAAAATTTTTTTTTTTTTTTTAAAAATCTTGTCTCAGCGCCGCTTTAGTCGGTCGTTACAGCGATAGCTGGACTCAACCTCCTAAATATTCTGCCGGTCTTTGAGTGAATTTTTCGCTGCAGTAAAGCGGTGAAACTTTCGATCATTGTGTCTTTACAGGTCTTTTTTAATGTTATACGGCGCAGAGAGCAACGCCACATTGCCTGTCCATGAAATCAAGAAGACCGAAAGCTGAAACTGAATCAAAAAGTTCTGGGATAAGCGACTGAACTTATGCAACTGGGAGATTACAGATCTTTTTTTCAAGTTTTTAAGTTGTTTTTTTTACTTTCCTGGTCTTTTGAGAGGTGTGTGAACTGTTTAGAGCACCATAGTTGGCCTTTGGGTATGAGAAATCACAAAGGTTGTAACACTTTAATAAACTTACGTCAATCTGTGTCAGGAAGTG
The DNA here is from genome assembly GCA_037039145.1 of Fundulus diaphanus. NCBI lineage: Eukaryota > Metazoa > Chordata > Actinopteri > Cyprinodontiformes > Fundulidae > Fundulus > Fundulus diaphanus. The sequence continues at coordinate 21,219,882 of CM073133.1, read as the reverse complement.
ACCCCCTGTGTTACGGCTGAGTGTAAGTTAATTTACTTCTCGCTGCTGCTAAAAGCAAAAACCTATAAGCTACAGATTTAATTTTTGAAAGGCAACAAGTAATAAACCCACAACACCGCACCAGAGTATTTAAAACCGGCTACAACTTACTTCTCACGCTTTATCTTCCTTTAATGGCATCGGCATCAAACGCTGCTCAGTGATTCATATTTTGCTGTAGGTTCAAGGTTTCTAACATTTCCTTAAAAAAAAAAACATTTCTATTTCCCAACTGATTGCTTCACGAGCAGCCGGGTTTGTACACATCCTGTCTTGCTGACCCCCTGGGGGTGGGGGTGGGGGGGGGGGGTATTTTTGTCTAAGGTGCGTCTGCGCTACCAAGGCCTTACTCGAGGTCTCGGTGTCCATTCATAACTTCGGAGCGGAAGCAGACCAACAAAGGCAGGAAGCAATTGGGGAGAACGCTTGGCGAACATCCACAACCGCCATTGTTTGGCGTGGAAACGGACTGCGGCGCCGGCGTTGGAAGTTACGTGAGGGAGCCGCTGATAGGTCAGCCCAGAGGTTGGCCGGGGTTTACACTAAAACAGATCCCCGTCCTCTGGGCCGCGCGATGACCGGCCGCCACGCTTTTCCTTCCGATACGGCCGGGATGAATGACTGATGTGCTCATATCCACCGTTCCCCACCACAGTGTTACTCCCCTGCATCCTGGCAACAACACCAAACAAAGGCCGTGCTCTGTCTGCACAGAGGCAGAGGTTATGTCCCGTCAGATTTATAGTGCGTGTTACAGTTACACACACACACACACACACACACAGACCCCCTAACAAATCTATCAGAGTCTTGTGATCGGTGCAGACACGTAAGTCATGTACTGCGGGTAAATTTGGACCCTTACCCAACTTGACCCATTCATAGCAATGGCCCAACCTTAAGAGGCCACAGAAACCCAACAGCTTGCAGGAAACAGAGAGAAAGGAAACGCTCCAGCGGTACCAGACGCCAATCCAGTCAACAGCCGAGAGACGTTCATCATCTATAGGGAGCTCATTAAAAATGGAACGAGTCCAGCGATCCCAAACACGGGGAGATGGCTGCAGCAGGAAAGGAGGAGCAGAGGCTCCCGTGAGCCGGGCCTCGACACGCAGCTGAGAGTGGATAATTAAGATCTCATTCAATAATGTGTGTAAAATACGAGCCGCCTGGGACACGGCGGTCCATTTACTGGGTGTTGCTGCGGGCTTGGTGAAGAGCCAGTGGCGGAGAGGCTACCCGGTGAATCTCCAATATAAAATACAAAAAGAAAAGCTTAAAATATCTATTATAATGTTTGTTTTTATTGAGCAAAACTTGGTTTAGAGGAACTGATACAGTGAAACAGGAAGGCTGAAAACAAATATTTTGAACCTGTTTAAGCAGATCAAAGCTTTACTTTGAAAAATACAAAAAGATTTTTATATAAATAAAAAACCCTGATGTTCAACGTTAATAGAAAGTCTGATTATTAATAGAAAAACAAAAGCTCATTATTTCTTATGCTGGTACTCATCACATATTGGATATAGGCTGAATACCAATGCAGTTTGTAACTTCGAACTGCTGATTTTAAATCACTAGGCGGTTCGTTTAAATTTCCGAATCGTAAATCTGTGTTTTAATGTGGCGGTTACATGTGTAAAAAGAAGTTTTCATAACTGCTATGAAAAGCGGTACTTATCAATTTAAGTGGCGACACTGCTTTGCAGTGAAAATACGACTAATGATGTAGTTTGTGTAGAAACCTTGCAATCTAAAGGTTTTCTGAATGGAGGATCACACATGTACTAGAAAAAGCCTTTTAAGTAAAATAACGATGTTATTTCCATTGGCTGTGGAAAAGGTGCTGCGTTTTAATAGAACTATTAAAACACAGCACCTACTACTGGAACCGCTCTGATCTAAAGAGCCGACACTCTAAAGCTACTTCTGTGCATTAGCAAAGATTTTGGAGCTTCCTGGAAGTTTTACATTTTCTCAGAAAACACCACATGGTGATTTGACCCTGAATTCTCACGGATTTCGAGTTTTTCCTCACACGTCCTCCAGGAATGTGGGACTAAATCATGTAATCAAAAGCATTTTAACTGCTTTATTCAGCCGCTTGTTGCCTACTGCTGGCAGAGACTGAATAATCCCAACTATTGGACAAAAACAATAGTGTTTTAATTTTATGTTAAAAAAATAAACCGTTATTTTTAATGCACCACTTCTTTTAAAGCTCTGTATTTGCCGCAAAGTGTACAAACAGTAAAATTACACTCGCAGACCCCAGCCAATACTCATCTGTAATCCTCTGCAAATGTGTTTTAAATTTGAGTTGTTATATTGGGGAAAAGCAGGTTTCAGTCTGAGTAGGTGTTAATTTACGTTGTGAGGCAGTCCCAGCATCTAAGTTCGAGGCGTAGATCTGACCGTGTGCTACGCTGAAGACGTAGGAAGGAGGCAGGAGGTGTACCAGAAGAGGCAACAGCATAGATCAGAGGAGAACACTTTATGCTTCGCAGTCGTCCTGTGGTTCTAGCTGGTGCTTAACGGGTCTTTTCATGCTTTAGTGAAAGTAGGCAGAAAACCGCAGGTCCCGGACCACAGGACCACAGGCCCTGCATGTGCAAAATACCTCCCCATAACTGGAGGGCAGCTCTTTCCCATCATCATCTGGTCTTGATTCGCTTTCGTAAAACTGGCACAAAAGGGAAATCCTTCTGTAAATAACTACAGGGATGCTGTTAACTATGAATGAGTAACCGAGCTGTTCAAATAAAACCCGGATTTTTTTTTTTTTTTTTTAGATGTCTACATTTCAAACATAAAAAAAAATAAACAAACAGAAAAGTTTTGGTTCTCTGCGACATTTCAACCTTTTAGCGGCCTGACGTCCCATTTTTGTTTTACGGTAAACACGGAGGCGGACAGGACAAACAAATGTGCCTCGACGTGGAACTTCTTCGCCTCTTTTAGAGGAGTAACAGCAACCCTGGAGTCGACCGAGAGAAAACGGGCAAAGTGTCGCTGTGTGGAGGTGGGTTGAAGCTGCACCGACACAGAACTTGGCCCACTTGTTTATACCCACCACACAACACTGCTCTGACATTCAAACGTCAAAAAAACACAACAGAAAAAACACGACTATTTTGTCCTGAATCCGCTTGCAAGCTTTTTGTGACACACTGGCATTCAATTTGACACCCTTACATTTTCTGTTGTGTCATTTATCTTCTTCCAGAATCACACGGAGCTGAATGCTGAGCATGTTAAGCAGGTTGGAGCTGCAGCATCTTGTTTTTCTCCTTTTGTTCTTCGTTTTCTTTTTAAAAGACAATGTTATCCGAAGTAAGAAAATCAAAAAAATTATTTGAGAATAATTAAAGTACTTCTTGATTCTGAGATCGACCAACTCGGAAATACCGCATTAGTGACCATATTTAAAAAAAATGTGGCATTAAGATCGTGATTGCGCTGTTAAAGGTTTTTTTAAGGACTAAAAATTGTCCCTCGGCGACCGCCAGGCTGAAAATCCACGATTTGGGTCACGTGGTACGATGACGTAGTTCGTAGATGTAGCTCAGGCTACGCTACAGACAGTACAATGGAGAACACAACGACAAGTTCAGATGGCGATTCACAAAGTGATGATTTTAACACGAAAGACAGCGCAAGCGTCTGTTACGAGTCAGGTAAGTCTGAGAAAAACATTTTAGGAGAATAAACGACATGGGTTGCTGGTGTATAATTGGAATCGGGGCTTATAATCGTGGTGGGTTCCAAACCGAAAGGGCTGTGGGTCTGTCCTCACCACGGCTTTAGGGTTCTGCGGGGTAGCAGCGCCGTGCTGAGAGGTAGTGTGGATAACACGTCGCTGCACAGCAGGCTGCTGTGATGACAGCCAGATTTCTCCGCTCCCACTGCGTGATGAGGAGAGAAGGAGACGTCCAGAGAGCTCGGTGGGCTCTGATTGAGCACAGAGAGCTTCTCCGGGCTCAGGCCGCTCAGGGATTGTCGCGGCTGGAGTGGGAGAAACACTCCGCTCAGGACTGGTGAGGCAACGCTGCGTCTGAAACGAAAGTTTAGAGGCTACCGGCTACTTGGCGATTCCATTCAGCGAGGATTTTCTCACCTCCGGGACTTTTCGGGTTCGGAAATGTGTGTAAGGAGACATTATCCTTGTAGGTATTTGACCAACCATAAGCCACACACCTTTTAGCCATGTTTAATCCGTCTATTTGTGTTTGCGAAAGCGAGTTTGCAACCAGGAAGTAACTTGGTGCAATGTCAACAGATCAACGCTTGTCGAATGATGTCATCGGTCACGTGACACCCGGCGCAACATTTTTTATGAGCCTTGCGCTAAAAAGCCTTAAAAATCCACTTTGTCATTGAATTTAAATTTTTTTTTTTCCCTCGGGTCATAATAATATATGAACTTTCTAATATATAGCAACTTGTATGATCTCAGAATCAAGAAGTACTTTAAATAAGAAGCTGCAAGACGACCTCGATTGATTGAAATGTACCATAAAAGTGTGTTTTTTGTTACCCCAGTCTGAATAGGTGACAATAAACTAGCCGAGCGATTCAACAGTCTAGAGGAGGGATCACTCACCGGATGATGAATAGAAGTTACACACAGAGCCGCCTGCCCCATCTCTGTTTACGGACTACAATGTGCTCCGTCTATGGGGGCATTTTGATCAAAACTGCACTCCCTGGGGACATATTCAGCCTTTACAATGACACCGACCTGCAGATGCAGCACCCAGAAACCAAGATTTTACAGAAACTGGAAAACAGAGGTAGAAGCCTGTCTAATGAGGAGAAGCAAGGCCCAAATAGAAATGTAGAGGGTTTGGTGCTTGCTTCTTTAAGAACAGATCTCCAACATGTTTTAGGAGGGAATTAAGCATCTGTACACTGAGTGAGAGAAAGGAGTCAAGGAGAGGGAGGATGTAAAGTTTTGGGTTGTCAAACTAATTAACGACTAATTTCCGGTTTATTGCTTAGTCTGATTGGATGCAGCCTATTTACCAGATACATGCGTCTGTACCCTGAAACAGCCTAACATCTTATTTCCAGACAGACTGAAGTAAAACTAAGGTGGCTGTTATGGATATGGGCCAAAATAAAAGTATCTGGACTAGATTACTGCTGAAGAAAAGAAGCAAGAAGAGTGTTTTCTGAGAGGAAATGTTGGAAATCTCTCAACTAAATGAAGATATAAAATTATTGCAGACGGCACTTCAAATAAGGAAAACTTAAAACAGTTAAAACATTGGCTTTATAATGCAAATATAAGGGTTTCTTCCGTTAATTCTAAGGATTATCATCAACTCTAGCATGATTTTCGTCGATTAATAGTTTGGGGTGTCAATACCTCACATTGCCTCTGCTCCGAAATCCCTTCTCACACACCCATGTTACATAGACAAGTGAACAGGCCAAGACAGAAACTGATATTTTAGAGAGATTATAATAACGCTGAACTATTAGAAAAGGCTGGGCTTACTTCTCTGACAGTGGCTCTGTGTCCAGCAGCGTGCGCTGAAGTGCTCGTTTATCGCCGTCGACGGGCAGATGGTCTTTCCGACGGGCGCGCCGGGACAGACGTCGCCGCACTCTCTGTCGTTTTTGTTGGCCACGATGTAGTTGTCCTCCACCGTGTCGAGGATCTTGGACCAGTCGAGGGTGGAGAGGTAGCAGAGATCCGGGTTCTTCTCGATCCTCACGGCGCCCCTGGTGATGTTCATCAGGCTGTGGAGGCCGATCTCTCGCAGCTGGGGCATCTCGAATATCACCAGGGCGTAGTTGAAGAACAGGTTGTTGCCTCGGATGACCGTCAGGTTGGGGAAGAGGCTGCTGAGGCTCTCCAGGCCGTAAACTCTGAAGAGCAGCAGATAATCGGTGACCACTCTCAGCTTGGGGAAGCTGAGGCCTTGGAAGTCCTTGGCGTTGGTTTTGAACATGAGCAAGATCTTCAGGTGGCCTTCGATCACAGTACAGTTCTCGAGCATTCGCAGGTTGGTCGCGTTGTTGCGGATGTCTTTGCTTGGACAAACTGAAGAAAGAAACAAACGTAGAAACGTGTTTTATTCAAATCTGCTCAACATTAGGCTTTAAATAGACAGAAAAAAAACAACAAGAGTAGGCTGTGAAGCAATATCAACTAAACTGCCCTCCATTTAGTAGGTTAAAAGTTAAGCATTGTCCCCAAACGTACGCTATTCTTGTGCAATTGTCTGCTGAATTTCACCAGATGTCTCTCTGTAAACAGGACAAGGCCTGGCGGAGGGGGGGAATCGAAAGAATAAACCTTGGGATAATTAGAGGGGATATTTTATCTCCAGCCATGTGGTCGTGTCTCTGGCCCTGATGAACAACAGGCCGTCGAAGATGACATTTTGTTTAGCAACCACATATCTGACTATGAGCTACTGTCAAATATGGAGTGCTGTCATCGAATAGGCTGTGATTGGTCCCCGTTTACGCTGCGTTGTGGAGCTGCTCCTACAACTCACTACAACCAGAAAAGAAAAAAAAGAAAAAGAAAAAGCAACGTTTGGTAATGCATTAAAAATATGTGCCTGTGAGGACAGCTGAAATGCTAATGCTCCTGTATTGCAGCAGCTGTAGAAATGTGTACGTTTTGGTCGGTCCTCACCCAGACACACAAATCCTGCTTGATGGGAATTCCTCGACTGTGCTATTGCGCAGTCTGGCTGCGCTTTTTTTTCTTTCCTGTCTCAATCATTTCCATGCACTAAAAATAATCCTGCGAGCAGCCATCGAGAACCTGACAATCCCTTCCAACACAAATCACATTACCCGACAGCCTAAATATTTTACATGAGGAAAACGACCCAAGAGCAAAGCAACATTACAAAAGACACATTTTTTTATTTTATTTCAAAATCTAACTCCTCTCCATTTAAATTTTTTTGTGCCATACCCTCCCACCCCCCCTACAAAACGTAAACATAAAGGTTCACCATAAATTCATGGCAGTCACTGCTACAGTGACTAAACTAAGGAAGATGGATGCATGGAAACAATGATTGTCAGGTTGATTAAAAGATGGATGGACTGCTGAAGACATCAATGGACAGAGATGGATGGGAGGATGCACTGGACACCAGATAAAACACCTGATGGATAGATTTTACCTGGCCTAGCCATTATCTCTTTTAAAAGATGTACATATGTGCTTTATTGTGGCAGAGCTTTATGACTGTTGCCTTGCAGCAACAAGGTCCCGGGTTTGAGTCCTTACAGGGGCATTTCTGCAGGGAGTTTAAATGTTCTCCCCATGCATGCTTGAGTTCTGTCCAGGTGCTGTGGCTTCCTCCCAGAATAATAAAATACAATTCTCAAGAGATTTCCTGTGTACTGGCTGTATATTATCCGGTATTGCCTTTATGCATTCTGCTAAATGTAACGCTGAGGGTGTTCTTTATAACAAATTACAAGTAGTGGCGAAGATTAGTTCAACGTTCTGCTCTTTAAATCTCCCCAGTACGCTCCCTCCAACATAAGATAAACAAAAAAAAGCAATAAAAAAAAGTGATTCCCTCTGCAGGTGCTACTCAAGCCACGTTCCAGCCTCTGTTCTCCAGTTCACAAGCTGAACACAGCAGGCCAACCTGGCAGGCATTTGGAGAAAAAAGTGCAACAACTGAAAGAAACTCATTTCTCACCATCTGCTAGGTAATATTACAGGGCGAACAATGCAACGACCCTTCAACGAGTGAGGATACAATCTACACATGCTTTATTTAGGACTAGCTATTAATATTATATTATATTATATATATATATATATATATATACACACAGAACTAAAGCATAAAAAACCTTTGATCGCACCTTTCTCAGTTCCCTTATCTCTATCTAGACCACTAGTAACACTGCTGCACACACACTCCAGACCAGCAGGTGGCAGTAATAGCGCTTTATGTTTGTTTCTGAGTTGTGAGAAAAACGCAGAGAATTGCAATGCAGAGAGTACACACGTTTGGCCTACGACAGGGATAGTCAACTCCAGTCCTGGAGGTCCGATGTCCTGCAACTTTTATTCGCGTCTCTGCTTTACCACACCTGAATCAAATAATCAGGTCATCAGCAGGTCTCTGGAGAACGTGACTGCTTTCTAAGGAAGAATTTCGGCCATTTGATTCAGGTGCGTTGGATCAGGGAGGGACAAAGGTTCCAGGACATCAGTCCTCGAGGCCTGGAGTTGACCGTCCCTGGACTACGACATCCCCTTAATGCAAGTCACACTACTGGGAGCACAGGTCTCTGGGTTAGCGTTAGCTACTAGAGTTCTGGCACAGGTTCTAAACCAAAATACGCAAATATACATCTAATATTAGAGTTCAAGTTCACATGCTTGTCTTTGTATCAGAGTTATCAACCAAAATCTATGTTTCTGCTTCAATATTCCTATTTAATAATAATAAAAAAAATAACAATACGATCTACAAAGAAAATCTGGAAGCTGCTAAAGACTTGAGAGTCCAGTAGGGTAGGCAGGGTCCGAAATTAACACTCGCAAGTCGCCAAATGCGAGTAAATTTCCCGTTTGGCGAGTGAATTTACGTTACATGTAATTTAGGTGTTTAAGGGTCATTTTAAGGAACTTGTAACATCGGGGGCTATAGCTCAGACCCATTATTCATTCTCTTCCCTCTAAAGGGGCCCTTTACAGTCTTTATTTATGCATTTTCCCCACTGTTTATCCCTCGCGCGCAGCGCACCAGGGTAAAATCCAGCAACTGGATCATGCGTAAAGACGCAGCGTGAACCCCTGCGTGCTTTAAGTGTTGCAGCTGAGGGAAAATGTTGGGATGTATAGGCTTGATGAAACTCCGCCTCATTCACAAATAAGACCAACATGGATAGAATAATGATAATCTGTAGTGTTTTTTATTGTCTGGATGTGAATCTGATAATTCATATTGTGTCTTTTATAATCAACTACAATATTTTCTTATCAAAGTCAGAAAACAAAGATTTCTCTTCCAGAGTCCAGTCATCCACGCCCCCAACCACACCCTCGAAAATGAACATAATCTCCCTCTTAATTTTTATAAAAGTTGGGATCTGGTCAGGATTAATATTTTGGCCGGTAAAAAATATACCTGGCCGGTTGATTTTTACATCTACCGGCCAACTTGGCCGGTGAATCAGGAAGTTAATTTCGGACACTGAGGGTAGCGTGATAAATCGATTTTATCGATGAATTCAAATGTGCAATTTATTAAGATTTTATTTTTTTGGGGAAAAAAACAAAACAAGATTTTCTTTGCTAATGCACTCTCCTGGGCTTCCATTGAGCTTTGCACTACATCAGTCCTGAAAGGGGAATTAGTTTTGGTAATAGGAGGCAATACTGAATACATGTTTAGTAAATTATATGTTAAAATATCCAATAGGAGATGCTTTTTTTTTCATTCTAAGAGACAAGGTACTTTAATTTATTCACATTTTTCTAAATTAGTTTGACGTAACACAAGTGAAGGCTGTTCTTAGCTGTATAATACCACTAGCAGCAAACATTTTGTTGTTTTCATTGTTTACTATGGCAAGGCCTGCCAACTTGTCTTATAGGCATGTTTCAAAGCTTGTATTTAGCTGCACGTTAAAGTGCAGTACCCAGACAAAATTATAGAAATAGTTATTAAAAATAATTTATTATTATTATTATTATAAAATATTTATTTATAAAACAGAAGGGGGTTGTATAAGGAGAGATTTTATTTTTTAGCCCTAGAGTGGAGGTTCACCTTCCAGCATGGAAACATCCCTCAACAATGAACTGGAGCTACAATTGAATAGTTTAGAACAGAGTTTTTCCCTGTGTTAGAATGGCCTAGTCAAAGTCTTCTTTCCAATTTAGAATCTGTGGCAAAAGGTTGAGGTCACACAGTCTTTCCATTCAGTCTGATGGAGCTGCAGCTAAATACCGACTGAGCGGCTGAAAGCAAAAGACAGGACACTTTCCAGATTTTGTCATAATGTATTTTTTTTATGAAATCCATGTGGCTATTTTCTCCAATACATCAGTTTATGTTAATCTATTTCTAGTTTCCATAAAATCTGAGTAAAATATAATACAGTTTGTGGATAAACTGTGAAACAAATGTGGAAAAGCTTTAATCCATTGAATTCAAAACATTCAATCTGCTTGAAATCGCTTTACATTTGCAACCCCAAAGAAGTCAACCTCTCTCTCTCTCTCTCTGTCTTGTACTAGTGGAAAAAAGTGAATCATCAAAGGGCGACAAGTCCACGCTCCTATCAGTGTACACTTTCGGTCAGCCCTGTATTTTTAGCACCACATTCCCAATAGAGAATCTAATACACAGCAGTCACACCGATAGAGGCCCGCGCTGCAAACTGGAACATGGCAGTCCTGGTGTGTAAGTGAGGAATTTCAGAGCGGCAGCAGAGCAAGAGGTGTCCGAAGACTGCAGCGTTCTGAGCACGTGAAAAAAAAACAAAAAAACTTTGGCTTAAACAGGTTTAAACAAAACCGTTAAAAACCAACAATAAAAACTTAAACCGCTGACCATGTGGCACAAGTAAAGCTAAATAAACCAGGTGACTTCATGAAATTAAATGTTCCCTGGGACTGGAAGACAATACAAAGGTTACTATGGTGACAAGGCAAGCTTGAAGCCTCCATACATCCCCTAATTTAGCCAGACGAGGTAGGAGACAGCCAATGGGCTCAGAATAATCAATTAGTGCCATTAGAGAGGGAGATTTTCATTGAGCGCAGACATCAGAAGTCTAAAAGCACCCACGTCTCAGAGGCAGGAACATGTAGGATTTATTCAGACTAAGAGGTAGTTTAATTTTCCATTTTAGAGTTAAAGCAACATATATTGTCATACTTTCATTAAAAGAAGATTTTTATATTTTTTTTTTGCTTTGTCAACTCAGCAGCTTATTGCTCTAAAAGCTTTCCTACACGGTGCCGTTTTCGGATTTAGTGGGTGACGACTGGAGGTGGTCTGGTTCACATAAATCAGGCCACGATCAAAGGCAATGAGGCATAAAGGAAATCCATAGAGCTTGATCACATTAGGGAGAAAGGGGAGAGAAAAAAAATCCACCTATTAGATCTGACCTCTGAGACCCTGTTTACGCAAGCTTTATGTCACAACTCAACGCAATATCCTAACATTCTGCACGCGGCTCCACGTAATTAATGCGAAAAAATTAAATTCACCGTCACCTTTGACGGATTGCCGTCCAGTTAATAACTGCAGACAGACACAAGAGTGAAAGCATCGCGTCAATCACCAGATGAAAAAAAAATAAATAAAAAATGTCGTCTACCTATGCTGAGTTGAAGTAATGGTTCGGAAGAGAAATACTATAATTAAGTGTACCACTCGCCTCTGCAGAGGCTGTGCTAGACGATCTGTCCACTTTGATCTCGGCAGCACAAACTCACACAGTCTAACTACATCTGCAAGCCTCGACAGACCCAGGCGATGATTTCTGATCTCAGCGTCTAAGTAGATGTGGGTAGATGGGTGAGGGGGGGGGGGGGTTGGGCGGACTACAGGTTGTTAAGAGAAGCGTATGTTATTGCTGTACCCTGTGGAGAAGTGGGGCCTCAATATGCATGCAAGAATGCAAACACAGAATTTGAGCGATTGCAACACTTCCCCATTCACGGTTTCACTGTTCTGTTATTTCTGCCACCAAGACCAAAGCTAAGCAGAACAGGGGGGCACGCGTATATAATGATTATGTACAATTATACTACGAAATCTTTACCTGCGCAAACAGCACACACACAATCTATTCACTTATAAAACATATGTTGTTACATAATGAAGAGTATAATGATTTTTACCTTTCTTAAATTACAAGTTAGCTAACCCTGTACTCATGCCGGTAAAACCATCGTCCGTCGCGTTCATATTTTGTATGAATGTTGGTCTCTATTCATGCATTTGTTACAATTATTGTTCCGTTCTTTACTTTCCATAGAAGGAACGCCTGGACCACTACGTTATGTTTTTATCTCTTTCCTGGATGGCACAGTTGCATTTAGATTTCAGATGGCTTTTTGTGTGTGTGTGTGTGTTTGTGAAAACATGCATGTACGGCACGGGTAAATGACGACAGAGCAACTGGTTTTTTTTTGGTTTATTTTATTAATTTGGAACGTGTGAAAGCATGTGTCTGGACGATGATCGTTTAAGCAGCAACAAACATGAAGCAAACCGTTTTGAGGAACTGAACTATGAAAGTTCACCGCTGCCTCGTAAAGACTTACGTCTCTGCCATTTTTCCATCTCCCAGCAGGTGTGCGCCGACAAAACATTCCCCGTGGGTTTGCTTAGGTAGAATCATTGGGATGAAGGTGAAATATTACGTTTGTATTAGTTTGTAAATAATGTATTGTTTTGTTTGATCCTTTTTTCATGTATTAAGTATTTTCCTTCTTCATTTGTAGCAGCGGTTTGATCCCTTGTAATGGATTCTTCCAATTGAGATACATTTTTTATTTCAGAAGTCCATCATACATCGCTCAGTGTTGTGGGATTGGCCTCTGGGTTTGGTGCAAATCTGAGTAATTTGCTCGTTTTTCTTCCCCATAGAAAATATGGTTAGAAACTGAACGCGGTGGCATATTGAGCCTGGTGTTGCCTGAATTGTTAGAGGGAGTTCTTCCTCTCCACTTTCCCCACATGCATAAAAATCCACGACTCAACATAATCAGCCCGGCTTTCTTAAATAACCTTTTGCCAAGTGCCATTAAATAATAAATAAGATGTGACTGTATTGTATAGAGCTCGATATAGAAACCGATACGGGTTTTTTAAAGGAGAAGTCCGGTCAACAAGGAAAAATCAGGGGATCATTAGCTATAACTAAAACTAATACGTTCGTGGTTATTTAATGAATTTAGCTTTAATCAATAAGAAAATAAAAACATAAATTGTCGTCTGGATCACTGTGTCTGGGGGCGGCCATTAAGGGCCACCTGACATCACATCCTGTGACGTGAAAAGCGGAGAGCAGACAGCATTTCTCCGCACTTTCCAAGCAAAGTCAATAGGAGCTGTCGTACACCGCTGCGATCATCAACAATTATTTTCGGATTTCCAGAGGACTTCACCATTGAAATTCGCGGGAGCTATTGTTAAAGCAACAATGCTCACGTGCATGGCAGTTGGATGTTCCAATACATCGGGTAAAAGTGGAAAAAACATTAGTTTTTTCACCTTTCCGATTCATGACCACCATGGGCTGTTTTGTTGGATTACCTACTTGAAGAGAGAGTATTTTCCATCGTGCTTCTGGCCAGAGAGAAACATCATATGCAGCCAACATTTGGAAGAAGAATGTCTTCAAGATGACACGAGAGCGAGGATTTTCGGTATGTTTTTCTTTTTCATAACGTAGAATTTGCCGGAACATTTCTGTACCGACCAGAGCGGCGGAGGGATACGACACACTTAGAAAGCATGCTCACTGTTGTGAAGCCCACTTATTTTATGCAACTTTGGTCTTATTTTTTCTAAAGTCACTTGTATATTTCACGAGTTGTGGGGTTGCAGTTTTTTTTGGGCTTCTTTCTGAAAGTGAAGTCGATTGTTTGGGGTCTAAACAAAGTGACGCTGAAATATCCCTCCGCCTCATAACGCGCTGCAGCTCCTCCTCACAGCAGCAGAGAGTAAGTTAAACTCAGAAGGAGCCGCTCTGCCCGTATTTTCTGCAGTTTACGGTTGCAATAACTGATGATAACTGTAGATTAGGTGGTGTAGATCACCATTTTGAGCTGAGATTGGTTCTAAAGATGAGTTTTATACTCATCTTTTACCATTGCAGAACCCAACCCATAAACCATACTTTAATGCTTATTTGTTGTCTTTTTATGTCTCTAATACTAAATGTAAAGTTAGTATTACTTTAAATTTAAATGCTTAATACCATGTCTATCTTTGTTTAAGAGGTTAAAAAATATATTTCGGCATGAAAACGGATATTTATTTACAAGGGGACAGATAGGGCATCGGGACTTGCTCTACAGCCGATACCGCGCCGTTGCATCACAAACTGGGAGGTGGCAGTACTGTTCTTCACCAAGATGGCGGCCCCCATAAAAGGATCTTCAAATGAAAATTACTCTTAATTAAAAAAGCTTATCATTTATTGAACAGTATGTAATTATTTTATATTTAAAGTACTTTCAGCAGTTTTAATTCTGATTTTGACCGGACTTCTCCTTTAAGGCCGACACCGATTATTTTGACATCAACCTAACCGATACGCGATATGTCGATATAACTTTTTCTTCCCCCATTTACATGATAAAAAAAAGACAGAATGATAAATGTTACACAAATCAATTTATACAAAAAAAGAAACATTTATCAACAAAACATATTAAAATGGATAGCAAACAATGTAGAACATTTAAATATATAACAATACAAACAAACAGCACAAGGGCTGGGCCTTTGTCGTATCGTTTTACCGTTTTCGTGATAAGAATTTGGATTTATTTTGACAACGATAAATTCCAACGAGTGGTGGGGCTGAAAACCTCCAAAGCTTCCAATTTTGTCAGGATTGTTATTTTTGCCATTTTCTCCACTGTTGGTTTATTGAGATCATTAATAAATATCAATAAATTCAAAAATATAATTAAATGCAGTTAATGTTTGCAGTTTGGTAGTAAAAAAAGAAGAAAAAGACAAGAAATCACACTTTAGTTTTAATATCTGTTCCATTTTTTATGTGTTTTTTTTTTTTTTATTAAGGACAGCGTTTGTTCTTATTGGGCTATAACTGACATGCCGTCACAGCCGCACTGTGACATGAAAACGACTGCAAGAAGCTGTAAATAGTAATATCCCTTTTATCGTTTTCACAACATTACCACAACATGTCGTGATAAAATTTAAAGTCCATATCGCCCACCTCTACTTAACGCTTACATGTGGTGCACTTCATGAAGCAACTCGAGGCCTTTGTAGTGCAAATGACCTTCCTGGGAATATTTGTAAACAGCAGTACAACGAGAGAATTAAGAAAAATATAACGTGGACAATCTGAACTCGAGTTCATGCATGTATCGGCCGATGCAAGAAAAAAAACGCAAATATCGGCAGGCTGACGTATCGGTCGACCTCTAGAATTATAATTTAGGTCACAACGGATGGTACGGTTTGATTTCACTGGAAGGGATCGGTTTGAATTGAACTAAGTTTTAAGTGAACCAGATTTTATGCAACTTCCCTCAAATTGGAGCCGTTTGTCTTCTAAAGATTCTTGAGATGTGAATCAGTGCTATGAAGAAACTGAAATGAATGAAATTATTAATAAAGGAGAACAGAGAATAAAGTTTAAATCAAAGTTAAAAAGGGCACAATAAGATCCTTGTATTCACATTACGCAACAATGAGTGAAAGAGAAATGCAACCCAGTCTTGGGATTGTGTCATGTGTAGAATTTGGCTCCGGACCAAAGAGCATTTAGCTGCTCACTTACAAAAAAGAAATATAATTCCCTAAGTGTGTTAGCAAGACAATCCACTTGAAAAGAAGAACTAACTCAAGAAACACAAGGGAATTATGTTGGGGCATTTTTTTTTTTTTATTTCACATACCCGACATGTGCTAATCCGAACACGCCTCGGGGCAGTTCGGCGATCTGACACTGAAATGTCAAGTGTCATGCTGAAACAGCGAATGTCTGGGTAATCATCCACGCTCTTGATGGCCATTTAAAGAACTTTGATTTTGTGTGGGTGTTGAGGACAACACTTGCAGTGGGGTAATAATTACCTCCTTAAGTGTGAGAGCAAAGCAACAAGCACAACTGTGTCAAAGGTAAGAGATCCGACACAGCAAGCCTCCCCTTGTTGGACGCGTTTGCGGACCAAATGAAGGATAGCAGGTGTGCCGCACAACCATCGTGGAGAACGTAACTTTCAAATAAGAACCTGACGCCCTGGATTTAACAGCCATTGTTGTGTTTGACAAGCACAGAACTCCCTCTTTTGTATCCACGTCACATTTACTCACGAGTTTGGTACCCGAGACCACAGTGGCTGTTTACGACCGTAGCGACGGTGTGATGACGGCGGTTTCATCGCTTTATGATGGTTCTCCTTGCCAGGGAAGGGGGGGGGGGGGGCTGTGAGGCTGCTGCCTGATTACAGGACTCGTTGGGAACAGAGCAGCAACAGGGGGCCCGAGGCTTCGGGGCGAGCTCCTGCTGCCTGACAATCTAGTTGGAGCGATGTGTTATCATTGCACAAGGATCAACACACATCACCCGAGGCCGAAAGAACCGATCTAAGCTGCTGCGACGCATTTCGTGAAGTAAAACCACGGCTTACAAAGGTGTGGTTTGGGAAAAAAGGGCAGAGATTTCAAAGCTGTTAAAGAGACATATAGCACCTTCTCAACCTCACGGTTGAAACGCTGAGATTAATCTCAGCGGTTGGTTGGAGAACATTAGTGACTGACCGTTTCGATCAAGTAAAGCTTCAGACAAGAAGGTCAGGGTTAAAGTTGCGGAGAAGCTTAAAGCAGGGTTAGGTTATAAAACCACATCCCAAGCTTTGGACATCTGGCATAGTTCAATTTATCTTCCGAAGACGGAACAACAAAAATAAAAGCACGGCAAGACGTGGCAATCCACCTAAACTCTGGAGGAGCTACCGAGATGCACAGTTAAGGCGGGCAAGACAACCTGCCGACAGCGCAGGTATTGGTTGTGCGCTTCATAAAACTGGGCTTTCGGCTGAGTGACACGAATTGTTGAAAGAAAGGCACATGTAATCTCGACAAAGCAAAGCGCGTGAAAAGAGCTGCTCTTGTCAGACGAGTCCGTAGCTAAGCTTTCTGGCCAACACGCAAAACGAGCCCGGCGCATCTCCCCAACACGTCATCCCCACTGTCAATTGTGTGTTTGTCTTTTGTTAGAATGGTCTAGTCAAAGTCCAGAATTAAATCTACTCCAGAGTCTTTAGCCAGACCTGAACACCAACGTTCACGTTCTAGACGCGCAAAGCTGGCAGAGACGTTGGAGCAACTTTGGCAATGAGAGCTGGGTCTTCATGTGTTGACTCAGAGGCGATTTATTTGTAAAGATTTAGGACCACCATGTATTTCTTTATGTCCCCTTCACAATCGTGGCCTACTTTGTGTTGGTCTGGCACATAAATCCAAATAAAACAGTTGAGTTAGAGGCTGTAACTTAAAATGTGAACGTTTAGGTCGGATAAATAATTCTGCAAAGCATTATAAGAGCTGAAATTGACTTTTAATGTAAATGTAATGTACAAAGTCCAAACAAGCACTGACCGATAACGTAAAAGTTCTAAGATGCAAAAAAAAACAACAACGTGGTTACATGGAGGAAACGGTTCTTAACCTTTCTGGTCGGTACCAGGTATATCAGAAACCAACTCGTACAGCCGCTGGATATAAGCTTCCATTTTTAGGTGAAAGTTTCTGTCAAGCTGAGCTGGACGGCGACCAACAAGTAGCTCTGAAGCTTTCCCGACTTCCGCCACCGGTCAGCGCGGCTTAGGAAACCAGCCAGCGTAGGGCCCGGGGTCCTCTCTTCCCGTCTGAGGTTCATTCAAGACTGGGAAGAGCGAGAAAGGGAGGGGGAAAGCAACGCAATTACACAACCGAATCCACCCCCCCCCCCCCCCCCCCATCTCCCTCCCTCACCCCAACACTTTTACACGACATCATTCTTGCTTAAACTGGTTTGATGACATCTCCAATACCAACTCATCTCTATAAACTTGTGGACAGTCAAAGGAGGCGGGTGAAGCCTGGGCCTGTCGTTCCCTATCAAAACGCTCCCGTTCTGAAGCAGCCGGGTGAGTTTCAACACCACGCTGTCAAGCACACCAGGGAAGAGCCTCTCCTTAATTATGACATAGAAAAACAAGGGGCATTTCTACATAGTGGCGTATCGGGATGTTTACGCAACGTGCAATCCAGACGTACAGCTGTCAACCAATCTAAAACCACGAGAAGGAAAAGAAAACCCCCCTGCTGTTGATAAAAGACGTCAAACACCTGAATCCCATGTTCCTGGCGTATATCGATAACTGAACATGCCACTGAAATCCACCTAAAAGGGTGGATTTCAGTGGCATGTTCATTATCTGGTAGCTTGTTTTAATAAATACTTTAACAGTGAATGTCACAGCGTGGCGCTTTTAAACAAATGAAGGCCAGACCGACTGGAGCAAAGCCAGTTTTGGGTTGTTTATTATTTCCCACAGGTTGTGTCACATTTTAAAAAAAAAATGCCTCAACCTGCCAGCGTGCACGCTCACCGTACAGTAGGTCGCAACGCCAAGACGCTCCACGGGTTTGCAACAGCTTTCCTTAGAAGAGCCAACTAATATTTGCTTTATGTAAAGACGGTTAAGAAACAGCCAGTGAGCGCAAACACGAAAAATGTCTCCGGGCGATGTGCAGATGGATTCATTCACTGCTGTCACCTGAGTTGGTGAACACAGAGGGATTGTTAGGAGCCGTTTAAGGGGAAAAAATGAAACAAAAGGGGCTCATTGTTGGATGCTCGCGCCGACCCAAAAAGCTTTCCATCTACAACAACAACAACAACAACAGGCGGCTAATTCTGCCCAATTCTCAGACTACTTACTTGCTTAATTGGGACGAAACACTGTGTTTACAGTTCCTGCACAGTCACACAGCCGATAAGTGTTAACCTTTGTCCCTTCAATGCAAGTCGCGGCGTACAGCGTCGCCACTGCTGCTGCTGCTAGCGCGCCTTTATCAACCCACCATCGCTAACAAAACAAGGAATCTGGACATGCAATTCTGCAGCAGAGTCGCTGCGCTTCTCGGGGGCACGGCGAGTGTCTATCGGCATGTTTTCACACTAGTTTGTAGAGGAAAGAAAACCTTTTAAATACACCTTTTTGTGTTCAATTACAGCTCGCTACACAAATAAGAGGAAAGTGTGTGGCAAAAAAACACCTTTGATGGACTTTTCAAAATGAAATGCTACAATTCACGAAGGAAAACCCTTTTTGCATAATGTTCTCATTTTAATGTGTCTGATGGAGAAACTTATCAGGGAAGACTGTCACACTTGAACAGTGGGTTTCCAAGTGAAAACTTCTGCCCAGCAGTCCCCACTTTCGTTAAACGCCAAAGCTCTTTAGTTTTGTCCCCATTTATGAGGCTGTCACAGCAAGACTGTTTATCTTTGCGGTCGTTTTTTTTTTTTTTTATGTGATTTAATTCAGAATTTGACTAAACAAACAAACCCCAAACCACAGTTTTTCTTCTAGCTGTAAGCTGATTTATTAAGTGCTGAAAGACAGTCAGATGCTCTCAAAGTGAGAGACTGAGATGCCACAGAAGCTCACAGGAAACCTTCTCTCTGTGTAACTCCTCCCCGTGAGCACAGACAGAACAGACTGTCACTAAAGCCATTTCTGTTGTCTAGTACTGCAAACATGGGATGGGAGGCAGTTTTAAATACCAAATATAAAACATAAAGGTTCAAATCTATTGGTTACTGGAGCATCTTACTTATTTATACTCGTTCTTTACAGACTTCAACCCCATCAAAGAAAAACAATGAATAGAAACAAAAGCCCATCCGATCCCAGTCTGTCGACAAATACAACAGACATTTAGGAGGGAGACACTAACATCTGCAAATTCAATGATTTATTGCAGACTAAAGGGTGTCATAGGCAACTTTTATCATGCTTCCTGCTACGTTTCTAAACTGAAGTCGTAGTTTTGAGGAAGAACACACAGTTTTCAAGTAATGAAAATTATAATAAAATAACCTTTTGCCTGAAGGTTTTAGTCAGCAGTCGTCACTAAAGCCGTTTGGTTTTCGTTTTTAGGAATTTATCTGCGATCTTGAGGCTTACATAGCAGGATCTGTTTGTCTTTATGGTCTGGTTTGACTTATAAAAAATGTAATTACCTAAACCGCAAAACACTTTTCTTATTTCTGTTACCAGATTCATTGACTGCTGAAAAAAACACCTAAATGATTAAAATGATTTTATAATGTACATATATCTGAATATATTATTGCTTCTACAATACATTGAAACAACTGCATCTGTTATAGTTAACTTTCTTTTTTTTAACAATAGGCACGTCTATATTTGTATCCATTTGTTTTTGTCAATAAAAAACATTTTTAAAATATGTCATAACTACAGAAAGATGGTGGGAGGGAGGGACTGGGCAAATCATGTCCAATGCAATGTTTAGACTCATCAGATAGAAAAAGGAAAAGAAATTTCACAGCAAAGAATTAAAACAAAAAAATCAGAATAAATTGTAGCACAAAATTTTACTTTATACCGTCCAATCCGGAGATGTTTCAGTGTGTGCATTTCAATTACCTACTTATAAATAAGGGGAAAACGTGGATTTATTTACAAAGGTTTCCCCCCTTTAACAATATTCGTTTTTTTTTGCCTTTTACCTTTAAACCAAGCGTCTGTGCGTTTTTAAAATCATCTCCAATGTTTTTTTTGCCACCCTGTCTTGCTTAACTTTTGTTTTCCTGTGGCACATTCACAAAATGATGGACAGCGCAAAAAAAATAAAATAAAAAAATGGCAACATTTTCAGGCAAAACGAAACCACCGCGGCATGCCGACGTTGACCATATTAATGTAAAAAATAATAGTTGTTTTTTTACTCACTTTCTCCATGTGCTCCGTGACAGCTCATCGCAAGGCAGGCAGCGGCCAGAACGCAGCCCCAAGTCCGGAGCCACATAGCGGCCACCATCCCGACCACTGCTCCGGCCAAAATATATATATATATACACGCTAGTCCCCCTGTGGAAGGGTGCGTGTGGGAGAACAATCCAAACCGCAGAAGATATGCGCTCAGGAAGCGGGGTTTTGACAGCGTGGGCCAACAGGTAAACAAAAATAAATAAAAGACATCCCGGAAGATGGGCGGAGGAACGTGTCCAACGTGTTCGCTCAAACGCAGGCTAACGCTGCCGCGGCTACAGCTAGCCGCTCCGTGAAAAAATGCACCCAAGCCAACACCGGTACCATTGCGTGGGCTCTTATGCTGTCAACTAGACGTCTCGACTGCACAAAACACGCCACGTGGAGGCCATTTCGTGCACGCACAGAGGAAATGTGTATAAGAGAGCAGCCTTGTTTAGCTTGTGTTAGCCGTCGGTGCTGCTAAGCTAGCAGGGGGAGCTAGCCGCTCCGCTCTGGTCCAGGCCACAAGGCAAGTTTACGCAGCCTCTGTCAATCAGCGCAAACTTCCGAGAAAATGTCACGAATAAGCCACTTGGTTGCACCGCGCTCCGCTGTTGTCGTCTTAAAAACAAAAATGCATGAACGAAAACCCCACTTTAAAAAAAAGCCGATATTTATTGGAATTCAGAGGGATTTGTGGCATGCGTGGCGTGTGTTTTCGTAAAAAACAAACAAACAAAAAAAAAAGAGAAAAAAAACATCCAAACGGAGCAGAAAAAGAGCTTCTATTTTCTTAAATTGTGGGTTAGTTAAGCAGGTTCAGGACTCCTCTTCGGGCCACGCAGAGATTTCACCGAGACCCTCCGCTCTTGACACGGCTGACAGGCGGACCTGGTAGCGGCTCAGAGGCGCTCTCTCCTTTTTTGTTTGAGAGTTAAAAATAAAAGGGGGAAAAAACAAACGCTTCCAACTTGGCTTCGCACTATGCACATCTGTCTGCTACAAAAACTACACATGCACGCTGATAAGTACAAAAAAAGAGGAGAGTTTTAACTTTTTTTTTTCTTTTTTTTTGTCCCTCCACAGAGGTAGATTGTAAAGTCTCCCAGCTCCTGTAGGATCCCCTTCTTCCCAGGCTCTCCGCCAGTAAACAAACCCTGCCAGAGGGGCTTGATGGGAAATACGGACTGGAGCTCTAATGGATTAGAGACAAGCCTGCTGATCCCGCTGCAACGCGTTCAGTTTCCACTCAGGTAGTCCTGCGACTGATACTCAGGTTTTAAACATACATCTCTACTACCTGCCATAATTATATGTAATCCAAAACATGTAATTGGATTACTGGGGGGGAAAAGTAACGCGGGATTTAGAGTTGCATAGAAGCTGTTTTATTAAATTTTTAGAATTCTGAAAATGTCGGACTCCATCAAATTTAAAGGAATTTATTATTTTTATTATACATAAATAGCCTGTTATAATGGAGTTTTTATTTTTCTCTCACTTTTTTTTCCCCATAGGAGATCTCTGCTTCCACAGTATTCCAACAGAACATTACGAATTATAAATATTAAGATAATGTCCATAAAAGACAGAATTGTGTGAAAATATTATTGGGAAGAAAATAAAAAAGATTCACCATTCGACTTTAAAATAGTCCATAAGTCTGTGGCAGTTTTTTACTCAGGCGTGTGGCTCACAGCCCAGGGCATCATTTGGTTAGGGGTGCCAAAATCACTTAGAAAAAACAAATCTGTATTCTGTCAGTCACATGTTTGCAAGTTTTATTTTAGTGTTGTTTAAAGACTGTTGAATCTTAGGCTGATTAGATAGATAGATAGATAGATAGATAGATAGATAGCTAGATAGATAGATAGATAGATAGATAGATAGATAGATAGATAGATAGATAGATAGATAGATAGATAGACAATTTTAGATGATTTTCTAATGATTTTGTCCTTCTCAGAAAAAAATTATATTCTATGCACAATGAAAAGGTTGCCATACAGTGTGCACACTGCTAAAAATAAAGCTTTATTGATGCATTGTGGTAGTGCAACAACAGCTATGTCTAGGCCAATTACCGGTTTGATTTTTAAATTAGCCTTTGAGGTTAACAGATACAGTGAAATTGCCATTTCCTTTACACGATTAAAGTGCAAGCTGCTGAAATCTATGAAGGTGTTATCTTGTAACTAGAGTTCACCTGTGCGCAATTTAGTCTCAGTATAAATATACAGCTGTTCTGTGCCTAGAAGAAAAAATCAGAGGACCAGCCAAAAGGCCCATAATGGCTCTGGAGGAGCTGCAGAAATCCACAGCTCAGGTGGGAGACTTTTGTGAATGCACCAGCGAGTAGTTGTGCTCGAAACACATCTGGGCTTGATGGAAGAAGAGCAAGACAAAAGGGTTGAATGAAAGCCATCAAAATCCCTGTTACTGAAGGTGGAAATATGCATGAAGCTAATACAGGTAAATCCTGAGAAATAAAGAAATAAATTAACAGCAGTGGCTGCAAAATACTATTGAGGCTGATATTCATCTTCAGGCAGGACATACAGAGAAAAAAGTTTCTGATTATTGTTGAACAACAGAGAAACTTATTTGCTGTTTTTCTGCACTTGAGGACCCTTTGACACCAGCTGCGTTGTTCTAAATGTAACATTGAACCACAGTAAGAATTATGCTTTCTAGCTGTGATAAAAAATCATTTATAAATCTATATATACATTCATATCCAAAACCTAGCCGCCTTCATCCAGAAAAGCAAGTTTGTTTTTGAGTTTATATCTGTTTTGGTTCTCTGCACGAAAAAGATTGTCAAAAACTCCTTTACTTCTCTTTTTTTTTTATGTCAGAATCCTATATAAACAGTTTAAGTTGCATTAACACACAAACCCAATTAAGAGTCAATCCTCAGCTGGAAAGCGGTGGTTTTGAGTTTTACAACTAGGCTGTTATCTTCCTTCCACTTTATTTCCGGATCTGATGCCATTAAAAGAAAAGCATCCTTGATTCTCATCCGGAGAATAAGTTGGCTTTACCGAAACCGGCGTTATTTTAGGAAACTAAAGGGGAAAAGATGAGGAAGGAAAATATGTGCATAAACCAACCATTGTTTCAAAAGAACAGAACAGGATTGTCCCTTTAGGTCCTTTGTCGTTTCTCACACTCGGGCAGAGAGAGGTGGGAAAACAGAGGGATTACATGTTTCACGCTCCTCTCACAACTGAGCTCCCACAGGCTGAAAATATCCGAGCACGTTCTTCCTGGCGTGTTGTTCTGTGCCCTGCGTTTGTGCCAAAATGCCATCTCCATCGCTACTGCTAATTCTGTTTACATCCTCCATTAAAGCAGAGACGTGTTTGATCCCGGATCATCGCGTCCTGTTTTTCTCTCTGGCTGAAAAGAGTCTAGTTTAATTCTCAAAAGCAGAAAAGGCACCGTGAATGACTGCCAACACCTTAATGGAGTGATTAATTCAGCGGGAATCTAGGATATAATTTAGCACAGAACGACAGACTGTCCGACGTGCTCAACAACACGCCTGCATCGCTGCAGTGAAAGCCAAAGCACTGGGGTCAAGAGGTCATAACTTGAGCTAAAGCTTGCCGGCCTCATTTCTTCGCTGAGTCGACTGGTCCGACGTACGAAGGAAAACGCTGGTCGTGATGAAGGAAGCTGCTGTGAATTTTATAACTTAAGCATTGGTCTTGCATTGAGCGTGCCATCTGTAGGAGTGAGAGGCCTTAATGAGATTAGATCCTATTGTGAGTGGCGGGACAAAGCCATGTCCCACTTCCCATTCATTAACTGATCTGTTTTACCCTTTTTTTTTTTATTTGAGGTTCCCACAGGAAATATTTGAAGGAGTCCAGAGTGGCAAACATTTAAACCCTCCCTATTCTTTTATAAGCCGAAAGTGTACACAGTCCTTGTTAAAATGTCACGTTTTTGTGACGCGCATTATAAAAGAGATAACCTGGCAAGCCGGACTGATAATGTGTAGCCCTCTCTGTTTTGTACATTATTGATCTGGGTCTGCTCCCATTGAATCGGTTCAGGGAAAGGAGGAACATTCAGCAGAACGCTACGAGCTGATTGGGCAAAGCGACACCTAGTGCCCGCCTACAAAAGGTTGTTTTTAGCCAATCACAGCATCAAATGAAAATGTCGTAAGCAGCAGGCGCCATGAGAAACCACAACAAATTATGCTGGTCAAGGCGCGCTTATTTGGATAGCGATGCTCGTGACAATGGTGGATTCTGACTAAACAGATGCGATAGCAGCAGCTACGCGCTTCCATGTTTATTTTGGTTCGGCTGTTGCCTCGGCACCTCTTGCTTTCGTCAACACTGTGTGTCCCGCCTTAAACCAAAATGCTGCGACGTGATTGGCTGACCCGTTTTGGGTTGGTCTTGAACGGTTGAAGTGGGTGCGGGGTAAGATGGATTCTGTTGTGTTTGTGAACAAACAAATGTTGCGAGAATTCAGCTTGCGGACAAGGTTATAAAAGAGAGAGCATGATAAGTAATTTCCTCCATATAATGCGACATTTATCCTTTGAAATAAAACTAAAATAAAATAAAAACAAATCGGTTTGTAGGAAAAACACCAACATACCCTTAAACTGATACTTTGCTAAAGCAATTAACGTTTTATTTATTTTAAGCATTCAGTCTTAATTGAACCAGGGGTCTATCAGCGTTTTGGGTCCAGCAAAACAACATCTCTAGGAGATCTAATTATATTTTATCCAGATAGATGATTCAGTTAATTAAATAAGTCAGTACAACTTTTCGTTGATGAGGGTGTCTCCAAAGAGCTTAGCTGAAGGCTAAACGTACCGCCACGGCTACAATGGAATGGTTTAGATCACATTATACTGAAGTACTGGAATGGCCCAGTCAAAGTCCACAACTAAATCCAATTGACAAACTATGGCAAGAGTTGAAAGCTGAAAGAATTAAACTGTATTGTGTCTTTGTGACAGGTTGGGAAACGGCTTATTCTCGTAGTTGTCTATTATGTGTCGACACAACAATGCTTAATCCATCTATTGAGTTTAGCAGTCTGATAGATTTGCTTAACAAACAAAAAACATTCCAACATGAAAATGACTGAAAAGCAGGCAAAATGTCTAAATAAAAACCTGATCTTTGGCATATTTTCCACTACTTTCAATAATTGGGGCCACTGATGGATATCGTTTAGAGGGAAAATACTGCAGAATTTTGCTAATGTATTGATATATCATATAAAACAATAGATACATTAATTAAACAGTCTATGATCTAGCTGTTCAACTATATATATATATATATATATATATATATATATATATATATATATATAGTTCAACAGCTAGCTCATAGACTGAATGAATATGGGATCTGAAGTATTTAAATCCAGAAAACAAGGGTCAAGATGCGCCAAGACCCTCCTTTACCTTATCCTGGTTTCTGGCTCGAGGAGGTTTACTGACCAGGCCAAAAACACCCCAGATTTGTGGTGATTCTGTCTCAAAGTCTGCTATATATGGTCAATATGCAAACTCCTTTAGCAAAAGTAAAATAAAATGATCTTCAGATTCAGTAAACTCTCAAACCCACCTGTTACACGCTTTGCATAATTATTAATGATCCAATATTTCGACATTTATACCACCATTTTAACTAAATGCAGAAGCTTTGGTGAAAAATATCAAATGCTGATTAATCATCAGAAAGAAATTTCTAACATATTTGCCTACTGAAACATAAATAAACGTAAAGATGTAAATCACTTCCTCTAAATGTAAAAAGAAATCTGGTCTTAACCAGAGTGACCACTTATACAGCCAGAGCTAAAAAAAACTATAGTGAAATATCGTAAAAAGGTTCGATATTTCTTATCATTTATTTCAGCAAGGGACCCTCATATATAGATATTTTACAAATAGTGAAATATTTCACACCTTTAGTTCATGTAATTGTGATTATGGTTTACAGAATTCTGTTTCTTGGAAAATCTAAATATTGTGAAAAAATGTAGTATTGGAAACTGATTTCCTGAGTTTGTTAATGGTCTCTCAGTCTGGGTCAGCAGGTTACACAGTCATGGGGAAAACTGCTGACGCGATAGACAGTCACTGACACCCTCCGTAAGAAGGGTCAGTCACTAGGTCATTTCTGAAGAAAATGCAGCCATTTGCCAGAAAGGTTTGGAAAACTTCACATGTCTTTCTGGAGATGCTGATTTTATTTTCCAACAGGACTTGGCCCCTGCCTACCCAAAGGTACCCAAAGCTGGCTCAGTGACCATATTACCGTGCTTGTTTGCTGGTCAAACAAGCACAGAGATATTGTCAAGAAGAAGATGAATTCAATAAAATGTTATTTATATAGCACCAATTCATGATACATGTCATCTCAAATTCAATCAGATTAAACAGATTGGTCAAAAAGTTTCCTATCTAAGGAAACCCAGTAGATTGCATCAAGTCTTGACAAGCAGCATTCACTCCTCCTGAAAGCGTATAGCCACAGGGAGAGTCGTCTGCATTGTCAATGGCTTTGCAGCAATCCCTCATACTGAGCAAGCATGAAGCGACAGTGGAGAGGAAGACTCCCCTTAATCGGGAAGGAAAAACCTCCAGCAGAACCAGGCTCAGTATGAACGGTCATCTGCCTCGACCGACTGGGGGTTACAGAAGACAGAGCAGAGACACAAAAAAAGAAACAAGCACACATTGATCCAGGAATCCTTTCTATGTTATGTGGTAATAGAGGGTAATCTGTCTTCCCTGGATAATGTCACAGCTAACAGAAAGCCAGACCAGGTGTACCTACTATGAAGAAGAAAAAAATGAACAAAACGGTGAAAGATGAAATAACAAGCAATGGAAATGGGAGAACAGAAGGAGAACTCAGCAGAGTGAGAAAAATAAACCCTGATGTCCTCCAGCAGCCTAAACCTATAGCAGCATAATGAGAGAAACCAGACACTACTGTACATCTTAGAGGAACCACAGGCTGATGGCCTTCATGTAACGCCACACTGATGCAGTAATTTATGCAAAACAAGGCCCAACCAAGTATTGAGGCCATAGAAATAAACATACATTTCAGAAGCCTGTCATTTTTGTTTCAAATGTCTTCTTTATTGAACTTATTCGATAATCAAAATTCCAGAGACATTAGAAATGGAAATGACAAAAGAATATTAACTTTTTCACGATCCTCTACTTTCTTGAGATGTACAAATATATACATTGTAGTGCTGACCGGATCAGGTCATTGGTCGCAGTGGCTCAGACTTATTGATGTGCTATTGAGGGGTGATAGGAACAAAAAAACAAATGACTCATGAACACATGATCCAAATGTGCTAAATCCCCTGGAATCCTGACCTCTGCAGTCAACTCTGTCTACTAAAAGTAGAGCAAAGCAGCATGCAAGACATTACTGGAGTAGACGACGGGTGCTAGGGTGTTTACCGCCTGCTCCAGGTAGCAGGAGGGTCAACAAGGCTGCATCAGGAAAATCCACAAGGTGCTGCCTTGCTTTTAACCTCTTTTTGCCATCAGAAGCTTTATCGCATTTAGGTAATAGCTAATTCTTCTTATTTGAAGGGTTAGAGTAATGCTTTGTAGGTTTCACCAACTTAACATGGTCTAATATTTTTAGTAGGGAAGTCAAGCAAAGAGTAAAACACTGCATTGAACTAACGTGCAGCAGTCTTAAAGTAAATTTTATTTACTTCCAGTGTGAATGTCCAAGATAGGGATGAGAGCGTTGCATTTTGTCATGTTACAACCACACATTTCCGGTATTTTGGGGGGAATTTTATGTGGTAGACCAACACCAAATACAGCATTGCTATGAAGTAAAAGAACATATAGGATATATGGTTTTCAATACATCAAACAGAACCGTTTATAGAGCAAAGGGGTTCTGAAAAGTAGTGACCCGGCATGCTGAATAGAAAATCAGGCCACACTTTTTATCTATATCCTGGGGAACATTTTTTTAAAATACTTTGTACCATTATCCTCCACTTCCCAATTATGCTGATTTGAGTTGGTGTAAAGTTTGTGGTTCAAATGTGACAATATGTGAAAACTTTTAAGGGGCATAAATACTTTTGCAAAGCCCTATACATCCAGTATGCCAGCTGAGCTGAGAAACAATGTCTGGGGTGAGATTACTAGTTATCTGTAACAATCAGGCAAGCAAATGTGTCAATTATCAAAAACGGCTGGTTTCTACCTCTATGTTAAACGTGTAGGACAATAACACAATAGATGTAATTGATATCAATCAGCCAGAGAAGTCATTGTGTTGCGTACACGGGAGTGGTGGCCTAGTTTTTGGAGCAGTGTACCTGTTTGAATCCTACAGACTGTCATTCCGGGTCCCTGAGCAAGACCCTTAGCCCCAGAATGTTCCCAGGGGACCCGCACAGTGGCAGCCCACTGCTCCCTAAGGGGTGGGTTAAATACAGAGGACAAATTTCATCAGAATGTGTGTTGCAATGACAAATAAAAGATGATGATTGAGGTTAATTCAGGTCCACTAGAACCTCACACCTGCACAGTATTATTGTTCTGATAAGAGTCTTTCTGCCAGACCTCTACTAAAAGAATGTGCTTGAAATCAGCATGAGAGAGAGAGTTATATGTATTCCTTCACCATCTCAACCCATTTTTCCGATGTCCAGCTTTCTTCCCCTAATTTATAGGTTCATCATTGGACCCAAAATACCAGCTCAGCACACCTCACAAGCAGTTTCAGCAACCACATTTTGAGCAAAAACCTGAACCATCTGTGCTTTTGAAAGTGATAGATATTAATCCAGCCAGTATGGCTCTCTGCCCTGTGGGAGACAGGCTTGCAGCTGGTAATTTTTGCTTTCTTGGATGTCCCTTCAACGGTTAGTTGATGCTGTTGTAAATGACAGGTGCCAGTTGACACCAGTGTTGGTATACATGGCTGTATGCAGGTTTTGGTGTGTTTCTTTACCTCTCTGATGGCAGGGTGCAATTGCCAGGCGTGTCCTCGCAGCTGGAGCTCATTCAGAGTAATCGGGAGGAGCTTAGAGAGGAGCGGATCCTCTGAGGCAGATGCCAGATTGTTCTTACGCTCAGAGTGGTAATCAGACCTCACCTACTTTGTTGTTCTTCTCTCGTTTATGGTCTTACCTTAGCTCTTGTGTCTTCCTTTCAGGAAAATGTATCTAAATTTATCTGACTGCACTTTATATACAGTAATTATCATCTACTTCTCCTCATTGTCATCCTGAGACTCAATCCCAAACCCTGTAGAAACAGTCACCTTTTCTTTGGTGTCAATAAACCATTCAAAAGTTTCTTAGTTGTCCATAGTTGTTGCCTGCTCAAGGGTCTCCCTTACAAACATTATGACAGATGTTCCCGTCTGATTTAAATGTTTGTAGCTGATGGAGAACAAAAGGGGAGACTCAACCAGATGTCTTTGAGATACAGGAGCTCAAAAAGAGCAATTTTCATACACTAGGCTACAACAAGAAGTACACAAAAATATGCATTCCAACAATAATGAGGTTTTGTACTGTAACAACTGTAATTTTAACCAAAAATTATTTGACAATTTATGTGCTCCAGTTCCTGCTCAAGATTTAAATGAATAACACGAATTCAAGAAAGGATCAGTAGCCTGCATGTAAGCAAAACCTATTGTACAACAAAATTCACAAGGTACACAAGCCAACCCCTCCCTGCCATAAGTAAGTAAACTTAATTATGGCAGGAGGTCTTCCTTTGCGGCGCCTTCGAGGAAATGTCCACATCCGATATTTACATGTTGGCTGTTGCAAAGTGTTGCTCTCACAGGATACATGGTCTGGAAATCGGACCTGGAAAGGCCAACAATGAGCAGGGATGGATTTCCTGAAAAGGGCTGTAGAGTTCATTAACAAAAAACTAACAACAACAAAAAAACATGACAACGGTCATAAACACCATGCAGACGTGGTTGCTGTGCTTTGAATGGTTTTGAGATGGAATAAAGTTGATCTGACAACACCATGGACAAAAAAGTTGCCTTTGAACAGAACTGACACTAATATCTGTGGCCCCATAATTATATAAGATATAAGATCTGAACCATAAACCACACACTGATTCAAAACTGTCTAGAATATTTCAAACAAAGCTCTGTAATATATGCTATGTGCTATTGATAGTTCATGGGCATTTTAACATTTCTTCTCACACCTGGACAATGTCTCTGGTCCCATGACACCTTAGCAGCACTGGAAGGCCGTTGTTAGACTTTACAACCAGACCTGCCACAAACACATTATAAAAGCTGTGTAGCTTAAATTGAGGTTATTTGCAAAGATGACTGTATTCTTGAACAGAGGAATGCAAAATCATTGCTGTGTGATTGAAGAAGGGAGTCCAGCTCAAACCCCTTTTGATAGCTTTTATTCCCATTCAGTTCTTTGAAAATGCTGCACGTATTATTTCATATCAAAACATGGAAGGAAAATTTAGTTGTGCACATCAATAAACAAATGCTTAGCCTGATTCTGTGCCACATGACCCACCAAATTCTGGTATTTCAGCCCAAGATGTTTGGACTAATTTTCCACAAGGCTTCTGGAACCAAGATGCTGGTGTGTTGGGGATCGTTGTCCTGTTTAAACACCCATTCGTGTGCTCCTCGGGTCAGATGATCTGGGTATCCTCCCAGAACCTTCTCACAAAAGTTTGCAGGTATTTTAACCCAGATGGAACTAGTATAATGAAGTCTGGTTTGTAGGCCGCTTTGTTGTCATTAAGCCACTTTGTAACAAATGTAGTGGTGTGCTTTGGGTCATAACCCATTTGTAAGACACATTAGTGCCCAAGGTTTAATTTCCTGGCTTATATATTGAAATAGTTTTTATTTTAAGTTTAACCTTTATTTAAACCAGGCTGAACTACCCCTAGGGCCTTTTGAGGGAAAGGGGGATGAAGAGCCACCATTTACATTTCACTTTGAAGCTGTGACACACTAGGAACAATAAAGATAATTTGTATTCTATTTTATTCTGTATTTATTCTATAAATTTAGTTCAGTTCAGTTCTGATGTTTGGCTTATTTGCAGAATGATGCAGGGTTTTGTGTGCTTGTCAAGTTTTGCCACTTGCTGTTTTGTTGCTGTTTTGTGTCTGGGCTTCGACAGAATCCTGTTGTCAAGGGGTTGCGACAATATCCGTGCTCTCCAGGCTCGACTTTCCCTCTGGCATTCACAATATGTAGTAAACTTTGTGATTATATCAACTTCTAATAGTTATCATGTGCAATGAGTTAAATTAGACTGATTCCTGTCAGGCTTCTCAAGGACGTCAGAAGGCAAAGCAAAACGTTCAGGATCAAAACAATTTCTTAAAGCATTCCCTGACACGTTTTATGGTGCAGTTATCAATGAGTAATTACTGGCTGAGCACCTCTAAGGTCTGTTTCTTGTTCATATGGTGGGTTTACAGTGATTTAGAGAAGTGGAGCCCTTATGTAAATAACCCTTTGGTAAATGGGGAAAATCATCAGTACATTTTCTTTTTCCCAAATTACAAAGTAAAACTGCACTCTACAAATACTTTTTCTATCTTAGAAAAGTATAACAATTTAGAGATTGCTCATCTCGAAGGTCCAGTTTTGAGATGAGAGCAGCTAAAAGGGAAAAGCTTGTGCTCCACTGTGGAAAAAGTGCGCGTCCACAGAAATAGGGATTTATTTCAGCACCGAAAGGGAAAGTGTGGAGCTGTTATTATTCATGACAAGGAAGTGTGAAGAGAACATATATACAGCAACTACAGCACACCGCGCAAAATAAGATTGTATTTTACTGGGTTTTTGCGTGACAGACCAAATTGCCTTCACAATTTGTTACCTTCACATTAAGTACACATAGTCCAACTGTGTGTAAATCTCAGCATTTGTATATTTATCTTTTTAATCACCACTTGTTAAACTTCAAATCCTTGTCAAAAACCACCCCAAGATTTCTTACAGTGTCACTAAATTTAAAATTCAGAAAACTGACGTCATTCTCACTGTACAAAATGTATTTGGTCTTTTGTTCATTAAAAACAGTACATTTTGGTCTAACCACTGTTTTACTGCAGAGATACACTCAAGAAGAGAGGGTTGAACGTGACTGTTGCCTGGTAAATCTGAAGATCATCTGCATAACAGTGGAAAGACTCGGAGCCATGATCACTCTGAGTGGCATCAGATAGAAAGAAAAAGGGAGGGGACCAAGACTGGAACCCTGTGGCATCCCACACAACAGTATAAAAAGGCTGCTGTGAGGTCTAGCAGCACCAAGACAACAGGGCACCTACCATCAACAGCACAATAGACATAATGTTATTCTATACTTGTAGTACGACAGACATTTTGCTATGTCATAGTTTTAAAGGGGACATATGCAAAATCCACTTTTTTAGCCCTTAAATACATTTCGTTGTGTGCTTAGAGTCTCTAGGAGTGCAGATAATTTAAACGTAGTCTGTCCGGGAGCTGCATAGATATCGTTATATTCTTTTTGGGTTATAGGTGGTCAGAGGGCCCAGTGAAGCGCCTCTTTTAGATTTAAAGAGACAGCACCAAAATTAGTTGCTCTCAAACACACCTCAGAGCAGGGGTAAAAACTGGGAACATGGGGGTAAATTACTGAGGTATTCAGACCAAAGCACCGTGGTTCCTCTTTATACAGACCACAACTGAATGATTTCAATGTGAAAAGGAAGAACTGAAAACCATATCCCTTTTAAGCCAGGCTAAATCTTTAAAAATATATATAATTATCTCCTAAAAAGGGCTGTAGTTGGGTAAAACAATTTTCCAAAGCTTTGTAAAGGTAG
This sequence comes from Fundulus diaphanus, assembly GCA_037039145.1. Taxonomy (NCBI): domain Eukaryota; kingdom Metazoa; phylum Chordata; class Actinopteri; order Cyprinodontiformes; family Fundulidae; genus Fundulus; species Fundulus diaphanus. The sequence goes on along the minus strand of CM073133.1, from coordinate 21,186,238 downwards.
GGGAAATGAGAAATAGGTCTAAAATGAGCTACAACCAAGCAGTCCAAGTGAGGCTTTTTTTTTTTTTTTTTAAAGAATGGGCCTTGCAATACACCTGATTGAAATAGTTGGAGTATTTCCTCAGCCTGTCAAGAGGTTCTGCAAGTGCCATTCACTCAAATCAGGTGCATTTAAACAGGGAAGCATCAAAGTTAGTGGTCAGCCCCCAGGGCCATTTATGGCCCTCAACTGCTTTTCAGGAAGGATTTGGCCCACCAGCACAGGAGGTTGATGCAGATGGAGACTTTTTATTTTTAATTTTGGCAAACTTATTGCAGACAAGTTAAAATCTTCTTACAATTGAAAGTGTCAGGTACAGTAAAATATTCGTGTTTTAATAGCCATGCTTTTTACTTTCTCTTTAATTTCATTGTAAATAGGACCCCATCTGTCCAACAACATCCACTCAAATGCAGCCTTTGGTGCACCAAAGTCTACTTTTAACTGTGAAAGTAACTAAACACAGCAAGCGTTTTCAAGCAAGACTAACCCAAATCCTGTTCTTATTGCTGAGAATAGATCAAACCATTTTATTTTAGTTTTTCAGTCCAGCCCAAAAATACTTTGCAAACTCGATGACTATCTTTTAACGAGGTAAATGTGCAAAAATCCTTTTTACATTTTGGTTCTACCATTATTTGCACGTCCCTTTCCCACAGAAAACCTGACTAGTTTGCTTAATTAACAGACTGCATGGCTCCTGTGTTGTGGAGCACATAGTACCTTTGGCCCACATGACAAAGTGTTTGGACACCTCTGATCTAAAGTCATACAGGAAAGCAGCCCTTGAGGACTGGAGTGACCCATCCTGTGGTAGAATACAACTGGAGCAATAAAGCGTAAGCTTCTTAGGACCAGCCGTGAACCTTGATTTCAGAAAGACTTTATATGAAGTCCTGATGTGATTGGTGGTAGATGTGGCCCCTTTCTGTACAGCTGAATCAGCTTATATCGTTGCAAATTGGATAAATGTGTTTAAAACGATCACCTAAATGCCCTCACATAAAAGCTGAACCTCTTCTGTCTCTTCCTGCAACCTGCAGAGAGGTAGATCTCAACAGCAACGACAAACAGGGTCAGGGTGCCGGACGATAAGGCTGCACGCTGTCTGCGAGGAAGGCAGGAGATACCTGTCGGGTAAATACGGGGAAGTTCAAATATTTATGACACTATCAAAGAAAGAAATCCCGTTCGTGTTAAATCTTGAGTGTGGAAACATCCACACCCAGCTGCTCCCCCGAGTTAATCGTCAACCACGGTTTCCAGGAAGTCACGCGAAAATGCGATGCTGCTTATAGAACATGGGAAAACAGACAGAGATTAGATGCAAAGCCGAGCTCGCACAGACAAACTTGACTGGAGGAACAATAAAGTTCACGCATGATTCATCCCGAGGCTCTTCCTAGACGCCGACATGCAACACTTCCGCCGCAGGAAAAGATGCCGTCGATTGTCAGGACATCCACCTTTGGCCCCACTTCCCCTTCCCCCAGTCCGGAGCGTCCGCCGGGGCCTTCTAAAGAAAGATTTCCCCTCGTCGCCGCTGTCAGAGCTTTCAGAGATGGCACTTTTAGAGGCAGAGGCATTTTGGTAAATGCACCACCTCTCAGCAGCGGATGCTCATGTGTGTGTGTCCTCCAGGAAATTTTCAAACATGTTAGGAGTCTTCCTTTTCGCCTGCACATAACTAAAGTTAATTTGCATTTAACAATCATCACCGATCCTTAACGACGCGCCATCACTATGCATTCCAGCATCCCACCACCGAACGGCGACATGAGCACACAAGGGCAACGGTGCGTCTCAACAGGGGCTCTGGCTCTCACTTCTGCCAAGGAGGCCATTTGAGAAGCTTCTCTAAAGCGATCAGGAAAGTTGTTCTTGTTAAAACACGCCCAATCCTTTCCCCGCTAGGGAGCCGCTGCTAATCCAGACGAGGCCGTGGGCCTCTAATTCCCGGAAAGCTGCCGCCGCGCAGCTCCAAGCACCGGCGACCGCAAGTTCCAACTCTTCCCTTCTTTTCAAAAAGAAAAGCTGTAAAACACGTAGAGGAAACTGAAATCTTTGAACCACACACAGAACAACCTTTAAGGCCCATTACTGAGGTCTTCTGCTGGGACTTTTTTTTTTTTTTAGTCACTCTCTTAACGTTTTCAATCAACAGAAGAAAGATTACCCTCTGACAAACACGGCCTGATTTAACGGGGGAAAAGCAGTTTTCGCCTGATTATTTCATTTGTTAGCGGAAAAAGTAATCCATACCGCCTGTGATTAACCGCATTCTTTTAGAAAGCCGAGTTCAGTCGCACCCACCCGATCATGACCTGTACTGTCAAGAAATCACAACAGGCGGCATGAAGTAGGCTTAAAGATCTCAGGAAGCAACACACCATTCCCCCCATCTAAAGACGTTTCAGAACAGATCGATCACGTTGAGGCGAACCTTGTCTATAGTGGTGGGAGTAACAAAATTGTGCCAATATTCATTGGGAGAAATCATTTCTGGACGGGAGAAAGAACGTGAAAATTAAGAAAACACTTGTCAGATCAGCATCCGATCCTCTTCACACACATCTTAGAGCCACAGCCATTTTTATTCAAGACCATCGACAGGTCCTCAGAGGCCTCCTGTGTTATCTCTATCTTCAGTCATTAATGAGGTTGATAGACAGAGGGGTGAATGATTTGTTTTCATATCGGCCGTGTTCAGAGAGTGGAACCCGGCTTCCTGATTTCTCCAGGTTTAAGACGTGTGTGGTGTCCAACATCCAGGAGCTCAAACAGGTTCGTACACACTCACACTAAAAGGTCTGTCACGCATTTGCCAAATGAAACATCTGCATGAACTGACAGGAACCATTTTGAAGGCAGGGATCCCGTCGCCATCGCACTGACACTCCAACACAAGGGCGTCACTGTTGATGATCTGGAAAACTACCTCTACCCCCGAACAACACCGACCCCGCAGTAAAACACGGCAGCGGCAGAGTTGTGCTTGGGGAAGCTTTTCTTTTCGGTGTCCAGACCTATAACCAACCCAGAATCTGTGCCAAGACTCCAAAGCGGCTGTTTGCAGACTCTCTCCATCCAATTTTGACTCATCTTGGGCTATTTTGACAAAGACGACTGGGCAAGCGTTTCTCCAAGAGTAGGAATTGAGTCAGGAAGGTTGATTGCAAATAAACGCCGCGCTGTTCAGACGTTTATTTGAAGAAAAAAAAAATGTTTTAAAAGATATATTATCTAACTTCCATTTCACCATTGCTTGGTTTTAGGCTATAAAATAAAACCCAGATAAAGAGCAGCAAAGGTCTGTGACTGCATCCTGAGAAAATGCGCAGCAGTTCTGGAGTGCGAATACCTGCGCCTGGCCTGGAGCAGCAAGAGGTAGTGTGAGGAAACAGTGGGCACGGATTATGGTTAAGAGCCTTATTATTAAATCTCATCCAATCCCAGGTTAAGACCACGTAACACCTGCCACTCCACAGGGAACACTTTGCGGAGCTCATCATATTCCTGCAGCCGGAGGAAAACGCCACAGCGGTGCGCAGCGATTGTGCCGTCCTGTAAAAGCGAAGCAGGAGACGTCCCGGTGAATTTACAAGCCCCCACCGCCTGTCGAAGCAGGTTTGTGTCCCAAAGGCACGGGCAGCGGTGATGCAACAGTAACGCCGGGCTCGTGTAGGAACTTGTTGGCCTGTGTGGAGAGCTTGAGGAACAGACAGGAAGGCGCAAATATGAATGGTATGAATGGCTTCTCCTTGATGCTCGAAAACCGTTCACTCGGGTCATTTCATGGCCCAAAGCTGCCTAAATAATAATAAACATAAATAAACATGCCACTTGAGTTTTTTTTCCCCCCCCAAATATGGCCTCAGCACAACCACAGGATTTTTTAGGGTTTTGTGGCATCAGCGGCCTTTTAGGTGTCGTTGGATTGGAAGAATAAGGGCAGACGTGCAGCAGATGAGGAAGCGGAGCAAGGAGAGCGGCGTCAAACTGTAAACAGACTGCAGTTAAAAATTTTTTAAAAAAGCCTTCTGGTAAATCCGGCTCACCCGCACATTTAAAGGCTTCAGCTGCCTCCAACAGGCCTTTGTCCAGGAGTGTCGATTTAATGGATTGAATGAAATCAGACCAGCTTCCTTTTCCTTGCCGTCCCCACAGCATGATACACTGCAAAAAGCAAGACTAAAAATAAGTTACATTTTCTTGAAACAAGTGTATTTGTTCTTGATTTGCACAGGCAAGTTTAAACGATCTGCCAATGGAATAAGATCTCAATCTTATTTTAGGGGTCAAAGTACTCATACCATTGGCAGATGATCTTATTTTCCTGCTCAAATCAACGACAAACACTCGTTTCAAGAAATTTGTCCTCACTTTTAGTTCCCTTTTTGCAGTGTAGCGTTCGGGATGATGCGCCGTGTTAGTTTTCCATCACACTCAACATGGTACGTGGGCCAAAGGTTCATCTGATCAGAGCACCGCCTTCCACACGTCGACCAGTTTTCTTTCTGACCTTCTTCCACGCAGGTCAGATTCATGGAGAAACGCAACCAACAGAGTCTCTGGATCTCTGCAGCTCCCCCAGAGCTACCACAGGCCACGCGGCGGCTTCCCTGAGCAAAGCTCCGCTCGTCTGGCCGGTCATTAATGCCAAACTATGGGACGAGGGCTTCATAGCTTAGTCCTGCTTCCCCCCCCCCCCCCGGCCTGCCTGTGGTGTTCCTCTGTCCTCATGGTTGTTCACCAATGTTCTTAAAGAAACCTCTGTAGAACAGCTGGATTTTCTTAAATTACACACGAGACGAACCGATTTGCTAAATTAGGTCACTTGTTATTTTATTCAATGGCATCAAAGAGGGCTAAATAAATAGAAGCACACCCCACTTTATTCAGATGTGAAAATAATACTGACTTCTTCCAGTTGGCCTATCAATCAACCCCCCCCCCCCCCCCAACAGCAAAATATATAAATAGAAATACAGTGAAGTTTGTGGGCGTGATGTGACAAAAGGGTTTGAGTACTTTTACAAGGAACTGTATACATAAAGCCCGTGTGGATAAGGCGAAAGCAGGTGTCCTCCCAGGAACCTCGAAGGGTTTTAAAAAATAAAAGCAGTGGGATTAAGTAAAGACAGGTATTAAAGACAATGGATGAACGCTAACAAGAGATCTGTTTGACTAGAGTTTTACTTGGATTTAACAAACCTTTAAGTGTGGCTGCCCCACCTTAAACCAAACACTTAAAAAAAAAAAAAAATAGAAAAGAAGAAAAAGAAGAAGAAACAAAGCGTGATTTTTTTTTCACACCCAACAGGTGGTGGCTGTGCATAAACGGAGGCAGACAGGTCATTGTACAATAAACCTTTAATAAATAGTTTATCATTAGTTTCCCGTATTTACATAACCACCGTTTTACTTACGTTGCCGTACACATTTCTTGGCTAATTTTAGGCACACAGAGAACTTGGGGGAGGGGGTTTCAGGCCACAAAACCACGGCGTACTAAAAATCGAAAATAAAAAGTGGCTAATAACAGGTACGCGTCGAGAAATATATCACTGCACCGTACGACCAAACAGGACCGGGAGGTGGCCAGCTCCTCGAGCGACAACTACATATTTACATTTGCTGCACGTACAGGTGATTTCCGTGCGTTCGCAGTCGTCTGCTTGGAGCGCGGGCGCACATGGAGGCCGGTGCGTTTTACTCCTCTGCGATTCGTCCAATTAATGATTGGTCTGGGATTAAATGACATCTTAAATCCGGCTGGGTGGAGGAAAACTGTGACGGGGGCCGACGATGACGTGAAACGTTCAGATATCAGTCTGGTAAACTGCACATTTACACTCGCAACAGAAGAAAGAACAACAACAACAACAACAACAAAAAAGTGAAATGCTTGTCATTAAATGAAGACCAAGGCTGAAAACAGGTCAATCAAAAGTTTTAAAGATTCCTAAAAATTACAGGATGGAGACTTAAAAAGCCATAAAAAAAAAAAAAATTACAGCCATGGAAGTTAAATCTTCAGCCAGATATATTAAGACAAATAAGAAGAAACCAAGTCAATAATCAAATTACTCAAGTGCAAACAGTACAAAAGAAGCAAAACTCAAACAAATTTGGCACACATGTGAGCTCAAAAGGTATTAAATAGCAGTTAGCTAATACAGGCGTGATTAAAATATCTGAATTTTTCTGCAAAAAAACAAACAGGAAAAACTAAAACCAGCTGTGGTACAAGGTACGCCTCCACCCCAAAAACAAAAAGATAGACATGAACGCCACCTACAGGCAACAAAACGCACATGGCATTGATTTCTACACCAGGGTGGATTTTAAACGTACTTCAGGTCTAGAATGAGGCTTTACATCCCGTCGCTCTCTATTAGGCGCGGCTCACAGAGCTGCAGACGGCCCACTTCTGCTTAAAGGGTTGCTAAAATCCTGTTTTATTCCTCATTTATAGGGATTTGTTGGAAATGAAAGACCAAAAGCAAACAAATAAACACCGGGGGGCAAAACAAAACACTAAACCAGATTTTAGTTCATGCTGCTTGTTGATGTTATCAGTATTTCTTTATCCCACTTTGAGCAGCTTCAGTCCTTTTGTTTTATAGCAGGTCAACTTGATTTGAATTACTGCTTTAATCAAACACTTTTCCCTAAACTTTATAAAAATAAAATAAATAGAAAACAGCAGAGGGTAACGGGATGGTTGGAAACGTTGAGATGAACTATGGAAACCACCTAGATGCAGCTGGAAACCAGAGGCCCTGATCAGAGACGACTCCCTGGTCACGGAGGCTGGAAAACTGCGTCGGCCGCTGCTCTGAAATTGACCTGCATGAACCCTGAATAGGGCGTCACGGTCTGACCGCCACGATCGTTTCTAGAAAATCACAACCCGTTTCTGTGAGCAGGCCTCCTGTATATTTGGCTGATTGAGCAAAATCTGGGTCTTTCAACGTTTTTCCCTCTTTACGCCGACATTAGCAGCGTTAAGAGAGACCGTGTTGGCGCCCGCAGATTCCCGTCTGACATCAGCCGGCTTTCACTTTCACATCATTGTCGCGACTGTAGCTTTGAATCCCTGCTTTTCAGGAACGGTTAGGGGGAAAAAAAACTGGACTCTGATCCAAAAACAAATATTCCTCCCAGCAGATCCAGAACTCGCCGATTTTACCCACCGACGCTTTAAATACGAAATCGCCACAGGCTTCTCACGTAAAGACTTTCAGACGCAGCTTCCCAGTTTTAGTCATCAGCGTTGATATATATATAAAAAAAAAAACGTTCTCTTCGAATTCATGGAAGATGATTTTGAAAGAGGGTTGATGTTACATAAGAGAAAAAAAAAAACAATAACTGGGAGTAAGGAAGGAAGGAGAAGGCGGAAAGAAACACAGGAAAGGAAGAAAACGTGAAGAAGGAGTCAGAGGAAAACGAGGAAAGGTCACAAGGAAGGACAGATGGAAAGGAGGCCAGATCATTGAGACACAAATCTTCCCATCCTCCATTTTCTGACTCCAAGCCGGTAAAAGGAGCAACCAGGCAGCCGAAGGAGGTGAAGCATGTTGTCCGTGTCCCTTAGCTGGCAGTGGAAACACGAGGGATGAGATCAAACCGTCCGTTTCTGATCCGACGGCAGAAATCGAAGCAAGCGCATGACAAACGAAACGAAGGTCCCGCTGCAGCAGGCGCACCGACATCCTCATGACGGCATTAATGATATCAACACAACTGTGTTCCCTGCTGCTGGCTAGCTCTAAATGGTCCTGATGCTTTGAAAACAGAAAGAGAGGTGGTTCTGTTAGCCTTGGTCCTGATGCTGATGCACATCATGAACTAAAACGAAACAAGAACAACAGGAAGGGTACGAATGTGAAGGAATAAAAAGTGTCTAACAGCTCCGATGGGAGCGACGGTGAGATTACAGAGCCTTCTCAGACCTTGGTCTTCATACAGGTTATAATGCGGGTTTTTTTTATTTATTTTTAACGGTAAGCCACTTCAAGGCAACGTTTTTGTTTCTTGACTTAAAAACTTGAAGCACAACAAGACTTCAGTTGGAACAGAGGAAAAAAAAAAAAAAAAATAACATACAACCCAAACTGTATTGAATCTAGAGGACTGCAGGTAAACATTGAGAGAGACCTCAGCTGACGGGGCGCCCTCCTCGCCCGCACCGCTCTGGGCGAGAGAGCCGCGAGGCCTGAACAAATCTGCCGCCCAGGCGAAGCTTTCACGAGCCCGACTGCTCGGCCGTCCCAGCCGGCAGTCCCTCGACTCTGCGCCGACGGCTCAAAGTGGCCGCGGGCGCAGAGGGAGGCCTGCGTTTCCCTGTGCGGACGACAGCTTCTCGGTACGAGGGCTCAGGTGCTCGTTCCACGCCGACGTGACGAGATCCATGTCAAGACTCGCAGGTATTTAGCGACATTTTTAAATAAACCTCCCCCCTCTTGCACTTGATTTGTTCAGCTTTGCTTCAGGGGGGGGGGGGGGGGGGCTGATGTGTTTTCCTCCCTGTTACAGCTGTAGAGAAAGTGGAGTCCAGCTGAGCGGCAGCCCTCTCTCACTCACACACCAAAAAAAAACAAAACAAAAAAATCGCAGCCTCTTCACGCGGGATCTTCAGAGAGTCCTCCCAAAACCCCGCCTTCAGACAAAGTACAGCTTCGTGGAGCACCCGCTTTGGTGCTGCGGACATTTTCCCCAAACTCTCCACGGCGCTCTGACCCGCGTCCTTGTGGTAAACCGTGCGTCCATGTGGCGAGGGTCTTTGTTGCGGGGCGGTCGCCCCCCTTAGCTGAGGTTATACGCTGCTGTCCTCCAGCAGCGGCTCCTTGCCCTCCGCCCCGCTGCCCTGGGGGCTGTGGGAGTGACTCTGTGCCCCGTTGCTGTGCTTCTTGTAGGCGCCGGGCCGCATGCCGGGCCCCGTGTGCTCGGGGATGAAGAGCGCCACCAGCAGGGACAGCAGCACTGAGCACGCTCCGAAGAGGAAGGGAGGACCGGGGATGATGGCACTCTGAAAAAAAGGAAGCGTACGCTCTGTTAATTTACAGCTGATGTATTAGAAAAAAAAAAAAAAGGTTTCTGCAAGGTTCATACAATTTAAGACCAGCAGGATTAAAATCTAAGAGCTTTGATTTCTCTGTAGCTTTTGGAAGTCAAATAAATCTTTTTTTTAAGTGTACTGTTCGGTTAATGACTCAAACTAACCAATTATTGAAATCCACGTTTTTCCAAACCAGGACTTTCCTACAGTAGCTGTGTTTAAATGCACAAAATTTCACGATCGCATTAAAATGTATTCGGATTAAATAATCAGATTGTACCGTTTATATGGGCACATACTCAATTTATCCGATCATAATGTGCTTTTATATTCACCGGGCTTTATTCAGAATAGAACCACTCTGACATATGCAGTTATCAACTTCCCCTAAAAAAATTATAAAAATAAAAAAAACAGAAGAAGTACTTCCATCTTTGCTAAACCACAAAAATAGTAAACAAACCAGTATTATACGAGTTTGTCTTCTGAGCGCGCAGGCTGAACTTGCATGATGTTTTAATTAAGGTTGAAACGTTAGTAAGCAACAATTTTGAGCTCTTTTATTTGTTCGAACAGGAAGGTTTTATCGGGAGCCCCGACAGTTTTGCTTCCCGACGTGTTTCCCCCACTCACCAACGCGGAAATACGTCACGTTTACATTGGGCGCACATGCTCACTGGGTCAGTGTGCCACATTGGGAATAACTCGAGCCTGACAAGCGTTTATATGCATGTTGATCGGATTATCAATCGGCATAAACCACTCCTCTCATTTGGATTACAATTTCATTCTGATTGATCTTAATCCGATCATCGTATTCTGATCGGCTTGTTTACATGACGCATTTTTTCCCAATTGGCCCTTTATTCCGACTACTTTTGTCCATGTAAACGTAGCTATTGTAGGAGCAGAAAGTGAACGAGATTTAGATTTTTATTCCCTAAGGTAGGGGTTTTCAAAGTGGTGGTGGGGACTTTGTATCCCCCCTTTAATTTCTTAAGTTATTTTAAAAATATGACTGTAATTTTATGACTGTATTCTCGTAAGATTATGACTTTACTCTTACAATTTCCAAAAGAGGATCACCAATCTCTGCCGCTGTTGATTTGGAACAACGTGGGAACCCCCGTTCTAAGGGACACGATGGGGAAGATTCACGTGTAGGGTTGTTTTAGTCAAAACGTCTGAGGGAAAATGTGCATTCAACAGGACATAACGCCCCACTGCATCATGGGGCTTGTGGTTTTATAGCAGCGTAATAACACCCAAAGTCCTCCGCTAGAACTACAATTAAACGGTAAAAACAAATCCCACCAAGAGTTTTCTCAACGAAAAGCCCACATCCTCATGAAGAATGAAGGATGTGGGCTGAATGAAGAAATGCACAAATTTCAGCCTTTTCCAAATGTTGTTTAAAACGGCATACCATGCAACCTGTAAACCATCACATTTAAAGTATTTGCAGGACACAAAACTGCAAAACTACATTTAGGTGAAGTCATAAAAGGTTTTCATTTTTCCATATATTAAGGAAATGTACAAAATAGCTTAATTTTTGTGGAAAAGGGGTTTGGAATTGATCTGCAACATGGACAGACTCAATGGTTTGCCATAAAAAGTTAGAAATTTCATGCTTTTCTTCAAATTAGGCATTTTTTTTTTTTTCAAATATTTTCTTGGTCTGGAAATATTTTGTGTCTATTTTAAGCAACAAGAGCGAGACATGGGTCACTCATGGAAAATGCTTTCTGTATTTAGCAAACAATGAATGCTGGATGTTTGTGGCGCCGTTCACCAGAAAAACAACAAAACATGGTCACTAAAAGATGAATGCTTTGTATTTTATCAAACATTTTCTATTTGAAGAAGATTTGAATTTATCAGTGAAAATGTCATCCAAAGTGAATTAAAAAAAGACCCATCTGCATTAATTTTGACCAAATTCCTAACTTCCTTATATTGCATTCATAGGCCAAAAGTTAATTTTCAGGTGTTGCTAAATGTCCCGTGGGTCACTCTCTGGGTAGTGCTGGGTTTAAACCCGACATCTTTAATGCCTTTAAGGCACCAGGCCTTCCCTTCCAGTCGCTGCTCACCTCGTCTGTGGGGTTGGCCATGTTGGATTTGGGACCTTTTTCAGAGCTGTTCGTGTCTGACAGCTCAACGTGGAACAAGTAGAAGACAAAGCCATAAAGCGCCGGGCCCAAACCGTTACAGAGCCCTCGGATGCCAGTAATCATCCCCTGGACAACACCTAAATGGATGACAAAAATAAAAAAAACTTAGAACATATACATTTAAATTGTCAACTAAAGTGGATATGACACTGAATCACTCTTAATCCCACTAAAAACTAAACAAATTGCTAGTATGAAAGCCTTTTATATCATGAGGTCTGTTTCACATAACATGCATCAGTCAGTAAACCACTGATAGACGATCGGCTAATGGCGCACGTGACGTCACCATCTCATGAGCAACGCCCCTTGCCGCTAAGGTAGGACAAACGGTGTGAGAGCGCACGTAGCAACCAGCCATTACACATCAGTGTTTCCCGCAGGAATGTGGTTATGCGAGGCGGGGGGGGGGGGGGGGGGGGGGGGGGTGGGGGGGGGGTTGTTCGACACGTTGTTCGCGGAGGGGGGGGGGGGGAACACACGTTGTCCGCGGACCGACTCGCGGAGCAGGGGGTATCCATGTGTTTTTTTCCTGCCATTCACGCACGCGCGAAAGCAACAACAACAAACCGCGTGTTTACGTCACTTTTTTTTTTTTTTTTTTTGGAATGTTGGCGAGGCGGTAGCGTGAGTTTGGCGAGGCGGCCGCCTCGCCAAGATAGCGCTGCGGGAAACCCTGCACATGCAACAGATACAACGATATGACCGACTTTTCAGCTGTTAAACTATCGCAAGAGGATGTCCAGGTTCCCAGTTTACTGGTGGAACTGTGGAACAACATACCAACGTTCAGCTCAAACGATGGTTTGAGTGTCGAGAGCTTAGAAAGACTGGAAAACGGGCCGAGTTGATAGAACAGTAAGTCGATGTTTTTCTCCTGCTCGGCAATCATGGCGTCATCGGCCGTTTTTTTCTGTTTGTAGTCACCGTCCAGGAATCGGTATAAATTGTCCGGCCCGCCAGCCAATTTAGTCCAGTCCGGTGGCCAAATGCATTATCATATTCCAACGGCTGTATCTCCTCGCTGCATCGACCGGTCTGCACCAGATTTTTTGAGAGTCATGGGGGAGCGCTGCCCTACGCGTTCGTGTGAATCGGCCGGTGGACGGGCGGGGAAAATGCGTGACAGCAACTGTGGTGCCGGCCGGCCGGCACCCCAGCGGTGGCCAATAGGCCGGAGCGGCGCTTGGCTGCGAGGGCCGATCGACGCCGCTTGCGGCTTTAACATCCTTCATATTTGGCCTATCAGTGTACCTCGGGTCGCTGTCGCACGTTCCATAACAACAATGTTTAAAAACCATGGTTAGGAGACGTGTTAGGCTTGGAAAAAGCAGTCGTTTTACCGAGTAAAACCAAGGGTAACGTACAGCGAAAGAGTGGAGGACAACGCATATTTGCCCTACCTCGTACCACGTGATATGACGTCACGTTATAAAAATAGCTCGCTCGCGGTACGCCATTAGTGCGCTGATCGTCTCAGACCAGGAATCAGGAGATCAGATGATGAAAAATTGTATTTCTTCTTTTTTCAGTCCCTTATCACCACGTTTATCCTCATTTTGGTCTATAAACACAAAATCCTCCCTGACCTGTATGGTTTTGGGTTTAGTTTAAAGGGAGGAAAGGAAGTAAGGACACAAGGGAGGAAAGGAAGTGAGGACACAAGGGAGGAAACAAAGTGAGGACACAAGGGAGGAAACAAAGTGAGGACACAAGGGAGGAAACAAAGTGAGGACACAAGGGAGGAAACAAAGTGAGGACACAAGGGAGGAAACAAAGTGAGGACACAAGGGAGAAAACAAAGTGAGGACGCAAGGGAGGAAACAAAGTGAGGACACAAGGGAGGAAACAAAGTGAGGACACAAGGGAGAAAACAGTGAGGACACAAGGGAGGAAACAAAGTGAGGACACAAGGGAGAAAACAGTGAGGACACAAGGGAGGAAACAAAGTGAGGACACAAGGGAGAAAACAAAGTGAGGACACAAGGGAGGAAACAAAGTGAGGACACAAGGGGGGAAACAAAGTGAGGACGCAAGGGAGGAAACAAAGTAAAGACACAAGGGAGGAAACAAAGTAAGGACACAAGAAAAGATAGGAAGGACACAATAAAGGCAGGATGGGACGAGGAAGAACAAATAGGACATGGGAGTAAAACAGGAAGGACGTGAGGGAGAAAGAATTGTAGGAAACAATGAAAATAGAACAAAGGAAAGGAAGCAAGGAAGGAAACAAGAGAGGAAATAAAGGAAGGAAAGAAGGAAGGACATAGGGAAGGAAATAAAACATAAGGGGAGGAAGAAAGGATGCACAGAAGGAAGAACAGGACAACATCTGATCAAGTGAGAAGGACTAAAGTCTTAAAGAATATTTTCCATCTTCTTATATTTTTCTGTGCGTATGCAGACCTGGAAATACTGAAAATAACATTCCTACTGTTCCAGACTGTGTAGGAACCTTGTATTCTTCATGTTTTTAATGTAACAGGAAAACAAATAATACGTTTTTTTTTTTTTTTTTTTTTACAATTTCCATCACGGGTACAAAGTGTGATAATTCAGGCAGGTAGGGATGGACTCAGAGTAACATCTGTGACGTTTCGTTTTATTTATGTTAATTATTAATTATACTAACATTTCAACTGCTTAAATCTAGTTAAGTAAAAACCATATGTGTTAAACGGCAAGTTGAATGCTTAAAAAAAAGGGCATAAAAGTGGTTTATCAAAAGAAATGTCTGCGCTTCAATGACATGGAGAACAACAGAAAGCGGAGGAGCTCACCTTGCTGGTCAGGATCAGCATTACGGGACACGATGGCGCTGATGGCAGGGAAGGTGATGCTGGACATGGCTGCTACGGCCCCAGCTGCCCACATCATCCTGCAGTTAGGGTTGGGGAGAGAAAAACACCGTCTTATTTCATGTTTACCAAACTCTAGCAGAACACTCAGATGGCCTCCGGAGTGAAAATGTAAAAACAATAAACAGGCTCTCCTAGCTGACTATTGCTAAGCAATCTACCTAAAGAGATCCCCTCTCTAGTTTTCATCCATTGAACAATAGGTAGCGCCTACATGAGAAGTCCAACTCAACCATAGATGTCCTAAAACTTCTGGTCTATTTACTAAATTCAGGCAGTCATATTGTGAAGGTTTAATTTCAGAATCGGTGCATTTTATTGCAGCGTGCCGCAAAAGCTTTAGAACCAGAGACTGTGCCTCCTTGGAGAGAAACAAAACATTAAGAAAACCGTCTTTGCAATTTTTTGAAGCAGCATTGAATAATAAATTAATTTTAGGTAAGTAAAATGACTACTTGCATGTCTTAAATGCAGAAAAGCGTTCAGGTAATACCTCCTTTTAGCACAGCAGAGGCCTCTGAATGCCGTTTTGCTGGAATATGGCTCCCTCTAGTGGTGTATTTGGGTAAAGACAACTAGAATCACTTAACTGCAACAATAATTAAACCATTCAGGCTTATGGGGTGGAAATTACTGAGATGAGCAAAACCAATTGAAACAGCTGGTTCAATATTCAGTTTAAATTACATAGGCTGATGCCCTAAGCAGGTACGATGCACCTTTAAAGTTGAATTCAAGCACTCTGAATAAACTCTACGTTTCTAAATGCGCAGTCTCTTACAAAAATGATAAAACATATACATTTAGACTTATTTACTACTCAGATGGTCAGAATGAGGATTTCACTCCTCTGTTCTACAAAAGTAAAGGTGCATCTCAATAAATTAGAATGTAATTTATCTTCAATTAAAAAGGGTAAATCTTATTTTGTAGTGTATATTTTGATAATTATAGCTAAAAGTCAATTCAAAAAACAAAATTATCCGAAAATCAGAAGATGAAAATGTCACAGAGACCCTGCCTGCATAAGGAGGATGAGCCACAAAAGATTCCCGCTAAACAAGCTGGCTGCTCACACTCTTATGAACGGAAAGTTGACTGGAAGGAAAAACTGTGGTAGGAAAGGGTGCACCAACCACAGTGGATTCTCAGGGCATGTTTAGGTAGTTGCAAACTATAATGATCAACATTAACAGAAATAAATTCCCTGTTTTAATGAATGTATCAAATATATGAGTTTCACTTTTTGAACAGAATTGCTGAAATAAACGTTTTAAATTAGATTCACATTCAACAAGATGCACCCATGGATTCTTGCAATATATGAACTAAATAATAAAAACGTCTGAAGTTTGACGGGCGACTTTAACGGCGAGTTTCTGCTACAGGAGAGCTTTTCTCAGCACCACCAAACGTTTACGTGTCAGCGGGCGGAGATAGTGGCGCAAAAGCGTGGGATCTCCCTGCTACCAGCGGGAAGATCCCACATCACCAGTCTTTACTCGGTCACTACGCTGCAGTTCATCATCAAGACTCTTTGAAGCTTTATTGACCAACCGGTTTTCTTCATGCTGTAACGGCATGTTTCATGGCAATAGTACCCCACCAGGTGGAAGATGAGGAATTAAAATAAACGTCTTTTTCCACTTTGCTGACCTCTGATTTGTTCTGAATTGAGTAACTAGAGGCTCAAAGGTGTGAGATGAGATCCACTCACCAGGGCTGAGAGCCAAAGCCATACCAGGCCAGCTGGAGGATCTGGAAGCCGAGGCCGAGCAGGATGGTGTTTTTATTTCCTATAGAGCGCATCAGGATGCCCAACACGACCGTCTGAGGAAAGTGGTACAAAAAAAAGATCCTTAGCAGCCATAAGAGATACATCTATTTAGTTATCAATCACAAACACACAAACAAAAATTGTATTTTATTAATCTCCTTTGGCTTCCATGACAACTTAAAAAACGATCTAAGCATATTGAGTTGAGCTCTAGAAACAACAAAATACATGTAACTGCATAAAAAAACAACAAGGTGACAATATAATGAACCTCATTACGCTTGGATTTGGTGGAAGTTTACTATTATATACCTGAGCCAAGATCGAGAGGATCCCCACAACTGCAATGAAGGCAGCCACCGTCTCTGAGGAGAACCGTATGACCTGAGGGGAGGAACGCATTCAGATAAAGCACAGGTCGGGACACGAGCAACACTAAACCTGTTCGCTCTTCTCGCCCCACACACAAAAACACAGGGGCTGCCATCTGATATTTTGTCTACAAGCTCTGCGTCCCACTTCTTGTTTTTTTTTTTTTTTTAGGAGCAGAGGCGTTCAGGCCAGACGTCGAAGCCTTTCATGTGCTTCCAAACAATCAACAGGAGGAGGGGGGCGGGGGGGAAGGTAACGTGAGGAGTTTGTAAATTGTGACAAAGAAAGAAACACAAAAAGTTGATGAACTCCTTTTTTGTGCAAGGAGCAGTTTTAGCCCTATGCTCCAGAGTTAGGGTGTTATCTTACGGCGCTTTCTCTGGTAGGACTGAAGTGCAAAAGTTTTCCGTCAGACCTGCTGAACTGGTTCCTTCTGATCTTCCTCTGAATCGGTTTTATTGAGGTTAATCGTTTAAAAGTCATACAATAAAAAAAGAAAAGATTGACGCCTCTCGAGCATAAAGTACGGAGGGCTAAACGGGACATTAAATTAAGAAATATAACAAAATAAATCATTAAATATCCCACATTTATTTATTCAAGACATGAGTGAGTAATTGAATATATCATTTATGAAAAACACAATTCAACAGCTAAATGTCCGATTAAATAGATATGTCTTTTAAATGAGGATAGTAAATAAATTTCTTTTTTTTTTTTTTTAAGAAAAAACAAATACATTTCAAAATATAGTGGTGTGAAAAAGTGTTTCCCCCTTCCTGATTCCTGTAGGTCTGGACTTTTCTCCCCCTTAATAATAAAAACGTTAATTTAATTACTGCATTTTGTGTTTGAGTTTTAAAACTTAAATTGTGACACAAAAAATAAGAAGAGGGCAAACACTTTTTCACTACACTGTACGTCTAATTATTTCACTCCGTATTTATTTAATTCACGGCTCCTGTGCAGCGGTGTCACCATGAAATGATTTAATCTTTTACCTCCACCCATCAAACCCAGGGGGCGGGGCTAACGCTGCTGATGTGAATCCATTGCTTTGGTCTGATGGCTTAACATGGCAGAACTGATTAGGGATACTTTAGACCCAGCCAGGGATACAGAAACTGGGGTTTCTCACTCCGAGTTTGTCGCACATAAACTGAAACAGAGTTGAAGTTATTGCCGTTAGATCAGGAATGTGTTTTCTGGCTGTGCGTCAATCTCTTATCTGTGGTCGATTTGTTTTGACTTGCTGCGCGAAGCAACCGATCAGACGTCAGGGTCTGATGAGGAGCCGCCCTGAACCCGCCAACTGGGTTTGCTGGGTCAAGCCGGCGGTTTAAATAATTTCATGGTGACACTTCTGCACAGGAGCAATGAAATCAATAAATACAGAGCGAAATTTGAAGTGTATAAAAAAATGGCATTTAATTATTTACTGTCACCATTTAACAGGAATATTTTATTATTTAAGAGGTTTAATGATGTGTTATTTCCTGACTCACTTATTTTTTAATGGACATACACATTTATTTATTTCATGTCATATTAATTATATTTTGTCCCTTCTAACCCTCCCTATAGGCTGGCAGCTGGTACAAGCTGAAAAGAAAACGCTGTTATTTTTGACTATGTGGGCTTTTTGCTGCAGGACTGTTTGTAAATACACCCTAATGAGCAAACACTTGAATCAAGTACTGGAATGAGCTGCTCAGCAAATTTGCTCTGCTGCAGCTTTTTATAGGATATTTCTCAGAGTTTTTCCACTGGCTATTCTGCATTTAATAGGCAACTAAAATAGCAAAAGTATGAGGCTGTCACAAACATTGTGCTCATTGAAGAATGTTTAAAATGGAGGAGATTCTGATTGAGATCTGAGCTGGACAACCTGGTTGTCCGTCTACCACATTTCCCTCTGAATAAATATTGGTGGAAGCGTTAACCTGGGTTCATGTGGGATTTATTAACAGTGGACCTGCCCAGACTTCATGCAGCCCATCAATTTAGCTTTGAGCTAAGATAATTAATCCCCCATTAAATAACATTTAAACTGGACAAACTCATAAATTCATACAGTCAGTCATTTTCTACAGGATCCATTGTTACATTTTCTCAAAAACAAGTTTTTTCCCCTTTGGAGATGCACTCATGACTGAAATTACCCATTTTTTCTCACCAATTCAGTTTCATCATGATAGACAATAACTAAACGCTGAACAATCTTTTTAATATCAGATAAAAAAATAAGAGCATCATTTTATGTATTCATGTCGTGTTTGAACTGCCACTGTAGGTTATTTTGTACTCTAGAATAATTACAGTTTTTGTTTGCCTCTTCGGTGATATGCAAAACCTGTGAGGATAACTAAAATAAATAAATCCACCTTTGCCTTTTGGGGGAAAATGCGCCATTTGGATTAAATATTAAAGGAAATTCTGTGTGTGTCAGTTTTCAGGGAGTGGGACCTACCAAAGATGGTTTTCTGAATAAATATAACCTACAGCTAATCCTGGTTATATTTCAGAGAGCTTAATGATGTTTCCAGAAGTCAGACCTCACAATGCTTTGCAGTTCGTATGGCTGCACACCCACAGAGCTCATCGTGGCGCCCGTGATAAAACCGAAAGCACGTAAAACAGAGATGTGAGCATCAGTAATGCAACGCAGAAGAAGTTGGGAGGGTTCTACGAAATTTCCACATCATAATTTCTAACCGTTACCCAATTCCACATCTGTCAGATTATGCAACACACCGGACATTTGAAGAGAGAACGCTGACCCAGTGGGGCTTTTCCACTGTTTCTGAAACTGCACACAGTGCCTTTAATGTGGGACCAGGTCCACCTTGTCCTGCTCAGACTGTGCAGGTGTGGACCAGAACATTTTGTGATATATGACGCCTTCCTTTTTTAAAAAAAAAACAAAACAAAACAACAACAGCGTCAATGCATTTTTTTGCTTTAGCATCTGAACCAAATGGACCCGTTTGCTGATCTAAAGGGGTAGAGGAGGCCAAGTAGTTTTTGTTGAATTTTTGAAAGGTTCCCTTTTCATAAATAAAAAGCCAAAATAAATGTTAAATATAAATCATTCTAAAAACAAATGTCATAAATCTAAATTGTCATATTGTAGAGAAATAAAGTCTGAGAAGTCAAACATTTTTACCTCTTTCAGATCCAGAGTTGGAATCATTTTCGGTACTTCTATGGCTTTTTAGAAACCATATCAGACACCATTTTTATATTTTATGGATACCAAAGCTATAGTGAGTGTCTTTCTTGGGAAGACTAGGAACCAGGATATTTTACGGTAGAACAAAAACAAAGCCAGTGGTCGCAGTGCGATGCAAGCCAACTCCACAAATGTTCCTATAATACCTGCGTTGCGGAGTATAATTGATGGCTTGCAGCAGAATATTGCACCCCGCTGTACCCCAGTACGCCCTCACAAGTGAGTCCTGATCTCCTGAGGCGTTAAACTCTCCGTATGAAGTGTGGGAAAAACAACTCAAAGCATTGTTGCTTCAAACGTTAACTTACAGGACCTAAAAAGGGTTTGCTACAAAAAGCTCAATGCTAGAAGAGTTGCAAAAGAAACAGCAACATAATATCAGGTTAGTGGTGCACTTACTGCAAATAAGATCAGAAATGTTATGTTTTATAACTTGAAAAAAGGTTTAAGGAGGAAATGAAAAATGTTACCTGTTTGAGATAGAGGAAGAAGCTGGAGTACTGCCCAGCTTCAGGGAGGTAGGAGAGGAACACTGTGATACAGATGAGGAGCACCGTGGAGTCCTGGCCCACTTTACGCAGAGACTGAACAGGAGAAAAACAAGAGTTCAACATCCAGATCCAGATCTGGAAAATTATAAAAGCCAATTTTATACTTCTACAACCTTTCCAAGCAGGAGCCAGGCATGTGACATTTCTGACGGACCAATATAAGTTTCTTCAAGCAACAAGTGCTCTACTCCCTAAAACCCTGCTCAAATAATTAAAGGAGCTATAAGTTAGATATTTACTGTAAAATCAATATAAATCATTCTCATTTGTCACCCGGGATGGAAGTAACATTCCTTATAAACAATCGGTCCTCTCCATCAACAACGTCTTAGTCAGGTTTTTCTCCTTTCAAAACTAAAGGTACAGTCCAGAACTACTTGGGTTCAGAGTATAGCCCGTGTTTACTTCCTGTTTCCTGAGCCAATCATATGAGAGTTCCCAGGGAGATCCAGAGCGCAGCAAACCAGAGCGCAGCATTTGGTATTTTATCTTGGCAAAAGAGCAGCAGCCGGCTAACATGGAAGCCATTAAGAGAAGCGGACTAGAAATAAAACAGAACACAACATTATAGACTTATCCTGTGGAAGTAAAAATTCACTGGAGTTTCACAGCAGCAACGGTCCGTTGAGTAAATGGTAATTCTCCACGAAAGGCCTCGTGTATGTGTTAATAAAAAAAAAGGTTAAAAAACAAAACAATTGGACTTCTATTCTGAAACTGAAGACGTTTCGCTTCCCATCCAGAAAGCTTTTTTAATTCAAAATGTCTGGAATAGTGTGGAGTCCCAAGCTTTATAGGCCTGCCGGCGAGGCCTCATTATATATGAGTTGTTTGGATTCGTGTCATTATTACTTATAGCTCCTTTAAAGATGTATGACAAAAAAAGAACAACCTCTGACATTGATGAGGTGAAAAAAACTTATAAAGGATTAAACACAGAAACTCCTGGGAAAAAGTCAAGTCATTTTAACTGGAATGTTTGCAGCTGAAATCAATGACGTCTTTTATCTTAAGGTTTATATACAAAGGAATATAAACAAATTAAAAAGGATAAAAATGTTTATACTTTAGAGTAACTTATAAAGTACTTTCATGATTGTGACACCAATCAGCTTAGTTTTGTAAACTGCGAATGATGGTTGTGTGCTCAGCGGTTGATTGGAGGAGATCTACCTGTATAAACTTTGGCACCAACTTAAAGTTGCAAAGACAACTTTTATTTTTTATTAAAACAATCCTAACAAATGTTTTCTTATTCTTCTCTTTAATCTTTTGGGAAAAAACATGCTTGGGAAACCTGGATGTTTTTTTTTTTTTATGATTTTAGATTTTTTTTATGATTTTAGATCTCGTGCACTTGTAAAAATCAAACCAATGGTGCCACGAGGTTGGATTATTGGAGAAATGAATAAATCACACTGAAGAAGATTGGTACTAAAACAGAACTTAGACTTTCTAAATGAATAAAACAAATCTGGATTATGTACAATATCCCTTATTTCTCCATTTGTAGAACAATACACTAATATTACCGCAAAGCTTTCTTTGGTTGACTGCAAATCGCCACATTCAGTCATAGAAATGTAGCGCCTTGCAAAAACTACGGAAGGAAGCCGGAGTACCCGGAGAGAAGCACCTTGCTAAATCCTAACTCCCCCTGGAAACAGCTTTTGGTAGCGATAACTTACGTTTCAGCAAGTCATCGTTAATATACAGCCGGTACTCACAGCGAAGGGGTCTGCCTGTTCCCAGGAGATGGGTGCTCCCCATGACGCCGGCCTCATCTTCTCCGGCAGAGACTCCGGCACGGCCACCAGGATGAAGCAGATGTCCAGCAGGGCGATGGCCGTGGCCAGGATCACCACCAACGTGTCGCCGTAGGCCTCAGACAGATACGCTCCGATGGCTGGACTGGTAACCAGGCTGGCCGCAAAGGTGGCCGACACCTGGGAAGGATGGCGACGGAGAGGCGATTTAATGAAACAAGAGGAAACGGTGAATGCAGTGAGCCTTGATCAAAACGTTTCCTCACCAAGCCATATGCTGTGCTCCTCTCATGCTCTTGCGTGATGTCTGCCACGTAAGCAAAGATCACAGAGAAGGTGACGGCAAAGACGCCAGACATGGAGATGACTGCAAAATACCACCTAAAAGAAGGCAAACGTAGGATAAAATGTAACCATTCAGCAACGGATGAAGTGTCGACCGCTGCCGCCGTGATTCATGCCCCTCTGGACGCCGGCACTGCACGTCTCTTACCATGGGCTGATCTTCATCAGCGGAATGGGCGCGCATGTGAAGAAGACCGTTAGCAGCAAGAAGGACTTGCGCCCCCATACGTCTGACAACGCTCCGATCAGAGGAGCACTCAGAAACGACAGAAGGCCCTGGAAAGAGAGGACAGAGATTTTTAAGATGATGCAAAGGTCGAACCCCCAGACTAATGGCCTCTGTAGCCGAGGCCCACGCTCTACCCCTACACCACCCGCAACCCCAGACTATTCTGTCTTAATAAGAAGGTGGAGTAAGAGGAAATTATGCATGTAACAAGTATGTCCTGCCCATCATTCCTTCTGGGGTGAAATCAGTTATTTGAGGCTCTTGTCTGCATTTACTGTTGAACCAGATGCCATTAAACCTTCAGCAAACCCTCCAAAATGCTGAAGGGTATTAATCAGTAGCAAACTGTGCCTTTAAGGTTTCACATTTTATTGCATTAGAACCACAAGCTTCAATGTGTTTTATTAGGAATATTTGGGATAAATCATAGTTATGGAGGGCATAGTTATGAAGTGGATGGAGGAGATGCACGTCTTTCAATCCATTAATCGTTTTTCCTCAATTTTATTTCTCCTCCCCGAGTCAAAGCTTTTCACGACCACAGATGGGCATCTGTCAATTCTTTTTTGCAAAACAGCTCCGACTCAGACCGAACGAGGAACGCTGGTGGGTATCGGTTTCCACAGATTCTCCATGGTGGCCATGTCTGGACTTTGACTGGGCCATTCTAAAACACATGCATATGATTTGATCTGAACCCCTCCATATAGCAGCCCTGGCTGCACGTGTAGTGTTGTGAACCTCCGCCCCAGAACCAGGTCTGTTTAAAGGGGAAGTCCAGTCAACAAGGAAAAATCAGGGTATCATTAGCTATAACTAAAACTAATACATTTGTGGTTATTTAATGAACTTATCTTTAATCAATAAGAAAATAAAAACATAAATTGTCGTCTGAATCACTGTGTATGGGGGCTGACATGACTGCCCAAATATGGGCAGTAAGGGGCGTTTGACATCACATCCTGCGACGTGGAAGAGCGGAAGCGGCGACAGCATTTCTCTCCGCTTTCCATGCAAAGTCAATAGGAGCCGTTCTACACAGCTGCGATCATCAATAATTATTTCGGATTTCCAGAGGACTTCACCGCTGACATTCCCAAGAGCTATTGCTGAAGCAACAATGCCCACGTGCATGGCCATCGGATGTTCCAACACAACTGGTAAAAGAGGAAAAAACATTGCTTATTTCAACACAGTCACTTCAGCGATCTCTCCTCCGCTGTGTGTGTGTGTGTGTGTGTGTGTGTGTGTGTGTGCGCGCGCTCAGCTGCAGCGCCGGTGCAAAGCCGTGCTCAGCCCAGCATGTGCTGGAATGCTCTTATATTTTAATACTTATACTATAATAATCAGCTAACTTAAGTCACTTCAGCGATCTCTCCTCCGCTGTGTGTGTGTGTGTGTGTGCGCCCCCCGCGCAGCACGGCAAAGCACACACACACACACACACACACACACACACACGCGTGTATAGATATATACTGTAGGACCCGACTGAGTTTGATCTTGAAACTTGCTCAACAGCGGGTCCGCCGAGTGACGTCAAAAAATGGGAGGTAACAGTACTATTCTTGACCAAGATGGATTCCTCCACATAAACATGATTAAATGAGAATTATTATTAATTAAAAAAACTTATAATTTTTTGCACAGTATGTAGTAGTTTTATATTTAAAGTACTTTCAGCAGTTTGAATTCTGATTTTGACCGGACTTCTCCTTTAAACTCTTCTTTGCCTCCATGATTATCGTCTCCTTTGCTGTGACCAGGTTCTCTGTCTCTGCTGGACAAACACAAACCCCTCAGCATGATGTTGCCACCACCACGTGTCAGCGGGGCTAACTGCATAAGCGACTTCTTTCTTTTATCTGCGCATGCGGGTGGCCTTGGGGTCTTGAACTGGCCCATTACCGTATTTTTCGGACTATAAAAAAATCCTTAAATTTTCTCAAAAATGTATGGTGCGCCTTATATGTGATTAAAGTTGTGCTTACTGGCAGATTTTATGTGGAACAATACGCTCAAAAATCTGTTAAAATGTGTAAGTATGACGTTGGTTAGCAAAGAAGCCGCTCCGCTCAATGGATATTCGGAGCGCTGCGGTACACTGTGATACTACCTGATGTAACCCCTGAGCTGTCTACAAGACTGCCTGAATGTAATGTCTAAACTACAAGTGCATTCACGTAAGGCAGCCTGCGCCCGGAGTACGCCTTAGACTAGCAACAATAAACCTAGTAAGTTAATTCAAAATAAAAAGTTAAATTTATTTCGGCCTTATGCTATAAACAGGGCAGTGTAGTCCAACTAATCTGTCCTCCCAATAGAGATGTCTAGCTCTCCCTCTCAGGAGAGAGCTGTGTACGCGGAGGGGTGGAGTGATAGTACACACTTGTGAAGAATATTTAGTGCGCCTTATAATCCGGTGCACCTTATGGTCCGAAAAATACAGTAGTAGTATAACGAACCATGGGGAAAAAATGTATACTTAATGACACACAGGTGGACTCTATTTTCATTCCTCCAGGCAACAAATGTACGTATAACATGAACACAGAAGGTTGCAGACGTCTTCCTATCTAAAGTTGCTCATATATGGGCCTTTATAGCGCAACATTGATAACCAACCAGCAATGATTTCCATAATGGAGGAAGAGAAACGGGGATGCATTCATAATGTCAATTTAAGCAAAATAAGGAAACACACGGAAGGGTTTGTACCTTTGCATTCACCGCCTCTAAATTGCAATTATGTCAGTGATGATAATAAAGCACGAGGGAAGACAGAAGCATGCGAGTGTGTGTAATTACCTTCACACCGTGAATGAGTCCATTCATCAGGAATGTGTGTCGGGGGAATGTGCTATTTAGTACCTGGAAAAAAACAAACAGACAGACAAACTCAGATTAAACCGCGTTGGATTTGTCATTCACCAACATCACAGGAGACAGTTTAGCAGCTAAAGAAAAACTGTTCAATCAAACTAAACTAAAGCACGTTAGAAAACAAAAGCCTACCGCCGAGTTTCTAAAATATGGTTTCACAAAGTTTATGAGCCATCATACATGACAACAAGCATTTTTTTCCCTTCAAAGTCTGAAGTTATTTGATTTAACACGGTTAGAAAGTGCTTCTTAGCATCGTTAGTGGAAACGTGTTCGAATTCACACAAAAAACGAGACCCTTAGAGTTTCAAACGTTCCTGATTTTTCCAGGGCCAATCTTTTCCCCAGGGTGGAAAGTTTGATTTCATGATGAATGGTAAGGGCCTAAAGGCATGACATGACTGAAACATCATTAGTTCAACTTTGTAGTCCAACCGTTTTTAATATTTGCTTTTAGTTTCTATTTTCCCATGTTTTATTTTGTGTCTAAGTTTTATTCCTATTTGCCTTTATTCTGTTTTATTTTCCTATGTTTTAATCATGTGAAGCACTTTGCATTGTCGTACTGAAATGTGCTATACAAATAAATTTGCCTTGCCTTGCTTATACATCTAAGATGATTAATAGCACATTTTGCTATTTAAACACAGTCCGTTTGGTTATTTAAACATGATAAGCTGCAAATTTCTGTGTTGAAATACTGGAACCACTGCAGATGAGCAAACTTGACATAATTCACATTACTCATAAATTCTCTTACATTAGACCTCACGAAGTCTTTTAAGTGATGACGAGCTAACGTTTCTATTCCTCCTCATCCCCCATGGTTTTATTTTCACAAGGTTAATTTTCAAGAAGACTGTAAAGTGTTTGGTTTATGCTTTGTGGATAAACCCCTTTTTTGCCCTATTTTTTTTTTAGCCGTCATGCGACTTCAGCAGTTGCCAAAACTGATAATGTGTTTCATTTTTGCAGTTTTGCCTCAAGTTCATCTTTACTTTGTTGTGCTGGTAAGAACATCTACGCTCTTAGTAATTATGTCCATAATTATATGTTTATCTGACAGTGTGAGGACATAATCGGTCAGCTTTTTGGGGTCTTTGAACTGTGACACCGTGAAAAAAAATGTAAGAAGCAAAGAAACGATTTCATCTGCTGTGGTTATATCTATATTCTAGCCACTGTCTTAAAAGCAAATAGGTTTAAAACTTTCTAAGATGTGTTCAGGTGCAAAGAGGAATCAGAGGATTATTAGTTGGATCAGCTGCGACCTGCAGGACAGAAAAGGAAAAACTAGAACACAGTGAACACAGCACACCTAAATGCTACCAGGTCGCACTGACATTACTGTTCTTTGTGAAATGTGTTGTTTAAGCCTCTTTCACAAAACATTTCTGCCATAAACCCAGAGAAATGAGCCAGGTCTCAGCAGCTTCAACCAAACAAGTCTCTGAAATCCTGCGGGAGGACAGGAGGCGTGGTCAGCCCTACGGATAAAAACTGTGTCCAAACCTCTCCCAATGATATCCTTTAGAAACGACAGCGGCAAACTCAGTGTTAACGATCCTGCCGTTCGCTGAGCAACTACTGCAAATTCATATTCTCTCTCTTCTTCTTCTTCTTCTAATTGGAAACGACTTCTGGGTCTTGTTATAGAGCACAAAGTAATGCAGCACTGCTCCGCTCTGCACTGCCAGTTATCTGGCTAAAAGAAAGCTGCAACTTTCTTCCTACCTACAATCCACTTCTTTAATTAGGGTGAAGGAATAAGGGCTGCTTTCCTGTTTTACACAAAAGACATTAGATGTTATACTGGTTTAAAAATATTTTCTAACTGCAATTATACCATAAACCACAACATATTTATTCAGTTATCCAATAATCTTCTACCTAGCACTCTACAGTTAAAATACACACATGAAAATGGAGGATTGAAAGGTCTAAACCAGGGGTGCTCAAGATGCGGCACATGGGCCGTTTGTGGCTCTTAACAAATTTTTTTTGAGTCCCTCGACTGAAATTCAAGAACGGTACAAAGAACGATACAAATAGAAAATTGTTAATTTTTTTAGGGAAATATTTTTATCACCTAAAATGCTCTCATAATGAAAATTATTATATCAAGAGTTGTGGTATTTATATTTAATTAACCATGTTACCGTATGTTTTCATTTTAATTTCATAAGACAGACTAAAAAAAGACAAAAAAAAGACCCATTTAATGCACTTGATACAGCAAGTAGACCCAACTCCATTGTTATTGCCCAGTAAAGACTACATTTTCTTTTTCTAACAAAACAGTAAATCCACAAATATGTTTTTCAGAAAAGTCAGACTACTTTGCTGAATTGTTGCATGTTTATTGCTGAACAGGTAAAAATAATAACCCAATAAACTCTGTGCTTCTTTCAAATATTAAATTGTGAAATCTCTAGTAATATGGTGCACATTCCAGTGTCTAAAAAACATTAGCAATTTATAATTCTTCCTGTAACACAGTCTAAGAGATACGCTGTAATCCTTTTTAAGCAGAGTTTCCGCTACACAATAAAAGCCGCCACACCTTCATGACGAAATCAAAAATATGTTCAAACAATGTAAAGCATGTGCTACTGCATATCTGGCCACTTATTCTAATCATATTCAGAGTTTAAAATGAATTTAATCATCATGGGATGTTAAAATTGACTTCATTTTGAACACCAAAACTGCTAGTGGGCGGTGCGCTGCTCTTGGGAGAGAAATAAAACTAGAGACGAAAGTCCAGTCTTGGCAACTTAGCGACTGTCAATGTATTTGGGGACTTTTCAGACCCTTCTAGCAACTTTTATTAAAAAGAAAAGGCCTAGAAACAAATCTAGTGACTTTTCTCTGTGTTTTTGGTGATTTAGCAGCTTCACGTGAGCAATCTGTCTCCTTAAACCCTCAGCGCTGTCTCACAGGCACAGGCAGCTGCCTGGTCCTGAAAGCCCTGCATGCAGGCAGAGCAATGAAAGCCGCGAGGAGACCTGCTCTGTTTTCACATTGCAAATTTATATGACGCAGAGCTCCTGATGCTTCTGCCCTGGGTTACAAAGCTGGATATTAATATAATAAATATTGTTTTTAATCTAGTCTCTTTTTTTCCTCTGAAACTGTTGCACTAATTAGCTGATTGCCACACACCTTGAATCACTTGCTCACCTCGCTCAATGCGTGTGCTTCTGATTACTATGTTTTGGGTAAAATTAGATGCACATAGTGTGGATTGAGGCAACGCATCCAAATTCATGCGTTATTTCATAAAGCAATGTTAATGTATATTCCATTTAAATCAGATTTTAACGACTGTGACGCCCCGTTAAAAAAACACCCGAGAGGAAACCCTGTTTAGGTTCTGTTTTACTCAAATAATCTCCTGTTCTCCAACATGGAGAATTTTACTGGAGTTAAAGACTTTCAGGCAGAGGACAACTCAAACTCAGGCTCAGTTTGAGAAAAATCCTACAAAAACGTTAAGTTCACGCCAATTGTCAAAAAAACTATATTCTTCTTGAGAGGAGAACTAAATCCGTTGGTCGGAAATTGGCCCCCGAATCTCCGATCGGTGCATCTCTAACAGGAACGTGGACGCATGCCGGAAGCTCTGACAATGTTTGCCTCGGCAAGAGTGGTTGGGGTTCGAATCGTTAAAGCTCAAAGTCTGCAGCAAGTCTTGCTGGTGTCATTGACACCAGAGTGGGAGCGCTGTGCTTCAGCGTAGACTGGGACATGTTTAGTTTGAAGCAGGATAACAGAGTCTGGTTATTGTAGACGTCTGTGAAGGAAAAGTCATCTCCTCCTCTGGGAGTCATATGTCCAACACACACACACACTCACACACACACTCAGACCTGAAATGTTTAGCGAACACTGTTGCTCTTGGATACCAGTCAAGCAGTCCCTTTCATC
Source organism: Fundulus diaphanus (assembly GCA_037039145.1). Classification (NCBI taxonomy): domain Eukaryota; kingdom Metazoa; phylum Chordata; class Actinopteri; order Cyprinodontiformes; family Fundulidae; genus Fundulus; species Fundulus diaphanus. Next base: position 21,157,012 of record CM073133.1, on the reverse strand, counting down.
TTCAGACGCCCTCTGGTTAGTCAAAAATGCAAATGGGTTTGACAGCCAGCAGCGAACCCCAAACAATCACCGCCGAACCCAGTCGCACAAACAAACACCTCTGCTGCACGGGAGACCGCAAGAAGGCCTGCGTTGCATAACGCCGTCTGGTTCACATCATGTGGCAAATACAGAGGTTTGCTCGTATTTAAAAATGCCGGTTTCTGCCAAAATGACACGATTGAAAGGAACAAAAACTACACGGCTGGAGAAGAGAGGTGATAAAACTCGCAATATTGACCTGAAATGTGCCTAAGCTAGAGGGGGAAAACGTCATTGGGCCAGCTGGGATAAAATAAAGCACAGCCCATGGCGAGCCATCTATAAAAAAACAGTAGTAGCAGCAAGATGATGTAGACTCGTTCTTCTGTGTCGTGTAACTTATGAGACCTCGGTAGCAAACACGGCGTCCAGCCACTCCCAGCTGCTGCCAGAGCGTTTGAGCTGAGCTGTGAGGGGCGGACTGCCTGAACAGCATCTGTGCTGTGGGCTGACAATACAAGCCGGCGAGCCCCTGATAAGCCTTTTCAATGAAGCATTAGTAACGACAATAAAACTGATGCCCTATCCATATTTCTCTGTTTAGTAGCTGCTTTGGGGGAACAAAGTCCCAGAAGGTTCTGGCCAACCGATTAGGATTCAGTCATTCCCATGAGACCAAGACAAGGGAAGAAAGGAGGATTGGTGGGGATATACAGCGCCTTACAAAAGTATTCACACCCCCTGCACTTTGCCACACTGTGTCACATTACAACCAGAAACGTCGGCGTACATTACTGGAAGTGTTTTATGCATTTCTGTTCAGCCCCATTGGGTCAATTATAACTACCTTTAGCTGCAACGACAGCTGGAAGCATAATGCAGTGTGTCCACCAGCTTTGCACATCCAGAGGTTGAAACGTTTGCTCCTTTCTCTTTGTAAAGCAGCTCAGACATGTGGGATGGGAAGAGTCTGTGAGCAATTTTCAGCTCTTCCACACATTCTCCAGGTCTGGACTTTTGCTAACACATCAATATGCTTCGATCTAAACTGGTGCATCTCAGCTCTAATTGGACGTTTGGCGTCGTTCTCCTGCTTTGAAGGTGAACCTCCGTCCCGGTCTCAAGTCTTTTGCAGCATTGAACAGGTTTTCTCCTGTGTTTAACTCCAGGCATCTTCCCATCGACTCTGAACAGCTTCTCTGGCCCAGCTGTAGAACAACAGGGCCTCCACAGCCTGATGCTACAACCGCCATGTATCCAGGGTCAAGACCAGGGTAGGGGGTGGATTAAAATTTGATCACGATATATTGTGGTACTTTTGTGACAACGAAAAGACATTTAATAGTGTAACCTATACCATATTGTCATCAGGACACTAGTAACATAGTGTAGGTTTTATCACCAAACTGCACAAAGTAACTGCATTTAATTAGATTTTTTAAATTTATTTATATATTGACATTTATGATGATCTTAAGAAACCAGTGGAGCAGAAAATAGCAAAAATAACGATACTGGCTGTTTTGGGGGTTTTCAGACACAACTAGTTGGAATTTATCGTCACAATGAACTTAAATTCTTATCACGATAAGAAATCTTTCACGATAAAACGATACGATAAAGGCCAGAGTGAATATTTGGCCTAATTGTAATGTAATCACATGAGGTATGGGCACCATCTCCCACATGACTGCTGTCTCCTCTGTGTGGCAAACTGCATCTTTTTGCGTTCTGGCAACAGCGGCTTTCTTCTCGCCACTCTCCTGAAAAGGCCAAATTTGGGGAGTGCGCGGCTGATGTCTGAAGGATTCTCCCACCTGAGCTGCGGATTTCCACAGCTCCTCCAGGGTTACCGTGTCCGTCTCGGCTGCTTCTCTTACTAACGCTCTCCTTGCCCACCTCGTCGGTTTATGTAGACGTCTCGGTAGGTTTGCGGTTGTGCCGAACGCTTTCCATTTTCAGCTGACTGACTGAACAGCGGCCATTGAGACGTTCAAAGCTTTGGGATATTGTTTTAAAAACGTAACCCTGCTGTCGTCTTCTCCACAGCTTTGTCCCCGATCTATCTGGTGAGTTCCTCGGCCTCAGTGACAGTTTGCTCACCTTTGACTAATAAACATCTGACGCCTCCATACGGCAGCTGCGTTGACGACAACATTAAAGCACACAGATGGACTCAATTTACTTCTGGTTATCAGAATCAGATTTTTATTTGTATGATAAAAAAAATTAAAACCACGCACTCTTTTCCTTTCGCTTCAGCCATGTTTTACTCTGTGTTGGCCTATTAGGGCTGGACGATAATTCAATGACGATATATATTGATCGATAATCGTATATTGATGATAGAAAAAAAAGGTTCAATAGATTAACAGATTTCCTTCCTTTTGCATTCTAGCCTATCGCGTAGGTTAATATTACAGTCATTACATCCTCCCAACCAATCACAAACGCAGACCCAGGCACCAAGCTCCGCCCCCTTCAAAGAGTTCAGAGAGCACATAGTTTTTCTTTTTTAAAAACTTGCAATTTTGGTTAAAAGTTGGTTGAATAAAAGGTCGAATTTGAATTCAGTGTTTGTGTGTTCTGTATCTAAAGATAAGTCATTGAACAACAGCATAAAATTGCCTGCACTTCAAATATATGTTTTGAATGTGTTGATAATTATCGATATCGATCAATTTGATTTCTATTTTAATCGATATGCTTGTTTTCTACATCGTCCAGCCCTATGGCCTATCGTATAAAATCCCAATAAAACACAACGCAGTTTGCGGCTGTAACGTGACCAAATGTGACAAAGGCGTGAGGGCGTGAATGCTTCTGCAAGCTACTGTGCGTGACGTTATGCTAGCTTTCTGCAAGTGTTTGTTCTTTCCGTGAGGCTTACCGCAAGCATCGGGGTGGTGAGGAGTCCCCAGGCGAAAAACTCCAGGAAAATGACCACCACAGCATGGTAAACACTGGGCTCGCCGATTCCCTGAGGCTGCAGGGAGACAAGAGACACACAGACAGAGGCGGTTAGCCGACGAGCAACGTCAGTCTCAGAGGACTTCCAGGGGTCTGATGAGGGTAGCAGAGGGACAACCCACGGCTGAGGGAGGGCGCGGGACTCATCGTTTTCTCTGGACGCTAAGCGGCAGCGTCTGTGCACACACACTGTGCTCTGAATTTGACAGTTTAAAAAAAAAAAAAAAAAAAGGTTACTTTGTTGAAACGTTGAATCAACCATATTTCACTTGTTTTTGGAATTAGTTTGTCGGTTTTAGTTTAAATGGGCTGAGAGTGCGCCAGGGTAGAATGTGTTTCACTGCATTTTGTGCTGTTCTGTAAACTGAAGACAACAATGTTGCCCGAAAGTTTTCTAAATCAAAAATAATAAATGGAGAAAAAAAAAAAAAAGACATATGAAAGCAACTGTGCACCAGGTGAAGGTAAAGTAGCACAATGTGCTCTGCAGGGACATTTATAGGTCACGCTAAAAAGAGAAAAAAGAAACCCAATTATGATAAATCTGTAGTTAGTGAAGCATAAATAGGCATCCTGATTATCACAAATAAAACTGCCTCCTTTGTGTGAAAGGCGCGTCGTTCTGCACCTGAGCAAGGAATGCTGCTCAGCGAAGACAATTAGATGTCATAATTGCGACTGATAAACAGGCCAAAGCGGAATTTTAATTCAATTGATTCCATTTACTTCTATTCCCGTGAAAAGCAGCGCACAGTCCTGCTTGGGGTCTCCTCTGTAACCGCTTTTCTTTCAGGTCGTGTCTGTCGACGAGACTGACACAAATTGAGGAACAAGCTTCAACTTATTCATGCAGCTCGTGCAACTTCCTCTAAATGAAACGGACGCCCAGCGAGACATCAGGAGATGTCTCGTAGCCATCGACTGGGGGAGCCGTCGACCCCTCGGCTTGCTACAGGCGTGAAACCAGAATGTCTGAGTGGTCGGGTCTAGACAGAGCACAGTCCCGCGCACAGGAGCCTACACGTGTCAGTAGTAGGGTTAGGAGGATGACCGGATGGTGACTAAGGAAACGAGATGGTTGTCATTTCCGTTCTCATGCTTACGACACCCACTTGCTGTAGATTTTCAGTAGGATTAGCATCCAACTGATCGTTTATAACTAACCCCACATGGCTCACTTTCCCAAAAGCCTCATATAGACCGTGACTATTTACACTCCCTAAATAAGTGGATTGCAAACATTTCACCGTCAGTTTGAACACAGGCCTGAGGCCGTAACCACCTCCAAGCGACCGACGCTGAAAAGCCAGACTGGGGTCAACTCCAGCTGTAGGTTTTAAAAAGTTTTAAAGATTTCCGCTGTACGGTGTGTCAAGTACTTTTATTGAGAAGCTGCGACCGGAGTTTTGTGTTAAACTAAAGTAAAGCAGGGTGTTTGTTAAATAGTTCACAGTAAGCTCTACCCAAGCAGACGATCCGACTAATTTACCAGCAAATATCGGTATGTTACAGCTGAGTTTATTTAAGTATTGCAAAACAATGCGCTCACAACCTATTTTTCCAGTTTCTGGTGATTTTACATGATCCCAAACTCTCTTTTATGATCCCAATTTGTGGGATGACTGATCTGAAGATTCATTACAGCCAAGACCCGTTGCAGAGTCACAAAACATACATAATGAAATGATCACTGAAGAAGTGGAGAAATTGTTTAAATTTGGGATGATTTGGTGAGTTCTTGACGACCGGCTCATTATAGAGCTACATAAATTACTGACAACCAGATCCAGATTTTTACTTGAGGGCAATTTATGGCACAAGGAATTGGTTTGCGACCAGAATAAGTCGCTTTAAGGCTTGAACGTCGAAGACGGAAAAATCCTCTCCCTTTCCGGTCGGTGAACATAGGTGAGCGTTAACAGCTCACAACACTTTCCGTAGCGGGAGACGTGGGGAGTCTAAAAATCAAATCTCTTCACAATCCTCAATCACGCCGCATCCGTTCTGAAGCCGTTACTTAGGAAGACGACTCAAGGTTAGCCTTTTTCAGAACAACTCAGGCATTCAGAGATCTAGTCACACTTGATCTCTGAATGCTTAAAAGGAAACTATTTTCTACTGAGGCATGTGGGCTGTTCATTCAGGATGCAACAATTGGGAGTTTAATGCCAGCAGATAAGAGGCTGAATGCAGTGCAGCACATATTCTCTATTTTCTTTCTCTGTTTGTTTGATGAGTCCAATTCTGTGTATTATGGATCATGCTGGATTAGGAGATGTTGCAGGCCTTTGGGAGAGCTTGCAGTTTAAGTGAGGGTCTAGCAACTGTAGGGGAGACAAAAACCGAGATTAATCTTTATAATTAGAAATGCTAACAGCCACATGGAGATAAAAGACAAATAAAAACAGTACAGATAAAACAACAGAAGGTATAATTTACTCCGAGTAGAACAGAATAAACAAGTGGGTCTTCAACTTCGCTTTAAAAGCACCAACAGACCCAGCCTGCCTGATGTCCTGAGGGAGGTTGTTCCACAGGGAAGGGGCTCGGAAAGAGAAGGCACGCTCGCCAGCAGTTTCTCTTCGCCCTTTAGGGATTTTTAGAAGGCGAGCGCCTTGAGATCTGAGAGCTCGACAAGGGACAAACAAATGCAAAAGGTCCACGCGAGGTAGGAGGGCGCCAATCCGTTTAAGGCCTGGTAGGTGAGCGACAGCATCTTGAAGTCTGCTCGGGTATGAACACTGGGGTGATGTGCGCATATTTCCCAGTTTTAGTTAAAACACATGATGCTAAAGAATAATGTCTTTGTTTTAAAATAAAAATTAAATATTGTTAAGCTGTGGAGCTGTGCATCTCTTTCTCACACATATTAATTGAGACGTAGATTTTATTCATTTACAAAACAAACCTAGTAATGTGGCGCACATTTTGAGGTGCACACACACAAAAAAAGATAAAAAGTGATCTTAAATAAAAAATTTTTTTAGCAAGGTTTAATTTATAAATACTCTGTCCCAAAACTTGGGAGGATTTGATCTCATTTGTAGGGTTTATTGATTGATACAGACAGAGAGAGAAGGCTCTGTAACTCTGGGCTGTTATGGAAAGATCACCGTTTCGTTTTACTTTAACCATTTAATCCTTCAGAGTAAATTTTATCCAGAAAGTATAAAAAGGTATGTTGCCTTTTTAGGTCCTAAAAAGAAACTGCACACAGTTAACATTGGTACAGGAGGGTCAGAGCTTCACAAAATCAGTGATCGCAAATAAGTGAAAATAAACCTCTGATCGGTGCATCTCTAATTTAAATCCATAGCATACGCTGAAGACGACGTGATATTGACTTCTGTTGAGTAAAAAAAGCTGGAATCAACTCTAATTACTCTGGAATGCTGACTCAACTTGTATTAAACGATGCCAAAACACAGTACAACCAGGCACAAACCTTATGGAGAAAAATGACAAGTCTTTTCTATTCTGACGCAGTAGCTTAACGAGAAAGAAGTCACTTGTAAAAACATACAAATGTCAAATCTTATTATAAAAAAACAGTAAACACAAAACAGCTAAAGCAAACGTAGGACTTGGAGCTAAAGTTGGGCTAGTTCGGATGTTGTTGTCTTATTGAGAAGTCACACAGTGTACACATACTTTTAAAATGAATACGCAGGGAAGAGATTGTAACATGTTAGGTAACTTAATAACTCATTTCAAGATAAACCCCTGTTGTTGACATTAGCCAGCTAGCGTTACCTGAGCTGACGTGTAAAGCACTAGCAGGCCGCTGCTAGCCGCTTAGCTAACAGCCAACAGCGTTTAACGGTCAACATTATACCCGACAGACAGCCGTAAACAACTCCAGCTCTGGCTGCTGTGTTTGCATTAGCTACACAAGGCTTCCGCCTAAACAAATGGTCCAGAGCTACCGCTTCCAACCGTACGCTAAGTTAACGAATGTAAATAAATATTTAACTCACACTTCCTCCATCTTTTATTATAATTTTCTTTGCAAGAAGAATGCTGCGGTTCAGCCGCTTCTTCTTCTTCTTCTCCCCCGTCATTGTTAACTTATGTCCATCCTTGATGTCAAAGGGTCATCGTCGTCCCCACCAAAAGCAAACTAATATTCTAAATTTGGGCTACTAAGCTCATTACACTTCAACTATAGGCAGCTAGCAGCGAGCTAACTAAATGATGATTTCTCATCCCCACCTCACTCCAGCTCGTCTTCCTGTACCAACACTATAGACCCGCCCCGCGCCGGGAAATGACACACCACAATTGGCCAGCGGTTACAAAGGTGACAGAACATCGCATCTGGTTGGCTTAGATAAAGCCAACGCCGCGATACTCGCGTTCTGATTTGTAGGGATCACACCGCGGGTAACCAGGGGGAAATACCATATATGGTGATCCCTTGTGTTTATAAAGAAAGCAAACAAGCTGTTAGGTCATTTCCAAGAAGAAGAAGTCGGTGAACAAAATTCATCGAAAATAAGAGATAAATATAACGCGGTATGTCATGCACACTACGGGTGCATTTCATAAGAACAACATCCAAAAGTTAATTTTATCTATTCAGTTTAAAAAGTTAAACTCAAAGGTGCATAAGACACACAGCCATATAGTTCAACTGAATATTGCCTAAAAACCAACAAAAAAGGAATTTTGTGCAGAAATGTTAGCCTACTTAAAAGTATGATGTATTAAAAAAAATACTAAACCAATTCTTGTTGGTGGCTCCTTTTTCATGAATAAATGCACCTACCTAGCGTAGCATGGAGGCTAATAGCCCAACACTTAAACCCAGGTTGCTCCAATAGCGGCCTTCACTGTCTGCGTCAATGAGTATGGTGTCTCTAATCTTTTGCATTCCTAATGAAATACTAAATTCAAGTTGAAAAGAAGCATCGACTCCAAACACAGTGCAAAGCTTATTAATCTCCCACAAACCTTTCAGGGGGCTCTGTTTCTAAATCCACCAAAGGGTGCAACATATTTTCCTTCCACTGAACTTTCCACTAGTATGTTTGGATACAGCATTCTGTAGCTTATTCTCCTTGTGGAGGATGTTGGTCATGGTCTGCTGGGCAACTCCAGAGTCAGCAGTCTTCCCCACGATTGTGTGAGCCTTTATGTGTAAACAACCTTCGTATTAATCTTTTTTTATATTCAAATTAACTGAGAAATTTTGGGTTTGCATTACCTGTAAGAAATAATCAATAAAATAACAGAAAAAATTGTTTAAATACATCTTTGTGTGTATGTATTATCTTTGCAGTATCAATCTGGAATTGAATTACTGAAGAAAAATGTCAGTGATATTCAGATATGTTAATTCAGGTACACAAGTAAATCTATTTCACATCCATTGTTTGCAAAGTTCAAACAAGGATAACAACTGGAATTACGTTGCTTCATGGCATTTAAAGGAATTTTATTATAAACCTTTTGTACATAGAAGTTTGAAGAACCAAAAGTCTAAAAACTAGAAACACATAAATAAATGTCTTGTGCATTTACCCTGCCAACATATGAACAGAAAAATAAACATGTTACAAAGTCAGCAATTTCTATAGTATACCTTGTAGCATAATTTATATTTCCCACTTATTTTTAACTAATACATTTTGTCTTGATTCCCATTGACTCATTTTATTTTCAATCTTTATCTATTCAGTTTCTCGTCGTTTCATGGTTTGATTTTTAGACATATCTATTACCCCCAATGCACAATATTTTAAAGTTATACACTCTGTATTATTATTTGTACTTCTACAGCAAGAGATATTTGAAAGTTATTTATTTGTTTCAGATATTAATATGACAACAAAATGCACAACACCCATTTTTTTTCAAAATGTACCAGCAAGCAAAAAAAAAAAAAGGGAAAAAAGGAGTATAGACACTGGATCACTTGCTTTGTCATGGCAAAAATGCTCAGTCATACTAAAGGCAGCAGTTATTTTCACTAATCTCAGATTATTTGTCTGAGATTAGTATGTCAAACTACAGGAAACTAGAAAAAAAATAAAAATAAAGAAGCACATTTTCCCAGTAAAATTCCTTATCACAGTGTCATAATATGTTCAAAACAAACTTCCTAAGTACAATTTTAGAGCATCTATTGTAGAGTAACTAAATATCTTTTTCCTAACAAACAAAACAAGGTTTAATTGATTCCAGGACACTGTCCACCAGTAAAGGAGACACTTGCTTTACAATTTACATTTTGTTGCATTGAACCGTTAAAAAAAACTTTAGTGCTTTAACAAAGTGTTCTGTACAATGATGGAATTAGCTATTATCCCCTTATAAAGATCAGAAACAGTTCAGTGGCCCTCTCATGAGGACTCCAATAGAACAGGTCAGCATGATGTAATTTTCCATACGGACAATGTCTCAGCAGCAATGACTAATAGAGTCTGTAAAACAAAGTGCACTTTCTTTTAGGTGTCTTTACACACATACTTGGGGATATTCATACAATGAAAACCGGTGGTATAAGTGCCATCGTTAATCTACAGCCTCGTCGATATAAGGAATGTCCAGGTCATCAAAGCTCCCATTAAAAGTCTTACGGGTGACCTGCAGCTGCTTGTTTGAAGCGGGGGTATCTTGGCCGGGCAGCGGGCTTGTAGACTGAGTAACATCTGCGTTTTGTCCAGAGGTCAGCTCCCCCTGTTTGGTAGGTGTTTGAGCTAGGCGACTGCTGATTCGCTGTCCCAGGTCAGCAGGTCTAGACGGGCATTCATGTCTCAGAACCTTCGACAGCTTGGACACCTTTCCTGGTAACAGAGATGCCACTTTGTTAAAAACATTTTTTTTTTACTTTTTGTAGTAAAGGAGAGCTTCCTGTTCTGGGTTCATCGTGGCTTATTTATAGGAATAGTAAAACCAAAAGTTGTTGGGGATTCAAAGGATACAAAGTCAGTGTTTTCAAATTCTGACATGCCCTCTGAATTAACCACCTTCTGCTTTCACTTCCTGTATAATTTAATGACACAGCACGACGATACACCGGATATTTCACCGCAGCCTTGAGCTGAAACAGGCGAGCAAAAACCAAACCTCAATAGGAGCTCTGCAGCAGATGATACTGATCTCCACCTTTTGAACGCCAATGCAATATTAACCCCAGGAGATTTAGAGGTAAAGACGTGAACGGAAGCGTGACCTGAAAATTTGCTTTTGGTTGGTTAAAGTAAGACTTGTTCTTTAAGAAACAAAAATTTGCAACTGTTCTGTTGTGATGTTTTTCTTGCCTGAGGACAGGTGATGTCATCGCAGGTAAAGGAACGCTACGTTAACTATGATGGAAATGTAAAAAATGTGACCCTCATGACTCCTTTTTCTGAGTATGTGTAAATTCAATAAAATGCGACTTATGTTTCTGGCCAAGACTATCCACATTCATGCACCAAAGCACATGTTCCCAACCTTTAGCTAACTCCTTTTTTTTCCCATTTCACATTTTTCATTATTTGACCTGGGACCATGAATGGAAAATTGTCCGATTCCAATATCTGACCGATTTGCATCTAAATCTTTTTTTAAATTTGCCTTGTAGCTCCGCCATGACAATTTTCTACGTTTTTATTTCAATATACGCAAAAGTGCTATATGGTTGCATTTTAACTAGCAAAAGTATTCCAGAGTTTGTCAATCATCCATCCATCCATTTTCTAACACGTCTATCCCTTGAGGTCGCGAGGGGTGCTGGTGCCTATCTCCAGCATTCAACGGGCCAGAGGCGGGGTACACCCTGGACAGGTCGCCAGTCTATCGCAGGTCGTCTGTTAATCATTTTAACAGCATTTTCAGTTTTTAAATATTGTGCCTTTTACTTTTTCTTATTGGGACGATTGTTACTTTTGTGTCTTGCTGTGTTAAGCACTTTGGCCTACATTTGTGTAGCTCATAATCGTGGTATAATCAAGTTTATTCCTAAGTCATCTGTCTAAGATCTTTCAATGCTTTATACATTTGGTCACAGAACAAACTTCAATGCATCTCACTGGGATTCTATAGGAAATACCAACAAAAAGTTGTGGATAACTGTAAAGTGGCAACAAAAGGTTACATGATTTTCAATATTTTTACAACTTAAGCTCCCTGGAGTCAATCTTTGCAGAACAACCTTTTGTGCAATTGAAACGCCCCTTCTCTTTTGGTCCATTGTTCTACCAGGTTTGCACATTTAGAGGAGGACGGTTTTTGTCCATTCTCCTTTTTAAAATAGCTCTAGCTCACCCAGACTGGATGGCTCCAATCAGGAAGACCTGGTTTGAAAATTACTGGTGACAGCAATGTTGGTCCAATGTCAGATTTAGGTCTGGACTTTAACTGGACCATTCTGATATATTTCTATGCACTGAAGATCTGGTCGTTTTTTTAGGTTGCCATCCAAGTAAGTTTTTCCCCCAGGACTGAACTGTATTTAGCTCCATCCACTCTACTTGTCTGTCTATTGAAAAAACGCGTACCAAAGCATGATGATGCCAGCACCATATTAAAGTGTTGAGGGTGTAATCAGTGCGATGCGCATTGTTACTTTCACGTCCCACATAAGGTATGGCATGTAGATCAAAAGTGTTGGCTATCTAACTCTTCCAAAAAGTCCACATATGTGGAGCGCTGGACTAGTTGTTTGGTCAACCGATTTCCCCACCTGAGCCGTGGTTCTCTGCTGCTCCTCCAAAGTTACCATGGGCCACTTGGCTTCTTCTCTGATTAATGTTCTCCTTCCCTAGTTTAGGGGGACAACCTGTCCTATACTCTTTCCATTTTCAGAAGATGGATTGAACAGATCTCAATGAGCTGTTCAGTGCTTGGGATATTGTTTTATAACTTGATTCTGCTTTAAACCTTTCCAAAACTTGACCCCTGACCCTCTGCAGTATTTGGTTTTTATGGCGCTGCTTGTTCACCAATGTTCTGATCGCTAAGGCCTTCATAGATCAGCAGGATTGATACTGAGATTAAATTCCACACAGGTGGACCCTACTTAATTGTTAAGGGAGTGATGGTAACCGGTTTTTATTTAGGGTTTGCAAAGTAAATGGGAGTGAACACAAATGCAAGCCCAGCTTTTCAAATTTTCTGCTGAAAACAAACAACAAGTTTAAAACCAATTTTTAAACTACATGTGCACAACTTGCCTTCTCATTTGAAGTTTTTGGTTGTAACATGAAACAAAGGGATAAAGTTAAACAGGAATGAACACTTTTGCATGTCCCTGTACAATCCCAGAGGAAGGTAAAAGCATCATACCTCTCTACTGACCTTCCGAGTCAACGCTCCCCAGCTGGTCCAGGCTGTCTGAGCTCACTGATGATGCCGAGTCCAGGACTTCACAGTCAGAGCTGTCCTGCTCCAGTTCAGGTAACCTGACTGCTAAGTCCACCCTGCAAAGGAAAGAAAAACCAAAAGCTATTTTGTACCAAATCTTTTCACTTCAGTGAGTGAAGGGTTGAACAATCAACTGTTTGGGCTTACTTTTCTTGCTTAATCGACTTGATCCTTTCAATAATGGTGTAGTCCGACTCATCGGGCTGCCCTGTGTGTGGAACCTCCAGCTCTGAAGGCGTTTCAAAGACCTAGATAAAGATGGGAAGGAACAATGTTAGTGTCAGTGAGATTAAGAATAGACATTTAGAAAACACACACATAAAATAAAACAATTTGAGAAAAACGTAAATTTACAACCAGATGCAGCCCAACGTGGACTGTTTTTTTTGTTGTTGTTGTTTATGCCTCACCGTGTTTTGTCTCCTTAATTTGAGTTTATTGACAGCCTGGGCCTCTGCATATTCCAGCTTCTGGATATCTTGCATCTTCTGGCTGTAGCGTCTTAACTGCTCATTGATCAGGATCTCCACACAGCTGAGGAAAACATTGTAAGGGACGCCTTATTTGGAAATACGTGTTGTAGACAAGTCTATAAATAAACTTCAACATGAAGCAGTGTGACAGTGTTGAAGGTTTCCTCACAGAGTCGTTTTGGGCACATCCTTCATAGAAAGGAAGGGGTCACTCAAGTCAGATGAACGCAGGATGCAGGGGGCGAACACAATAGCCAGGGAGGACGGTGACATTTTATTGTGCTTCTCTTCCTTTGCAACCCTGAAACAGACACTGGTGAATATCTTAGGACTTTACAAAGTTGTTAAAGAGAAAAAAAAGCATCTTCTTACTTGACTAGGTGAAAAATGAGCCGCTCCAAAGTGTTGTAATTAGCAGGGGGAAGCTCATCGACCTTTTGGTATACAGCCCTTATCCTCTCTGGTTTCTCTGGCAGCTCTGCATGTTAAGGAAAGGGGAATGCAATGATTTTCACATTGTGTGAATGCAAAACAAGCTTGCATGCTAAACATTCAATATCTAAAGGTTTTCTCACCCACAGCATGCAGAAAGTCGTTGTAGAGAGAAAATGTCATGAGGGGATCAGGAAGCTCTCTAAGCCAGCGTTTGACCAGGCCTGAGATGGTGTGGATGGGGTAGTTGTCCAAACAAGCATTTTCAGGATCTGATGGAGCAAGATCAGAGATAAAGTTAAAGCATATTATAACGTTTATTACCACTGTAATACAACATGGGAATATGAAAAAAAAAACAAGAATGAAAATATCCCCATATCCCCATATCTATCTATCTATCTATCTATCTATCTATCTATCTATCTATCTATCTATCTATCTATCTATCTATCTATCTATCTATCTATCTATCTATCTATCTATCTATCTATCTATCTATCTATCTATCTATCTATCTATCTATCTATCTATCTATCTATCGTTAAGTTGACCATTACTGGACTGGATTCTATCTTCCAAAAAAATCAACAAAAATTCAAAAAGTCACAAATTTTATGTCTGAGTTTGTGTGCAAAGAATTTCTTACTAGTCTGCAGAATCTGGTGGAGTTCCCTCGCTCGACAGGCTGCACCCGACTTTCGGTAAATGCCCTCAGTGTACAGACCGTTTAGCTCCACATGCATCAGCAGCAGCTCCATCACTTTGGGCACAGGGTTGGCTGTACTGGTCAGGACACACACCTGAACCCCAAAGTGTAGTGAGCCTGGAACACTGTCATCCTTACACACAAAAAGACCAGGGCAAGTTGTATCAGCAAAGAGATTTGAGAAAATGAAAATAATTTGATTCAATAGTTGATTTTGCTTTGTAATATAAAAAAAACCCCTCAGTTCTCACCTGCCTGGCACACCGTGTTGAGCAGTCTGTGATGATTTTGTTAAGGCATTTCTTGTGACAAATTAACTTGCAAGCTAAAAAGGAAACAGACGACCTTTAGGTTTATATACAAATATAAACAGTCCAGTCTTGCTTGAGCATAATTCCACATGGGGATTTTTTAAATTGCAGTTGTTAAATGGGGAAAACAATCTCAAGCCAAAAATTCGTTTTATACAAAGTCGGTAGTACCAGATTTATGAAAGTTCTGCTGTCAATGCTTTAAACTATTCTTTTTTCAACATGGCAGCCCTAAATCTTCTCCTATATATAATATATAGCGAACAAAGAAGAAGGGATGTTACCAATGTTACCAAAGTCTGTTAATTCTGTGTTATGCTTACAACATTATCTTGCTGAACGGCCCAAATGAAGACACATTTTCTGTTCTATGGTGAGTTTTATTGAAAATGTGCTCATATTTCCAAAAGTTCATGACATCATGGATTCTAACAGGGTTTCCACGGCATCACAGACCCTCCACCATGCTTAACAGAGAGGATCAGGGAAGGCTTCCCAATTAAAAATCCTGATTGTTGCTAAAAAAAAAAATCAATAGTGTCATCTGACCTAAGCAAACATTTCTGGTTAGAGCCCTAGTAATCAACAAAAGGCTTTTTATAACATCACTTCCAAGCAGATGGTTAGCATTTAGATAGTGTCTATTGGTTGTTATGGAGATTTGGTAACCCCAAGTCGGCACACTGTGAGTATTAGGGCTGCACAATATATCGCGCTATATTGTCATTGAGATATCAGTGTGTGCAATTTCCATACTGCAAAGGATTGTTGGACAGTACAGGTAAAAGCCAGTAAATTAGAATATTTTGAAAAACTTGATTTATTTCAGTAATTGCATTCAAAAGGTGTAACTTGTACATTATATGTATTCATTGCACACAGACTGATGCATTCAAATGTTTATTTCATTTAATTTTGATGATTTGAAGTGGCAACAAATGAAAATCCAAAATTCCGTGTGTCAGAAAATTAGAATATTGTGTAAGGGTTAAATTTTGAAGACACCTGGTGCCACAAACTAATCAGCTGATTAACTCAAAACACCTGCAAAGGGCTTTAAATGGTCTCTCAGTCCAGTTCTGAAGCCTACACAAACATGGGGAAGACTTCAGATTTGACAGCTGTCCAAAAGGCGACCATCGACACATTGCACAAGGAGGGAAAGACACAAAAGGTTATTGCTGAAGAGGCTGGCTGTTCTCAGAGCTCTGTGTCCAAACACATTAATAGAGAGGCAAAGGGAAGGAAAAACTGTGGTCAGAAAAAGTCTACAAGCGATAGGGATCACCGCGCCCTAGTCAAGACTGTGAAAAAAAACCCATTCAAAAATGTGGGGGAGATTCACAAGGAGTGGACAACTGCTGGAGTCAGTGCTTCAAGATCCACCACCAAGAGACGCTTGAAAGACATGGGTTTCTACTGCCGCATACCTCGTGTTAAGCCACTGTTGACCAAGAAACAGTGCGAAAAGCGTCTCACCTGGGCTAAGGAAAAAAAGAGCTGGACTGCTGCTGAGTGGTCCAAAGTCATGTTTTCTGACCAAAGCAAATTTTGCATTTCCTTTGGAAATCGAGGTCCCAGAGTCTGGAGGAAGACAGGAGAGGCACAGGATCCACGTTGCCTGAAGTCTAGTGTAAAGTTTCCACCATCAGTGATGGTTTGGGGTGCCATGTCATCTGCTGGTGTAGGTCCGCTCTGTTTCCTGAGATCCAGGGTCAACGCAGCCGTCTACCAGCAAGTTTTAGAGCACTTCATGCTTCCTGCTGCTGACCTGCTCTATGGAGATGGAGATTTCAGGTTCCAACAGGACTTGGCGCCTGCACACAGCGCAAAATCTACCCGTGCCTGGTTTACGGACCATGGTATTTCTGTTCTAAATTGGCCAGCCAACTCCCCTGACCTTAGCCCCATAGAAAATCTGTGGGGTGTTGTGAAAAGGAAGATGCAGAATGCCAGACCCAACAACGCAGAAGAGTTGAAGGCCACTATCAGAGCAACCTGGGCTCTCATAACACCTGAGCAGTGCCAGAAACTCATCGACTCCATGCCACGCCGCATTAATGCAGTAATTGAGGCAAAAGGAGCTCCAACCAAGTATTGAGTATTGTACATGCTCATATTTTTCATTTTCATACTTTTCAGTTGGCCAACATTTCTAAAAAATCCCTTTTTTGTATTGGCCTTAAGTAATATTCTAATTTTGTGACACACGGAATTTCGGATTTTCATTTGTTGCCACTTCAAATCATCAAGATTAAATGAAATAAACATTTGAATGCATCAGTCTGTGTGCAATGACTAAATATAATGTACAAGTTACACCTTTTGAATGCAATTACTGAAATAAATCAAGTTTTTCAAAATATTCTAATTTACTGGCTTTTACCTGTATATTCCAATTGCTATGAACATGTAACGTTGCCCGCAAGCTGAATTGTCGCGATATTTGTACGTTCACTAAAAGACAATCCATCTTGTACTGCTCCCACTTCAACTGTTTGTGACCAAACCAAAAACGGTTCGGGCCAATCACGTAGCAGATTTATGGTTTAAGGCGGGACATAGAACTGCGAGGAAAGCTAGAGCTGCTGAGCACCACAGATGAACCAACATAAACATGGCAGCGCAGGAGGACGCATGCGTAGCTGCTGCTATCACATCTATTTGGTAAGAATCCACAATTTCTTTGAAAGAAGAACAGCGAGAAGTGCCAGAACCAGGGTAGCTGGTTGTGGTTTCTCATCCATACCATGATTGGCCAAAAACCAGCCTTTGGTAGGCGGGCACTAGGTGTCACTTCATCCAATCAGCTCGGACAGTTCAGATGAATGTCCCTCCTTTCCCCAAACGGATTCGTTGGGAGATTGGTAACGTTCAGAACAGAGAGTACTACCCATTATCATTCTGATTGGCTAGGTTGATGAACATGCATTTCACAGCATATGTTGGTAGAATGAATCTAAAGACATCTTTTCTACTTGAAGTGCACCCTCTCTTGTCTTTTCCATTTTGAACAGCAGCAGAGAAATGGACCTGCCTCTCATCAGGACCCTGCTTGCTAATTGTAAGCTCACATACATTAAAATCAACTTTAAAAATGAAGCACAAAATAAATAAATCTAAATGAAAAAAATCTACCGGTGACATTCATTTGATAAGAATTGACAAGAGTTCCACCAATTATGCACCATTGATTTTGTTAACTTTTCTTAATCTGCATTTTCAATCAAAAAATGAACCTAAATGTCTTCAAAAGGTTTCAATGTGAGATTGTGTTATTGCAGCAAAAGATTAATTAATTGATTAATCTTTGACAGGTCTAACAATATGTTTGGAGGACACAGTAGAAAGTAACAACTTACTTTAACACACAGGGATAATATATACTGACACCTGTGTCTACTCACCGCTGCACATGTAAGCTTTCTCCATTCCCCAGATGTAGGAGCCACATAAGTCACATGACTGCATGATGTTCACTTGGTATGTGCTGAACAGATGATCCAGAGGGTTATCAAGCTGCAGGCACAAACAAATACAGCAACAACTCCACATTATTCATTGCGTTCATAACGAAGAAACTCAGTGAAGATGTCCAACTTACACATTTTTCATGTTTCCATCTCTTCTTTGTCATCTTAGTAGACTACATAAAAAGAGAAGTGAATTTTCTCAGTGAAATACAAAGAAACTTGACAATCTCCATGGTTTAAAGACTGACGATTGAGAATGGAAAAAATATACCTTGGCTGGTTCGGACTCCACCCGCTTTATTTCCCCCCTGATGAATCCGTCCAGCATAGACTGGAACAGGTTGACCACCAGTGAGACCTCCGACTTGTTGCTAAGTCCTGCTAATGCATTCACTTTGTTACGGTAGCCATTCATCAGGCTTTTGTAACAAACTTGAGGCTTCTGTAGGTTGAAAGATTCATAAGAAGTAGATATTAAATTATTGTAAAAATAAAAAGGCAAAACTAGAAATTATTTTCTTTTAGTTAAAGTCTTCAAAGTGACATACCTGCAAGGAATACATGCTTTTGATAGTTTCTCTGAACTCCATAGTGGCACAGAGGAAAATGTTCTCCGTTGCGGACAGCTCTTTTATTCTTGTTTGCAACTCATTCACCTGATGACAAAAGGAAATTATGAATTACAAGATAGTTACGGGAAAAGTAAGTTTAAGGGAATTCTTAAACACATTGCATTATATTGTGCATAAACTGGACTCAATGACTTTCACACAAACTACCTGAAAACCAACATAGTTAAATGTTATACTCACTTGATTCCCAAGGAACTCGTCAAGGTTTCGTAGCTCATTAGGATTGGTAATCTCTCGGTCCAGAGACCCGTCTGCTGGAAGTGCTCGTGTGGCCCGGCTGATACAAACAGTCGGGCTTCGATGCACCCTTGCATTGTTGTAATTAGTGGTATTTAAAGGTTGTGGAGAGAACCTTGGCAACGTTACTGCAGATGGCAGACAGATTAGAACTTTACTTCCATAACATGAGAAGCATTGCTTTTAAACACAAATGAAAGTTTGGGGGGGGGGGGGGGGGGAATCTATTAAAAAAATTGTAAACATGTGACTTGTTTTAAATCTGGGAATGTCGTAAATATTAGAAAAAAATAGTTTCAGAACAACTAGCTCAATATTTAGAATACGTCAGTATGTACACCCTAAACAGTATTGTTTCAGACAAAAACGTTCTACTGAGTCGGCCATCTGCCCATTACTGGAAAACATTGTGCAGTCGCTTGACAAAGGAAACCTCGTAAAGGCATTATTCCTGGACTTAGAGTGCATTTGATACCATAAGCCACAGTTGTCTTATTACAAAATTGTCATCTCTTAACATGTAACTATCATGTTTTGAGTGATATTTACAGGGCCGAGAACAATGTGAAGTTATTGATAATGTAAAATCTGCCCCATGTAAAATTAAGACCAGAATCCCTCAGGGAACCATACTGGGGCCTATTAAAAATCCTGCCGTGTGAACTAGCATTCAGAGTCACCACTCGTGCTTTTTCATGCTAATGTTGACTGCACTCTTCTTCAGCATCTGTCTTCAACTTCCTTATTTAATACAATGCTAGGACTTCTCTTTGAGTGTCACAAATACATTTTGCATTTAAAGTGCAGCGTAAAAATAATTCAAACATCTCTCTGTCTTCAAGCATCTAACCTGTATGCACAGTTCATAGGTATTTCCCCAATGTAAATCTTTCTTCAACAGATTTTCAAGGGCAGCGCCTGTGGACTCCGTGTAAAGGTCCATTCATACCCTACGTGTGGCCTACACGTCCGTATTTCTGTCCGTACGTTCTATCCGTTGACTCCTTCATACCTCCGTCCGTCTTTTATGTTGAGGTGCGCAATAACCAATATTTCCTCTAGGTGGGCTGGGCGGCAATAATTCGTCATTGATCAAACATGGCGACGGTCCAAGACGTGATTTTGTTGTATTTGCTCCATCGCCGCTTTTTTTATTATTTATTTTGCTATGAGCGCGCACATAGCGCTCCCTAATTGCGGTCCACTTGGATTTTATGACATCCCCTGTCATGCCCAGAGCCTCCCCGATTTCTTGAAAACTACTTAGAACTTTTTGTTTGTCCCTGTGCCCCGGACACGACACATCATATATGCATGGGTAGTTGCGGACAAGCTCCGCAAGTCGTTCCTCGAATCCCGCCATTGTTTAAAGCCCAGAATTATAACCTTCTTTGTGATTTTATTGACATTTTGTACTACAAACTCAATAGAGCCCCCACCTTTTCTGGTAGTATTGCTCCGTATTGATCCGTTTCGTCCGTAATCGTAAGCTCCCAATTTTCGTGTCAAAATACGGACGAAATCGACGGTTGGAACGTATGAAACACTCCAAACGTATCCGTATCCGTCTTTTACGTGAGTTATGAATGGGCCTTTAGGCAGGGTCTGAGGCAGTTTGGAGGAACGCACCTAACGGCTGCGCTGAAATAGCAGCGGCCGACTGGCTGCGTTCCTTGGCAACGCAAGGCCTCAGTCAATCGTTACCCCAAAATGTTTGTTAAGTGTATGTGATGGACGGTTGTACCGGAACTGAATTTTCGATTGCAATGCAAATTGTAGTTGACAATAAAATTGATTGATTGATAGATTTGTGCGTCTCACTAACTGAGATTTATTCTACGGAGCGTGTAAAGGATACCCATCTCTGTCTGGTTGATGTGTTTCTGTTTTTGTTTGCATTGGTAGGATATTACACACAAGTTACATGGGGGACTTAATGCTTTGAAAAAATTATATTCAAACTGTTTTAACATTCTAGTTTGCTAGTTAGCAAATATAATACCAGAGGAATATAGTCTACAGCATATTGAATACTTGCAGTATATATCCCCCACTGTAGTGACAGTAGACATTGTATGTAAGCCGAAAACTATTCCTTATTTCCTTTTATTAAATAACAATAACTTGAGTCGCAGTCATGTTCTACTTTCTAACATTAAGTAAATCCTAACATGTCAGATAAAATATAATTGGTCTAAATTGCGCAAAAGATAAAATATGTAGTGTAGCTGATTAGAAGCACACAAGGCATCAGTATTGTTTAATTAAATAATAACAGATTGTTTATTTCTAACTTGATTTACCTGTTTTATCTGTTGGAGATTCACCAGGCACGGCAGATTTCTGTGTCCGTTTCTTCAGAAATTTACTGAGAAACCACGGCCTACAAAAGAAGACATTGTGGATCACGTCTATGTAGAAGAACCTAAAGAAATGCTGCAGTACATAAATTATATCCCAGAATTTCTTAATAATTTGTAAATACCTAAAAACTGAATAGTTTTACCTATCAGGAGGTGTAATCTGTGACTGCTTTGAGCTACGATAATCGGTTTCCGCAATGGTTGCTCCTGCTGGAAGGCTGAACCTTGAGCAGTCCGGTTCCGATGGGAACTGTAACAAGAGATCACAAATGTTCTGCAAATCAAGTTACAAAACCATTAAACAGAAAAAAAAATCTTAATATAAAAACTAAACAGTTATTGTTCACTTTTCAAACTGATAGTTCCCCTAATCCAACTTCACATTCACTGCTGTAGCCCCAGCTGTATATTTTCTGTAGCTCCTCCACCACAGAACCAGAGCCCAGACCATGAAGTAAAACGGTACCACAGAAGAGATAGTCCCTTACCCTCTCCATCCGTCATATTTATCATGCAAAGACAGTGTCCTCCCACCAGCTGAATATTTTTACCGTCTGCATGAATGTGGCATTTGCTCGCTAAATGCGCATAGACCAATCACCAAAATTCAAGACACAGTAGATGTAATATGAAAGAAGAATGTAAAAGTTTTAAATAGAGCCAACATTCTTGTTTTTTTACGGTATGGCTGCTTGGAAACAAAGCACAAGAAACGCATTGTACTATACATCGACGTCAATTAATGTTCCTGATAACCCTTTTAAGAATGACTATAATTACACTTGGTTTATTTACAAGCAGATTGAAGAACATGGAAAAGCTGAATTTAATCAGTTCGTCGATGAAAAACTAAAACATGCAACAATCTTTGAGAATTACTAAAAAGTCAAGAGTCTGTGCCGATTGACTCTGATGCTCAAGTTGGGCAGAAAGACGGAAAGTTCAGAAATGAGCCCTGGAAATGGACTTTGACATTTCAACAGTATTGGAAAGCAACAGATCTGGTTCCTATTGTCCTTGGCCGCAGAATGAAGGATAGAGCTCAAAGATTTATGCAAGTTATCCATCCAGTCCACGTGGGAGATTTACATGCAGGGCCATTGTGGAAAGGAGAGTTGTGGAAGGGAAGCTCTCCCCTAGGTCAGTACCTCGACCTGGGATTTGAGGGCCCAGACATCCATACTACTGGCCGAGCTCTTCAGGCTGGGCAAAGCGGGGCTGAAGGGAGGCAGCGGAAAGTCCCAGTACTCGCTTTCCTTGGAGCCCCCAAAGTTATACACCAAACCGCTGCGGGGGTGGGCTAAGCGCCGCTTGTGTTTTTTCGGCTTGCGGAGACGAACCCTTTCCTGACAGGGCCAGAGAAAGGGACAATGCTCAAACTCAGATGTCTCTGTAAGGCTTATGCGTCCATTTAAGGGTTTGCCTGGATGACAAAACTTAGTTTCCTGAACACAAAGCAGTCTTTTATAAACCAACACACAAGTTAACACAAAAGAAAAGAGAGGAAGGTTTTAATGTTGCACAGTTTTGATGCATGCTTTGGACTATGAAATAACACGAAGACCAAGCTTACCGTTTTGGTATCTGAGGAGCGTTCACCGCTGGAGGATCTCGACAGTTCATCAGCAGACATCGTTTTTCCCTTGCGACTTTTTCCACAAGGAAAAAACAAAAAACAAAGAAAATTAAACACTTGGCAGTCCTGGTATCAAGATCAAAGTTGATGATGATTCTTTAATCGTGTTGAGCAATCAGAGCAGTGAAATTTAATTTCCAGCTGTTCACTTGAGACATAAATATAATCCTTAAAGATAAAGTAAGCTACCCCATCCTAATGTAACACAATCTTGATCCCAATACACATGCACTATTCAAACGTGGACGTGAAAAGGCTTGAGCATTGATGTTTTTTTAATATGTGAGAATGCATGCCAAGATGGGAAACAGCATGACAGCAGCTCTCTAGACTATCAGAATAATTTGTGGATGTTTTCTTTTTGGTTTTATTGCAGATTTATGGCAAATATAGTTAATCTTACCAAAAATCATCTCTCCTTCGGTGTGCTTCAGGACTTGATAAGTCTGTGAGAACACCTTCGGTGCTTCTGTCCATTGCGCTTTCTTTGCCGATGTATTGCTGAATGGAGCTGCAAACAGAAGGGTTGCTGGAGGGATTGCTGCCAGCTGTGGCGTCCAGTGGCACAGAGAAGGGTCTGTTCAAATGGGGAACAGACCCTCTGCCCTCTTCTGTCTGCTTGCTCTGGTCCTCTTGTGTGTTCCGGTCGTTGACTGGATCAGGCTTGCTGCTGAATTTACAGTCTAAAGGTTGCTGCCTCCTCAACTGTCTTTTCTCTGAGCTGTTTGTAAGAAGCATCAGTTCAGAACCATATGACAGAAGCTTGACTTCAAAAATCTCAGTAAGGAAAACGGGTTTAACCATGAAAGATGTTGACAATTTGAAGCTTGTTTAAATGTGATCATCAAAGTGATTATCTGGGTTAAACAAAGACAATCAAGAGTTTCTGACAGAAAAACAACTTTAGTGATTAGTTTGGTTTACCTGGAAGCAAGGTTCTGTAACCCAATCAATTTCAATGAATAACGTGTAATATTCACTGGGAAAGTCTATTAAATGTAGTTTAGTCATGCACAGCTGCATCTCAATAAACTAAAGTATCACAGCAAGGTTAATTTATTCAGTTCATTAAATTAAACTCAAATATTATGCATATTCGGAAGTGAACCAACTTGCACAGTTTTTTTCCAGAAAACTCCTATCAAATGTGGTGATAATGTTATCGTACAATCCCCCAGAACCTACCTTTCTATGTCTGGCATAAACAAAATGTTTCCTTTGGATAAATTGAATAAAGTATACAATTTTTCATGACAGTCAACTAAAACACGGCTCTTCGTAATAGTACCTGACGCCATGTTCAGCATTGGGATCTTCTTCGGGCTCCGGCGAAAGGTCTAGGGACTTACCCAGGGACGTACGCCATGCCGTCTGGATTACCGTAGCGGTTCGGTTTTGCTTCTCATAAAACTCCCGCCAGCTCCTCTGAAACGGCAACAAATAACAGTTTTAGGTTTATTCTGAAATCACGTTCTTCATTTGCTCCTGGATCGTGCTTTTTATTTTAGTTTAGTTCATATGCAGTAACATTGCCTATGAATCTAGAATTGAATTAGGCTTGCCTTCTGTTTTACTTTGTTTGCACATTGCAAAAGTGTTCACACCCATTGAAGTTTTTCATTGTGTCACATTAGAGCCACAATCTTAAGCGTATTTTTTGGAGGGATTTTCGGTGCGAGTTATACGGAATAGTGCATAAATATGGAGGGTTAGGAAACAGCAAACATGCATAGTTTCCAACATTTATATATTTAAAAACATTGGAAAAGAGGAGCATATTCAGGGGTCTGAGCCACCTGTTACTGCAAATTACAGTGGTGAGTAGGGTTACGTCTCTACCAGCTTTGCTCCTTCTTCTTTGTGAAATAGGCTGAGCACAATATGTGTGGAAACAAATGTTAACATCAATCTTTCAAGTCTTGTCACATGTTCTGAATCAGATTTTAGATCTGAACCCATATGCTTTGAGGTTTTAGATCTAAACATTTCAATCCATCCCTGCTTCAACACACCTGAATCAGGCCTCTGCAGAGCGAATTCAAGCCATTCAAGTGTGTTGGAGAAGGAATGCATCCAAAAGTTGCAGGATAGTAGCTCTTGAGTACTTGACTTGGACACCCCTGATCTAAACCATCCCCATTGTAGCTCGGGCTGTTTGATTGGGCTGGTTCTGGTGCTAGAAAGTAAAATTCCTCTTCTTTCTTTTGCAGCCTTTCAAGGATTGCCCTGTATTGAGTCCCAATGATTCAAAGGGGAGATTATGTATTAAAGCTGATATGCAGTATTAATTCTGCAAATATTTTCACATAGTGTTTTGCATGTATGCCACCTGACCTCATCTGACCTCAGCACAAGCTTGCGCTGTTCCCTACATGACTTGTGACAAATTGCAGAGGGGATTTAAGGCATGCAGGATTAATAGTTATCCTGTTCCACCTGAGCTTTACAGTGGATCCCTGCACCTCCTCCAGTGTTCTGATTACTGTTCTCCTTGCCTGTCCTGTCAGTGATGTTGTTTTATAGCATCATTCTGCTTTACATTTCTCCACCTCTAACCAGTCTGCTGTGTTCCTCGGTCGTCTTCTTCAGTAACGTTGTCTAACAAACCTCTAAGGCCTTGACAGAACAGCTTGATTGATACTGATATTAATTTACACACAGGTGAACTCTATTTACAGATCAAAGAGGCCTGAACACAGATGCACAGCATAGAGTTCTTTAAATTGTAAAACATGTTGAAAACTGTGTAGCATTTGCCTTCCACTTCACAACGATGAGCTTTGTGCTGGTCTGTCAGATAAAAGCCCACTAAAATACATCGGCGTTTGTGGTTGAAAAAGTGGCTAAATGCGTGAAAGGTTCAAGGGTGCATAAATCATTTTGCTAAGAATTGTAAGTAGTTAAATTGTATGTCTCGTAAATTGGTGATATGCCTTAAGATTTAATAGGTTTGGTTCATCTTGACGCTTATATAAGGAAGTAGCAGTACCTGGATGATTTTTGTGGCGTCCTTCTTTTGCAGAAAGTGCGCTCTTATGAGGCAGGAGCGGAACCAGCGCTGCAGGGTGACGATGTGTTTTATCACTTCTTTGTTCAGAGTCGACTGGAGCAACTGACGTTCCTTTCCTTTGAGGAAGACCTAAGCAGATTGAAGGTGAGAATAATTAACTTGAAGCTGGTTCAAAGCACCTTTTATATCACATTAACTTTAATGCCTCGCTTCTGTGTTATTTCAATTTAACACACACACACACACAGCCTCCAAATCTATCAAATAAATGTCTAAAAGAAGAAAGATGTAAAGTACTGGTAAGAGTGATGATATTTGTAAGAAAATGAAAAAAAAAAAAAAAGCAGATACCTTAGTTTTTCCAATTTGGTACGTGGTCTTATCCAATCCCATCTTCTCAAACAGTTTAGTTATGTCCTCCACAGATCCGGTGCTTTCTTTTGGAAACAAAATCCTGAACTTTTTAACAAATTCCTGTTAATAGGGGAAAAAATATTATCAGAAAGTTAAAGAAGAAACTCTTAGGCATCCACCTTAGTAGGTTGAATTTGATATTTCTGAATCGTGCAGTGGAACGAGTGCTTAACCCTCCCCAATTATTGGCACCAATGGTTACCATTTGTAAAAAGCCATAACATGGCTACCCTGCTGTTAATACGTTATTGTTGCCAGTAGGAAATATCTTAATCTTCTCCTATAATATTTCTAAAGGTTAGAGCATCCAGAGAGACAGATCTTTGATAATTCGTCTTTGCACAATTTCTCCAGATCATCCATTTCCCATTTCTCTTTAACTTACCATATAGTGTTTTTGTAGTTTACCATAGAAGTGGGCTTCTTTTTTTTTCTTGGTGAGGCATTTCTGTGTAAATGTAGCACTATTTTATAACCATTATGAAAGACCCAACTATGACCCATTTTCAGTTTATTTGTTGAAGTCACCAGATTTATATAAAATGTCCTGGACAAAGTCTTCAATATGCTATAACAAGGTTCCTAGGTCAATGAGAACAGAAACATGCTCAAAAGCCTCAATGATACTCCACCATGGTTAACAGTGGGTAGGAAGTGTCTCTCCACAGATTCCTCCTTGGTTTCATGTCATCTGGGTAACGGGAGAAATCCAGAGTGTTTGTTGCTGAAAATCTTAACCCTAGCCTCATCTGACCAAAGAACACAGCTCTAGTTAAAGTCCCAGAAATGTTTAGCAGACTTAACATGTTTATATTTGTGACAGTGACAAGAGTGTATTTTTTTCCTCCCATATCGTCCTCTTCACTGTGCACGGGTGCTAGAGATCAGCCCAGCCTTGTTGGTCATCTTTCACTGTTTTTAAACTTTATCTACAATCCTGGGCAATAAATATGGAGTTCAGTGAGATCTCAGTGGGACATGTTACTTTACCCAGTTTTCAGCTGCCATTCAGTTTTCATATTTGGAGAATCAGTTGGTAACCGGGAAAACATGGAGTGGTGTTTTAGTTTTAGTGGAATGGATTCTTTCAGGAAGAAAAAGAAACAGCGCGAGGGCCGTCATGTGAGGGGGTCCAATCAGATAGCTCTCAAAAGTGGAGGGGACATTGTGAAGTCCATGCCTCCATGTCACATCAAATTTTTACCTCGGTGAAACAGCAAGTCGTGGATTACTGATGACATGTTATTTGATTTACCAATTGATAAAAAAGTGAAATATAAATAAAAAATGCTTCAATAATTTTATAGCAGCTGGTCAGGGTGCAAATCACCGTTGCAAATATTATTATGTTTACTCCTTTTATTTGTTTCTAATTGTGAGATTTATTACCACATTGAATACATTTAGTCAAATCAAATATTGGGTTTTTCAAATATTTTCTGTGTAAAATTATGCTACTGCACTAAATGATACATTTATTTTATGGGTTTTAGACATTTTTACCATAGAGGCCAATAAATGAGGAGGATGCAGTATATAAATAGTTTTGAAGGAACCACCTACCTTAAACGTGTATTTAACTTCGTAGCTTGACTTCTGCATGTGAATCATCTGCAGTATGCCTGTATACCTGATTTGATTTAGCACCACTTCATCATCAAAGTGCAGCTGTTTCTATAAAATCCAGACAAGATGTCCAAAGTCATCATCTGTCCTTTCTAATGCAGCATGCATAATCAAAATAAATTCTTCCACATGCGATTGCAAATTAGCAAGATGATTTTACCTTCTCAGCGTTGGACCGAAAGCAGAAAATGAAGAAAGGCTCTGCTCTCTCAATCGTCTCGATCAGTTTTCCGAGCGAGGTCTGCGAGTCAGTAAGCAAACATAGTTTTAGAGGTTAAATTATCAAAACGATTCGGAGAGTAAAACTCTCATACACGTATGTATAAAAACATCCTGTAAGCATGTGGTTATCATGAAATTCTATAGTATTGTTGAACTTTCCCAAAGTTGCACAGAAAGGCATACCTGAAACTGAGCGCTAACTGTGAGGGGATCTGCTCGTCTGTCAGGGTGGAAGATGGATTTGCTGGTTCTGTCGTGGTTCGTAAGACCAACGATGTGACCAAGGGAACTCAAATTCATGAGGTTCTGTTAAAAAAAAAAAAAAAAAAAAAAAAAAAAAAACATAAAATATGATTATGAGGATCCACACTCTGAAAACAGCTCTGGGTGTTTACATGTACAGTATCTCGCAAAAGTTTTCACACACCTTGAATTTTTTCATCTACAAAGTCCAATGATGTCAGTGTATGTTTTACATACACACAGATTTTATATGACAGACCAACACTATGGAAAAATGTATTCATAACTACACATTCTGATTTACAAGCACAAAATATATATGACTGGAATTTGTGTCCCCATTATAAACCAAAATGTCTGAGAATTTTATCCTTGTGCATCCATAGATAGGAACTTATATGTGTGTAAAAAAGATTTGTATTTGCAGAAAATAATTGCACAAGTTACAATTTTTTGTAAAGCCCTGTTTATAAATTCTTTCTCATCTCAGCTGATTGGCCAATGTTATGTCAATCACAAATTTAACTATCCAATCAAAAGGGAGACGGGTTTGGCGGTCGGGTTGCTTGCTACTGAACTGCAAGTCTTGGAAGAGTAGTGCGAAGTAAAGATGGAGGACGGTGCTAGCACTTCTGCCTCTCAAATCGGCATAACTTTATGTTTTAGTGGAACAAAACATCATTCTCAAGAACAGTCTTGCCATTTTTGTCCATAAAATACAGGCCTTCTAAATCCCTCTAAATGTGACAACAGCACCCTCTGCTGTTTGGTCTGTAACTGCAGTCAGAGGTATGACTAGGTAGGGATTCTCTGCAAACCTCAGAGCAACAGCTTCACTGCATTGAGGTAACATACGGTTATCTGTAGATTAATTTTATTGATAAACTCCTAAAAAAAGTATATAACTTATTTTTGCAATATTTTCAACTTGTCTATTTTGGGTTTTTGAATTCTATTGATAACGAGGTTCCTGGCTCGTTAAAAGTAACATGTACCATCTTTCCAAAGAGAGAATCAGCTTGCAGGAAGTGAACAAGTCAGGCTAAAAACCTTTTATATTGTTGTTAATATCATATAGTAGAAAAATATGGCAATGTTGAAAAATTCTAGTTACATTCTTCAACACAAAGGAAAACATTTCCGAACCACTGCCTGACAGCATTACATTTCACTATAACCTACAGGGGACAGCGGCTACCCCCTCAGTTGTTGGGTCCTAATCCGCTCTCCAAACCCCGAAGTGCAGAAGAGGCACGCTTTAATACTGCTCACACCCAATGCGTGCTCAGCTGTGGAGCATGCCATCGGTTTCCTAAAATGTACAGTGGCGGTGTTTGATGCATCGAGGTTCTTCATTATCGGGAAGAAACCCTCATCCCTCCTGGCCTCCCTCCTCCGCACAGACTCCTCCAGAACAAGAGGAATTTCAAAACGGAGCACGGCTCTGTGAGGATATCATCCGACGTTTAAGACAGCAATAAGATTAACTTTTTAACAAGTTCTTTTGATATGGACAACATATGAGCTTTTACCTCTGATTTACACATTTAATAAAGGCCTTTCTGAAAATTTGTTTCACAACTTCTTTGCTCTTGTCTCCCTGGTTTCCATTATTAATTGAATTTTAGCTTCCCTTCACTGGCTTCCGGTTAAATCAAGATTAGAATTTAAAATTCTTCTTCTAACGTATAAAGCCCTTAATAATCAAGCTCCATCATATATCAGAGCTCTGATTACCCCGTATGTTCCTAACAGAGCACTTCGCTCTCAGACTGCAGGTCTGCTGGTGGTTCCTAGAGTCTCTAAAAGTAGAATGGGAGGCAGATCCTTTAGTTATCAGGCTCCTCTCCTGTGGAACCAACTCCCAGTTTTGGTCCGTGAAGCAGACACCCTGTCTACTTTTAAGACTAATCTTAAAACTTTCCTTTTTGACAAAGCTTATAACTAGAGTGGCTTATGTTGCCCTGACCTACCTATGGGGATGTGCTTCTATGGTCTTAGACTACTGGAGGACATCAGGGCCTATTTTACTCACTCTATTGAGTTCTACTGTTCTTCAATTATGCATTGCTTGTCATCATTTCTGCTTATAACTTTTTGTTCTCTCTCTTTCTTCTTCATAGTAGGTACATCTGGTCTGACGTTCTGTTGACTGTGAAATCATCCAGGGAAGACAGATCACCGACTATTACCATCTAATGTAGAACAGATTACTAGATCAATGTGTGCTTCTGTGCTTTTTGTCTGTCTTGTTGTGTCTCTGCTCTGTCTTCTGTAACCCCCAGTCGGTCGAGGCAGATGACCGTTCATACTGAGCCCGGTTCTGCTGCAGGTTTTTCTTCCCCTTAATGGGGAGTTTTTCTTTCCACTGTCGCTTCATGCTTGCTCGAGGGATTGCTGCAAAGCCATGGACAATGCAGACGACTCTCCCTGTGGCTCTACGCTTCTCCAGGAGTGAATGCTGCTTGTCGGGACTTTGAAGCAATCAACTGGTTCCCTTATATAGGAAATTTTTTGACCAATCTGTATAATCTGACCCAATCTGTATAATATGATTGAACTTGACTTTGTAAAGTGCCTTGAGATGACATGTTTCATGAATTGGCGATATATAAATAAAATTGAATTGAATTGAATTAATCATGAAATAATAATGATCAGCTGGGTCATTTAAATACACATTAACATTAATGAGGTGCGTTGACCATTTATGGTTGAATGTGGGCATGTAGAGGGCATGTAGTGCGTTCTGAACACAGCATAATACAATCCACCGTCTGAAGCTTTTCCCGCCTGAGCTCTGAATCTCCCCAGCTTGCTTTTATTTGCTACTTGTGTTGGCGTCAACTCCAAGACCAGATGAAATACATTAAAGGTAAAAGAATATGTTTAATTGGCATTAATCATTTTGCAAAGCACTGTAGAGTAGAGCTCACTTAAAGATGTATTTCTAATTAAACGGCGGTTCAGCAGCACTTTACCTTCGGAATGATTTGTTTTTGTCGACTACCTGTGTTTTTCCTGCAGACAGAAAAATGGAAATAAGGTTACAAAAATTCACAAAAACTGAAAAGAAAAAAACCACTATGTTGTCTATTTACTTTCTCTTTTCATAATTGACAAAGATGTCCTCAAATAAATCGATTGATTGTTCGTCAGAGTGATCAAAGGAGAAATCCAGAGACTGGGTGGTGCTGGAAGAAACAAACAAAACCTTTGAGTTATTACTTTATTTTATTTTTAGGATACATTATATCTGCCTTAATTATTACAAGTAACTATAATCACCCAAATACTCTCGCCAGAGGATTGCTTTGCCGTTTGATGGCCATGAGCGACTTGCGTGAGCTCTGTCTCGCAGCGACTACAACGAAAGTCCAACAACTTAATTAATTTTTTACAAAGTGAAGCTCCTGCAGGGCAGGGTCTTACTGAGTCACTCAGAAAATTCAGTGCAGCTCTACAAATAAAAACAGCCTGCTTACGCTGTTCTGCCCGCTGCCGTAGGAGTTTTTTGAACACTGAGACGATGCGGATGGTGGCTCGGAGGATGCCCCATCTGAACAAGGCTTCAGGGTTGGATGCAACCAAGAGATGCAGGAATGAGCTCTCACTGCTCCGCAGGAGAGACACGACTTCAGGACGCATGTGCTCCGTGTTTTTCTTTTTGAAATCCTAAAAACCCCAAACAAAAAGAGCTATCAGAAATTACAGTTTAAGGCAGAAGTTTACATACGCTGGATGAAACACACACATAGGACAACCTTTTCTTTTCTCCACTGTGCGAATCAGACTGAACTTTTACCATTTTAGGTCTGTTAGTGTTACAAAAAAAATACTTTATTTGGTAAATCCCGGGATAATGAAGACGTTGTTGTCCTTAAGTGATTCTGTAACTATTTCAGCTGAATGATTAGGGTTATTGTCCCTTTGATTGACATATTTGTCTCCAAGCTTCAACTTCCTGGTTGATGTCTGGAGGTGCTGCTTTAATATTTCCATATAATGTTCTTCCCTCTAGTCATTATTGACAAAAACTTTAATTTTAGTTTCATCAGACCACAGGAAACAACACTGAAGAAGCCATCTTGGTACAAAACTCATTTCCCTATGAGTGATGACCAATGGCTGCTTGTCAACAGGGGGCGTTAGCACAAAACTCTTTTTAAGAAGAGTTTGTTGTTGTGTTACAATCCTCAACCTCATGATTTTAATCACCAGCCGCCACTGGTAATGACACTTTAACATTTTTTTTTTTTTACTATAGATCTGAAGGATGTTTTGCACAAATAAACCAGACATAGAACCCATCTACATCCTGAATGGTATTATAGCTCGACAGTCCCATGGTGTCTATTATTGGCACATAAGTTTTCGAACAGATAAAAGTGGCGTCTTCAGGCATTGGAAAATTGTACCAAAGGGTATAGCAAGGCTTGTGGAAATCAACTGTTCTCTTCCAGGCCTCTTCGCTGATTTATTTTGGTTTTTCTATGATGTCATACAAGAAAACGGTGTTGCCCTAGGGTACATCCACAGGTGTGCCTCCATTTACTTTAAATGTTGTGACTGAACCCACCAGAAGCTTACGCAATAGCGTCAAATGGGCTTTCTCAAAAATTTTAAAAGTGTAGTCATCTTTATGAAATAAAAAACATTAAGGTATTACATAAATTATCTCCTTAGTTTCACTTTTAGTTGAAATAATTTAGTTAATCCTAAACTTTCAAAGATGTTTTGTCTGATTAATGTCAGAGGGAGAAAAAAGTTAATATCTGGTTTCAATTGTACATAAAAACCCAATAATTAAACAGAAATTAAAAAGAGAAACAAACACTCTAATTTTCGTATTTTTCGGAGTCGCACTTTCTTTCATAGTTTGGCCAATCCTGCGATTTATAGTCAGGTGCAACTTCTATATCAATTTTAAACAGGGCTTTGAACCGGTTCAAGGAACGAAAACGAAAACCGGGAACTTTTTGTATTTTACAGGGAACAGAAACGAAACCGGAAACGTTATTATTTTTTATGTTCTGGAACTGGAACACTTATTTAAAAATAATGGTAACCGGTTAATACCGGTTTTATTTCGTTCCTCAAAGTTTTCGTTGCCTAATTAACTAAAAAAAATATATATATATATTTTCCTGCGCACGTTACCATGACGGCTGAGGTTCACTTCCTGTGTGACATCACATCACACATTCGCTGATTGAATGGAGCGAGAGCGGTGTCTCCACAGACATATATACGTAGACGCGTCATAGGGCGCAGGTTCGCACGTCAACGTCACCGCCATATTGTATGTGGCAGAAAAAAAGTTGAGTTCTGTTATTGTGAACGTGGATTGGAGAAGATGCCTCATTCCTGTGCTGCAATAAATACACACATATATATATATATATATATACACACACATATATATATACACACATACATATATATATATATATATATATATATATATACACACATACATATACATACATACATATATATATATACACACACATATATATATACACACATACATATATATATATATATATATATATATATATATATATATATATACACACACATATATATATACACACATACATATATATATATATATATATATATATATACACACATACATATACATACATACATATATATATATATATATATATATACACACATACATATACATACATACATATATACATATATATATATATATATATATATATATATATATATATATATATATATTTGTGTGTGTATGTGTTATGAATATAAGGATCAATTTGTTAAATCTAAACATTGTGGTCTTCATTATTTCATAAAACCGTGTCACATGTGAACCTTTAGGAACAGACTTTTTGGGTGAGTATTAAAGAGGTAAAATTAATAATATGAGGAAAAAAAGTCCTAGGTCAATAAAGTAAAAATAAACAAACAAACACAAAAGTGATAATGTTATGATAAAAACATCATATTATGAGAATTAAGGGGGAACATTTCCAGAATAATCACAGTTTGCAGAATTATTTCACTCCTGGAGTAATAGGGCCAGGTTAGATTATTTTAAATATTTTTATTCTTTAGGAGAATAAATTCAGGAGAATGAAGCTAAAGGGATACGAAAATAAACTTGTAATATTACAAAAAAAATACTACGAATACAAAGTATATTCAGAGATTAAAGTCCCTCTGATTCTGTTTAAGTGACTGAGTAACTGCAGATTTGCCACATTTAAGATGGCGGACGCTCTGACGCATCGCAGCATAGGCAGAACCCGCCCAATGACGCGTCTACTCTTATATTATGTCTATGGGTGTCTCCACTAGAGCTACACATCTTAAATAAGAGGTAAATTACGATCAGTGACGGACTGGACGGTCTGGCATTCGGCATGATCGTCGGGTGTGTGCGGCCCCTTTCACCCTGTTCATTGTAGGCCTACATTATCTCTCGGCCCACTAATAAGCCAAATGCAGGGTTTCCCGCAGCACTGTCTTGTCTCACGCTACCGCCTCGCCAACATTCAAAAAAAAAACAAAAAAAAAAACAAAAAAACAAACAAACAAAGAAACGAACTCGATTTGCTGCATATTTATTTGACGTTAGCACGCAGTTTTTTGTTGCTGCTTTCGCGCGTGCATATACTGAATGGCAGGGAAAAAACACATGGATATGCCCCTCGGTCCACGCAAAACTTGTCGTCTCTTCCCCCCCCCCCCACCAACGCACCTCCTCGCCTAAGCAAATTCCTGCGGGAAACACTGAAATGCCTCTTGGTTCAGTTTTCATGCATATTAAAGTTAGAGTTCAACACCAATGGGGCTACAAACATGCGTGTTATTTCCGTGAAGTTATATCTGTGTGTTGCGGGCACGTGCACCCGCGTGCGTGCGCGTCCTCATGTGGGCCGCTGGTTGTGAAAATGCCAGGGCCGTTTTTTAATCCCAGTCAGTCACTGATTACGATCCATCATTAAGTAAAACGCTCATTCCAAACAGCTGACAGGAACGAAATTAACCGTTCCGGGAACAGTATTTTTTTGTTCTAACCGGTTCGGGAACGTCAATTTATTGGTGGAACTCATAACCGGAAACGTTATAATTTCGTTTCTGTTCGGAACGAACCGATTGGGGAAAAAAATCGGTTCAAAGCCCTGATTTTAAATGGTAATTCATACTGACCAGCGAACCAAGGAGTAAACATTACCGTCTATAGCTGCAAGAGGGCGCTCTATGCTTGTGAAAACTATATATCCTGCTCCTGTACCACTTAAAAATTAATTGAAACTTTAACTTATTGACAACAAAGACCGAACCCGTTTGTATGTCGTTTCCCTGTTTCAGTCTGCATTCACGCAGCAGAGCGCTGCGTGGTGCAGCTCGAAGGGAGAGCTCAGACAACGACAGAACCCCGTTATTGGGCTGTCCGTGAAGCTAATAACAGCTAGCGCTAGCTTACAGGTCTGTTGTCCGGGCGTTTTACAACTTCGCTGATGCACGTGAGCTTTATGTTGCTCTCAAACATCCGTGTAATACTGTTAGCTTAGCGCGTAGCACCGTCACACTCACGGTCTAATCTCAGAGGAGGTTTACGCTGAAATGCGCTGGCAAGAACTTTGCCGGTTGGAGTGGCTGACTTATGCTAATTTGCCCCATTGAACCTCCCAGGTATGATCCACGTTTTTCAGCCGGTTGTGGATGCAGCTCTGTAATTTAACAGGTCTTTAGTCTTAGATTGTGTGAAATAAATGCCTAAATATATGCGTATAGTCTGGTGCGATTTATATATGTTTTTTTTCCTCTTTATGACGCATTTTTTGACTAATGCGACTTATAGTCCGAAAAATAGGGTATGTGTATTTACAACCTCCTAATACATAGAACTGAGTTGTGTTCAATGCATTGCGAAACAACAATTCACTTCTTCTGGGATTATTTAAACACTAACCTCCTGTTGTTGAATGACAAACTATCTTATCTGGAGTGTAGAAATGTTTGGATTGTGGCAGTTTTACCTCAACGTGATATTCAACTCTCCCAGCATAGTGTTCGATGGCAAAAGTTGCTTCCTTGTCATGAGAGACCAAAAAACAAGAGCTTTTCTGATGGTGCCGTTTAAACTTGTCCAACACGGTTTTATCTTGGGCCTGAGGGAGGCTAAAAAACACAGAAAAAAGGAAAGATTCTCACATCAACTATATGACATTTGGGAAAGTGTTTAAGGCCAAAGAAATACGTACAAACAGCCAAAAAGAGACAGAAGACAGGCATCGCGTTCAGATAAAAATAGATGTCTGAGTCATGCACAAACTGATGGTTAAACCCGAGCTTGAATATCTACAAACTGGATGATCAAGTCTTGCTGTGACCTGCTCTTGTTTAGTTAGGCTTTCTTTCCCTAGAATTTTGCATTTTGTTTTGAAAAGCACTCTGCTGTCTTATTTTAATTCTTCCTGAAGCAGATTAAGAGCATAACAAGTTTCTATTCTTTTAGTTTCTATTTTTCCATGTTCTATATTGTTTCTACATTTTATTCCTACTTGCTTTTATTCTGTTTTTTTTTTCCTGTATTTTAATAATGTAAAGCACTTTGCATTGTCTCTGTACTGAAATGTGCTATATAAATACATTTGCCTTGCCTTGCCATAAAGTCTAATGCATCAACCTTAACCTGATCCGCGATTACACAGCAAATGGTATTGGTTTTATGCTACCTGAAAATTATTCACACCTCTGGTTTTAAATTATTTTCAACCAAGAAGTCTTTAGGTTAGGTAATGAGATGTTTCAAAAGATAAAACATTTTATAAAAATAAGAAAATGATTTGTACAATTCAAAAAAACTAAAAAACAAAACAACTGGACTTGTTTTCCGAAGTTTGAAGACGTTTCGTTTCCTATCCAGGGAGCTTTCTCAATTCAAAAAGCTTTTGAAAAGCTCAAGAATTTTTGAATTGAGAAAGCTCCCTGGATAGGAAACGAAACGTCTTCAAACTTCGGAAAACAAGTCCAGTTGTTTTGTTTTTTACTTTTTTCGGAATGACCATGACCTGGATGACTGAGAATCTTCACCAGCGATTTGTACAATTCTCAATAATTAATGGAAATATCTATTGGCATTATAGCAGTCAAACTCTTATAACTGCTAACAAACTTTCTTTTTATCATATTTTCTGACAATGTATCCCTAAAATTAATGTGTCTTCTAGTCAAAATAATCATGTTAGTAAAACCAACAGATTGCTTTTTGTAAATCTGCCAGGTCTTTGATTCATTTATGGTTTAACAGTACTAGAGATCGACTGATATCGATTATTTTGACATCACTCTAGCTGATATCCGATATGTGCTGCAGATTCTTTGGGGACAATTCTTTAAGCCGATATTGCTTTTTCTTCTTCCATTTACTTAATAAAAATGATACAAATGTTACACAAGTGTCAAAACCTTTGTTTAAACCAGCTAATATTAACAATCAGCTTTATCTTCAGTTTGAAAGCACACCAGAAAAACCCGCATCAAGACTCTTCTGGTGGTGATTTGCTTGCACTTAATGAACGTGGCACAGTGAGAAAATAGCTTCTTTAGCTCAGTGATGAGAAGGAGGAGAAAAAAATATTGATCACAGCAGCAGTGTATGGACATTATTTTATGTAAAGTTAGATGCTGTAGGCGAAGTGATCGGTACTTGTTGTCATTTGTATACATGATTCTCCATGGGAACGAACACACGCACAGCGGTGGCAGCTCACCAGCTGGATATCAGATGTGAGTTTTCAGATAATGGATCGGCGAACGGATGCACGTATCAGCCGATACCGATACAGGAAAAGAATCGCAAATATTGGCCCAAAATATTGGCTGGCTGATTTATCAGTCAACCTCTAAGCAGGACCTGCAGACCTGTACATCTTCTGCTGGAGGTTTTTCCTTCCTGTTGAAGGGGAGTTTTCCTCTCCACTGTCGCTTCATGTATGCTCAAAATGAGGGATTGCTGCAAAGCCATGGACAATGCAGACGACTGTCCACTGTGGCTCTACGCTTCTTCAGGGGGAGTAAATGCTGCTTGTCAATCTGCTGGGTTTCCTTAGACAGGAAACTTTTTGACCAATCTGTATAATTTGATATAATTGGACTTTGTAAAGTGCCTTGAGATAACATGCGTTGTGAATAGGTGCTATATAAATAAAATTTAATTCCATCCGCCATCTTAACCCAGATGCAGGAATGTCTTCACATCAAATTTAACCAGTGTCCCACATGCCAGTCGGAAACCAAGTGGGAATCGTTAATTGCTTAGCTCCTTGATCAGGCCTACAGCTACCATAATAATCTAAAAGCAATCCATTTCTCCATATTTTGTGCTTTTAAACACCAAAACATCACAACATGTTACATGCACAGCAGCTATATTATTAGAACTGGGTTTCTGAGAAAGTTGAAACCACAAAGAGGTTATTATTTTTCTAAGCTAACGTTAGAAGAGGCTGTTCATGAACATGTGTGTCCTAATATAATGTAATCCTCAAATTACATCATAAACTTTCTTCTAATCCCCTACAAATTGTTTTTACTGCTACACCAAATTGAAAACAAACTATTTCGGTGCATTTCTGCAACATGAGAATAAAGAGCTATCAAATAGATGTTATACAATGCTTTGTGTGCCAGTAATGTGTTAAGATAAAAACTGTTTCAAAAACATTTGTTTATGCACAAATATATCTTCAAATTGATGACACATCCTCACCATTTCTAAACGGCTGAATAGTGCTTTAAAACACAGATTTGTAGCACTCGTTTGATGTAAAAATTCACCTACTTGCTCTCCTCATTCAACAAGTGGAAGAGTCCCTCTGACTTGCCGCTGATCAGATGGATGCAGTCACTGTTGTCAGTAAAGTTGATGTTTTGCCAGATTATGCCTTCTGACACATATTCCTCCTACAATTCAATGCAATTGCAATTAAACATCCACAAACCTCCCAGAAAATGAATGGGAATCAGATTTCACTCTGCAATGAATGACTGTGAAACTGTGATAGAAACGGTGTTAAATAAAAAAATAACTTAATCCAGGTGAGTGGAGAAGCAGCAGAAAACCTGCAGGCTCTGTCATGTTTATATAAAAGTACTGGGAAATCATAGACCTACCTGCTCATACTTAAAGATGTTCTGGTTGATGTAAAACTGCTGCTTCTCGTTGGCGTAGTTGATGCATAGCTGCTCAAAACTGTTTCTCTGGAGGTTTTCAAACCCAAACATGTCCAGGACACCAATGGACAAACACTAAAAACATGACATGAACTCTTTAAAAAGCAGCACATGACACACTTTTGACAACGTTCATATCATCCACAAACATTTACAGAAAGGTCAGACTCAATACAGAGTTTCACTTTTCATGACAATTAAAAAGTCTTATAGTGTCTCCGATTGTTGAATCACACGACTCACTTTGACGGACTCCTCCAGGTCTCGTCTGTTGAGCATTGCGTGGTTAATGTGAAGGATGATCCAGTCAAACAGAGCACTGTATAAACACTTGGCCATGGAGTCACGGGCGGAGAAGGCCTGAGGACAAAGAACAAGGAGAATTTCAATATACAGCAAAACCATTCAGGCCAACATGAATAAAACTCCCTTCATATGTTTTTACAACAGCCTATATATTTGACGCAGGGCGATAAAGAATGAATTCATCTGAAAATGAACCAATTTATTTAATTATCAGTAATCAGGGATCTTTTCTAAATCCAGGGTAATTACCTCCTGTAGGGTGTACGGCGAAACCACAGTGGAGGACGCAGTCACTACCTTCTTCTTGGTTAAAGCCGTCACCAGCTGCTCCTTTTTCACCTACAGATAAAAGAGGAGAAGGAAAACAACACAGACGTCACATGATTACTGATGTCTAAATGTCTGAATTCATCCAGATTAAATAGTTTTGCTTTATTAGCACATTGTGGGGCTGCGGGTGGTACAGCTTAAAAATAAAACCTCAGATTTTATTATACCAAATCTGATTAATCGATTTTTTTCCCCTCCTTTTGCAAAAAGACATTAAAGAAATTATTTTAAAAACTTTTATTACTTTTACTTTTTAAAAAAGCTTTTATGTCAAGCATTTCATGTGGGAGTTGACCTAAATTGAAAGTGCAACTTTATACAAGCTGTGAAACATGCTTGTAAAACAATTTGGCAGCCCTGCCGTTGTAAACAATGAAAATGTAACTAAATATTTGCTGCTAGTGATATTACACAATGAGGTAAGAACAGGCTTCACGTCACTTGTGTCACTTCACACCAACTTAAAAAAAGAAAAGTAAATCAGCAAATTAAAGTGCCTCTATTATGGTATAAAAGCTTCCTATTACAATATTTTCACAATACATTTTCCTAAACATATGTCCAGCATTGCTGCTATTCTCTTCATGAAAGCCCAACGAGTGCATTGGCAAAATAACATCCAGATTTTCCAAAAAAAAAACTTAAATTCAAATGAATCGAATAAATCGATTTATCACCCAGTGCTAGCATAATGTTAATGTGCCTCCACACTGTTTAAGCATTTGTGGGTCCAAAACATGCAGAAATGAAGAGCATTCTGCAAAACATTATTTTCTGTCCCTTTTATCAATTACGGTCGTCATTTATGATGTTACTTATATTGGATACTAATGTTAGCTGTGGTCTCAACGTGTCTCAACGTGTATTTTTTCCTTCTTTTCCCCATATATGTTGAAAATCTTTCCTGCTTTGTTCACAATTGCAGATGTTTGACATGCTGAGGTGAGTGAACCTCCATCAGTGTGAACAGGGTGTCAGCATAGTGTAGTTTGAGGTTAAATAAGGCTATTGTTAGGTCTGTGCTCCTACATTAAAGAATATATATTTCCAAAGAATATACAGCAGCCTGGCTTAGCTTGAGAACAAAATTAATTTAGAACAGTATCAGATGTGTAAAAAGGTGATGATTGAGCTAAAGGTGAGTATCTCCACTTCTCAGTGAAACACAAGGGGCTGCTATGTAGCAATGTGGCAGGGCAATTGGAAATGTCTTTATAATAAACCCAGCAGTGTAGAATATCATCATCATTACCATAAGCAGGTCAGAGAGGGACGATAAAACTTCTGCGGGTCCAGCCTCCAGGACCTTAGTATCCTTTGATCGACTGTATGTCACATTTCCCAAGAGCAGGATGGCAGACAGGACAGAAAAAATGCTGCAAAGTGAAAACACACAAAAAGGAAGACTTTAAGCAGATCTAGAGTGGAAATAACACAGACGTGTTTAATGATTGAGAGCTTAATGTCAACGAGGCATGGGCTGTTTATCCTTACCAAGGCATAGAAAGGTTTTAAAAGGTAGAACTTCTGCCAAATCCTACGTCATACCCTTCCCATGGTTTATCCTTTTAATCAGATGCCAGAGAAAGTCTTGGAGTGATCCAAGTTATGTCCGGCAATCTATAACAGTGGTTACCAAACTACTTCCTGAGAGCCCTCTTTTCTACCTCTACAAAACAAAAGTTGCGCCCCAGTCCCAGATGTCAAGATTGACTGAACGTGCAGCATGTGCAGTGACAAGGCCGGACCTGAACGCTCAAATGCCAAAAAAGACTGCTAACTGTACACCAATTAAATTGTTCCACGATCTTGATCTGTCATTCCTCTGTTCAGGGATCAGCTGTCAGAATGTAGCGACTATGAGCGGATAGCTTTTATGCTGACAGCCAGCTCTGGCAGGCATATTATACCGAGATCTAACCGCATCACAGCTTGTCCTTAGACAATACAAACCTCTTTGTATTGTCTAACAGTGTATAAACGTCTGTAAAACAAGACCTAGTTTCAAAATTAATTAATTTCTCAAACCGCAGTGCAGATCTGACGCCAACCTGTCCTGGCTGTTCCCTGCCTCTCACTCTTCTGACTACAATGGATACATGTTGCAAACCTGTCTACCAACACACACGGATTCATTTCCCACCCACTCCATCACTGCAACCTCTGCTTTGCTGCTTCTTACTCCATTTTATTCAGTTCCAATCCAGTTTTATTTGTAAAGCACTTTAAAACACTACACGGGACCAAAGTGCCAACCATATATATTAAAAACACACCAAAAAATGGTGCTTTGAAATTAAAAACACACCAAAGTCTAAAATTAGGGGTGCGATTACTTTCCATCGATGTGATCTCTGCTCTGTTTCTCAATAAAAGTGCTGGAACTTCATCATTTCACCGTTTCCTTATTCAATAACTCTAGGAACTCAGTCATTGTTTAGAATTCCTTCCACGCGTACCAAAAAGCCGGTTGTTAGAAATATAATAATTAAAAAAGAATGTTTGCATTAATGCCACCTTATAGTGAAACAATTGTCATTTCTCTCAAGATTATCACACGGTGATGATCTCCCATCGGCGCATAACTGTCAACCAGGGGATCTCAACATCTGTTTGCAGGATGAGTCACAAATTGTGCTGATCACTCATCAGTCGGCTGGATACTGTGTTTTTAGGAAAGGCAAATTGTAGAGAAGCTGC
Organism: Fundulus diaphanus; assembly: GCA_037039145.1. NCBI lineage: Eukaryota > Metazoa > Chordata > Actinopteri > Cyprinodontiformes > Fundulidae > Fundulus > Fundulus diaphanus. The sequence goes on along the minus strand of CM073133.1, from coordinate 21,114,330 downwards.
TGAAGCAGCAGAAGCAGTAAGAACAATGAGCTCAAAGTTGAATTTGCATGTTATCTAAGCCATTACAAGGCCTTTGTTTGGCATTGGTATAAAGCTGGTTACTCCACAAACTCCAGACTTTTTGAATTGAGAAAGCTTCCTGGAGAGGAAGCGAAATGTCTTCTACTACGGATAACAAGTCCAGTTGCCTTGTTTTTTACTTTTTTTTGGAATGACCATGACCTGGATGACTGAGAATCTTCACCAGCAATGAGCTCAAAGTCAGCCAGAGAGGCACAAATTGCATTTTCTCATCTATTTCAGGGAAAGCTCTAAAATATTTACAAAACTACAGGAATCTCACAGAAACTATCACTGTAAAGCACTTAAAAATGTGCTTTACAAAATACCCGTTATCGTTTTTTTTTTTTTTTATTGGTACCCTTATCGCTACTTTTTTAATCAAAGAAAGGGGTAAAAAAAAATATTTCAACATTTGGAACAAAAGCAAACAAAATAAAAAGTACAAAATAAAAATTTCTAAAGAAATAGAGCGATAAAAATTATATAAATAACTTTATATATAAAAAAAGGCTAAAACACTATATCTTGAATAACAAGTATGTTGTACGAGAGAAATATCTACATTGACAAGACAAAAAAAATATTAAAAACAGACTAAATATGCTCAAAACAAAAAAATAAGAACTCTATAAAATAATTTCAAGTATTAAATATTATTTTTACCTGAATACAAACTACATTTATACATTTTTACATTATCAATTTTAACGAAAAGATAGCAGTGGCACCCATGGTGCATGAGCTGAATAAATGAGCGGCTGTGTGCATCAGTTACAGGGAAGATCCATTTAAGTGCAACAGTTTCAGAGAAAAAAAAACACTATTACAGGTTAAAGATTTATAATATATTTACATCCCGCTTTGTAATCTAGTGGAAGCTTGGCTCATGCGTGACTCATTTTCAATGGGAAGCAGACTTCATCCTGAGCTTGCTGCCGCGGCACGGCGACGGTGACTGACTGACCGCCTGTCAGAGCTTTCAAAGCGGGAGGCGCTCACAGCTGATGGTTTGCTGAAGAGACGGTAAACTCAGAGCAATCGGTACTTTTACTAATTGCCAAAGTCTCAAACAACACAGGAAAAGATCGCTAGAATAAAAAAAGTCACTAGAGCAGTCTGGAAAGTTGCTAAATAGTTGGCAACAGTCAGAGTTGATGAATGTAAGCGAAGCAAAGATGTGAGAGCAGAACGTTAGCCCCTCCCATCAGCTCCTCAGTTAAGTAGGAACTACGACAGCCTCTAGTGGTGTAAAAACTCACAGCAATCTGTAACTTGTTTGTGCTTTCTCATGTTTAACTCACCTTAACCAGATTGGGGGAAAACATTCAGAAATAACTCTTAAATACATTACTTCAACCCAATGAAGGTAAAATATGTATTGGGTATCACCAAATTGCCGTCTTAATTGAATATGCTTTTACACAGAACCTGAACAGCTTACAAACTATGCTACTGCTGCTGCTGCTGCTGCTGCTTCCATGTACACGTTGAGTCCCGAGGCATTCAGGGGCGCTGGCTAAAAAAATATTTACAGCATTTTTCTCCAGCTCTACAGTGACAAGCTGTGACCTGTTATCGACACCGGTATAGAAAGCAGAAACTACTCGACAGAGTTTAGTTTCAATTACACTTCGCTCGCCCCTCTGCTGCAGCTCTGTTGGCAAACAGAAGCACTGTTTCAGGAAGCGGCGAGAGGCCTGCAAACAGGGTGAAAGCCAGCCTCTGGAAGAGCAACTTTATGTGTTACTGCCAAATCAATGGCTTTTTTTCCAGATTTGATCAGGTACTATAAATCTTGGCAGAAAGTACTCAATGAAGCGTTAAACTGGTAGAAGCTTTCTTTAAAAAGAGGAGCACTTTGAAAGCAAATCTCAAAGTGCCTCACCAACTCATTCCAGCCATTTCTTTAAAACGGGGCTAAGCTTTAGTGCAGCTTGTGGCATTTCAGATATGCAGCAGGTTACAACCATGTTTACCGTTTCTTAGTGGAGGCCAAAAGGCCGACCATCTCCATAGCTTGTTTGAGTCTTTTGTACTCCTGTTTGAAATTGTCCTCGTTATCCAGCTGGAACTCCTCCTGCAGAAAAAGTGAAGAGAGAAGCTGTTTTTGCATAGTGAAAAAAAAATGTAATTTAACCAGTGTACATTGTAGGTAATGTTTGGCCAAACTACTGGGAGCGCTTACACTGTGGTTCAAGAGAACCAGTGCATATGGAAAAGAAAACAGAAAAGGTGAAGCTGTTTGTTTTTGTTTATTGCTATTCATTACCTCCAGAGACAGCTGAGGCGTTTTAGTCCCAAAGAGTCCTGATGCGTCTGAATGATCCAGGTAGAACAATGACTTTTAGATTAGATTCAGAAAGGAATTGGGAAAAAATACTCAACTCTATTAACTTTTTCTTTTAAAAAAAGTAAATAGTTAATTTAGAGAAAGTGTGATGGGCTCAAAGCAGAGCCGCTGTTTCTCCGCATCGAAAGGAGCCACTTGAGGTGGTTTGGGCATCCCCACCCCGGGGGAAGACACAGAACTCGCTGTGGGCCTATGTATCCCGTCTGGGATGGGTACGCCTTGGGATCCCCCAGAATGAGCTGCAGGATGTCGATGCACAGAGGGACGTCTGGGGTTCCCTCCTGGCCCTGTTGCCTCTGTGACCCAATATGGCATAAGCAGAACATCATGGATGAGTGGGTGCCAGAATGTATTTGGTCATCTGCCTTTTCACATGTGAACTGGAGTTCCCTTCCCTTTTTAATTCTCAACATTTAATATGATGTCAGCAAACCTACTGCAGCCACAACAGTTTCTACTCCATTGGGAAGGCTTTTCACAAGGTTTAGGAGTGTGTCTATGCAAAGGTTTAAAGTCTCCACTCTTAATTCATTTTAAAGGCCTTATATTGGGTTCTATAAAGGATGGGACTCTTTGAAGGCCGGTCAGGTTCTTCCCCACCAAACTCCCTCCTCTCCACAGACCTTCGTCTAGTCTGCAGCCATGTTGGGATGGGAGGCGGCCGTCTCCAAACTGTTTCCACAAAGTTGGGAGCGTGAAATTGTCCAAAATGTCTTGGTATACAGAAGTCTCAAGAGTTCAAAGCCAAACCCAACTCCTGAAACACAGCCCGACACCAATACCGTCCCTCCACCAAACATAGTTGACACAATGCAGTCAGGCAAGTGCTGTCCTCCAGGCAACTGTGAAATCCAAACCCAGACTTGTCAGTCATATTGCAAAGACAGAGAGAGAGGATGATCGACCTCTCTCTCTGGAGAACGGGCCCTCGATACTTTGAAGCACAGCAGCGGCGTACCTTAGCACTACGATGCATTTTACTTGGTGGTGCAGCTGCTCAACCACTGAAACCCACCGCACCAAGCTCTGCACAGACTGTTCCTGAGCTCATCTGAATGTAGGTAGGACGTCTGCAGCTACTGACTCTGCAGAAAGCCGCCCACAAATCTTTCCACCGTGGATCTCTGCAGCTGCACAAGGGCTTCAGAGGGCCACCATGCATCGGTTATTTGTGCCATACCTTTTCCACATTCCTATCATGGATTGAACGGAGCTCTGTGAGATGTTGAAAGCTTGGTACGTTGCTTTATAATCTAATCCAACTTTAACTAAGTAGGTGATCTCAGAAGCTAATTGAATGAACTGCATTTTATTTAGGAGTATCAGAAAACAAGTCTGGTGTTACAAATGCTGTTCAGAGATTTGTTTTCAAAACCATGTATTATTTTCTTCCACTTCATAATCATGCATGAAACAGCGATAATACATACGACTTTTAGAAATGTGTTAAACTAAATCCTCCACCTGCTTCTATTGTTTGAAGGGGAAACGGGTGAAATCAGAGCTTAGTTACCATTCAGTGTTAATTTACAGCATGCGGAAACCCCATAAGTCAAGAAATTTCATAACCAAGTGGTCTATTCTTATCAAAGATGAAGCACAGGTTTTTTTTCCTCCCACCAATATGATGAAATCATTTGATTCATTGCCTCTTAAATTAGCCTCTGACTTCCTCTTTCTCTGCCGCAGTAAAGTATGTTGATCAAAAGTACCTGGTTGAGATAAACATAGTCCTGCAGGTTCAACAGATGAAACTCTTTCTGCTCGTCTTTGGACGCACCCATCAGCAGACAGTAGAAGACGTGGTAGTTCCTGTGGATCAGACGTCCCAGAGGGTCATTTAGCTTTTGTCATCCGCGTTTATAGTAGCTCAATCTGATCATGTCTTGTATACATGGTTAAGATGACTGCTTTGAGCTAGATTGCGGGGTTATATATATAGATATAGGCTACGTTATGACAGGATATCCATCAACATGGTGAGACTTGGATCCTAATCTGAGTTGGACATTTTCCCGTGAAGATGTAATTTGATTTCGTACCTTTCATTTTTACCTCTGGACACCAGGCGGCTCTTTTCTAGCAGAAACTTCTCAACAAATGCCCTGTATATGTTATGCACAAAAAGAATGTGTTAACAGACAGAGGTGGAAAAATGTTACTAATAAATAAATGTAATGCACTGAAAAATGATGTCACTGGAAAATCCACCGTCTTTATGCAGAAGGCCGGTGACTATTGAAACGCACGATGCCTTACCCTCTGATGACGCCGCTTTCCAGGTAGATGAGCTGGATGAACTTGCCAAAGCGGCTGGAGTTGTTGTTTTGTGCTGTCTTGGCATTGCCAAATGCCTGTCCAAACAAATGCAACACATGTTAACATACAAAAAACATAACACAAGAACCATTCCTGTCCACAAGAAGAAAAGAAAAATCTTTATGCGTCAGTGCTATTGTACATTCCAATGAAATCTGTCCTCTACATTTAAATCATCACCCTTAGGCAGCAGTGGGAAGCTTACGGCGCCCAGGGAGCACGAGTGTGGTATATGCTTGTTGCATATGGGAGTTGGAAAAAAGTACATCACTGCATATGTAAGGAGGGCAGAGCACCTTTTTGTTTGCAACCTTATAAAAGACAAAGATAATCTGAACATGAAGAATTCAGTCTTTGTTTGACGATATTTTCTGGAAATCAAGGAGCATAACAGAGTTCAAGTCATTGTGAAAAAAAAAAAAACCCAGAACATCCTTTTTAAATTATAAACTAGAAACAATCTGGTCTTTACCAGGTTACAGTATGATTTAAATATAACTTATAGGGAACAAACCAAGCCACAGATTTCACACAGAGATTATTAAACCAAATCAAACAAGCTGTTTGTAAAAATGAAGAACATCCCATATTTGAATAGCTTGCATAACAGAGGTGGGACATTCTGGTTCTGTGTGGTTTAAATGCTTCCCTTAATGAGCGCCACCTGCTGGAAGGCTGCGGCAGAAGTTGGTGACTGAAGTATGTCAGAGCAGGGACACATCTAAAGCAGGACCCAGGCCCTCCACGGCTGGAATTGCCCAACTCCCTCGTTGACCCGACTTTAACAGCAACTTGAAGCCGCTGATTCCTTCCTGACGTTTTTTCCATCACTCGCTGTTCTTTACAAAGATGCTATGGTGCAGCACATTTTGCTGAGATTTGCTTTTGCACAGCTTTCTAAATGCTGCACCACGGTATTTATGATGGCTGTTGTCTGGACTTTGACTAGGCCATCACACCACCTTGATTATTTTTCTGCTGTATTTACCGCTGTGTTTGGAACCATGACTGTAGAATACGTTTATATACACAGAAACACATAATCGACTCAAATGCTGCAACGTACTCCGGTCTCATGGCTGCTAAACAAACCCAGATCATTTTAGGTCCAAACATTTTAAACGGCAACTGCAGCATGTAGTCTGAGATCTAACTATCAGGATTTTCAGCGTTTCTTTGAGCCAGGTATGGTCTGGACTAGGGGTGACCTTTCTTTAACATGTACTGCTGGAAAGATTAATGCCGTTAAATATTTTCCACAGTGAAATATTACTTCTCCCTGTAGAATGAAGGACTTCTCTTCCTGGATACGAAGCACTTCTTGTCCAAGATGACTGCTAAAACCCTTATTTTTGCAGAGTTAGTGAAATTTGCTGAGTATATTCGATTAGCAGCTACACACTGCGACTGTACTCCTATAGGATCAGTAAGGCAGGATTTTTTTTGTCATACAAACCTTTAAAAAAATCTAATAAAAGTTATAATTCTCAATTTTTGTACACTTGATGTAAGACCAAAATAATAATAAAAAAATAGAATCTGGTAAAAAGATAATTTCATATCCTGTCAAGTAGAACTATGACACTGATTTTTTTTTTTACACGCTAGTCTAAACTCTACAGTTACTAAAAACATATTTCATGTAATCCCTTTCACCCCAAATGTTCTGGTCCAATCTTTGTCTCTGCAAAATACAAACTTTATTTTGGATAATTTGCTACTAGTTTAAAAGGAGCATAGCATAAATTCCAGGATTTTTGCAGAAGTCTGCCCCCTCTGGCGATAAATTGAAATTACACCAGTGTTGTACATGGGAGAAGAGGAAAAATCTGCCGCTGCGACAGCACAGATCTTTTGTTTTACAGACGTGATGTCTTCGGTGGTAAGACAGCTATAAATATTGAAATTAGCCCGTGTTCTCTCTTTAATGCATCAATTACAGCGGAGACTCAACAAAGTAGCCAGGTGAATGAGAGCACACAGCACGTCACACCTACTGCACACCCAGAGGATTCGGCCCCAATCACTCTCATGAACTGACTAATCCAGCCTATAGAGGCAACTGTGGGAAATAGAGTATAACTCATTTTACACGTTTGGCAATTGTAAGGGCATGTATGGGAAAGAAATTTTTTTTTATTTAGCTTCAAAACTTGCACTATGCACCTTTAAATAAATTGAACACAAACCAACGATAACTGATGAAGGCAAACTTGAGCCCTTGAAGAAACATTATTTTATAAGCTTTCATTCCTTTAAATACTGCAGAAAGCAAACACTGCTTTGCAAAAGTAATTTTTTTTTTTTTTTACATTTTTGTAAAAAGAGTATCATAATTTTCCTTCCATATCACAATTCTGTACCACTCTTGGTCTATTCGCATAAATATATCAATAAAAACACATTTAAGGTTCTGATCTTAAAAAATCTGAAAAAGTTCAAAGGATATGAATACTTTTGCAATTTACAAATGACCCCCACTGACACAAAGCTAAATAAAATAAAACGCATAGGCAGATGACCGTTCATACTGAGCCCGGTTCTGCTGGAGGTTTTCCTTCCTGTTAATGGGGAGTTTTTCTTTCCACTGTCGCTTCATGCTTGCTCAGTATGAGGGATTGCTGCAAAGCCATGGACAATGCAGACGACTCTCCCTGTGGCTCTACACTTCTCCATGAGGAGTAAATGCTGCTTGTCAGGACTTTGATGCAATCAACTGGTTCCCTTATATAGGAAATTTTTGACCAATCTATATAATCTGACCCAATCTGTATAATATGATTGAATTTGACTTTGTAAAGTGCCTTGAGATGACATGTTTCATGAATTGGCGCTATATAAATAAAATTGAATTGAATTGAATAGTGGGTGCTGTCAGACATGTTTTTATTGTTTCTAAGAGTTGATCTTCAAGAAAACCCCAAACTGCATCCAAATCAACATCTGTAGGAACTGCTGACCTTCATTCCAGTGCATCAGAGTTTCTGTTCAAACAAGCCAGAGCAACGTGTCTGCAGACACCGAGCCAGGCTGTGTTGATCACTTGCTGGATGGAACAGCTTTAAATCATGGAAATGTTCCTACCCACAGTGCACAAACACAGCTGAGGGTCTTTTCCTCATGCATTAACGGTGTAATTTACTGAATATTATTCAACTAAATATTAGAAAGAGAGAGAAGGCATTTGGAGAGAAGGGGGTAGATGGTACAAATTAAGAGACAGGTGGTTCAACTTTTCACACGGCTGGATGCCCTGAGGGAGATGATGATGAAGGATGGGTGGGTCCTTCAAATTTTGTTCCACTTACATGCAAATAGTAAATAAAAATAAATAAATAAGGGTTCTCATTTACAAACCCAAAAGCTAATGATCTGGAGACATGCCAACAAGTAATGGCCCTAAAAAGTAGGCCGAATGTCTTGAGAGAAAACCAACACCATGAACTGAGACTAAGGTTGCCTGATGGTACAAAAACATCCACTAACAGTAGAAACATTTGTAATGATGATGTGACTTTTAACTAATACACAAATAATTGGGAAAGCCGTGTTAATGCCATTCTGCTTTGGAAAAAAAGCAATTATTTCCATCTCATTTAGATAGTTTAACTGAAAAAGCTGCATTTAGTCACATCTGCTGTGTTGACCTAAAGAACCAACCAAAGGTTTCTAAAATAACTCTTCTCTAACATCTTAAACACATTAACATCTTAAACACATTTTCTGCCCCGACAAACAACAAACATCACCAAATACATAACTGGAGGGCTTGTATAAATGGTCATCATATAGTTGGCAGTCAAGTTACTGAAGTTGTTTGCTATGATGATAAATTAATGAAATATTGTGCAGCTCTAATTGAGACGGTTTTGACTTTAAGGGAAAGATTAATATTGGGGATAGTCCCAGTAGGAGATTCTTACTTATATTGCAGTAAAATAATGCTTTGGCACAATAAGTTTATACAACTTTATAAACAAATAAATTACATAACTTAAGAAAAAAGTAACAACTTCGAAAATGATCTAATATATCTATTAAGGGAAAAAGCCATCAAAACCAACCTAGCTCTATGTTAACATTGGCAGGACCACCTTTAGTGGAAAAAACTGCCATCAAGTGTTTGGAATAATGGAAAATAAAGCTTAAGCATCGCGGTGGAGGAATTTATGGCCACTCTTCTTTGCAGGATTGTTTTAATTCAGCTTGGTTGGAGGTTTTCTAAGCATGATCAGCCTGGTTAGGGTCACACCAGGGAGTCTTGATTTTATTTAAGTCCAGACTTTGACAAGTGAAACCATTCGGGGGTTGACCTGCTACCGTCTTCCCGGATCATTGTGTTGATGCATAATCCAAATGTGGTTGAGTTTAAGGTCGAGACCTGATAGCCGGACATTCTCCTTTAGATTATTTTGGTAGAGAGCAGAATCCATGGGTCCGCCCTTCTTCCAGGTCCTGAAGCAGTACAGCAGCCTCAGACCGTCCCACTACCATCAGCATGTTTGACGATTATATTCTTTTTCTGGAATGCTGACTTTGTATTATTGTTGACGCAACAGGATGCACACATAAAAAAAAAATGGTTTAATTTTCTGTCTTGGCAGTCAATGGAATATTTTTGGGGATCCTCAAAAAGTTAAATGCTCCATGAACCTCATTGTGGTTTTCTGTAGTCCCAAAGCCTTACAAGTGGCTTTGCAAGCCTTTTCAAGCTGACATATAAGGAGTTTAGTTTCTTATCTGTTATTAAGTTTTGTTATACCAATACGTTTTGCTTTTTGAAAACTTTTAGCCCACTTCCTGTTGCCACACAGATTCTATCTATAAGTGGTTTCTTCAACAAGTCTAGGTGTGGCAAGTGAAACTGAGCCATAAATGCGGCTAATCCCTCTTAATTCATGATTTAACAAGGGTTAAATCATGAATTAATTAAACGTTACCTTTCCACAGAAAGCATTTGTTTCCTAATAAATCAAATTAAGGCTGAATTCAATAACAATATATATCGATCGATAGACTTATATCGATGATAGAAAAAAGGGTCAATAAAAAGTTCAATATAATAAAAGTTTTCCTTCCTTTTATATTCTAGCCATGTAGGTTAATACTACAGTCATTACATCCTCCCAACCAATCACAACGCAGACCCAGGAACCTCCATCACCAAGCTCCGCCCCCTTCAAAGAGTTCAGAGAGCACACTTTCTTTTATTCTTTTTTAAAAACTTGCAGTTTTGGTAAAAAGTTGGTTGAATAAAGGGTTGAGTTTGAATTCAGTGTTTGTGAGTAATGTATCTAAAAATAGGTCGCTAAGCAACAGCATAAAATGGCCAAGGCTGCACTTAAAATCTATGTTTTGAATTTGTTGATAATTATCGACAGCGATCAATATGATTTCTATTTTATCGATATGTTTTTTTTCTATATCGTCCAGGCCTAAATCAAATCGTCATTTGAAAACTGCCAATGAAACAAAAATAACTAAATGCAATATTTTGTATGATTACTTATCTCAATAATTCAACTTAATTCTTAGCTAATAAAAGAAACACAGGTTGTATGCAGATATGAATTGGAAGTTGACTGGGAGGAGATTGGATGAGTGGAGACCAAATGGGGGTTATGGGGGTGATTAAAATCAAACAATGGGTTACTTTTCTGTGTATTTTTTCCTTTAATACTTTAAAGTCATTAAACATTTTCTGTGCTGCTAAAGGACGAAGTACTCCACTTATCGTAATGAAGGATAGATGTGTAAAAGAAACGAAACACCGTTTTAAAATCTGACTCTGTTGTCAGATTTTCTCTCTTTATACGATGACTATTGTGCTTTGGAAACAAGATTAATTAGTACGGCGCAGAAATCGGTCGGGATATTCACGCTATTAATAATCTACAAGCCCTCATTGGTTGATTTAAAGACTGTTTGACAAAAGCAAGAGCTGGACAGTCTTTAAAAAGGTACCTTAAACAACGAGGAGAGAGGGAAGCTGATTTATTCTTTATTACATGGCTTTCCCGGCGGACCTGGCTGAGCCTGTTCGGACACGTTTCTGTTTCTCTTCTCGCTCCGGTGTTCCCTCAAAGACAACGCCCTGCAAATTCTCTCTGCGGAGCTTCACAAACACACGAATGAAGCATAAATTCACCCCGTAAATACTAAAGGCAAACACTTCAGCTTTGTTTTATCCAGTGAGACAAAACATTTTATCATCGATGCCTAACAACGGGCACACTGGGTGTAAAGGAGGGGCAGTTTTCTATTAGCAGGCAGAAGAAAGGAAGCAGAGAGTGTTTCCCCCCCCCCCCCCCCCAACATATTGATAGCAAGATAATGCTGACACAAAAACAAGAAAGTACGAAGATTTTGATTTCAGACAAATGGGAACTAGTTCTACAGACTGACTCACGCATACCAAGGAAATCCCGAGATGTTAAAAAAAAGAGCATAAGTGCAGGAACACACCAGCTAAAAGCATCAGCTAACACCACTGGCACTCATTTTTTAACACTTCTTAGGTACAAATGTAGTGAAGTCAGATTACGTCTCACTCATTTTCATAGTCAAACTTCTTAAAAGCTAAATTAATCTCTATAGGCCTTCAAGGAGAGGAGCTCAAAACACCACCAAGTGAAGCAGATGCTAAATCGTGGGTTTGTCGAGGACAAATCTTGCCGAACTTGTTTGCGTAGGAGCAGAATTCAGATTTTATCACCGTCTAAGGAATGGTTGGGCTGTTTGTGATTGTGGATGTGCGTAATCTGTAACTGTATCAGCCCAAGCCTTTTCTGCAGCCTCTGTTTAAACACAAAGATAAAGCGGCTCCTGCAGAAATCTGATTGGCGAAGTTTGGTGTTTCCACATTTACTACTCGGCAAACAAGTAAAGGAAAAGTCAAAGGCAGCAACGTGAAATTAACTGTTACTACGGCAACTCTGCAAGTTTGTTACCCAATACCGCAGCTTTAATGAAGCGAAACCCGCTAATGCCTCGCTTTCAACTGGAGGATCTGTTCTCAGGCCGCAAACGTAACAAAGGATCACTTTTCCCCTTCCAGTTAAACCAAAATCAAGTTACATTTCTCCATGCATGTCCTTTAAAAATGTGTTCCTGACCCGCTGAGAATTATCCAAGGAGGCAAGTGTTTCCCTAAGGAACCACTGAGACCCAGCGCTGTATCAGTCATCGGATTAGATTTGCAGATGACCAAAACAGAAAGCTTCAGGGGAAAGTGTGAAAAATGTGTGCCCGTTACTTATTAACAGAGATAAAGCTGCACAGCTTTTATTTGACGGCCATGGGAACACCAAAGATAACAGCTTTACCTTAAGCGACGTGTTATACTGGGACACAATATACCGGGCCTGGTACTGGAAATGTCTTGATTTAAAGCCCATATAACCAGAAATATTCAGAGATAAAATTCTCTGCGAAGGCTCGACTGAGTCCTAGTTTCTTAGTAATTTTTGTCCAAGCAGTCAGTCTTGTGGAGTTGATATGTCGTTTTTCAGTTTTTTTTACACTGCTTGTTTTTACTTATTTGCAGTCCAGTAACGGACCATTTTTTGGAGGAACTGTTTCTGTTTGCTAACCTACATTTTAAATGAGTAACTTCATCAAATGAGTAATAAGTCACTGCAGCCATTTATGGCTGCAGTAACTTAAAAATAATATTCACAACCCTTTAACTTTTTCATATTTTGTTGGGCTATACTTCAATTTCAAGGCACTTTGCAAACTCAATTCTATCAAATCAAACAGACAGAATGGTCAAAAAGTTTTCAATCTAAGGAAACCCAGGAGATTGCATCGACTCATTGCAGCATTCACGCTTCCTGAAAGAGCGTGGAGCCACAGTGGACAGTCGCTGGCACTGTGACAATGACTTTGCAGCAGTATCCATACAGAGCATGCATGTAGCGACAGTAGAGAGGAAAACTCCTTTTTAACAGGAAACTTCCAGCAGAACCAGACTCAGTTTGAACGGCTCCCGCCACGACCGACCGGTTCGAGGAAAACAGAGCGTACACAGAAACACGGATCTAGGCGGACTAGCTCCATGGTTGGTTTCATAGCCACATACTTCTCTGTATTGTTTTGGGATCAGCACAATGTTGTAGTGGTGAAGTGGAGCAAAAATAGTCCATGGTTTTTATGAATTTTTTACAGATAAAAATGTAGAAAAATCTGGCCCCTGTACTCTAATTCCGCTAGATAAAATCCAGTTCAGCCAATAACCTTTAGAAATCACCTAATCAGTAAACAAAGTCCAGATGTATGCCTCGGCTCAGTGAAGACTTCAGAGGTTTAATGGAGATCATTAGTGAACAAACAGCGTCGTGAAGACCAGGGAAGCCAGCAGACAGGTCAGGGATGAAGACGTGGAGAAGCTTAAAGCACGGTTAGGTTTGTAAAACAATATTGTGAACTTTGAAAATCTTTTATATCCTTTTTCTGTTTTTTGTTTTTCTGGTACCAGTGGCTCGTTTTTTTGGGAGGGGATTTTGTTTTGTAAGTCGGCTTATGGGAAAAGGGGGTGTGAGAGAGGAGGGGAAAGACGTGCGGTAAAGGACCTCAGTAACCCTGCGTCATTGGAGGACGCCCCCAGAGAGATTTAATCCGTCACCTGGATAATGTTAACAGTCTGACACAGCTGCAAACCTACAAAAACATTAAATAAATTGTTTAAATAAAGCTAAAGGACTTCCTGTTTGAAGTTCGATACAAATTGTGTAGGGTAAACAGCAAACACCTCGAATAAGGTGCCCAGGACAGATTAAATCAAAGTTTACATTTTTGGCCTGCATGCAAAACGCTACGTATGATGGAACACTTCACCCCGAACCCACAAGCCCCGTTATGGTATGTGGTAGTAGGGGGAGTATCATGGTGGGTGGGGGATGCTCTTCTTCAGCAGGGATGGGTTCTAATCAGAGCTCATAGAAAGATGGATTGAGTTAAATGCTGGCCAATCCACAGAGGAAACCCGTTAGAGGCTGAAGATGACATCCGACTGATGCTGAGGTTTACCATCCAGCAGGAGAACAACCCTAAAGCTACAACCAGACCTCCAATGAAATGGTTCATCATGCTTTTCGGTTCTTTCTTTTCACAAATCAGTTGTCTACATAATCTGGAACTGCAATACTTTGGTCTGAATTCCTCATTTTACTCCACCCTGTTCGGCCATTTTTATAGTCTGCTGGGGGGCGGTGTAATAAACAACCAATGACTTATCCACTTGTAGCTTCCGGTATCCTTCAGCTTGGACTACAAAATCGCTCAGAAAAATAAAAATGGCAGATTTGCGAGACTGATAAACTCAAAGTCCATAACCTTGTTTAGCAGCTCTGCAGCAAATACTGCGACGTAGTTGTTGAAAAAGCGTAATATTCCTAGAGACTATAATTACACACCAAAATGTATTTAAGGGCCAAAAAAAGGTGGATTTTGCACGACAAATGAAGCAAAGATCTGTCCTTATTACAGCTAAAAATCAACACAAAGACTTAAGATTTATCTTTACAGAAGCTCTTCAACCAAAGCATCAATAAAATGACCTATTTTGAAGAATTGTTTAAATTACAAATATCTAAATGTCCAAAGTTTTCAGAAACAAACCCAAAAACATTGCAAAGAAATTTTAAACCCCAAGATTATTTTTGTTCCAGATCAATCGTGTGCATCTTTGTGTTGGTCTGTCACATAAAAACTAATAAAACCAAAATTATTCTTATTTTTTTAATAACAGAATGTAAATAAATAAAGTGCAGGGGCCAGAGGCAGTCTCCCTTGAAGGCACAATTTATCCTCTCGGTGTCATCGAATCTTATCCCCTTATACTTATAATCTTATACTTAAAATATACCAAATATAACACAGTGTGCCACATCAACAAGTGCTTGAGCGTCAACATCTTATAGTGGATGATTAGCAGAAAGGATTATGCATTTCTCAGGCTATGTGTACAAGGTCTGTGCTGTTTTTAGGGTTCTTTAATGTTCCTCTGCTTTAGATTGTTTTTCTATGAGTAACACTTCCTCTTCTCTCTTCCACTTAGCCATACCCTCATTTTCTAAACGCACACGTCACAGTATCTCAGTCAGGTACAGGGACTGGACACAGAATGAGAGGAAAAATACTAGGAAAATACTGGGGAAACTATGCATCAGCGCCACTTTAAAATATATATTTTTTTAAAGTCCAGCTCATTGGAGGCAAAGTATTTAGACATTAGAGCTGTTGGAAGACTTTTTTTTTTATCTATAGTTCTTCAACGTTTCAAAGTGCAGCACAGCCTGCAGATGGTTGCCTCCTTCAGTTACAAACACCGGTTGCATTTCTCATGCATGTATCATTAACAGAGCTTCACTGGTTAAAAAAAAAAAACCTGATCCCTTTGTTGTCACTAGAAGTGTGCGTATGTGTTTTTATTCTTCAAGGGAGGGGCATCTTCATTTGCAACTTTCTGTTTCAGAACACAGATATCAAGTTTAAGAAAAAAAAAAGGATAGCAGGCTTGTATAGACACATCTTAACTGCCGGCACTGAAGCGGACCAGAAAGGAAAAAGAAAAAAAGAAAAAAATCTGCCACAATCGATCTGCTGATAAGCGAACTTGTTCCACGGTGACTCAGACTCTGCAGGCTTGGCTTTACTGATATGAGCCCAGAAAGAGCAGCAGAAGCAGATGTTCAGCCTCACTGATTTAACCCGGGACTGGTTCTTACAACTATAACCAGCGTGTGGGAATGAAATGCCTCCGACATATCAACATGTTCCTCTCACTGCACGAATGGTGATAAAATCTCAAAAAAGGACTGCAAGCGGAGAACATTTGGCATGAAAGTCAATAACTCATCCATGTTTCCAGATGTTGACAAAAAAAGAAAAACAGGAACTAATGCTCAGCTGATCTAATTTGTACGCCACGCGTCATTAGGCCAGATTAAAATATTAGAAGCAGTGTACAAAACGAGAACAGGTCTGAATCATTTTGTGCAAACTTTAGTGCGACGTGTTTTCGTAACGCATTCAGGGGATTTCTTCTGAAAGCAGAAATGTTAAACATTTTTAAGTGCTGCCTTCCAAGATGTGAGGATCCACCACAAAGACTTTTCTGCAATAAAAAAAAAAAGCTGCTTTTTACGATGCGACTTACCAGCAACATTAGTGACTAACACACTTATCTTTTGCTTCTCTCTGACTTGGTTCAGCCTTTAGATCAGCTTCTGTTGGTTGGACCAGGAACTAGGCTGAAGCTCAGCGCAAATCAAGCCTTTGGCTCCAGAATTATGGAAACAAATTGCCATTTAATTTTAGACAATCTTCCTCTCTTGCCATTTTAAGCCTCGCTTAAAAATAAACCTATTTTCTGTGGCTTTTGAAACCGTGTGAGTTGGTTTGTTATTTTTTCACTCTTATGTTACTACAGTCTTTGTAGCACGTTTTACTCTGATTTCTTTTTCATTATTATTATTATTATTATTATTGTTATTATTATTATTAGCGTCTCGGTCTGATCTATTTTAGTGCTGTACACCACTTTGGTTAACTAAATTGTTTTTTATGTGCTTTATAAATGAAATAAACTAATGGCCAGTTTAATATTAAACTTGTGTGCTTCCTAAAAGAAATCTGGATTAGATTGATTTTTTATGCCTGTATCAATCTAAAGTGGTCCTTATCGCCCTTTCCCTAAAAACTTAAACATGACCTTTTTGACCTTTAAACAAAAAGGATAAAGGGTTTCACAAATATCCAACAGTGTATCATAAAAATAACTATTCACTGTAGAATCAAAGTCTTTCAGATTTTGTATTACAGGTGATCAAACGCATTCTAGAGTCTTAAACAAAATGGAGTAAAAATTGGATTTTAATTTAATAAATGCTTGTAATGCCCGTTAGATTGTGCCGCCCTGGGCCAAAAGGTCCAAATAGTGGTTTTTTGTGTGTGTGCTTCAAACCAACATCCCCGACATATTTCTGTGCTTCTACGTTTTTTTGCCAAACAGACCCGTACAGACTTTACATTCAGGCAGTGAAAAGGCTTCCATGCCGGTGGTTTCCCTGCAGCAGCGGCCTACCTCTAACACCGGTCCGGCCCCCAGGATAGCTCGCTCCAGTCCGCCCGAGTACGTCCCCTGGCTGAGTGTCGTCAGGCAGTGGATGAGGTAGCTGCTGCTCTCCGTCTTCCCAGATCCGTTCTCTCCAGATATCACAATGCACTGGTTCGCCTGCCTGTTCAGCATGGTTCTGAAGGACACGTCGGCCATGGCGAATATATGGGGACTCAGTTTGCCCAGCGGCTGGTTCTCGTACAGCTTGACGTACTTTGGGTTGTAATAAAGAGGTAAAAACCTATTGGGATTGATGGCGACGAGGATGCCGCTGATGTAGGTGTAGATTTTGCGCTTGGAGAAGCGCTGGCGTAAGACCTGCAGGACGCCCTCCTCTGTCACAGGGGACAGGTTGCAGAGGTCATCGGATTCCTCTTTAGAAGTCCCTACTTGCTTCGCTCCGTTGCTGCTCTGCTGCAGGATGAAGTAGTAGCCCTGGCTCCGAGGGTGGAACCTCTGTGTCTCCGGGGGCCACAGCAGGACCCGCAGCAGAGGGCAGTCCCCGTCGTCCAGCTGTGTCTCCCTGCTGCCGTTTTCCCTCACCTCCAGCAAGCTGTAGGTCTGGCTGGAGTCCAGGTCCAGCGAGACCACAGCATTGCGGATCACGGCCTTCACCGTGTCCTTGATGCTGACCTGCAGGGGACAGTAGACTTCTGTCTCCAGAGGATGCCTGGGGTAGATTTGCACCACACGGGCTTCTTCGTCATGTTTAGGGGTCCCGGCTCCATTTGTAGTGCTCATCCTGATCCAGAGACAGGTTTCTGCATAACTCACAGCCCACCATGCGCTGCAAAAATGACACAAAACAGGAAAAACACAAAATGTTTGAGTAAAATAAATCAGTGAAACATACGAACCCCTAAAATATGTTAATCGGTTATACCAGCAGCATCGTTTCACACAGAAACTCCTTACTGATTGCATAACCAAACCAAATTAGTGCCTCTGTGTCTACCTTTTAACGACGACCTGGTCAAGTGACCATGATACAAAAAACAAAAAAAAAAGCACCATGCTGAGAGCAAAGGCTAATAAGGTGGTAAAAACTAAGAGGCCCACAGCACTACAGATCCTCCACCATACTTCACAGCATTCATGGGGTGCTCTTTCAAATTATAACCCTTTGTTTCACGCCAGATCCACCCTTGACGTCTGGTGCCAGAAAAGCTTTTTCTTAACCTCAAACCAATTAAAATGCTGTGAAACGTCCCTTTAATTTAGCCCTAAACGGCGAGCCACAGACCAGACGCCACACTTACGCTTCACTGGCTGAGTTCACAAGATCATGATTTCTTTTTGTACCTCAGAGGCCATGATGCCCTGCAGCTTACAAAGAGACAGAGGCCCACAGCATCCCAGACCCTCCACCGTGCTTGACGACAGGCATGAGGCGCTTTGTTGGCCGCTCATGGTTTTGTTTGACACCAAACCAACAGTGTTTGTTGCTGAAAAGCTCAATCTAATTCTTATCCGACCAAAAACACATGGCTCCAGTTCAGTTAGGCGTTCAGCAAACTCCACATGCTAACTTCTGTGATGGTAGGAGAGAGAAGGCTCGTTGGCGTCTGGATAGCCTCTGTGTGACGACCTATCTGAACCCCAGGCAAACAGAAAGTCTAGTTAGAAGTTCATTTTGACACTTTGATCCACTTAAAAATGGTAAAGCATAAACTAAAATGCACTTCAAATACATATTTTATAGGGACTAGTAGGAGGTACCTAAAATTATCCTATTGATACTTAAATAACATTTGTTTTCCATGTCATTTCATCTTGATTTCTAGATCTTCCAGGATGACATAATGTCCAATGTATTTATTTTAAGCCTGTATTCAAAACGTTACCCGTTTTTTGTTTACTTCTCCACAGTTTAAGTATCGTCATAACTTCCTAGGAACCCATTAATGCTGCTTTAATCAACATAATCCCAAACAAAGACGTCTATCCATGACAAACAGTAAACAGTAACAGGTGTTGATCAGGCTCCAAATGACAAATTAAGCCTCACCTTTAAGCAAAGTGTCTCATTCCATCTTTAAAAGTGTGGGGGGGAAAAACACACTGCATTGGGGAGAAAAACAAAGTTCCTGCACTCCTCTATAACGAGCTCCTGTCATACAACGTCGGAAATAATAATAATAATAAATCACATGGAATTCCTTTAAAAAAAAAAATGCAAAACGAAGAACTGAAAAGAGTTTCCGGCTATAAAAGAGACGTTTTCGCCTGTATCTCTGGTCGCTTTTTCTCCAGTAGAAG
Organism: Fundulus diaphanus; assembly: GCA_037039145.1. NCBI lineage: Eukaryota > Metazoa > Chordata > Actinopteri > Cyprinodontiformes > Fundulidae > Fundulus > Fundulus diaphanus. The sequence continues at coordinate 21,095,218 of CM073133.1, read as the reverse complement.
TCCGTTTCTCTGCGGGAAATGTTGACGTCTTCTCGTCGTCTTTAGGCGGAAAGTTATCGTTACTTCCTACATTTCTCCACACACACAAACAGGCGCACGCACACGTCCGCTGACGAGGTGGGAATGATTGGATAGTTTCCCGTTCAGGGACCCTGCAAACGCTGCAGGGATTTAAAAGAAAAAGGACAGAACTTAGAAAGAAAATACTAATAATAATAATACGGCAGACACTGCTGTATTATTACATTTAAAAAACGCGCACAGACCAAATATACCTATCCTTATTTGTTGGTACGGGTGAGTTGTGAGCTTTGCGCGCCCTCGTGTGGCCTATTTAGGTACTACAATGGGCTCCAAACTCACAGGAACACTACCTTTACTTTTTTTTCATTCGCAATCCTAAAACTTCATTTTTGTCCTTCGCCTTTCACTTTTTGAAAAGATTGTAGATCCTAATAATATTAATAATAATTGCTGCAGAAATGCCTAAAGTAAATGATTTAAACATTTGGTGTCATCAGGTTTTCCTTTCCATCCTTTTTTTTACTCCACAAAGTTGATTAAATCAAGGAAGTAAAGCCTTTTTGGTTTTAGCTTAGTTATCTCATCTCCTGTGATTCTTCCTTCCACCTTGTGTTTGACAGACACAATACAGACATAAACAGATGGCTTTGCTTTGTTCAGTGACAAAACCGATTAATCTAATAGTCAGTGTGCAAAATAAGCAATGTTGCATTTGGAATAGTTTTGTCACCAGCAAAATGTCGAATACTTAAGTTTAACATAATTGTGGCTGTATTTTCTTATTATTTTGCCACCTTGTCTCTTACAGAAGTTTCTTTGTTTCTAAATCACAGTGGAAAACTGATATATATTTTTAAAATAATGATGATTTAGAGGTGTTCTCATTCACACATGTTGCTTAGACATCTACCGTAAAGACAATAGTGATTTTTTTTTTAAATCAGATAATTTTTTTATTTCATCGGTGTTATAAATCTTAGTTGCAATTATTAAACCTGTTTTGGAAATTACAAATATGCTATTAGTACTTAGCGATTGTTAGTACTAAAAACTCAACTCTATATCAATCAGATTTTGAGTAGGGAAACAAACACAAAGGCCAAATTCCTAGTATACATTCTAACACTTGTGGTTACACCAATTATTAAAAAGATGGATAAATTATCACCTTGCAAAGGATTAACGATGCAATTGTTCCTTTTTTAATGCTGGAATGATCTTCTAAAGTCTGGTTTGAACAGTGACTCCTGATGCCCTCAAACATAATCAGTGCTAATTTAATACATAGTAGAATCTTTACTTTAGCCTGAGTAGGTTGATTTATACAACGTAGGCAAAAAAAGTTTTTTTTGTAGTCTGACAAAAAGTGCAACAGTATGTATTTGCACTTTAAAGTCATGTTTTCTTTTTTATTAAACTTTATGTATGTCATAGTTGCGAAAAATAAATTCTCACATATGGTTTGTAAAGATAAAAAAATGGACATTAAATTCTTTTGTGTAATAATTTATTTTTCGGTAGTTACCCTCTCTGGGATTTAAAGCTTCCATTTTAGTTTCTTTTTGAGTGTGAGAACATGAGAAATCTCCTGAAACATTCACACCACGATGTGAATGAACCCAAACATAGAGCAACGGTTTGTTTCACTGTGAAGCTCAGAATGGCTGATGTGTCCCAGAGGCGTTTGCATTCAAATTTCTGGTAACATTACAAGGACCAAAATTTGCTTGTGAGATTTATGTGCTGAAATCATGCAAATGTTTTTTCGTTGCGTGGGAAGAAGAGCTCTTCTTTTACATATAGTTCCAGTTGGATGTTTACAAATGTTGGTTATGGGTACGTTCACTGCCCTCAACATCTACAACAACTCTTAGAAGGAGCCTGTGTAATATGAGTTACAACAACATTTAATCTTTCTTTGGGAATAATATTTGAATTTAATTAGCATATTACTTATTTTTGTTATTTATTTATTTATTTACATTTTTTTTTTGCCAGGGTTGAATGATTATACAATTTACAACTTCAGTAATTTGTGCACAAATTTGAATTTATTGTGGATTTCATTTCTACTTCAAACAGCAGCAAATTAATACAGTACATATGGGATCAAATGAAGGCATTCACTCCTAACACACTCCTACTTAAACTCCCTAAATGATATTACTTTAGAAAGTTGCTGTAAAACCACATAATTTCTTTTGTTTTAAACAAGTTTCTGTCGTAACTCTAGATGATAATTTGAAAACTTGTTTTCAGTTCATTTAAATTGGCTGTTTTCATTCTGCAGACCGCACTTCTAAATATAGTTGGTTAACTTCAAGGAGGGTTGGTGTCAGAGCTCAATGCTTGCCTTCTTTGTTTGTTCCAGAACCAGTTTTGATGGGAACACTCAACTTAATCCAAACTTACCCGCCTAGTTTTCGATTTAAGAATCAAGAATCTTTTATTGTCATGTGTTATCATGGTGAAATTTCGTTTAAAGGCAGACACAGGCTGAGGATGCATAAGGATACATGACACACAGACACAACAGATTTAGTATTTACAGAAGATTTTTTTAATATATTAAAACATGAAAGTTTGTATCACAGACCTGGAGCTCTGATAAAAGTGCAAACGATATGAACCATGTTACATGGATTAATCCCTCCTTCAATGAATCTCAAGTAATGAGGTCCCTTTGTGCAGTGATCTTGAGGCTTCATTTACAGTAATGTACAATTCAATATTCCTGAGAGTGAGAGTGTGCAAATAGGCAAAACAGTCGTGTGATTGTAACACATGATGGACAATCTACTCAGCAGGGGGCGATAGCACTCAGCTCTTGGAAAGAAGCTGTTTCTGAGTTTATTAGTTCTGGATTTGATGCTTCTGAAGCGTTTACCTGATGGAAGAGGGGCAAAAAGTGCATTTCCCGGGTGGGTGGGATCAGTGGAGATACGTCTGGCCCTTTTCTGGACGCGTGCTGCATAAACTGAGTCCAAATGCTGTAGACAGCATCCCACAATCCTCTTAAGGAGAAGTTGATGAATATTCATGACTTCTTCAGATAAACTTCTAGCCTTTATGGCCAAACAGTTTAATAGTTATTCTCTCTACTTCAGTTCAATTCAGTTTATTTATAGCGCCAATTCACAATGCATGTCATCTCAAGGCACAAAGTCAGTTCTATCGAATCAGGCAGATTGGTTAAAATGTTTTCTAAAGAAGCCCAGAAGATTGTAACCTGGCCAGCCAGATTGATAATGTTTAGTTCTACACATGATCAATCTGGGACTGCTCCATTTGAATCCGTTTGGGCAAAGGAGAGAATATCAGCAGAACTCTCTGAGCTGATTGGGCAAACCGACACCTAGTGCCCGCCTACCATAGGTTGGTTTTAGCCAATCACGGTATCAAATTAAAACTTAAGCAGCAAAGAAGAAATTGTGGATTTTACAAAACAGATGTGATAGCAGCAGCTACGCGTGCGTCCTCCTGCAAATATCTGTGTTGGTTCGGCTCAGCCGTTCTTGCTTTCATGTCCCACCTTAACCCTCAGTACTGCAACGTGATTGGCCCGAACCATTTTTGGTTCAGTTGAAACCGGAGCGGGTCACGATAGATTCTCATGTGTTTGTGAACGCACAAATACCGCGAGAATTCATCTTACAGACAAGGTTAAGTAGATTGCATCGAGTTATTGACTTGCAGCATTCATTCCTCCTGAAAGAGCATGTAGCTACAGTGAGCAGTCGCCTACGTTGTGCCTTTGACTTTGGAGCGATTCCTCATACCAAGCATGCATGTAGCGACAGTGGAGAGGAAAACTCCCCTTTAACAGGAAGAAAGCTCCAGCAGAACCAGGCTCAGTGTGAACGGCCATCAGTCACAACCGACTGGGGGTCGGTTTAAATACAGATTTTCCTCCAGAAGGCATTTGGCTTTTCCAGGTGAGGAGCTGAACATTTCAGATGAGTTTTGGACCAAGGGCTGCTTCTCTAGTTGGCAGGCTCTCAGTCCATGCTGACATTAAACGTTACACTTTCAGTATCCTCAACAAAGTTTTTTTCCCCCTCCAGACAAAAACTTGATTAAAATTTATCAAGAACATTCATTACACAAAAATGACCATTTTGTTAATGAATAAAATGAGACAAACTTATTTGAAGAAGATGGAATCTAGAAATATTTAATTTTAGTTGTTCTGAACAGCGAGATTGGTTGGAAAACCAGCCAGAAGGACTAAACCCTCTTAAGAGGTAGAAAGTGAGCATTCACTCACATCCAGCATGAGGTGGACAATTTGCAGCTGGATACTCAAAATATCAACATAAAAGAGCAGAGACATAGGAATGTTTTTCATGCTGCAGTTTTGCAAGGATTTGCTCAACCATTTAAATAACTGAATTCAGGTTTTATAAACCCTTTCATGGCCACAGGAGTGTAAAATCAGCCCAGAGTCATACAGACACACACCTACAGTCTGTAAAAGAACGGGTTGCTCTCAGGAGTTCAGTGTTCCTTCCAGCTCGACCTCTAAATAAGTCCAACTGGGAACTTTCCTAACTTTTCTACAGTAAACTGTTAGTGGTTTTGTAACCAAGCGGTAATGGTATTGTATGCCAACTAAATTCACAGTGGAGTCAGCAGATGCCGAGGTGCATAGTGCACAGAGGTCACTAGATTACAGATTACCTCAGTAACGGTGTTTAGAGAGCTCCACATCTGAGCCGCTGCGTCCAAGCCTTACACCACACCCCGTCTCACACCAGCTGCAATTCAAAACATTCAATGCAGTGGTGTAAGGCACACCACTACTCAACAATGCCATAGATCAGGGATTCCCAAAGTGTGGTGTGCACACCCCTGGGGGTGCGCGAGCTGCCGCTAGGGGGTGCGCAAGCTGAAAAATATAAATAAACATTTCCTTTGTAAAAATCCAAATCAAAAACTGTAATTTTAATAAATAAATAAAAATGCATTCTCATGAAAAATGTATTTAGAAGAAGTCTTCTTCCACGCATTATACTGTATATGCACACCTAGCTTGTGGCCTCTACTTCATTCATTCTCGCAAATAATATTAATAACACATTTTTTCTTATTATGCGTGTTCTGGTCATTTGATTATGATTAAACATGTTGTCTTTAACATGGCTACGAAAAGGCTAGTTGCATTTAGCTTTTTTGGAAGGTGCGGGGGATTGGGGTTGCGCCAACCCGGTTGAGACACAGAAAAGTGCACGGCTAAATAAGTTTGGGAACCGCTCCATTGACGACTCTGTGTCAATGGTGTGGACAGCTGAGCGGACACTTTTGGAGTAGTTGATGGTAAATAGCTTGTATAGCGCTTTATTGAACGTTATTGAACGCTTTACACTACAGTCATTCACCCATTCACACCCTGACGGTGGTGAGCTATGCTAGTAGCCACAGCTGCCCTGGGGTAGACCGACATACAACGGCACCACTGGGCCCTCTGACCACCACCAGCAGGCAACAATTTGGCAATTATCTTGCCCAAGGACTCAACAGCTGAGACAGTCGAAGCAAGGGAACAAACCAACAACCTGTCAATTGCAGGATGAACTCCCTAACTCCTGCGCCACATGACGAACATGATGACGGACTGAAGACATTTTGGAAAGCATGTGAAGCAATGACAACGGGCTAAACACCACCGACAAACAAAAAACCTGTCAAAGGTTATTGCTGGCTTTAATTAATTAATAACAGTGAATTTACCGAGGTGGCTATACGCCCCTCTGTACCCCTTCTGGGTGGCGCCACTGATTCAAACCTATTTGTTGTCATTAGAAGGTTTGGGTCAGACGGTTGAAACTTGAACCTGATATTTCAGCAGGACAATGATCACAAACACACATCGAAGCTTGTGGAGAGGGTAAAGCTGGTTAATTTTGAGCTTTTGTAAAGCTCTGACCTGAAGTACACAGAAAGAAAAACTATCGACAACATTTTATGGTCTGTCCCAGGAAACCAACCAATTTAAACGAATTATCCAATTTATGCCGAGAAGGGCGGTCGAATGTCCAGCCGGAGTTATTCCAGAAGCTCTTCTAATGGCTACAGAAATGGATAAGGGGCGTTAACATGTATTAGTGAGGTGTGTGCATATATTTTACCCTGCATGTATAATTTGGACTCTAATTCAAACCTCTGCATGCAGTTAATTTTCCAAACAATCGCTAAGGTTGTGTGTTAGATTATCAGTCCACCCTGGAAAAAGGAAACAGTTCAAAAGCCCCTAATGAACACAAACTGAATGCAGATAATGAGTCTATGCTTCTGAGCCATTACTCATTAATGTAAACTACATCGTAAACGGTGAAAAAGTCATGCTTTCTCAAGTTAAGTCAAACATCATAGATGTATGGTTACATTTTTTATGAAAATAAATATAAAAAATTTCTACAATGAGCTGTATTTGTGCCTTTTTTGTCCCCCCACATGCCTGCAGATTTTGTCCACAGGAGCATGGCTCAAGGCAAGGGGTAATTGTTCACACAGCAGCCTCTACACTCCAGGCGATCTAAAATCAATAGCACGTCTTATATGATCATCACTTCTGCTTATGCTAATGCAACTCCTGTCCATTCGGGTATTTAATGACTGCAGAGGTGTCGAGCTGCTGTATCCCAATTTAGCGAAGACGCTTGCAGACACGCTGACAGCTTATTATAGCATGACGAATGAAGAGAGGCAACGCAAAGTGTTACTCAGCAGAAATCGGCCGCTGCTGATAGCGACTACCTGCAGAGGCAACCGGGCTCGCCCACACAGGAGGACAAATTAGGGCAGAGGAGCGCAAACTTTATTTCATTATGTCATCATCGTCCGGGGAGACACTTCCAGATGAATACAAATGATGGCGGTCAACTCTGGAGTGTTAGTTGTGATGGCTTTGATGGAGGAAGTGATGAACTCTCATTAGGTGTCACACCTGTTCCTGCTGGACTGAGCCAGTTCTGCAGAGACACACTGATTCCAGTTCAGTAGGCACACGAGTAAACAACCCCAATACAGCTCAGTGTCACCAACTCCCTAAATAATCGAAAGCACAATTTTTAACAAGCACTAGCTCTATTTTAAACTCTGCAAAACTGTATTTTTATTTTTTTTATTGGCATACATCATCTCTGTCTTTAGGTTTTTGACACATCCACTCAGTTATCCTCGTTTAAACTTACCTTCAAGGTGATAGAAAAAAACCCCAGATAAGCATTCTCACATATCACACTACTTTAACATTTTGCTGTCCATCACTGCCTGATTCTTCATGTTTTTCTTCTTTATGAAACCCTCATAAATCAGAACCAGCCGACATCAACATAATTTGTCTGGACATGCAAGGGCTTTTACAGCATTCCTCGTCTTTACAGTACAGATGCTATTTAATGATGCTCGTCCCTCTCCCCTTGGCTCTCGGTTTTATGGACAGCCGGGACCCTCAGGTATGCAGGAGCAGATTCTTTTCTTGTCAGACACTGAACTTAGCCACTGTGAACAAATCCAGTTTTTACCGATGCTCACCAATGAGCTAAGTTCTGCGTCTTTAGAAAATTTCTATCTTGTTGGTGTTCCAAGTGAGATGAAAAGAAAACTGTTTCTCCTTCTGTAAGAGAGAAAAATATATATCATACAACTTATAAACTTTTAAATTGGAGAGTTTAGATCTGCTTGATGTGTTAATCTGATTAAGTCTGGTTAAAGTAATACGCTCTGTGGCTTTCATGCAGAAATTTATCGAAACAGGAGATCAAGACTTACAGCAGGCAAAGGAACAGAAGGCATTTGCTCATAAAAACGTGGTCACATTAATTACACTGGCTAAATAATAGATTTTGTAAAGCAGCTGGCCAAAGAATTAAATTACAGTTTAATAAGAAACAAGAAACAAAAAAACTAAATAGACTTTTTCTCATTTTTCATTTTTAGGAACAAAAACAAAACAAATTTTGCTTCTTAAAAGAAATAAGAAATCATTAAGTACAAAAAGCACACAAAAGCCATACTGTGAAATTTTCTAAATTATATTTTACAGGTAATTTTGCACAATACGCTTGAAAAACTGGAGCACAAGTTGATTTTTACTGGTTTATGCACTGTTATGAAGGCATTTGTAAAAGGCCTGTTTAAGGTGATACCATAGCAGCTCAAACGGTTTCAAGTCTAGACTTTGAGTAGGTTGCTTTTTTAATCCACTCAGAGTTTGACTTGCTGGTGCATGTCGGATCATTGCTCTGCAGCCTCACCTGATTGCTGTTGAGATTAAAGTATTAAAACTAACAGCCGGACATTTTACTTCAGGAGTTTCTGCTAAATGGCAGAATGCGTTGTTCCATCGGTTATGGCAAGTCGTCTAAGTCCTGAAGTAGCAAAGCAGCCCAAGACCATCAAACTACCACCAACACACTTGATTGTTGGTGCTATATCCTTATTCTGGAATGCTGTGTTTGGGTTAATTAAATAAATAATCAAGGTTAATTTACAATTTACCAATGTCGGGCAATCACACAGGGTCAGGGTGGGTTTGGCTAGGTTATTTCCCTGAATAATTAAAAATGTTACTTAAAAACTAACACCCAGGTTATCTTGGTCAGACATTAAACTTAGTTTGTTCTGAAACATTCAAGTGTGATAAAGAAAAACACAGAAAAATAAAACAGAATAAATCCATACATGGCATCAATTTTCCCCCTGTACATTTTTATACAACAAACGGAAATACTAGACTACTTCAATATAATCTTCAAGTTGTTTTATTGCTCAACAACTGTAAAGAATGGTAAGGAAAAATGGATGCATTTAAAAGCCAATTTTTGTCTATGACAGTTGAAGAAAGCTTCTTGAAACTCATAAATTTCCGGACTAAAAGGTGTAATTACAGACCTCAAACTCAAATATCAGCTTTCTCCCTTCCCGCAACGGGCCCCATTCTCCAGCTGCAACAGGACTCGGTCCTCTTAGTTTGCCTGAGCCTCAGGACCCGGAGCTCAGTTTTCAGAATAAATGGTTATTCCACCCAAACAGGGGGCACGATGACATCAGCCCGACATTCTAATGCGTTTGGGCAGCCTTGATGTGGAGTCAGTGAAGTTGTAAAGAGAGACGCATCAGATATTTTACGCCTTTTGGAAAGGTGGAGATTTCACTTCTTGCCTCTTCAGTCGTCCAAAGTGGTGTAAACATAATTAAAAACACTTTTTCCGCGATATCAGCAAATTCATCACGCTTTTGGATTCTCCTGCATGCATAACCCTGCTACTCTTGGCAATAACACTCAATAGTCGGATTGATTTCAAGGGTATCAGCGTTCAAAGTTACCTGAGCATGAATGTCATTATGTCATTTTTCTACCTTCTTTAAAAGAAGGAGAAGAAGAAAAGGCAGCTGCAGCCTTTGTCACGAAGCCCTCTTCTCCTCCTCCCCCTCCTCCTCTCCTGTGGAAAAAAAAAAGTGTAATGATCCATACTGAGCTTAAATAAGCGGGGCGACAAAAGCCTTGCTATCACCTTCACACGTGAGTCAGTTCAGCGTCCCCAGACTTGTTCAGTTGAGGTTAATTGTCTCCTTAAGACCAGCAAAAAAACCGGCACACAGAGCGGCTCAGACAAAAGCAGCCTACTTTGACAGGACCATATCCTCACAGAAAAACAAACCTAAATGAGAACAAAAAAAAAAAGTTTCTCACCATGTTGACACTTTGTAGGGACTTAGTTGTTGTATTAGGAGAGCCAAAAAACAAACCTTCGCAGAGTCCGTCATGAAAGCACACGTTTAAAGGTACGAATCTCAGCTTACCTGGAGAAAGAAAAAAAAAGCGGAGTGGGCCCAAACCCCCGTCTTCTGGGTCTTCTGCCTGGTGTTGCATGTTCTTAGCTTCGTTCCGCTCCTCAAGCTGCTCACTGTGAGGTGAGCATGTGCGTAAGTGGGGAAGAGAGCATGTGTGAAAACAGAGACAGCACATAAGAGGAGGAGGAGGAGGAGGAGAAGGGAGAGAGGAGAGAAGAGGAGGAGGCTGGTGATGGGACAGGTGTGGAATTTACACACCCTGCTGGTGGCCGACACTATTGGCATATTTTCTTCAGTGTGATGAGTCACTCCTCTTATAGTTGGAAGTGTGAGAGTATCTGAGGGAGAGAGAAGGACACTAATGGAAAGTAAAGAACCAGAAAAGTTTGGCCAACCAGTTTACAGCATTGGGTCAGTTCAAGATTGTTACATTACAAATTTTTTGCCTCTTCTATTTACAGTAAAGTTAAGCAGGATTTCTAGTTTGGGAGCATATTTACTGCAGGGAAATAAAAAACTCTTCATGACTGCTTTAGATTATATGCAAAGTCCATTCTCAGTCTTGGGGCATACAGAGTGAGGGAATCGTTGCGTAATCTCTCTAGTTCATCTACAGACTTGTATTCTCCTCAGCTCATCCCACAGGTTATCTACAGGATTTAGCTCTTGGGATGGAGAGGGCCATGGAGGAAAATTGATTTTGTGTCTGGTGAACCATTAGATTAGACAGATTTGGCCACATGTTTCGGTTCATTCTCAGTGATCAACAGATTTTTATTTAAAATGTCCTTGTATTTTGAACAGGTTTACGATGCCATGTTCTCCAGCAAATCTCCCAGGGCCTGTGGAAGAGAAACAGGATCAAAGCATCATAGATCACCGTACTTACCAGTGGGGAAGGGGTGATTTTTCACATGTTACACTTTTTGTTTAACATCAAACCCATCTGCAGTGTTTCTTCCTAGGATTATACTCTGAAACTGATACGACCATGAAAGAAGTTTTTTTTTGTGTGTGTGTGCTAAATTGGCCATTTGTTTTGGATTGTTATCCTGCAGAAAGATCCAATGCCTACCCATTTTTAATAGTTTAGAATTCCTACACTAGGGTAGGCTTCATTTATGTTTTAAAATTTCAGATGCTACTTTGATTTACTGAACCCTAACCCCTAAAGAGACATTGAAGGGAAATAAAAAAAAATCCCTTCAATGTTCCTGTAGGGGCTGCGTAATTAATTATTTACAAATGAAAATTCATTTTCTCTTAAATGTTTGTAATAAACAAATGAGAAACCTCATTTTCAATTTACTTAATACTTAATATTTGTTATTTAAAATATCAGATTGCAGGACCTTTGGGTGAAAAGTCGGCCCACAGCATGACAACTTCTTCACCATGCTTAACAGTGGGCATGTTTTACAATAACAGTGTTATTGATGTTACTCTCAGAAATGTGTTTATGTTCCTTGTGAAAAATTAAAAAAAATGGTGGTGAAGATTCTCAGTCATCCAGGTCATGGTCATTCCAAAAAAAGTAAAAAACAAAGCAACTGAACTTGTTTTCCATAGTTGAAGACGTTTCGCTTCCTCTCCAGGAAGCTTTCTCAATTCAATTTTTGAAAAGCTTCCTTGAGAGGAAGCGAAACGTCTTCAACTACGGACAGCAACGACTTTACTTTAAATCCCACAGGATGACAGAGCTCTTGCTGTCAATATTAGAAAGTTTTGTGGCTCTGCACTGACATATTTGTCCATTTCAAACCTATAATCAGCTTTTAAGTGGATACACCATTGATACTTTATATTTCACAAAACCAGCACAGTCCTAAATGGCTGTGTGTCATTTGTAGCCTAAAACAACAAGAAAACATACTAATTACAAATCTGAACATGATAAATCATACATGTCTTATGTCATTAATGTGAACAGTACAATATTTATAGAACATATTAGCAGCTTATGTCAAAATTCACCTGAAGTGCATGTCAGTTCACTTTTCTCTGTATTTCAGGGATCAACTTCTTGTCGGATGTTGACTATGAGAGGAAGCGAAACGTCTTCAACTACGGAAAACAAGTCCAGTTGCTTTGTTTTTTACTTTTTTAGGCATTCAAAAAAATCTTTGGAAGGTGGATTTTGTACTATCCTATGCCTTTACTTAAAGGTTAACTCACCCCTAAATTGACTTATTTGCTGACAAACTGTATACAGTACATGTCTGTGTGTGGATGTAAATACATACTCCCTATTTGTGATGTCAACACAGCAACATCATCTGACTTTGGTTATTCGCTTCCAAGACAACGTACAGGCTCCTTTAGGTTTCCCATATAATTCTCAAAACAATGGTTAAAACACTTTGAAAATTAGGTGTTCAACCTTATAACTGATTCACAGTTCAGATACATTCACAAAACAGTGGCTATTGTCACTATTGGACAGGTTTTCCCTCTCTTCCCTCTATATTTCACTCTATAGAGTGAAATAATTGATTACCAGATTCACTGGGAAAATAAGTGATTAATTTGGATATGTTTTTTTTTTTTTTGTGAACCTGGACGATGGCATTAACAGCGTGTCTTCTAGACGTAAACCCACAATCCAAAATCAGCTAACAAAACTAAAACATCATGACAAAGCTAGTTACAGACACCGTAGTTGATACCCTGTCAGTCTCATGTGCTCATGTTAAGATAAAAAATCAAGAGACCCACTTTTTCACGCAGTATTTAACAGGAAACTATTGCTTCCTACAGGTTTATAAACACAGGCCCCTGAAATAAATTAATAATAATCAGAAATGTAGAAGGGCAACAATTAATATTGATGTTCTGTAATGTGAATACTGTCTTTAAACCAGCAAGAAAAATATAGCAAGAAAACATATTTTTTCAACAAAAACTGAACAAAAAGCGTTTTTTTTCCCATCTTACTTTCGCACATTTGTTGAAAGACAAGATCAAAGGTTTGCCATCAATTATCAAAATACCTTCCACTTGTGTGGTGCATTTTTTCATATCCACCTATAAAGTCTACCTCATTTCAACAAAGCTTCCCCCTATGTCTCATGGCAGTAAACCATTTCCTCCATGTGCATTCTGCCCTCTCTCCATCAGCGTGTCTGTTTTTGTTTGAGCTGCAACCTGATCCACAGAACCTCGCTACACGGTTGCTGCATGTCACCGTCCCTCTGCAGCAGGGCAGCAGGAAAACAGGGAGGTTGTCTGCAGTTGTTGTTTTTTTTTAACTTGTAGCCTTTTAAAAGCACTCTACACAGCTCCACTTTGGCCTCTAATGCACCCGGTCCATTTAGCGAGGTGGAGCTGTGAAACCCAAGATCACAGGCTGGATCGACAACGATTTCACCTTCTGATTGAGCCAATATCCACCTTACACTTAGAAAAGGAGCAATCTGTACAAGAGTTCGTGTACAGCTACAAGTTCGGCTTTTTATAACCTCTTCAAGTTTCTCTTTCGTAAAATGTCTAAACCTAACAGCCTTCATTTGAACCTATAACCTCAGCTACAAGCTTGACAGACCTGATACTGCAAATAGAAAAAAAAAAAGACATCCTTTGTGTCGCTCTCTTCTCTTCCTCGGTTCGATCTGTCACACTTCACAGGGGTCGTTGTTTTGGAGCGAGAATTGCCTCCAAACACAAAGAGATGAGGCGGCTCCCGTGTGAAACCAGATCTAGTTTGCAGTGATGGACGGCACATGGAGGGGAGCGCTGGATGCATTAGCCCTGGCTAATGGGCTAGCTGGCTCTGAGGAGCCTGACTGTCCATTATGTGCAGCCACAGCTCAAGGAGTATAAAGGTAAACAGCTTTCTGACTGCTTTGAAGTCCAACAGGAGTTCATGTCATTATCTAAAATGTTATAACGTAGTTTCTAGCATTTAAGGAATGTCAGAGAATGCTTTAAAACAACTAATGATAAAGAAAATTGTGATATTTTCCAGCAACATTCTAACAGTCATGATTACAGCTGGGGCATAAACACTTTTAGGTGGTCTGTTACTGACTGGGCATCCTCCCTTATGAAAAAAACAGTTCACGTTTTTGCCGTAACATGTGGAGACATGTTATTACATGGATTAGTGTTCACATGTTGCTACACGTTATTTCTTAATGTGAAAAGCATGTGAAAACACATTACCTGGCCGTGGAACACTGGACCAGCTCTATACCCTCAGCAGGATTCTGGAGGGGGCATGGGAGTTTGCCCAACCAGTCTACATGTGCTTTGTGGATCTGGAGAAGGCATTCGACCGTGTCCCCCGAGGGATCCTGTGGGGGGTACTCCGGGAGTATGGAGTACCGGACCCTTTAATAAGGGCTGTCAGGTCTCTGTACGACCGGTGTCAGAGTCTGGTCCGCATTGCCGGCAGTAAGTCGGACTCGTTTCCGGTGAGAGTTGGACTCCGCCAAGGCTGCCCTTTGTCACTGATTCTGTTCATAACTTTTATGGACAGAATTTCTAGGCGCAGCCAAGGTGTTGAGGGGATCCGTTTTGGTGGCCTTAGGATTGCGTCTCTGCTATTCGCGGATGACGTGGTCCTATTGGCTTCATCAGGGCGTGATCTACAGCTCTCACTGGAGCGGTTCGCAGCCGAGTGCGAAGCGGCCGGGATGAAAATCAGTGCCTCCAAATCCGAGACCATGGTCTTGGACCGGAAAAGGGTAGAGTGCGTCCTCCGGGTTGGGGAGGATGTGCTGCCCCTAGTGGAGGAGTTCAAGTATCTTGGGGTCTTGTTCACGAATGGGGGGAAGATGGAGCGGGAGATCGACAGGCGGATTGGTGCGGCGTCTGCTGTGAAGCGGGCACTGTACCAATCCGTTGTGGTGAAGAGAGAGCTGAGCCAAAAGGCGAAGCTCTCGATTTACCGGTTGATCTACGTTCCTACCCTCATCTATGGTCACGAGCTTTGGGTCGTGACCGAAAGAACGAGATCCCGGATACAAGCGGCTGAAATGAGTTTTCTCCGTAGTGTGTCTGGGCTCTCCCTTAGAGATAGGGTGAGGAGCTCAGTCATCCGGGGAGGACTCAGAGTAGAGCCGTTGCTCCTCCACGTCGAGAGGAGCCAGTTGAGGTGGCTCGGGCATCTGGTTAGGATGCCTCCTGGACGCCTCCCTGGTGAGGTGTTCCGGGCACGTCCCACCAGGAGGAGGCCCAGGGGAAGACCCAGGACACGCTGGAGGGACTATGTCTCCCGGCTGGCCTGGGAACGCCTTGGGATTCCTCCTGAGGAGCTGGCCCAAGTGGCCGGGGAGAGGGACGTCTGGGCCTCCCTACTGAAGCTGCTACCCCTGCGACCCGACCCCGGATAAGCGGAAGAAGACGGACGGACGGACGAAAAGCATGTGAAAACACATTACCACGCAATACACTAGGCACCCATTTATTTACACTTTTCACTCAATCTAATTTCCATACCTGAAACTTATGTCATCACATGTGAATACAAATGTGATTTTTATGGCTGTAATGGATATGTTTATATATGACTGCACAATACAATTTACAGGACTTGGCTCTCAGACTGCAGGTCTGCTGGTGGTTCCTAGAGTCTCTAAAAGTAGAATGGGAGGCAGATCCTTTCCTGTGGAACCAACTCCCAGTTTTGATCCGTGAGGCAGACACCCTGTCTACTTTTAAGACTAATCTTAAAACTTTCCTTTTTGATAAAGCTTATAGTTAGATTAGCTTAGGTTATCCTGAGCTATCTCTGCAGTTGTGCTTCTATAGGCTTAGGCTGTTGGAGGACATAAAGATCACTTTCCCTCCCTCCAACATTCTCCTACTACTCTCCAATTTTGTACTATTTCAAACTCTCTTTTTTTTTCTTCATAGTAGCTACATCTGGCCTGTCGTACTGCTCAGCTGTGACGCCATCCTGGAAGTGGGCATCGACTTAGCTATTACTGCCAACAACTTCATCTTACTTACTTACTTTTTTACATTTCTTTGACATAGAAAGTAGTCCTGGACCAGTGCTCCTGTGTTCTTTTTTGTGTCTCTGCTCTGTCTTCTCAAACCCCCAGTTGGTCCTGGCAGGTGACCGTTCTCACTGAGCCTCGTTCTGCTGGAGATTTCATCCCGTTAAAAGGGAGTTTTCCTTTCCACTGTTGCTGCATGCATGTATGAGAGATTGCTGCAAAGTCAATGACCCAATGCAAGCGACTGTTCACTGTTGCTCCGCGTTCTTCCAGGAGCAATGAATGCTGCAAATCAATGACTCAATGCAATCTGCTGGGCTTCCTCAGATTGAAAGGTTTTTAACCAATCTATCTGGATGATTTGATAGAACTGACTTTGTAAAATCTGGAAACACTGTATATACCTCATGCACCTTTTCCTCCTTTTGGCACCCTATTTTGATTATTGAGCTGATGTGACACGTGAATTTCTCCACTGTGAGATCAATAAAGTCTATCTTATCTTATCTTATCTTATCTTATCTTAAATGCCTTGTGATGATTTGTTCTGAATTGGCACTGTATAAATAAACTGAATTGAATTTATTCACATGTTGCGACACAATATCATTTCCACATCCAGAGCATGTGTTCACCTCACAACACAACATAACTATCACATGTGAAGCATCTTTCATTTATCACTACACACGTGGGAAAACATTTAATCCGTGGAAGGTTTTCCCCTCTTTTTTTGCATGTTACTACATGATTTAAACATGAGAAACATGCATTCATCCTTTTGCGCAAAACAATTTCTAAATGTGAAACACGTGTGGAAAACAGCATATTTTTGTCACCCTTTGCCCCTGATACTTTCGGAGTTGTGTCAATAAATCTTAAGAGGACAAAAAACGTCATCCAATCATCATTAATCATACTTAATGATCCTTAATCATCCATGAAAAGTGAAAGAAATATTGTTTTTTGCAAGCCGTTTGCAAGCAGTTGTCAAATCATTTCACAGAGCCATACTCTGTTTGTGGAGTTTTTTTTGTTTTGCATTACCAACCTAGTTCCTCTTAATATCTAAAATGAAGGTCTGCTCAATAGTAAAAGAAAACATACAGATTGAAAACATGATCAGAAACAACGTATTCTTTGGCACTGATTGTTACAAACTCAAACTAAAGTTCCTGCTACATCAAAGTGAAGAGATTCCTTTATGGCCGGTAAGCTGTTTACTGGTCATAATCCTGTAACCAAACCCAGTTAAAAAGCAAACCTAAAGTGTGACAAAACAAACAAAAACAGATTCTTTGGGATCTAAATCTGTATTACAAATCTGAAGTTCAACCAACTTTCTCTAAACCATTCAACCCAAATGTTTCTAATGTGCATTACAGCAAAAGGATTGGAACATCTTCAAGTTTAATGGACCCTTAATGAAAACACATCGAAGGTAAAAATAAGTAAACAGTCTTCGCACAATGAAAGAATACCTATTGTTGTACAAAAGTTTCAAAATACAACACCTGTGTTTATTTTTGTGCATTTCCAAATTGCTGCAACATAATTACAGTCTTGACATATATTTTCGAGGTGCACTTAAGGGTTGGAAATCCTTTTGTCTGCATGACTCTCTGCAGACAATTGTGTTTACTGTGACTATATTCACCACTGCCAGTCAAAAAGGGAAAAGGAATCCATTACAAACCCCCCCATTCTCAAAAGAAAACAAAAGCTCATGCAAAAGAGCTGCCTCAAGCATAGCAGCAGTAATTTTTAGTTATGTTCATCCCCCTGGCGTCTTATTTTGGGCTCAGTGTACCATCGGACTGCCACGGAGCTGTTTAAGGCGGCTGGTTTTAGTGTTCTTTCTTATCAGGCCCATTTAATCCGACAACATCGCTCTACTAGCACCGTAAACCCATATTTTCTATTATTTCTGCTTTATTCAACTTGGAAATACCCACTAATATCCACTGGTATTTATAATCTCATTTACGAGATGTGCTGGCCAAGTCGCTCAAAACAGCGTTCAGCAGCATTCGCCCAATGAAAATGCAAGGCAAATCTTTTACGGTATAAAACGGGGAAGAAAAAAGGTACTGAAAAAATGTAACATTAGCTAAAGCTGAAATGAGTGCAACAGCAGGCGTAACACTAAAGACAAACAAAATCATACTTTAAAACAAATACTGCATTTAAAAAATGATGTGTATAAAATAGTATTCTAAGAAATCTTAAGGAGAAGCAAAGTTGAAAAATGTCTTCAGCTGCTTATTAAATTTGTGAAGACTGAAACTCCAGAGCCTTTTCTTCTTTTCAGGGAGAGGGAGCTTTTTGATGAAAAGCTGAGCAAACACATCTTTTCATTATCTGTCATTCTTGCATTAACAACTATGCACCAAGGTTAGTTTTTGTTGCCATCATTAATTTGTATCTCTATTAAAACAACCTGTTCTTCACCAATGATACAGAAATCCAGCTTAACCTGTTTTTCTTCATCAGCTCCATTACTGACAAGGAACCTGTGACTCCATCTGGAAAAACTGCAGGAATCATAGTCACTGCCTTGCAGTGATACAAATTGTTAATAACAGGTGGAAAATGAGGGATTATTATTTTTTTTGGTCCTTGGAGTGAGCTTCATGACTCTGTTAGAACACTGAAGGAGGGCATATGATGGTAAAAAAAGCTAAAACCTCTTCATGCAAAGACAAGTGGATTGAATTCTATCCTCTGCTGCATGCGAAGCCAGCAATCATCTTAGAGAGAGGTAATAATGTAATAGAGGAGCAGCGGTGGCGAGCACTCAGACGGAGAGAGGCTGGATGTGCTGCAGGACTTTGGAAGATGTACTGTAGGGGGTGCTGTTTCATTAATCACATCTGGAGGTGTGATAAATGCTTGAACAAGAGGTTCTGCTGCCAACCTGGAGAGTTTAAATGAAGGACAGAGTGCATCCACTGCCAGGAAAGGGATGTTTATTTTTGGAGACACACAGTTTCTTTTGCACCGAAAGTTAGGTTTCATTTTAGTTCACAAATTCAAGCCAAAATGCAAAAGTCTTTAGGGCAAAAGTGACATTTGTTTTTGCCACTTAGTCTTTAAGCTGCTGTTCATCCCTGAAAACAGTATGCCTCAGATCATGAGTGCCATCTATTGGCCGCACCTTTCAGCAGCACCACGCATCTCTCCAAACACTTTCATGCCTGGAAGGCTAAAACAAATTATTTAAACAGCTGAATAATTTAACAAAGTTGTAGACCCAAGATCCTTTACACCCCGAGCAAACTGATTTGACCCTCTGAGTGGTTAGCTGGATGCAGAGGCAGCTTCGCTTGCCGAGCTGTCAACTCAGCCTGAAAGCTTCTCTCTGCGGTGTCACACAGGAAATGCAGGGGAGCTAATTATAGTCAGCAAACTCAACATATGAATGAACACAGGAGGTTTCATTGTGAACCAACGAAGCTTTGAACTGAGCTTCTGATGAGTAACAACGAAGCCTGTGACATTCTTTAACTAAGAAGAAAAGCATCTCACATTATGGGCAGGTCTTCTAGTTCCCTTTATAATCTGAATATCGTAAATATTTTGTTTAGAAGATGCAGGAGGACAAAAGAAAGTCCCCATTTTGTGGGACTTCACCAAACACTCGGAGCTTGCAAGTGTGAAAAAGAAACAGAGGCATCAAATTTTCAAACCATTCCTGTTTGATAAAAAATATGTTGTGAATTTCTATTTCAAATAATCAAATAAATAATTAGCCATCCAGCCTTACGGATCTAACAGGATGTCAGCTGTGCAAAGAAAACTGAAATGTGTTCTTTTAAGACGTTTGTCAGCAAAAACCTCTTTGGGCAAATTATTAAATAGCAACTGTTTTGTGATCTTTTTCCTATAGTCTCTGTTTTATTTTGTCCAAAGCCATTAATTCAATGTGAACGATGTTCCTTTTGATGTTTTAAACTGATACAGAAGTAATAAACATTAAATACATAAAACAATTTACAAGTGCTGTGGGAAAAGAGGGCAAGACCTTATTTGTGGAGCAAAGGGTTACATGTGCTGCAGTCAGAAAAATAGTCCTTGATGCAGAGTTGTGCAAGTAAATAAAATAGCTGAAAAACTATATTTATGTAAGACGTAACAACAAAAACACCCATTTCTTTTTGAAAACCCCTTTTCACCAGCTCCTGTCGGCCTGGCTTTAATTAGGCCTGAGCACCAGAGTGATCCTGTTGAAATATGTTTGTTATTCTTCCTCTGATGAAGGACGTGACATTTTGTGGGACTAAATAGACATAGAAATCAGGAGTTTTTGCAGTAAATTCAAGCAGATGTGTTGAAAAGAAACTAAAAGTGGGCTTGGCAAAACTTCTGAAGAGCTAAGCTGCAACCCCTCAGAGCAGTCCTATGCGTCCACATAGAAACTGGTACACAGGTAGGACTCCACCAGCCAAATTAAAACGTCTCGTGGATGTATGGCCAAAGACCTACAGGATGTCGGCCATTTTGGATCAGATGCACCAATTTCTTAACCTGATACGCCTTCTTTCTAAGCTAACTCTTACAAATTTCTGTTTTGTGTCCTGAAAACGCTCTCAGTGTAGCGTTCAGGACAGGTTCTTTTTAAATTCAGTTTAAAAGCAGTTTATGTCTAACTTGCAGCTGATACATTTCCTGGCTTCATTTTGTCAATGCAGATTGGCCAGCTAGCTAGTCAGAGGAGACAACTCCAAAGCAGACTCTTCTACCATCTTAAAAAAATGTCCAGTTTCAAAAAGGTCATTAAATGAAAGATATTTAATAAACCCTTTAAACCATCATCACTTTTGCATTGAATGGAGTAACCAATGATTGTTTGAACAGAAAATAAAGTAGAAGGTGCGCCACCAATGATCTTCCAAAACATGGATGGAGTACATCTAAAGCATTTCCAGTCAATAAAAGCATTGTTAAAAATCAAAAGAATAAATTTAAACACACAATTATGGAGTTTTACCTTGATTTCCTATTTGCTACCTTGTCGAAAACACTGTACATGTTCTGTTCTCTGTCATTTTTGGTCACTTACCTCCACTTCACATGTAAGAAAAAATTGGCTTTGTCGTAGAAAGCTTTCCAATGCAAACAGGATTATGATGGTTTAAAGGCTCCTGAAATGTTTCTGTAAACGACAGCAATAAGTTTGAAACTGGACTTGTTTTAAGACAGCAGAAATCAGCAGGTAAGATATCAACTGCTTGAGACTTTTTACCAGAAACTCACTTCAAAAAGGCTTAAACTGTTCTTCTGGGAGTTGCTCAGGAAAACATTTTGAAGCTTTGCTCTTAGAGGAATCACAGGCCCTGAAACCTGACTTCACAGCTTAAAAAACAAAATTGCAATATCACGTGGCAGTAAGATTTTTACTTAACCAAAATTTACTGGTGTCATCTGAGTTTATACCTCAACACATTCGTTAATTTTTGTACATTACTTTAGCCCTACCCACTGAGAACAGCAAGTCACAAGTGTGATGGGTCGATTTCCATCTCTGATATTCTTCAGCTCTTTAATCATCTTAAAGCTGCCACATCATCATGTGATCTGATGAATAAGTACTAACTGATGTTGCACAATCCAAATCTTACAGGAAGTCGATCAGTTTGGATGGTAGGCTTTGCCAAGCATAACTTTATGAAAAATAAGTTAATTGAACTCTAAGATGTAAGGTTAGATTTCACCCAACTTTACAAATGTTTATTAGTAGAAACTAAGTTCCAACCTTTTAAGCCCTTTCTAGTTCATGAATGAGGTAACTTCCAAATGGCACATGCATAAAGCTCTCTTGTGGTTCTCAACAGTTGTCACTCCGTGGTCTAGGTGCAGGCCTATTTTCCTTGCTCTTTCTCCTCTGCAGGGTTGGACGGGCAGGTGTGATACATCAGAGCTGATTACCACCCTTTATAAGGAGCTGGAACTGGGAGGAGGGCGTCAGTTTGTTTGCGCTCTTGCGTGGTACAGACCTAAACCTTGTATCTCTCGTTATTTCCTGAAAGCCTTTACTTAGTGATGGTGAGATGAAGCCTCATGAGGCATTGAACCACTTGAGCCAACTGGTTCGAGAAAGGGTTCATTTCTTGATGCTTCATGTGCACACTACACCACCTACTGGCCAGGTGCATAATCACAGCCAGCTGTATCTTAACACGTGTGATGCATTGATTTTTTGTCTATTATGGCTCTTGGGAATGACTTCACAAAAGGTGTAGGACGAAATCATTTGTCTACATAAATTATGTATACACATATGTGTATAATAAAATATTGTTTGAATGTATTCTCTGTGTGTAATTATTCCCAAAATAGTAGTGTCATGTGATATGGCATGTTGTGTAATAATGTTTTTCTGTGACTCTAGAAAAATGGCATGGGCTTAATCAGGCAGAGGACAGTGAAAGTGCTTATGGAACTAGGGAGGGGGTAGTGAATAGGCTGATGCTTGTGTAACTTGGATGATTTCATGCATTTTTATTAAGAAACAACAATTTCTCAACAGTTTTTGGTTTCAAACGATTTCTCTTTTTTGACACTACTTCTCCAGCCTTTGAAAAGACACGCTCACATGGCACAGATGATGCCGGGGTGCATAAATAAATAAGTGCAAGTTTGTACAGATTGGGGTACAGTGACCAATGATTAGCCCAGTACTCCAGGGGGTTCTCCAGCCTGTCCTGAATCCAACGTCATCCACAATAGTGAAAGGCTGGGTATCCTTCACTATCATGGAGACCAGAGCTTCATCCAGCTCTTGTTTTCTGGTGGCTGGTTAAAAGGGAATAATTACAGTGTCTGTTACCTGTCTTTATTTGCACAACAAGCAAACATCAGCATGAAAAATTGTGATTGTGTGTTTGTAATATAGTAATGCGCCAGTCATCCGCGCGGTTACTGGCGGAGGGGGGGGGGGGGGGGGTGGGGGGGGGTTGGTGAAGTCGCTTCTCGCTTCAAAGTATCCATGTATTTTTTTCCCTGCCATTCACTATATGCACGCGAGAAAGCAACAACAAAAAAACCGCGTGTTAACGTCAAATAAACATGCAAGCATATCGAGTTAGTTTTTTTTTTTTGGAATGTTGGTGAGGCGGTAGCGTGAGTTTGGCGAGGCGGCCACCTCGCCAACATAGTGCTGCGGGAAACACTGCTGTGGGGTTTCTAAAGCTGTCAAACCCCGCGCCAAAATCTGAGCCACTTCCCGAAGCAGTCACGTGGTACAGCCGGGCAGCGAGGCTTCGGACGTCATTGTTTTCAGCTCCTCCCCTAAATGAAGCAAGCTTCGATACGCGCATTACGGAAACGCCCCCTCCATTACTCGACACACGCCTCGAAGCCTCGGCACATCACGTAACATCACTATCATTACTAACCTTGTTCCTGTTGCCTCTTTGCTTTAGAAACCCGTTCATCTGTTCTCTGCCTGGATACCTCGTTCACGCTACCAGAAGCCATCCTGGACCAGTCCACAAGAACCAAGCTGAACCTTCAGAACCCAGTTAGCCCTCCTGCCTGTGCTCACCTGCCTGTCCACCCTCCAGTCAGTCACAACACCGAGAAGAAACCAGGACTTGCACTGACAACCCGGACGTCTGCGCAGCACCTCCCCTGCACCAAACCCAAGCTACCGCCTCAGTGAGTTCCCGACCAAGTCTCATCTTCACAATAACCAAACTCAAGTTGTTCACCACCCTCTCCATCTTTCCGGCAGAACCCGTGAGACCTTCAACCCGCAGAAAGAATCATCCTTTTCCAACCATATAATAAACCTTTTAAATCTACTTTTTTTGTCAGTCATTGCATTCCACAGAGTCACATTTACATAAATATGACAACAGTGCAATAAACAATAACTTTATTATCACTAACTTATTGAGAAGGTTTCTGTCCGAGGTTAGGCTTAGAAGTCAGTTTAAAGGTTTGGCTTAGGTTTTGGCATTACAGTGTGAGAGCAAAGAATCCATGAACCTGAAATTAACTGAGAACGATGGGTAGCCCCCTGTGACCCCCTAGATCTTGACTAAATGCGATTGAATGTAAATTTCAAGGCTTGTTATCAGCACCATCTACAGGCTACACACATATATAGTGAGGCTGTAGTAACGACCCGTGGCTGCATCCCTGGCAACAGCAGTTCTGGGCTGCTTCCAGCTCATATTCACAGTATTTTGTCTGATTGTGATGCACAAAAAACAAATCTTGCAAAAGACACCGATCACCTTTGTCTTTCAAAAGAACGTGTCCTCTAGCAATAGGTTCAGCAGCTTCAGATGCAGAGCAACAGATTCCACAACATTTTCATCCCCCACATTATAAGACTGCTAATCAAATTGCCCGTTTAACCGTTACAATACATCCTGCTGCTACATTTACTTGCACTATTCATAATGTCCTACATATGTTTTTCTGTACATATACATTTTTCTGTTTGCTGCTACATTCCTGACAAATGTCTCAATATTTTCTCAATGTTTCTTTTATATTTTTATTCTTTTTTATTGCACACACTCAACTTTTATACTGTTTTTCTTCTGGTTTTATTTGGAGCCTTGCAACAAGATCTCGCTTAAATGTACATGATGAATGTGCAGTGGAATGACAATATAGTCTGTCTACGTCTAAACGTCTAAGTCTAACTTACAAATTAACTGGGAAGGTTTCCTGAATTTCACCCCTTGTCAAAAAAGCAAAAAAATAGGTTGACACTGTTTTCTATCATCAAGCAAAGACAGCTTTCAATGTTGTAGGCATTACATTTGCAAACGTGGCAGAGGTCAAATATTTTAATTTAGACTGATAAGCTACATGCAAGTAGTTATTTAAGTTTCATAACTCTTTCTAATTATCTGTTTCCTTACTGAATTTACGATCCTTTAAAATATTCCAGAACTGCGCCAGCATTATTCGGAGCAGCTGTGATCAGGGTAGATGGATAGAGTGTGAACTTGAACGATTTCTCGTATGATCTTGCCCGACAGTGATTTAAAGGACAGAAAAAGAATCAGCGCCCACAGACAATGCTGTTTAAGAGCTGCGGTACTAAATAGGACACTGCCACTTAAGAAAATAAGAGAGGTTGCGTAGTCGGAGCCAAGACTGGTTGTTGCGTCAGCACAGTGTGTAAAAGCCACGTTCCCAGGCTTGACTGTTCCTGGAGCCGGTTCAACTGAGGTCTTGCGCCACTGCCCATCTTTCTTTAATGGTTGTTTATGAAGCATAAAAAGGTTTCTTAACACCTCCACTGACTGCTAGCAGCTCTTACTGTGAGGCAGGAAGAGGACACCTTTGAAAACTTTCTCTGAATGAGGTCACTGGCCTTTTTCATCGTGCTCTATCCATGTTGGCAGGCTTCGACTAAGATTAGGTGTGAACCGAGTGATGGCTTCACCATCTTTGAGTTCTTCCTCTCCAGCAGCACTAATAGCAGTGGATCAGATGAGGTTTTCCTTTCCTGTTCTTTCTCATTAACTCCACATAGACGACAATGGGATGTACTTTCCCAAGAAGCAAAGCCCTGCATCCATTAAATTTGACGTTATTAAACACATTTGAGATTGAGGGACGTTCAGTCTGAATGCAACTTTAGTTATTTAGTTGTCGCTCAGACATTTCTTGTTTCTGTGTTGCTATTTTTCTATTGTTGCAAAACAAATGTGAAGGTTGAAACCTTTACTGTTTGTGCTTAAAGGATGTGATCTCTGCATGCTATCTGTTGTCGTCATATCAAACTTTTCTGAGGTTTGTGAAAAATCTGATCTGTGAACACTTGAATGGAGATGAATAAAGGACTGAACTTGAGAAGGCTTTCTCAAAGCAAAGAGGCAGCCATGAACTTGAATGTCAGCAGAGTTACAAAATAAACAGCATAAAGAGACTCAAAAATTATGGGTAGGGAAAGGCAAAAAAAATTTTGTTTCATGCAGGAGCCATTCATGCAAAAATGCTCTCAGAGCCCTTTTTTGTATACATTTGTTCAAGTTGAGATGAGGTAAATCTGTGTTTATTAAATGGAGCCTTTAAATCACCAAATGGTGCTTCATTAGTTTTCAAATTTCCACAAACCATCTCGTTGATATGTGGTAACATTACTACTGGTTTCAGTGTACTTGGGAATCCATGTCATGAAAATACACCAAAGATGAAGAGAACTAACATTCAAGCCCAGAATGATTTATGTCAAGGAATGATGTAGGTTAAAAAGGACTTTTATTCAACCAAAAAGTCTGTTTCTGATAGGAATGAGACAGACTTCCCTCAAAAGGCAACAAAATGAAATAAAAGCAAGTACCATTTCTGAAACTAATTTATCATTCTTAATTACATTTTTCTTGAAAATCTGCCAGGGGTAGGTCTTTAGATAAATTTCGGCTGACATGTATTGTGGAAGGTATTCGTAATGAAAAGTAAATAAAGTACAATAAATTAAATAAGCAAACATTGCTAGTACCAGGATGGAGATATTCTGCCTTAATTATTCGTGATATGGATACAACAAGGTGCTGAAGACATTCTTCAGAGATTTGTTGGCTTTACATTCATGATGAGAATCTCCCGTTTTACCACATCTCAGAGGTGCTCCATTAGATTGAGATCTGTTGTCAGTGGAGACCTTTTCTCCTCGTCATGTTCAAGGAACCAGTTTGATATGATTCCAGCTATGTGACATGGTGTCTTATCCTGCTGGAAGTAGTAATCAGAATAAGGAGCCTAAAGCTGCTTGAGAAAATATTTCCCAGACCACTGCCCCTCAACCAACATGAACCATTGATTAAAGCTAGGGTGGATCCATGCCTTCACGTTGTTTGTGCCAAATCGGACTCACCCATCTATATTTAAGCAGAAATAGAGGGTTTTTAGATCAGAAAATGTCTGTCCAAACTTTTATTGTCGAGTTTTTATTGTCCATAGCACCTGCTGGCGTAAGCAGTAGACACCATGAAAAGCCACAAGTTTCATTGGTCAAGGCACGCTTCTTTGGATAGTGACACTGATGTCATCATGTTGTTGGGGATTCTGACAGATGTAATAGTTGCAGCTACGCGTGCGTCCTCCTGCGCTGCCTGCATGTTTATTATGGTTCGGCTGTGCTTTCATTAGAGCTGTTTGTTCCGCTTTAAGCCGACCTGTTTTGGGTTGGTCACAGTCATTGCTGTGTAGAAACAAGTTTTTCCTATCTTGTGCATGCTGGTTAAATGTCCGATGAGGACTGCCATGGGGCTGGTAGTAAGCCCGCTGCTTTTTTTGTATGGAAGTGTTGGAAAACTAAGAGTCCTGCTGAGTCATGCCGTGACTCAAAAGCCCAATCAACTTCCTTCCACCTCATGTGGTGCCGGTAACAAACCCAGAAAACTCACTCACAGTACAAAATTAAGGGTAAGGGTCACACAGCCGTGCACTGTTGGCCAATAAAGTGGACGCTAATCAGTCCACAAACAGTTTCTAAGCTTAGCGTGAACAACGATGCAATGAACGAAAAGTTACCTCCACAATTATCTGATTGCGGATTAGCACAACTGTAACCACCATTGCTCATAACAAACCTTAATTCTTAAACAAACATAATCACATTGAACAGTGATATTAATGCATTGTTATTTTATGAGTTATTTCAGTTTTATTCTTCACTGCTCCCATCATTATTCTTTAGTTTCTTAGTTTTCTTATTATTCTTTTACATTGTAGTTTATTTAAAGGTTCCTGGCATGATAAAAGCTT
The DNA here is from genome assembly GCA_037039145.1 of Fundulus diaphanus. Classification (NCBI taxonomy): domain Eukaryota; kingdom Metazoa; phylum Chordata; class Actinopteri; order Cyprinodontiformes; family Fundulidae; genus Fundulus; species Fundulus diaphanus. Next base: position 21,067,715 of record CM073133.1, on the reverse strand, counting down.
CTTGATTGAAGTTTTTTGTCAATAAATTATTGTGTTTTACAGAGAAGATGTTTGTGTTTATTCTAATAACTGGCAGAGACTGAGAGTTGTTAGGCCATGACTTCCATATAATCGGGTGGTTCTCCAATTTGGTAATTTTTATTAGAATTTCCCCATTTGCTAAAAATTGCACATGGCACTTGATAGTTATTCATAGCAAAACCAAACCTATTGTTACACAACATCAGTTTGTGTTTTTCACACTTAAAATAGTTACAAAAGGTTGTGACATCACACTCTTTCAATGAACATGTGGACTTATTTGGGTCAGCATCTGTCACTGCTGGTTACAGAGAGATCAGCTGCTAAAGTGTTGAATTGATTAAATCAAGTCAGGTTTTCATGTCCTGGCTCATGTGTCACGTTGTTTCTGACTAGGATATAGGCTGCTGTAAAGCTAAAGGCCAAAGGTTTTGTTTGCATATATTTTCTTAATGGCTCAGCACTTTCTTGACTCCATTAACTTCAATCTTTCAAGTATGTGTTTTGCTGATGGACATTTCTGAATCCTAACAATAAACAGAAAAAGGAGATTTTGACATTGACACAAACCATTTAGCAAAAAACTGCACGAGACTAGTAGCAAATAGTCAAAATCTTTTTTTGTCAAAGCCACTATCAGAAACTAGGATTTGTGCTGTTGTTCTTCTGCATAGAAGACTTACATGTCACCAACCAATATTAGTTGGTAAAGACACTTTGTCTTGTGTTTTGCTATTTCAGGGGCCACAGTTTGGGTAACATATGTCATGATTTAGGGTTTTGTTTGTTTTGGACTTTTACGGACTTTTCTACAGTCAGCCCTGTCACCTCTCAGCCACAAATCCTATCAGCTTTGTCCACTTCCCATCCACCAATTATCATCCAATCAGCTCACATCCACCTGCTGCTCAACTGTTCAACTGCCTACACATACCTGCCTCTTTCATCCACTCTCTGTCAGAATGTCTCTTCTTAGCTCCTGTGCACTGCCACCATGTCTCTACCAGTTCTTGTGTGCTCTGCCAACTGGACTCTGCTTCCCTGTTCTTGTTCAGCTCTCACTGATGTCTGCTTCCAGTGCCTGCGTGCTGCTCAGAGTCTGCCTAGTTCCAGCTGCTTGCTCAGCCTGTTCTGGTGGTTCCTCTGTCCGCATTGTCTGTACAGGTCATCTCCTGTTTTCATCTCTGGTTCTGGTCCTCCACTGCCTACTTCACCTGTTCAGGTCAGGTTCTGCATGCCTGCCTGACTCGTCAGCCACAAGTCATCTGTTAAGTTTGTTTCTGTCTGCTTGCATCGTCCCTAACCATCCCCTTCAATAAACATTTCAAAGCGTAAGTCTGTTGTCTGGCTGAATTATCAGGTTCTCAGAACATTCGTCATTACGTTAGAAGTATATATGCATACATCAAGGGGATGAATTTGCTGCATATTTTTGTAATTTTCATGATGCATTGTAACTCTTCTTCTCTTTCTGGGTGGAGTTATACAACAAATTGCTTCAATTACACATACAGGCTCAAACAAACACTAACCCGCATTAATATTTCGCCAAACGCTGCTTCTCAAATTTTACCTTGACTGCACAGCTTTTGCTGTCATAAAGAAGTTTTAATGGTAAAGCTGGCTGGACATGTAATCACTCTTCCTGGCAGATTTGGTAGAGTTCATTTGAATTTGTTGGTTAATTTGCCAAGAGGCTTGATTTTGAGGGTTAGCTTGATTCATCCATTCGAAAACTAGTTTTGATATGTCCTTTGGGTTGTTGTCCTGTGCGAAAACCCAACTGTGTCCAGTTTTCAACCATTGTTGAACATCCCAATCAAATTGGCTAGGATGTTCAGCAACAACCCAGTAACCCACTTGCCATGAACTGGAAGCTGGTGGAGCACCAGTGTTTGTGCAGAATGAAGGGAATTTTACATTACCACCGACTGAGAGACGCACTTCAACAGCACCTTCAAAGCTCATCTGAAATTTGCACCTGTCCCAAATGGAAATGTTCAATAGCTTGTGGAAAAAAGCTTCAGCACTGAGCTATCTCGCTAACGTGACAAGAAGTGTGTTTGGAGGAGTCGAGGTGAGGCATGCATACCCAAGGACACTGTACCGTCTGCCAAACATGGTGATGTTGTGGATTTTTCCACTGCCAGTGGTACAGCTACTACATCAAGAGGATGAAACATTGAAGGGTACCTCCATATTATTGAACTAAACATCCGATCAACAACTAGATGGCAGACAATTGGACTCAACTTGGTGGTCCAACATGACAATGATCCAAAGAACACATAAATTAGTTTTGGCTAGTTTCTGAATAGTTAGATAAGGCTATTATAAAGCTTTAGGAATGGTCTTTCCAATGTCCCAAGTCAACCCCTACAGTCATTTCTCCCAAGAAGAGTGATGTCCAGCCAGAATTATGCCAGAAGTTGACTGATGGCCATGAAAAGAGTGTGGTTGAGGTGCAACTTGCAATTAACCCAGTATCAGCAAGGGAGTACGTGTCTATGTTTGAGCATGTATGTATGATTTTCAAGAAAACCCACAACAGATATAAATGTGTGCAATAATTAGTTTTTTTCAAATCTTTTTTAAGTTGTTGCATGATTATTTGACCCAAACAAAGCAGATTTCAAATAAATCATTAAAAAAACAACTTTAAAATTATATCCATGCCAATAATGAGTGTATGTAAAATTTAAGTTAATTTTGGCCATACAAATAAGTTAATAAAGAATAATAAACATACGTTTTTTTTGCACAAAACCAAGTTGCTCAGACTTTATTGTATACCCTTTGGTGGAGAAAAAGTCAATAAATGCAATTTTATCCAGCTCTGATTTACTGGACTCTCACAGTGGTTGACCTTTTTACCCTCACTGTGGGGTTTTGGACTGATTTCTGCTTATTCATAAGACATATTTCTAATTTTCTTTTTACTTGAGAAGACGGTGTTGTGGAAGAAGATGAAATCTGTAAAAAAATTTTTAACAAAAGCCTCAAATTGGAACGCTGACCTGCAGTGGTTTTAAATGAAAACATGGCCCTGCATTTTCTGTAGCATGGCTTTTTGTGCAGTCAGAGCAAAGCTGATAAAGGTTGCCCGCTGCCTGTCTCTCATTCAGCCCTGCCAACACTCAAAAGCCAGGTAAACCTCAAGGGTTCTTTATTTTAGTCCCAGTAGAAAATAGCTGCATCATTGTAACATGGTAAAATGAATCATTTCCCTCCCATTTCCTCACTGTCAGCCTTGGCAACCGTTTTCTGAGAGGCGTCTCAAGGCAATGTTCGCTTTCCCCTGTTATTATTCTGTCCATTAGTGCTTTTTGCCATTGTCATTTGGATTTGAGGCCCATTCTTAACGGCTATCTCCCATGTGGTGTCCTTGATGCTTGGCACATAAAGAGAAATTAGCCACAGCACCCTGAGGTCTTTTTATGGTTTTTAAATGCAGTGTATTGTGAAAAAGCCACATGTAATAATAACTAGCCATGTGAACTCATCTTAAGCTCCTGGCACCATAAAATTCATCTAGTCTAAATTAGAGGGACCTCTTTGCCAACCTTGCACAAATGAAATTAGTTTTATACTGTAACCTTTAGTAACAAGAACTCAGCTTTAAAAGTCACGACCCCCCTCCAAAAAAAAAAAAAAAAGAACGAATGAGCAGCATGATGAAGCATTTTTATGGCACCATGATGCAACTGGGTTTCCTGGCTTACAAATGGGAATTGTTTTATAATCCGCTTTGGAACAACGTGGCTATTGTGTTTCCCCTAAAACAGGACATGCACGAACACACAGAAATAATATATGACCTCAGTGTGTGTTAGATCCTGCATGGGGGAAATGTAAAAAAAAGAAAAGAAAAAGAAAACCCTCATTGGTTTAAACCGAGCAGCTCTGAACGCAGGGCTCCTTAAAACCACTTTCACTCGTCTAAATTAATTTAATCCCGCTTCAAAGGATGTCGGCCGTTTAACCACCTTCAAAAAGCCGCTTGTGGGAACTCTGCATGATTAAGCAGGACTCGCTCTGGTTTTTGATACAGGCTATTTTACACAATCAGATTCTCAGGCATTCGCTGTTTCTCACCTCCCGAAAAATGGAATCTAATCTCTAGATTATTTTGCTTTCCGCTTGATTGTTGTACTTGATTGTGAGGAAATGTAGATCTCAGCAGGAGATTGGCTTGGAGTGAAATTAGATTGACCTCATCTGATGCAGAGGCTGTTCATCTTCATTAAAACACTCCGTGGGCTCACTCTCTTTGTTCTTGACAAATAACATGACAACAGGTACAATATATTTTCTGTTGTTATTCTTTATTAAGGCTGTAGCAGTTTTAATGAGCCACAGAGAAATGATGGCCAATTAATTGTATATCAAAGTGCTGATGGGATTCTCTGAATGTAGAATCCCATCAGTAAATGTAGAAACAGGGTTACCTGTTACCTGCTAAAAAAGAGGGAACTACCACTAGCACTGATAGCTTTATAATGCGTTGTTGTTGCAATTCTGATAAAATTCAATTCTGATGCAATTCTGATAAAATTCCAAAAAAGTTAAAAAACAAAACTGGACTTTTTGCCGAAGTTTTAAGACGTTTCGCTTCCCATCCAGAAAGCTTTCTTAATTGAATTGAGAATGACCATGACCTGGATGACTGAGAATCTTCACCAGCAATTCTGATAAAAAGCTGTTTTTTAAAGTACTCCCTCATATTCTTATTTTTTCTACCGAATATAACCCATTTTCAATGAATATAAAGAATACATTCAACCTTTCACCTTGTTATGGCTTTATTGACCACTAAGCCATCCAAGAAATGTAGCTTCAATTAAATAATGTTATAATTATTTGTCAAGTTATAAGATTTCCTTCACTCAAAAAAACTCGAAAACAATATTGTGGTGAAGTGGTTTTAATGAAAAAGGTGAAAATGCAACAACATACAGTTTGGCACAAAGAGAACAGAGCTTGAACAGAACTGTGAACAGAACTGCGAGGAAATCAGAGGAGGATCCAGTAGAGAGCGAAGAATCCGGTAAGTGTATGTACTCTAAGGCCTTGTCCACACAAACCAGGTTTTTTTTAAAATTAATATTTCCCCCAAATTGTTTAAAAAAAAATCATACGTACGGGATTTTTTTCCAGAAAAGTTTTCATCCACACAAACCTGCACAAATATACCACTGAGCGTTGTTTTGAACTCGCCAAACGCACGAGGGGCAGTGTACCGAAAAACTAAAAGCTATATCAGCCAGTCAGAATCCTTCAAAACAACTATGTGGTCCATCAGTATTATGAGGGAAGTTGGTATAAAACAGCTGACCTCCAAGTGCCCCTTTTCCTTTCTGCCTCGATGTTTTGGAGCAATTTGGGCTTGTAAAAACAAACAAGCAGAAAGATTCTGAACTGACATTTTCTTCAGTTAAATAAAAACAAAACTGATTAATAATCTTTGGACCAATGGAGGAGCGATCAAAAGTTAGCACAGCTTCAGCTGCTGAGGCTAGAAATCTGAGTGTAGTGATGAACTCAGGCCTGAACCTTCAAAGGCATCTAAAGACAATAAAAAAATCAGCCTTCTATCACCTTAAGAACATTTCAAGGATTAAAGACTTGATGTCTCAGCAGGATCTGGAAAAACGAATCCATGTGTTTATCTTTAATCAAATTGATTACTGCAACGGTGTTTTCACAGGTCTGCCTAAAAAATGGATCAGACAGCTGCAGCTGATCCAGAACGCTGCTGCCCGCGTCCTCACTAAGACTAAGAAAGTAGAGCGCATCACCCCAGTTCTAAAGTCCTTACACTGGCTCCCTGTATCTCAGAGAATAGACTTTAAAATACTTCTGTTAGTCTATAAATCATTGAATGGCTTAGCACCTAAATACATCACAGACTTGTTATCAGTGTATCAACCCTCCAGGCCACTAAGGTCTTCTGGCTCCAGCCTACTCTGCATACCTAGAACCAGAACTAAACATGGAGAAGCAGCATTTAGTTCCTATGCTCCACTTATCTGGAACAAACTTCCAGAAAACTGTAAAAGTGCGGAAACACAGAGTTCCTTTAAATCAAGGTTAAAAACCTGTTTGTTTAGGGTTGCCTTTGAAGGTTAATCATTCATTTAAACTGTTTTAGTTAAGTGAAACGTCTTTAGATTAAGTACGTAGTTCAACTTATCTTGACCTTCCACTACTATTGCACTACGATGTACTTTTCTCTGCAATGTTTTCTTTTATTCTGTTCATGTTCAGCGCTTTGAATTGTCTGGTTACTGAAACGTGCTTTACAAATAAACTTGCCTTGCCATGCCAAGTCAGTGTCAATGGTAGCACACGGGACACCAGCGCCACATTATGTGTCGCCTATGGTGATGTACGGGACCCTAAAACGCTGTTTTGCCACGTACACAAACAAAAACGGGGTTTTCTCAAATCTCCACTTTGAGCAGAGTTTTCATAAATCGTTTTTAGAAATGCAAAGCTGAGTTTTTGTGTGGATGAAAGGCCAAATCACAAAAATGCATTCGTTTTCCCGGATATCCCGGCACGCCATTCTCACAGACTCCATCATCCAGTGATGACGAAGTCTGTGATCACAGGGTTCTACTGGTGGTGTCACTCATGCAAACAGAATGACGATGCTGAGGTTTTTATTTGGCAGGCCTTTGCCAGTAGAAGACCTATAGTCTGACTTTATGGTGGTTTATAATAAGGAAAATACTCTGCTGGGTTGAGTCAAATTATCAAGGTAACAAGCAAACTCTGCATGTATAAAACAAAAGTATAAATGAGAAGGTTATTATAATCCTGCACTGCCGAAGATTGAATTTTGGAGATCTGCTCTAAGTTTAGCGCGCTTCCCCAAACGGTCGGGTTGGAGCCTCAAAAAGAATCCATGTCCCTCATGGGCAACAGTCTTAAAGTAATATCAAATCTCCTTAAAGTAAGATAAAATGTTAACCAATTAGTATGTTGGATAGTGTTTGGACAAGAAGCACAGTAAACAACACAAATTCTGATTTTCCCTCCAAGAAACACTAAATTTTTTTATATTTATTCATGTTTATCTCTCAGGTTCTGCTGATATAGCATCTGTTTATTTTGGTAAAAGTAGATGAAACGGCTCTGCCGTCGGGCTTTTAACACCTGTTGAGAAAATCACTAATCCCTGTTGCCTTTAACAAACCTTTTGGTTTCAGAACTGAGGTTAAGAAGTGAGCTGAATGGCTGTTTACATTTCTTATCTGAAAACCTTTTAAATGGCGCGACGATACTACAGACGCTTTGACCGAACCGCAGAGTTGATTTATTTTTTGGGCTTTTCAATACCAGAAGATAGAAGGGAGTCACAGCGGTCTTAAATTTCTTTTAAGTCTGGCACAAATATTTATTTTGAGAACCAGAATTAATGGTTGACCCCAGAAACAACACCAAATAAAAGTCAACTTCTAATAAATGTAGTCAGCATTATGTTTTTTTACACACTGCTTAAAAAAGGCATAAAATATTATTATCAGCAGCTCTCAAAACTCATGGTGTGTTTAATCTGAAATAAAATAAGTAATTTTACTGACACAGAATCATCTCAAATGTAATATTTCAAACAGCGATAGTTGTCTGTGATGATACGCCAACTGTGCACCAAGAAGGGATGTATGTGGAAAGCCAAGGGGCTGACCTAATTTAATTTCTGAGTCTCACAGTCTGAAGCAAGTTCTATGTATTCACCTCAGTGAGAAAAATATTTTAAAAACAATAACATAATTTATCTTCAGTGTTTTGACTTGATTTTATGGGTGACATGGGAATAAACAGAATAAATGCAAAGCAAAGCTGTAACTTCATAAAGAGCTGAGAAGTGCATATTTAAACAACATATTCATGAATAAAGGAAAGGAACAGATTATTGAACATTTTACTAAATTTATACATGGGGCTACATTTGAATTGACAACACATAATAAAATGGCATGTGGAGTAATACACACAAAGGTGAGGAATTTCATAATGAAACTATATAAATTTGACAAAGTAAAATTATTTAAGATAAATAAAACTCTAAATATTCTAAAAACTACTCATACGCTTTTCAGATAAATAAAGGGTTGAACATCACTTAAGAAATGTTCCTTGTCAGTTGTCTTCAGGGTTGTCGCTCACATGTTTGAAATCAAGAAACATAAAAACATGAAGGAAGACAAAGTGAGTGATTAATGTCATTATGTCTAGTGCCTGGGGATCAAGACATTAAAACAATGACCACTTATTTTAAGCATTTAAAGTCATCTCCATCTCATAGTGAAAGGTTTTAAATGGGGATTTATTGTTGCTTTTCATTTGCAGTCGGAAATCGGAAATCCCGGCTTCCAATCAGAAAAATCAAGAGTAACAGCTGCTTTAGTCGGACTTTCCCCTTGGAAAGGCGGAGAACTTTTTTAAGGCCGATTGTCGGATCCAACATGGAAGCTCCTCGCAACAATCGTAAACTGTGATAAAACATGTTTATTCTTACAAGACACAGCTGTAAGATTGCATCTAAAATCAATTTTATATGTAGCGACTGCAACTCTGAACTGAACAAATTAAAAGTGGTGTTTGCATGTGGAACGTACACCCTTAAATTATGTGTATAAGAGGCACTGCGAACAAAACAACAAAACAATGTACTGAAACCTTACCTTTTATTTTCTTATTTTTATTTTGGAATCCAGACTTCTCTGACTGTATTAAGTGGAACACATTTTTTCGGGTTTAACCCATTCCCGGCTCCTATTTACGTTTTCCGAGGCAAATGGAATGCAACATTATACCGTTAGGAGGAGGAGTTCAGGAGAAATGTTTTGTAAGAGGTCAAAACATTAATCCCAGAAAAACGTCTGTCACTCGAACTGTGCAGGTCCGTTATTTGTAGTCCAAAGCTAATCCTACGCATGTGCTGTTTGTAAGGAAATACCAAATACTTATGCTCAAACTGTTTATCCCTTGGCTCAGAGGTAAATAAAAAATGCTGATAATGTAATCACTGATCCAAGCAATAATGGGAAACACCAAAAGTTTTGAATAGTTGGTGCTTTTGGACTTGACTCCCTGCTAGCGCCATTTTTGGCAGCACTAGCATGAACTCTGTTTTTGTCCTAATCGCTCAGCTTTGGGTTTTAGCTTCACTTGAGGCCAAAACTCCAAACATTTTCATCATCCTGAGGCAAATTATGTTTCTGTAGAGGTAGAAAAAAACTCCACCCTCTTCGTTAATGCAGTTTGATGAAGCTCAAACACTTCCTGCTTACATCAGGGGTGCCATTGACTAGTCCTCAAGAGCTACTGGCTCCATCCAAATATCCTTAATAATAGCTCCTAGCTCCTGGTCCTAGTTTCTGTTCCTTGATCTTTCATGGGGTCAACAGTAAAAACTCTATTGTGGGGAGGATTGCTGTGCCGATTTTGGACAGCCTTTAATTCCGACGTCATTACGTGATGGAAATGCACATGGATGATGCGAGTCAAATCCAGGACTACAAAGTGCATGCTGTCTTCTCTCTGGACATTTTCGTTAATTTTCATGAGGTGGGCTGTGCTGATACGTCATGTCACACAAAAGGCAAGGCAAGACAAGGCACATTTATTTGTATAGCACATTTCAGTACAAAGACAATGCAAAGGATTGTGGGATACCTTATTTCTCCTTACAAGGGACATTGCGAGGTTCCTAGGCTAAATTATTCCCATTGCTTACTGACTGCACTATTCAGACAGCACTTATCATCTTCTTCTTCGTGATTTTTACTGGAGGGTGACATCTAACAGCACTTATCATGGCGGACGCTGACACACTTATGCAATGGCTAAAGACTCCTTGCTCAATAAGGTTATTTGGATGGACCCACTGTTGTGCAACTTTTAGATGCACCCCTTTTCCAACACATCTGAATCAAATGGCTGAATTCCCTCCTCAGCAGAGGCTGTCATCACTCTGGCCTGGCTGTTTGTGTTTTTGCCTTTGCACCCAGAAGTTACTGATCATCAGCTATACCTGCTGCCATCTGCCACTTCCCAATTAGCTTGATTCAGTTCACCTGAGGCTCTGCCTTTATATACTGGGCTCCCACAGCCTCATGCTGCCAGACTATTGAAGACTTAGTAGATGTCCAACTGTCGTCTCTTCCTGTCTGCCACGTTTCCGACCAGGTTCTTGTTTTTTTTAGGGCTTCCCTGTTCCCACCCCGCCCTTGTCAGATTCTTTTGTTGGCTTCTGTTTATTCTGGACATTGACCTGGACTCACGTCCACCCTGAGCCTTGCCTATCCTTAGATATCTGTCAGCCACGATGCCACGGATCCTACCCAGATCTGCCACAGATCGTCTGCCCAGTGTTGCCCATGAGACCCTGCGTGGCGCTGTCAGGCTTGCTCTATTTGTGAATAAACCTTTTAAACACAAACACATTGTCTGACTTGAATATTGAGTTCTCTGTTTGCTCTGTGATTACAGAGACCTGGTAACAACCCTTTTATTTATTATCTCTATTCAGGTGTGTTGGAGAAGGGATGTATCTAGTGACTCTCTGGGACTGATAGTTACTCCTGGTTTAGAGGATCTACGGGTCTGTTTTGCCAGCAGGCAGCTACACATTCATCTTATTCCAATCTGAAACGCCTCTTAGTGCATGAAAATAATCTGATTTTTTTGTTCATTTGTTTTAAACATTAGGCAGCCACTCTCTACAGTTCTAGATGACAAGAAAATCACCTTTATATGATACCTCCTTCCTGTTTTATTTAAGTGTGGCTCCAAAGCCCCTTTATTTTTTCAGAAACATTTTTCAATGTTACTTCCAAGGAATCACTTTATGGATTTGTAGGTTTTCTGGCCCAAAATTGTAATATTTTCCCCATAAGGTACAAGAAAAACATGTCGGCATAAATGATCATCATAAAGTTCAGTGATTAATACCATATTAGATTGAAAGAGATGTCCATGTTGTTTTAACTTTGATGTTAAAATGTAATCAGCGCATCAGCAGGTGAGCAACTGGGCCATACATTTTGTCTAGTAGCTCTTCTTGTATTTTCATCCATATGTGCTAATTAGGTAATCTTGACCATGTTCAGGTTAAGTGAGAGGCAGAGTGGTACAGTATAGCTCCTATTTTCCCTGCTGTTGTTGCCCTCCAGCCGCACAGCAAAGCGAGGGGTTGGCAGGGCGACAAAACACTCTGGTGTTAGAGCTGCTCAGGCTGTGAAATCCAACATGAATATCCGCAGACACAGACGAGAGCTGTGCGCTTTAGTTTTCCTTTTGTAGTGCATACAAAGAAATAGATACGCCTGAGGAATCTCTCCTGATAACCACCCAGATCAAGTTGGCACATAGAAATCTTGCTCAATCTGTTCTTATCAGCTTACCCACTTCTGTATTTCTGTCTGGGTCACAGGAATGCAGATTGGATAGATAGAGTTTCTGTGTAGTGCTTTTATACATCAAAGGGAAATAACCTAAAGGGGGACATTGAGCAGATGCTCAAAAATCAGAATGGTTTTCCTTTTTTGTTGGGGGGGGGGGGTCAAGTTCTGCACCTATATATTATGTAATCTCTTTTGTTCTTTTTGCACAAAACACGACTGCTTATTTTGACAGAAAACTTTTCAGGAGGAGAGAGTTGCATTCTCTTAATTTTTTACATTTCTTGAAAGGCAGGGAGTAAAAAAAGTAATTTGCATTTTTTGCCGTTGTGTCTGAACGACAAAAAGAAACACATGAGGAAAGCTGCTAGATCACGGTATTTTTACTGTACTGAAGACAACATAGGCTATCCTAAAATCACAATATGACCAATAACATAATACCAGCTTCACTTAAACTGTTAGCTTTTCCTTTGTAGTTCTGAAGGGCACACACTGAATTGTTGCTTGGAAATCCTGTCATAATTTTAACAGGCTGTCTTTGAGAGGAGAGAAACGACAAATGTCTCTAAGTGGTGGGGGAGCATTGCTTCAAAGCAGTTTAAATGCCTTCAGACATGAAATAAGTTCAGTCAAAGCAGATCCAAGAGATGGACAGCACACTGTGGTGAGAATTGGCTTTTATCTAAAAGCAAAAAGCTTCACTTTGGGAAAACTGGAATTCCTAAGGACACTTCTTCATTTAATGTGTCATATTCTTAACTATAAAATATGTTTAATTTAAGTGAAAGAGTGAAGGCTTGTGATAGTCATGTGAACTAATCAAAACAATGTCATGATTTAGGTTTTTGTTCGTTTGTTTTAGACTTTTCTGGACTAATTAGTTTCCACTCCCCTCAGCCAATCAGCTCAATCCACTCCTCAGTCTCCAGTCTCCAGTCAATCAGATCTGATCCACCTGCTGCCACTAATTACAGTCAACTCTGCTCACCTGTTCACTTACCTACGTATACCTGCCTCAGTCATCCACTCTGTTGTAGGTTTTGTGATGACATTTTGGAGGCTTCTTTAAGCATATTGCTGTCTGGTTTCAGCTTGAATTTGCTTGGCAGTCAGACCTAGGTGTGTGGGCAGTTGCTTTGAATGTACACCACTTTTTTCCATTCAGTTAACAAGGCTGTTTTAAAAAAAATTCTGGCCTTTTTAAATCTTTTATCAGGCTAATAGGATGCTACAATCCTTTTTCTGAAGTCTTCAGATGCTCTATTCATCTCACCAAGGTGTTCACTCTCACTTTAACAGTCATTAGGACATTAAATTAAATGTCTGAGCTTCAAATAGGGAAATCCCCCTTTATTTTTATTTTTATTTATTTATTTATTTATTTATTTATTTATTTATTTTTTTTCCCCAGTGTCCTGTCTAGCAATGTGGCAATAAAAATTGATATCTTAATGCCAAATAGAGCTCGACAGATTTTACTTTCACAAGTGGAGCAAACAGCTTTCGCCATAATGCTCCGCTTGATTTGTGTGTGTAAATAGCTTTATTGTGATTCCTGCAGGGAGAATTTCAAATTATATGGACACTACAATGGGAAAGTAGGAGAGTAAAGGAAGAACAAGAAGAGAAAAAAAAAGAGAAAGAAAAGGGTGAAAGAAAGAAGAGATAGAAGGAAGAGAATGATAAAACGTCCTCCGTCTGCTCCATCACCTGGAAAGAGACACAAAAACAACAGCACAACCAACAGACATAAAGCAACAGATACAATCGTGTAACACCTTGATACCATTGCTAAATCATATGTATTATTATTTAAGCTGACATGTGTAATGTGATACCTAAAAAAGAAAGTAAAAGAAAGTAAATAAATAAATTATAGCCTTTCTGTATATAAGTGAACATTTAATACCTGGGACCCGGCACCTGTGGGAGTTTGTGAAAGTGCACTAGTTTAAGTGAAAATTATACAGAAGGAAATATATTGATAGTGATTGTGGAGAACCGAAGACCCACCTTCCCTAAGCACAGAGGCAGGAGTCAGGGGACCCGTAACCCCGGACTCCCAAAGGGGCCACCAAAGCAGTGCGCCCGAGAGGGGCCTTCACAGGAAATCTGCAACCCCCCCCCCGAGGAAAGAGGAGAGACGACCCCGAGGAAATCCCCCAGCCACCGCAATGCCGACGCCCCCAAGAGCCGCGGGGACGAGCCCGTGGGCTCCGCCGGCAGCCGGCCGCGCTGAAGTGGTCCCGGCCATGGGCCCTGGGGGCCAGGCCCCGCGAAGCCACCGCCGGGAAATCCCCCTTTAAAATACTCATGTGCACCTAATATGCCTGTCTGAAATGATAAACATTTTAACTTGAAATAGAAGTAGGGGTGTCCTCATTTGTTCTAGGAAAAATTTTGTTTCACAGATCATTTTAAATGTTTTTTCAATATTTGCTGTTTATTCATATTAGATTTTTCATTGTTGCAATTGAATAAAGTAAGCTTTATTTATATTGCATCTTTCACAGGATAAAAATCAAAAAGTGCTTCACGATAAACTATAAAACACAAAATAAAAGTATAAAAAAGATAAAACAGCATAAATGCAACATCATAGCATAAAACTACTTAAAGACTAGTTAAAAGCCAATCGGTAATGACTTTATGGGATTCTTCCTAAATAAAATGTTTTCTATTAAAAATAAAATCATTGGCATCCTCCCAAACATGGTTACCTCGTCCTCAGTAAGTGGGGCAGCTGTCATGATTTAGGTTATTGCTTGTTAGTTTTGGACTTTTGTAGACTTTTTGAATCAGCCACCATCCTCAGCCTGTTACCAGCCACTACCCAGTCATCTCAGTCACCAGTCAATTAGTCTAGATCTGCTCCACCTGCTGCCAGTAATTACTTCCAACTCTGCTCACCTTTTTCCCTGTCCATATATAGCTGCCAGAACATCTAATTTTGTCTCATCTTTTGTGATGTGCCCTGCCTCTACCAGTTCCTGTCTGCTCAGCCAGCTGGTACATTTAAAGGGGCTAGCTGATAAAGTTGCCAGTGTCTGTGTGCTGCACAAGTCTGCCTGCTTCCCCGTGAGTTCCAGCCGCTCGCTCTGCCCATTCTGGTGGTTCCCCAGTTCACATTGCCAGTCCCTGCCTTCATTGGTTTAGCCTGTCACTGCCTGCAACCTCTGGTCAGTATGGTTCTGCCATTCACCCTACCTGCATCTTCTGGTCCCTTGCTCATCCCTGCACCATCAGCCATAAATCATCAAGGTCTGGTTCTGCTCATCTTCACAATAAACCTTTTTAAAACGTAACTCTGTGTACGACTGAAAATCGGGTTCACCTGCATTAATCATTACATCAGCTTTGGAGGAATCTTTCAAACCTGATTGGTGTTTTGTAGTGATGGTGAGATGAAGCCTCATGAGGCATTGAACCACTTGAGCCAATTGGTTCGAGAAAGGGTTCATTTCTTGATGCTTCATGTGCACTCAACACCACCTACTGGCGAGGTGTATAATCACAGCCAGCTGGATCTTAACACGTGTGATGCATTGAATTTTTGTCTATTATGACTCTTGGGAATGACTTCACAAAAGGTGTAGGACGAAATAATTTGTCTACATAAATTTTGTATACACATGTGTATAATAAAACATTGTTTGAATGTATTGTCTGTGTGTAATTATTCCCAAAATAGTAGTGACATGATATGGCATGTTGTGTAAAAATGTTTTTCTGTGACTCTAGAAAAATGGCATGGGTTTAATCAGGCAGAGGACAATGAAAGTAATTGTGGAACTAGGGAGGGGGTAGTGAATAGGCTAATGCTTGTGTAACTTGGATGATTTCATGCATTTTTATTAAGAAACAACAATTTCTCCACAGTTTTTGGTTTCAAATGATTTCTCTTTTTTGATACTACTTCTACAACCTTTGAAAAGACACGCTCACATGGCACAGATGATGCCGGGGTGCATAAATAAACAAGTGCAAGTATGTACAGATTGGGGTACTGTGACCGATGATTAGCCCAGTACTATACGGTCCCACAGTTTCCCCTCAGCAGCAACACTGAAGCACACAGAGGTTCCCGCTGCGTCTTTACGCACGATCCAGCTGCTGATGTCTCCTCTCTTTTCAGCTCAATGCAATTCTAGACAGTAACAGTTTATAACCTATATCACCTTTCACAGCAACAGGTTTCTCATCTCAGTCGACCAGACAAATCTCTATTGCTCTCCTCAGTGCGCTCTGGGCGGTGAGGTGGGAGGATTTTACCCAATGGTGCGCTGCGTGCGAGGGATAAACGGGGGAAATGCATAAATAAAAACTGTAAATGGCTCCTATACAGTGATCATAGGAGCTGACCGGTCTGAGATCAGCCTCCTGATGTTACAAGTTCTTTAAAATGAAAGCGCGCACCCAAATTACAAGTAACGTAATTTTGCGCACCTGAAAAAAGCGCACGGCAGCAGCGCCCCGAAGCGCTGAGGCACAGAAATACGGTGCATGTAGTTAAAAAATGCAGAATTAATAAAAACAACTTATAAACAGACGTAGCGTTTTAAACTGCATCTGGTGAGCAGAACTGTTTTATGATCCAGAGTGCAGCCATCACTGGTTCTGAATGAAGGCTTTATCTGGCAGCAGCTCTCTTCCCCCGCCCCCTCCCCTCCTGCGTACGTAGTACAGGACCTTACCGGCTCACTTTCACCGCTTGTTAAGACTAAAATTATTCATAACTCTGATCGCTCTTCCTGCTGCTCTGTTAACATGAACTGCAGCAGGAATTACTGATGGCCACAAGCTGTGAAAGAAGCTGAAACATCTCAGCAGAAGACGGAGTTTTTATCGTCCGCTGCCCAGATGGGCGTTGGGATTTTTATGCGTGAAAAATGCCATGTTTGCGTGTGACCGTGTGAAGTCAGTGACGGTCAATGCGTGATAGTTGAGAGCACTGATCTCCTATCTATCTATCTCTCTCCTAAACTCTCCAAACACCAAACTAACTGTCTCAAACTAAATAACCACTATCCAAACTCTGCTATCCAAACTATCGAAACTCTATCCACTCTCTCAACTGACCGCAACTCGCCTACAACAACCCACACATTGAATGGAGCCTGTGGGGTTTCTAAAGCTGTCGAAGCCGCGCCAACATCTGAACCACTTCCCGAAGCAGTCACGTGGTACAGCCGGCCAGCGAGGCTTCGGACGTCATCGTTTTCGGCTCCTCCCCTAAATGAAGCAAGCCTCGATACGCGCTTCACGGAAACGCCCCCTCCATTACTCGACACACGCCTCGAAGCCTTGGCACAGAACGTAACATCACTAGTGTTTGGACTGATTACCCCGTATGTTCCTAACAGAGCACTTCGCTCTCAGACTGCAGGTCTGCTGGTGGTTCCTAGAGTCTCTAAAAGTAGAATGGGAGGCAGAATTTTTAGCTATCAGGCTCCTCTCCTGTGGAACCAACTCCCAGTTTTGGTCCGTGAAGCAGACACCCTGTCTACTTTTAAGACTAAGATTAAAACTTTCCTGTTTGACAAAGCTTATAGTTAGAGTGGCTTAGGTTAGCCTGAGCTACCTCTATAGTTATGCTGCTATAGGCTTAGGCTGCTGGAGGACATCAGGGTCCAATTTTCTCACTCTGCTGAGTTCTCCTACTGTTCTCCAATTCGCATTGTTTGTTATTATTTCAACTTTTAACTTTTTGTTCTCTGTCATTTTTTCTCTCTCTTCAAAGTAGGTACACCTGGTCTGGTGTTCTGTTAGCTGTGACACCATCCAGGGGAGACAGATCAACTGCCATTACCATATAACATAGAAAGGATTCCTGAAACAATGTTTTCTTCTGTGCTTTTTGTGTTTCTGCTCTGTGTTCTCTAACCCCCAGTCGGTCGAGGCAGATGACCGTTTACATTCAGCCTCATTCTGCAGGAGGCTTCTTCCTGTTAAAGGGGAGTTTTTCTCTCCACTGTTGGTTCATGCATGCTCAGTATGAGGGATTGCTGCAAAGCCATCGACAATGCAGACGACTGTCCACTGTGGCTCTACGCTTTTTCAGGAGGAGTGAATGCTGCTTGTCAAGACTTGATGCAATCTACTGGGTTTCCTTAGATGAAAAACCTTTTGACCAATCTGTATGATTTGATTGAATTTGACTTTGTAAAGTGCCTTGAGATGACATGTGTTGTGAATTGGTGCTATATAAGTAAAATTGATTTGAATTGAAAAATAATTCAAATCATTAATCTGCGAGAATGATAATTTAGTGGCATGTCAGAATCAAAAATGATACCAAGGTTTTTGAGGCTTAGTTATACAGAGGAGGCTAATGCATCCAGAAATAGCTTAATTTCCATTATGTAGTTCTCAGAGGCAATGATTAGTATTTCCAGAACTTATCAGAGTTTACCAGCGAGCAGTATTCACAGAGCCACTGTTTAATATCATTAACATAGTTTATCAAGCAGGATCTCTTGACATATTGAGTAGGTTCAAAAGAACAATAGAGCTGAATGTCATCAGCATAGAAATGATAAGACTCATCAGGGAACTGCCTGATTATCTGGCCAAGGGGAAAATATATAAAAGAAAAAGAATAGGTCCCAAAACAAAGCCCTGTGGTACCCCACATAGCAGGTACTTTGAGTCGGACATGAGCTGGTATCCAAAAACACTAAAAGAGTTTCACTTTTTAGAGAGATAGGATTTAAACCACTCAAGAGCCTTAGCTGATAAACCGACGACATCACAAAGCCTATTTATCAAAATACTGTGACAGACAGTATGAAAGGCAGATGAAAGATCCAGGAGAACCATTACTGTTGATGCTCCAGAGTCAATCAGAATCAGTGTTCTGATCGATATCCAATCAGAACACTACACCTACTTTAATCAAAGGAACAACTCACACAACTTTTTTATCTTTTTAAACTTTTATTTAGCACAATTCTGAGCACGAAGACATGCATTTCACCATCTACAGCAGTACCCCATGTTGTATATATTTATATAATAAGATAAAGTTATCTCAGCTTCGTTTCATCTCTGGCTACAGTACTTCCCTGCAGCTGTGGCTGGACTGCTCATCCTCCTGCTGGGATGGACGGATCTCCTTCATCTTCCTCTGCTGTTATCCTCAGCAGTTCTTTTTTTTTTAAAACCCATTGTTTTCAAGGCTTCACTTGTTTTCTTTCAAAGCAGAAGCCTTCCTCAGACGAAAATCTGCAGCACAAGCGATTTCAGACTCAGAGAGATATTGCTAGCCATGACATGTCTGTTGTCTTCAATTGTACTTATCAAATTTAGCAGCAAAAATAAAAAGACCATTATTCAGAAAAGCAACCATGAAGCCGATTGCAACTCTGGAGAAGCTGCAGAGGTCCACCGCTCAGGTGGGAGAATATGTTAACTGGACAGCTACGTATTAGCACTGCAAAAGAAATCCTGTTTATAGTTTTCCTACAGCCACTTACAGGACATGGCAAATGTGTGCAGGAAGGTTCTCTGGTCAAATTAGACCAATGTTGAAATTTTTTTCTCAGCCTGTAGTGTGGCAGCAGGGAAACACCTAAAAATGTAGAGCAGTTGCTGAAAAACATTGGCTTAGACTAAAACACT
This sequence comes from Fundulus diaphanus, assembly GCA_037039145.1. Classification (NCBI taxonomy): domain Eukaryota; kingdom Metazoa; phylum Chordata; class Actinopteri; order Cyprinodontiformes; family Fundulidae; genus Fundulus; species Fundulus diaphanus. Next base: position 21,048,657 of record CM073133.1, on the reverse strand, counting down.
TTCATTGTTAAAACGGCCCAGTCAAAGTTTAGACATGAATCAAAATTAGAATGTGCTACGCTTTGAAATAGCTGTTCACAGACGATCTAAATTCGATCTGACCAAGACTGAGTTACTTAAAAAAAAATAACGGGTAAAGCTGCTAGAGACATAATGCCAAACGCCTTGTAGCTGTAATTGGAGCAAAAGGCAGTTCTATAAAAATATTGACCTATTCCCCACTTTGTGTTGTGCTATCACATAACATCACAATAAAATATCTAGAATTTTGTGGTTGTAAAGGGACAAACGTAAAAAAGTTTAAAGGGTGTTAAAACTTTAGCACAGGACAGTGTGTGTGTAGAGTGAAGTTTTTCTCAGCTTTTTAATTGGACTAAATTTCATTCAGTTACAGCATGGAGAGGACTGGAAAGCACAAAAACTAGGACAATGAAAGAAATCTAAAGGAACAGAGGATGAAAAAAATAAGAAATAAATGTCCACCCCAGCATTATCTCTTTGGACTCAGATTGCCGTCTGTTCTCTAGTCTGTGTGTGTTTGAAACCCCACCTCCCAGAACGGTCCTCTCCAAACCCCTCCCTTCCACTTCTCTCAGTCTCTTGCCGAGGAATCCCAGGCAGCGTTTAATTGCAGAGTGCAAAGGCTTTTAGTTGGGCTGATGAGCTAAGCACCAGAGCTGTGGCGCTTCCACGCACCCTCTGAGATCACACAACACCACATGGAGTCCTTCACTGGAAGAGCCTCACACGGCGGCTGGATTTCAGGTGGAGGGGAGAGAGGGGATTCTCAAATAATCCAGGTATGAGCGACTATGTGAGAGAATATACCAGAGGCGAGAGGCATTGAGAGGTGGAGAAAAGAGAGCCAGAGAGGGGAGGGGAGAAGACGGGAAATACTCTGCCAGAGAGAGAGAGAGAGAGAGAGAGACTGGATGCCTGCAGCAGCAAATGAGACAGAGCAACTAGGCGGGAGAGGTAGAAAGGGAGACAGAGAGGGAGGGAGGTGGAGAGGGGCCCCGTCCTGGAGAGAGGGCTACAGGGTGGCCAAAGAAGAAGGAACGAGAAAAAGTTAGGTGGGGAAGAAAGTAAGGTAAAGAAGGTCTGAGGAAAGTGTGCCTGCAAGATTAACAGTTACATGAGAGAAGAAAAGGGGAAACAACAGACAGGAAGGAAGGGGAGGGAGGAAGGAGTCTTGGGTTGAGAGCTGAAAAAAAGAGAGAGAGAAAAGTTTTCTTGTGGGAAGACGTAGATGAGAAAAACAGTGAGCGAATGACTGAGCTGGAGTGAGCTCCTGTCGAAAGGAAACCAGTTGTTTTTTTTAAGCGTTTTCTACCCAAGTCTACTGCCCACTTTGGACATGTACACAGAAGACTCAGAAACAACGGGACACCACCGATTTCTCAACTACAACAACATCAACAACCCCTGCCCCTGCCGGCACTGCATCTACTATGGCCAGCTGCACGGGTATCGGCAGACAGCGTCGGCCAGACAAATGGACCACTCATCGCAGGGCTGCTGGAGAGACACCCAGGCTCCTCGTGTCAAAGACGTAGGAGGCAGACCTTTCTTGGTGGACAGAGTTGAAAGACCCGGTCATTTCGGCCCACAGAGGAGGCCTGTGTTTGCAGGGCCGGGCCCTTGCAACCATTCGGATGACTTGAGTCAAGCCTACCCCTGGGAGCTGAACCCTGCCCAGCGGGGCGACCCGGCGGAGCCTGGGGTGAGACACTATTCATTTATGAGAGAACAGTGTGGCTGTGTGGCAGGCGGCGACAGAGCACGCCCCTTCCACTCTGGGATACCCCACCCTCTCCCTCATCTTCAGGTCAAAGGTCAAGGGTACAGGCGGAGGCGAACTGTCAGGTATATTTCGGTAGATGAAGAGGAGAGCTGTGGGTGTGCTCCTAATGGCTATCATTTGGAGCTGCACCATCCCCAGCCGGGTAATTCACACATGACAAATGGTCACTGTGGACCCAGGCGTGTGGTCTTTGAGGGAGAGGAGGAAAAAGATGGTTATCTGGACCAGGGCAGGCCAACGGGTGGGTCAGAGGATCGCTTTAATGGCAGCAGTGAGTCTGATAAGGGTTTCTTCTCCACTGAAGTCCCTCAAAAGCACTTGAGCCAGAGAAGGTGTAAGGGATCCGACATCACCTGCTCGGAAACTTCCAAAACGAAAACCAACAACAACCCACACGGCGAGGCGTGGGATGTGACGAGGCAAAGGGAGCGGCGGGACTCGGTGAGGGATCAAATCCGGCAAGTCGTAACAGATCTGGAGGAAGTGTTGGGGGGTCTGAAGCAAGTTCACGTGGAAATGAAAGAGGTAGGAAAGTCTGTAATTAAAGATGTTTAATCCTCTGGGCGTACCTCAGGTGTCCAATCATTTAAGAGTGCATCTGCTGCAGATGCCTCGCTGTTTTATCTATTCTCTCCAGGCTACACTGACATTTATAGCGATTATCACAAAGCTCAGATGCAGCAAAAAAAAAAAAACAAATCGCCATGGTGCAGAGCAGTTTGACACAGTTCATGTATGTGTATGTGCGTGCTCATCAGAACATTTGTGTTAGTGTGTGTGTGTCAACATGCTGACTGCATTGTTTGTGACTCAATCATGGTCTCTCACCGAAGACGTGATTGAGAACAATTTGCACTGACCTTTAGCAGAGCGCCGCTGTAACCGGCAGCGTTCTGGCCATCGCATTACAAAGCCCAGAGCTACAGACTCCTTCTAAATCATGCAGCATTCATTTTGTATGCGCCTGTAAATGAGCATTGATTTGAGACCAATGCCTGGTCTTGCAGCTTAATGAATAAAGAACTACAATTATGGGTAACTGAGCTGTATTGAGACAGTATATATGAAACAATGTTGAAGAGACACATTCAGAATATTTTTTTAATGTTTATCCACATATTCCAGTTTGGCAGTGGTGAAATAATTAGCAATTGCTAATATAGGCTTAAAAGTGCTCAATCGTCAGGCTTGGGTATTGAAAGCAGCTTATTATTATGCGTTAGCTACATGATAATACTGCTGAATATAAAAATGCCTTTTTTTGTTAGCTTGGAATTCTCTGTGAAGTAATCAGAGCCAACCAAGGCAAAGTTAACTCAGCTGCTGCACAGGTCCCCCAGGCCAGCAGGGGCCCCCCACAGATTCACACTCAGAAAACTTTAAATATGAAGTAAACTTATTATAACCGAGCCTTATTTTAAATTTGCTTTGAAGGTTTCTGAATAGCGTTTTTATTAGATTTTAAACGTAATTACCTCTAAAATGTTTAATTCATTTAGGTTTAAAGAGAACTGACTGTTGTAGCAATTGAGATTTTACGAATAACTCATAGATTCATGATTATGCGTTTAATAGTCATAATTTATAACGTAGCTGGTGTAATCATTTCAACCGGCTGTTCATTTCACGCACTCCACGTCTTCAATTTAACTATAGATAAATGACACTTTTCCACGCCTGCTTGTAAAACCAACCATCTCCCACTTGACTCCACTTAGTCTGCGTTGAAACACTACAGACCAAATGGGAAAATCAGAAAAATAAACCAAGTCTCTGAGTTTTAAGGTCTTTCAAAAAAGGAGAAACAATCTGAAGTGAATAATTTGAGTGTCAAGCAAAATATGTTTTGTGATACTTTCAGTTTGTTTTATTTGTAAACTATGAAACTACAATAACATCTTTGAGAATCTAGAAAAGCTGTTTACATTATTATTATTATTATTATTATTATTATTATTATTATTATTATTATTATTATTATTATTATTATTATTATTATTATTATTATTATTATTATTATTATTATTATAGCCAGGAGTTCAATTTTGACTATATTAATGTATCAGTTAGCTGAACTGGAAGTGGGGCCCCAAATCAACTTATGTTTAGGGCCATATTCAATCTTGGATTAGGCATGGGAGTGAGTGTTAGACTGTTATTACATTCTTACCTGCAGCAGAGAGACGTCATAGTGGTCTGAGTTTGGAAAAAATAGGATCAACCATTTACACAAGAGCAATGCTCATGGCAAGTTAGCCTCAAACAAGAGAAGACGCCTTTGTAAAGGTCAGTTCAGGCATAGAAAACATCTTTAAGTCAACAGTTTTATCACCATTCTAGCAAACACTACATCAGCAGGGGAGTTTTGATTAGTTCGGTACTGTTTTCTCAACAGTCAGTGTTATTTCAAAAACAACTACAGCACAGCATAGTCAAAAATAAGTGATCGCGGTGGTAGAATAACTTTGTTCTTCCAGGGACCTGGGAATAAACAAAGGACCATAAACACAGGAACAACTGTTGGTTACAGAGAAGGAACATATTGACAGAACAGGGATAGAAAGGGACAGTGTCCATGTGGAGGCTCCGGAGAGAATAAAGTCTACCTGGTGTTGCACAACTGCATGTTGCTGCCGCTTTACTTTAACTGCTAATGCTGAAATGCATCAAGGACACAACTTCACACGGTATTTCCAGAGGGTATTCCAGCGCTCTGTAGTCAGTCTTTACCATACATCATACAGATTTCTTAACTTTTGTAAATCCTGTGTTAAATCCCTTTTTTATTTTTCCATAAATATATATATCTACATATATGTAGAGCCATTTAGGGCCTGACCCAAACGCTTACTCCTTTTTGAAATATTAGTTGAATGATGAGTACAACCAGAAGTCTCAGCGCAGGTAGTAATGCGTAATTTTTGTTTCTGCGTGTAAATAAACCTTTGCACATCAATGTGTGTAATCTTCCGCCAATCAGTTGGTTTCTCATAGCAGTCATATTAGTAAGATAGATAAGGACAAAAAGTCCAATTTAATTTAGAATTCATTTGTGTATAACATTTTAAAGAAATTATATTAAACAACATTTAGTTGACTGTGGTTCCACAGTATAATGTGTAGCACTCTAGTTCTGCACATTATCAATCTGGGACTGCCCCATTTCAATCTGTTTGGGGAAAGGAGGGAATTTCAGCAGAACTCTCCAAACCGATTGGGCAAAGCAACACTTAGTGCCCGCCTACCAAAGGTTGGTTTTAGCCAATTACAGTATCAAATTAAAACGCAAGCAGCAGATGCCATGAGAAACCACAACAAGGTAAGCTAGTCAAGGCACTTCTTACTCTTCTACTATCAAAAAAGCCCTAAACCTCAATACTGCAACATGTACGTGAACATGCTGTCGGCCCGGATTTGGCTAGCATTATCCATCTGTGTTTCTGGCACATCATGATATAAGGCTGTCCGAAATTGGCATAGCAGCCTGAAGCTCCTTCCCTCTTACTGAGTTCTTACTGTTGACCTCATGAAAGGTTCAAGAAAAGGAGCTAGGAGCTACAATTAAAACATTTCGGATGGAGCCTAAAAGTTCCCAAGAAAGAGAGATAGTGAGGGGAAGAAATGACTAAAACAGCAACAAAATGAAAAACAAGTTTGAAATGAAAATTGTTCTTATTGTGACTTATAACTACTAACAGGTTACATCCTGACAACTAATGACTTTGTAGAGGGAATTATGTTATTATTGACAAGGAGCTCCGCATAAATGATCGAGTCTATAATAGGTCTTTCACAACAACAACAACAATAATATTCAATAGTGTACATAGAATATCATAACAGTGCGTATATAGCAGTCTGGGATTAAGACTTACTACACTTTCACTTGGCTGTAGCATTTTTAGTGTGGTGGGTGTGGTGGTTCTTGTTAAACATTACGTTTCAAAACAGGACTCGTCTGTAAGTTACACAGAATCTGGCTGCACCCGCATAGAGTCAAAATACTTACATACACAAGAAAAAAAGCCAGCTCTATATGTGGCCATAAGCACATCTGTTTGTATGAGAGAAGTCGCACAAGCAACGATTAATAAAATTAGACATTAAGACAAAATATAATTCACACTTAGTTCACAGATCCCTGCTTTAGAAACAATCCAAATCATCAATTTAAAGTGCATCTTATTTTTGAATACTTTTTGTAGCTTCAGTGTCTTGCAATACCCAGCAGTTAAACATGAATGAGTCAGTAAATAACCTTGTGCAATTAAGAAAAAGAAAATTGTGTGAATCTGTAAAAATGTTTAGCAAAGTCAAGAGTAAAATGTCAGAAAAAATGTTAGTGATGAAGTAAATCTGCTCTAAATTTCAAAATGATGATATCAATTTGGATTAAATGAAAAGAGACACATGTGAATTAGATTTTCCGTCAGGTATCACAAGTTGCAAAAAGCCTAGTATATTTTTGGTTTATCTGTTATCTTTCTATTCAGATCCCATAATCCTTTGCACATTGTTTCATGTTAAAACCACAAACTTCACTGTGTTTCATTAGGATGTTTTTTGTGACACACCAAAACAAAGTAGTGCATAGTCGTAAGGAAAAGGAAAAATTTGGCATGCACTGGTATTCAGTCCCCTTTGCGTTGTTGCCCCTGCATCAGACCTGGTTCAACCTAATGCCTTTTAAATGTCACCTAAGAAGTGAACAGAGTTCAGCTGTATGTTAGCTTAAAGGTAAGGTTAGGTTATAAAAACTTGGCTTTGAACAGCTCAGAGACACAAGTTGTGTGGCACAACTGCAAAGCTACCATGGCCATCCCTCTATACTGAGTACTGGACATGATTATTAATAGAGAGGCTGTGAAAAAGAAAATTAAAGGATCTGGTCTACCTGCAAAACATTATATGTTGCAAACAGCTAACAGTGCACACAATCCCCACAGTGAATATTGGAGGCGGTAGCATCATGCTGTGGGGTTTCTGTTGTGCTGCAGTGACAGAGAAGATTGACTCCCATCATCTCAGATGAATACAGCTAAATACAAGGCTTGCTGTCCACAGTTGCTCTCTATTCTATCTGACTGAGCCTGAGATCGTTGGCAAAGTAGAATGGACAAGAATTTCCATCTCTAGATGTAATTAGTAGAGACATAACCTTAAGCATTCTGAGCTGTAAGTGCATAGATGTTTCTTAAAAGTATTCAAGAGGGACAAAATGCTAGTGAATGCCACACTTTTGATAATATTTTTATACGTGCAAAAAATTACACCTATTCTTTTATTTCTGCTGTTCATTTATGGAATGCTCTGTATTGGTCTGTCACTTAAAATTCAAAGTAATTGTTGGTTGTAAAGTGGTGAAACGGGACTGAATTCAAGGGGAATGCACGGTTTTGTAAGAGGCTGTATCTACTAACCAAAAGCTGTTAAGAACATGTGGAGGACCGTTGTAAAAATCTTTAAAAATAAGTCAGAAATTCAAAGGTATCTCAAAATTGCACTGCGGTTTGGTAATAACCTCCTCCTCTATTATTATTCAAGGTGGTTGAGCAGATTGATCGCCTCACAGCAAATATCGACCTCAGTGAAGAGGAGCCGTGCATCACTCAGGGGTCATCCAACAACCTTCGCGAATCGCCCCCTTCAGGGGACTTCAGGCTGGCCCCTCTGCCCCCTCCCAAGCCCGCATCGGTTCGGGCCTCGTCGCAGGGCGTTGACGAAGACCACGTTGTATTCAGAACCAACTCTGTCTCTCCCGTGCACATGGCGTCCGTCGTCAAAACCAGCCACTTCACCCCACCCAGCTACGACAAAAAGGTCAGTCACAAAAAGCCGAGCGCGAACGGCCACCTGCCTCAGCTGTGCCCCACAGGAGATTCAAACCACAATGGTCCCGTTCGTCCAGAGCCCCACCCACACACCCTCGACCCTACAGTCGTCATAGGCAGCAGCACTTCCAGTGCAAGGACTCAGAAGCCTCCACCGTACCCTCAAAATGGTCGGTGTGGGAAGGGCCCATACCCGCCAATGAAGCCCGTCAGGACCCCTGCCTACCCTGCAAGAGGACGCCAGAGCACCAGCATGGTGTGATGGAGGTGGGGGGCGGGGGGGGTTGTGGTGGCGGGGGGGTGGAGGTGGGTCGGTGTTGGACCCCCCACTGAAACAGGAGGCCCAGCCGCAGAGAGTGGAGCTCAGAAAGGGACCAGGCAGGGGAACAATTCATAGTAAGTCTTCTTTTTTTTTCTCTTCTTTTACAGTGTTGATGTTTCTGTCTGTGCCTGCAGCCGATGACGTTTGCTCTGTTTACTGGCAGGGCTGGGTTCAAAGTCAGTAAATGAATAGCAGCGTTCCATCTCTTTGACAAAAAAGAAGACCTGTGTGTTGAAAGTGTGTGCGTCTCCGTGTGTGGGCGGCAGAGGAAGGGGAGGGCGTAATATGTCCGCTTTTGTTGATATCACATGATTTCCCAGTCTTCACCACACTGCAAAATGTGTCTGGCCTGGCGAGCGAGCGAGAGAGGGAATTTGGTTCTGAGTTATGTTACACATGTGGTTATAATCAGACGGCAGACTAAGATGATTTTCTCTCAGTGAGGTAAAACTCCTGTTTTATGATTATGTTTTAGTACGTTCTGGCAAGCATATTACAGTGCTTTGAAAAAGTATTCACGCCTCTTTACTTTTTTTCCACATTTTGCCCCTTCAAAGTATTTTGAATTTTGTAAGAGAGAACAATACACAATAGTACAATATTGTGACGTATATTGAAACGATACATGTTTTTTTAACAGTTTTGACAAATAAATATCTGAAAAGTGTGGTGTGCATGTGTATTCAGCCCCCCCTTGTGTCAATACTTTTTCAAACCATCTATTGGGGTATTTCAGCACCAGCTTTGCTCAGTTTGAGACGGAACTATTTGCTTATTGTTCACTGCAAAATAGCGCAAGTTCAGCCGGACAGGATGGAGAGGGTCTGTAAAGATCAAAGTTAAAATCTTTCTTCGTATTTAGATCTGTACTTTGACTATGACAGTCTAACACATGAATGTACACAATAGGTGAGGGGGAAATAAGCTTTGGCTTCTGCCCATTCCCTTTCAGACATTGTGAAGATTTTGATTTGTTTATTTTCTATGTCAAAGATGTCTGAAAAAATAAATTGAAACTTGAAATGTGCTTTGATCTAAACCATCCCATTGCTGAGCGTATGCTTGGGGTTGTTTTCTTCATGGAAGGTAAATTTCTGACCCAGTCTCAAGTCTTCTGCAGCCTCTAACAGATTTTCTTCCAGGACTACCCAATATTAGGCTCCGCCCATCTTCTCCATCAACCAGCTTTTCAGTCCTTTCAAATGAAACACATGACACAGCATGATGATGTCTATGGTGTGTTCAGGGCAATGTGCACTGTTGTTTTTCACCACACATTAGACTTTGCCTGTGGCCAAATAATTTAAATCCGATTCCTATGTGACAGCAGATGAATCTCTGAAGCCCCTCCAGAGCAGCCATGGGGCTGATGAATGCTTTCCTTGCCTGACTTGTCAGTTCAGCTGGACCAGGGGTCCAGTTCAGCTGGTTCACACACACATTCACACTCAGGGTGTGAATGTGTGTGTGAATGACTAAACTGTAGTGTGGAGGTCATCAAGACTAATTAAAAGCGATATACAAATACAAGCCATTTTACCATTACTAGGGTTTAAAATTACTTCTGTAGAAGTATCAACTTAAAGCTTTTACTCACGTAAAAATTTAAAAGTACCGGATATAAAACTACTTAAAGTATTAAAGTAGAAGTAATGGTGATGTCTGGTTGCCGATAAGTACTGGTACAAAAAGTGAAACTTCAGAGACATATTATCAATAACCTTTTACTTGTTATTATTGGAGTGTAAATGAACATCCAAACGTAGCTACAGGAATTGATAAGGGCAACAGATATAGGATGACAAAACTGGACATGAAAATTAATGCATTAATGCAAATTATAACAATTACCCTTGTATGGTTGTCTGTATACAGTAGACAGTGTTGTCAAAATGAATGATTAATCCTAGTGGTTAATCAGAAAAGGAAAAAAAGAAAAATAACAATCCTAAAAATGCAATGTTCTTCTATGTTTTGTTCTTCTTCTTAAGTTTTTGTTGGGCCATTTGCCAAACAACTCGGTGCCGTACTGCCTCCAACCACAATCAAAATCTCTCTGTTCGGGTAGCACTATTTATCTGAATATTTTTTTTGTTTTTCTTATTTATTGACAAGCCAGAATGAAAACAAGCTGAAATAAAATGGAAGTAATGAGACTATTTTCAAAATGTAAGGATTAGTACAGATAGTTGCATGAAAATATAAGAAGCAGAAGTAAAAAATTAACCTGACAACAGCCAGCTGTATGTTGCTCCGCCTAGCTCCACTCACATACATCTGGGACACCGCCGGTAGACAGTGATTTCTCCAACCAAATTTATGGTCTGGCCAATCAGGACGCAGGGCTGGAGTTTCATATATGTGACGTAGTGGAGACGCGATCATGACGTGAGACTGTTTTGATAGCAATGGCGGCTCGTCGAGGAAGCAAGTGTTAACATCGATGCTGCTATTTCTTCCGTGTTGTCCAATCTACCTAATATTGTTTCATTAAAAGAACATCAGAGAACGCCTCTGAAGGCTTTTGTTGGTGGAAACGATGTTTTCGCCCTTCTCTCGACCGGATTTGGCAAGTTTTGTTTTCCGGGACCAGCGGACGTGCCGACGCGGACGCGCCCCGGAGCGGTTAGCGGTTAGCGCTAACTATGTTAGGAGGCCTTTAGTCCTCAACGCGGTCGGCCCGGAATCGACTCCGACCCGCGGCGCTTTGCCGCCTGTCTTCCCCCCTCTTCCTGTCAGCTCACTGTCAATAAAACGCATGCCACTAGAGCCGCAAACACATTATTATTATTATTTTTTTTTTTTTCCTGCGTCGCTATCATCAGCGTCACGGGTTAGCTTCGGTGTGAGTGGTTGAAATAGCACGTCAATAAAGATGACAGACAAATGGCTTATCCAATCATATGCAAGAATTTTTGATAAGGCCCAGCCTTCTGTAAAGGCAATTCCTATGGCGGTGTCCCAGATGTATGTGAGTGGAGCTAGGCGGAACGACATACAGCTGGCTGTTGTCAGGTTAGTAAAAAATAGGCTAAAAAAAGAATTACTTATCTAAAGTGTAAATTACCAATATTTCTACTTAAGTAAGGTAAGGAAGTATTTGTACTTAGTTACTTGACACCTCTGCTGCCCAGATGACTTCGCAAGGCAGTTGGTTGGACTGGATTTAATTCAGGGTGACCAGAGTAAAAGGGACTCAATGCTAATGTACAACACTACAAGTTTTTATTTGTAAAAAAATAATAAAAAATACACTTTGTGTTGGTGTATCACATAAAATCGAACTTAACTACAATGAGGTGGGTGGTTGTAACTTGTAATGGGACATAAAAGAAAAATATTCGAGAGATAGAGACATGCTGCTAGTTGTTGCAAATTTTTGGAGATGACTGTTTAGCTTTAAAATACATATATATATTAAAAATGTAGTTTCAACCTGTTGAACATGAAGGTACAGTGCAGACTTTAATTTTGTAGTCACCAATTTAAGGGAACTAAAACTTGGCAGGAGCAAAGTTATTTTTGGAAAAGGAAAACCCCAAACTTGCCTCACTCTAATCACATGACACTAAAGGAAGCATTAGTGTGTTTACAGGATGATCATGCCTCTGACTCAGAACTGGGTGAAAGAGGGGGGATTTAGTTTGTTTTTCTATCACTTTCACATTTACCATTACTGACTGAGTCTAATAATAAATTGACACGTGGAAAGAAGTTTTCTTACCAAATGGGGAAACTTTACTTCTACTTGAATTTCAGCCTTCCTCAGACAAGAGTCCGCCGTCATTGTTGCTGCACAGACAGAGGTACTGTACTTCCCTCTTGTGAGGAACATCTGTAACTGCAATCTATTTTTTTGGCTTTACCAAGCTGCAGAGTCTGGTTTTAATCACATAACTCCTCCAGCCATGTGACAGAGTAGAGTAAGTCAAACTCTTCGTACATCTGAGATGTCCTCATAAACATAAGACCTGCGGCTCCTAATTTATTTCCTTTCATGGCTGCAGATTCAAGTTGGAGTTTTGCAAACTTTTCACTTTTTGTTAAGTTTTACATATTCAAATGACACAGGTGTAAGTGGTTCTCTGTATATTGCTCTCCTTTCGTCTCTAAATTGTCTCAAAAGCCTCCATGCTGCTGGTGCTTTGAAGGCCTGAATCATCTGAATTAGTCACCGAGAGCAGGTTGAATGTTAAGGTGACAAGCGCAAGACATTGCTAAGCAACCCAGCCACGCACAGCAAGTTGTCTCCTAGTCCCTTTTCTTCATTGTTAAATAAAGAATTTCCATTAGAGTCCTTTTATGTGGACGCCCGCCTCCGAGTGGGCATCAAAGAAAAATTAATGCACAAATGAATTAAAACATTATGCACACTATTTGCAAAAAGATAAAAAATCCTGACACAGTTTATATAATTGAAGAAATTAATAACTTCTATTATTACTATTAATTTATATTCAAAAACAGGTTTTTCTTGTCAGGTGAACTGGAGGTAATATAATATATATATCATCTTTTTTATTGTCATTGAAACATACATTACAATGAAATTTGTTCTCTGCTTTTAACCCATCCACTAGGGGAGCAGTGGGCTGCCATGTGCGGCGCCCGGGGAGCAATCTGGGGTTAAGGGTCTTGCTCAGGGACCCAGAGTGCAGGCGCTGGGGATTGAACCGGGTACTTGCATCCTTCTCTGAGTGCAAGCGTGCTGCTCTAACCACTAGGCCAACACTCCCCCGATATGGTGTGGTAATTTCCCTCAGTTTACCTACATGATGTGTTTTTTTTTAAAATAACAATAATCAGATTTAAAACCCTTTGGGTCCACTCATGAGTTACAAGCAAAAATAAAAGAAAGATGGATGTAAAGAAAACAAATGTTTTAAAATCACAACACATTTTCTGCTCATTTTACTTTGCAAAATGGCTCAAACAGTCAGATTGGATGGAGTGTGTGTGTGTGTGTGAGGGGGGTGAAGCTCCACTCCAGCCTTAAGACTTTTTGCAGTAACTAACAGCTTTTTTTTCCACAAGCGGTTCTTTTGTTTAACTCCTTCCTTCTTCCCATCATTTCTGATCAGTTTCCCTGTTGAATAAAAGCATCCATATGGAATGACACCACTCCAACCATGCTTCACCATGAGGCTGGTTCGTCCAGTGTGATGTGCAGTCTTAGTTTTCCCCTCACAAAGTTACATATAGTTCTCACGTCAGGCAGTTGGTTAATCTTTTATTTAATTTACAATTATCACAGTAACGGGGTTGCATATGTATGCATATCACACTGTTTTAAAAAAATTGTGAAAGCTGTCACATAAAATTCTTATAGACTATATGGAACAGCTTTTTTTAAAACAGCTTACACTGTCATATGAATCCAAATGTGCTAAAATATGTGCCTCGCAACGCTGAATATGTATCTTGTCAGATTGAAATGACCTTTTTTTTCTTTTACATTATACTGGGTAAAATGACGTATTTATTAACTTTATGCTGCAGCCCCTTTGAAATAAAGGGAAGGAATCCTTTATCCATCAGTCATGACCAAAAAAGGAAGATAACAGGTAAAATCTCAAACTTTCCACATTTGTCCTTACCTAAGGTGTAAAACTTGCTGTGGTCTTAAAAATGTCAGAAAAAGCAGATGCACAAGCCTTTAGACAAGTCTGATAAAACCCTGACTCGAAGCAATCCGACATGACTCACAAGGACACACAGCGTCTCACTTTCAGTAAAATTCTGAGTGGCTTTGCCAGTGAATGATGTTACTGGAAAAACCTTCAATAAAGCACAGCCTGCGTGTGAAGCTATGTTTGATTGGGGAGCGGCAGAGTTTGCGCTTTCTGAGCCATTGCAGAGCTCTCAGTGTAAATTTGTTATTCTAACAACTTTGATTTCTTGGTGTTTTTTTGGCAGATGCTGCTAATGCCACTGGGACAAGCTGGTGGAAACAGAGCACGGCCTGAAGGTGGGGATATTTCCAAAGGGAAAACTCCCCCCGGCATCAACCTGCTGCTGTGTTACATGCGCACCGGGGGCTCTCAAACTCTCTCTAAATTTAACCTGGAGATGTACAACTAACACAAAGAGGAATTCAACTGAAAGAAAGCTGTATTTTCATGATAGAATTTATTTATTTTATTTTCATTCCCAAAATATCTATTTTTATGCCCTTTCCAATAAGGATATTGCTTAAACTAGAACGTACTGTATAAATAAATATCATATAAGCTGTTACAAAGCTATTTTTTCTATGAGATTGTTTTTTTTTTCTGCTACAGGAATTGGAAGAGCGGAGCCTGAATTGCAATAAAATGAGTTTTCCTGCACTTTTGCCAAACAAATCAGTCAGACATCTAACTGAGATGCATCATTGATTACTGAATGTCTCATTTTTCAAAATGAAATAAACAGACGACACTAGCAAAATGTCACACCTGTGTCTGAGAGGGTCTTAACATGTTGTTCAAATAGCGGAGCCACATCTTCAGCTGCATCATCTTCGTCGGCCGTGTGTGGTCTGAGGCCAGCTGAGCTGCTGTCGGTCTCGCTGTTTGTTTAAATCTTGTCTGAGAATTTAACCACCCTCTTCTTACGGGCTTCTGCTGCTATCGGAGCACACCACCTCCACCCCGAATGGTCTGTCTCACTAAAATGTCCTAACCCTCTCCAGGGCCTCGTTGTGGCACCAAGAGATACAGCGACAGATGGGTCACTGTCACTGGTGAATAATTGTGTTTTAACTTAATGAGAGGCAAATGTGTAAAAAAGGGGTTAAAAGTTACATTTAGAATGATGGAGTTACTGAAGACAATTCTCACTCATAAATAAAGTCGGTGCCCAGTCTAATGGTAATCTCTTTGTAATTTATACAAGTTAATCACCAGTTTTTAAACAGTAATCCAAAACTTCCTGTTTCCCTGCGGTGTAAATATTAGGGGTGTAAATCACCAGCTTTATCACGATATGATGTTATATAGATTTGTTTGGATGACGATACGATATTTACCGATATCACGAAGTCTGTTATGATACGATTTTGATTAAGTTCAATTCACAGGTTTGGGATGGATATGATGCGATATCATCTGCTCATCTAACGCTTTTATTTACACTGATATCAGCTCACAAAAACCTCCAAATATGATCGGACCATTTTATTTCTAAGCTCTTACATGTATCAGACATCTAAACCAAAAACAGCATTCTTCTAATTTTAAAATCATAATAAGAATATATCAACTGGTCACTGTTGTCTAAATAAAGGCGTATCTTAAAAATGGTGATATGGATCAATATTTTCATTTTGCATTGATTTAATTGCATCGTTAATAATTTAATCTATATATCGATGTGGATCCATATAATGTTACACCCCTAGTAAATATGATATGATGCCGACACCCAGTTATTTAGGCCCCTCTTTAAAACCTGAAACACAAGAGAGCATGACATTGAATAAGGAAGATATGTTTTAATCTTAATTAGTCAGGAAATAGCTAAAGCAAAAAAAGCTTCCTGCTTAAGCTTACCCATATCTACAGTCAGGAAAATAATTAAAACTTCTGAAGTTGTGAAAAAAGCTGTTAAAGGAGCCAGGTTTATCTTCTTTCCATGCACACTGAAAAGGATTTTAATTATGGTTTAATAAATCTCCAAAACTGCCTGTTGAGAGGGATATTTATCAGTCATCAGGTCTTCATAAAAACCATTAGATGCAGGCTACATGCCAACCGCTCATTTGGGACGTAGGTGCCAGCACGAATCTCTACCATCTGCACTCCACTGGGACTTTAATTGGATCTGTGTGCTCTGGTCTTGCGAGACTCTCCAAGTTTTTAGGAAGGGGCCGATGTGAGGAAGGGTGTAGAAGTCAGCCCAGCTCCGTCACATCCATGACCAAGGGACCTGGCAAGTGAGGTGATCTGGCTTTGCGGGTCAAGGGTTTGATGTCATTCGTTTGACCAGTTAGCAGGATAATTTATGCATAAATGAGACTCAAAAATAATTTCTGACAAAAAGAGCAAGAAAGAGAGAGTTTTAATAATGGCATTAATGCAGCACTAAAACTCCTATCTTCCTATGTATGGTTAGGGCTTTTTTAAACACTCACAGCCGTACGCGGCCCTGGGAACCTTGGCAAGGCATTATGAACTTCGACAAACAACCAAAAACCAACAATCTGGTGGCCTCTGACAATGGGTTCTACAGCAGAATTATGATCAAAGACATACTATGGCCAAATCAAGTCAGTCAAATCAACTCTACAGAATTGAACATCCTAGGTTCTCGTCTTCATCTTGGATTGACCAGATCTCAGTTATTATGCTAAATGTGAAAGTTTGTGGTGGAAAAGTCACAACGAGGCTAAGCAAATGTGACCTGTTTAGAAGGAACACCAAGAGAAAGTCTTCTCCCTCTAAAAGCATTGCAGCGCAGATTAAACTTGCAGAGCTGCCCGTGAACAAACCACAAAAGTCCCGGAATGGACAATACAAAAATAGACATGGCAACACCACTGTCAAGCAATGGCTTGAATGCCGTTGTTGGAGTATGTTTTGGCTCTAAACACCTGAACACCTTCGATTCACTGAGCCCACCTGAGGTCCAAATTAATTTACTTTATTCTGGAGTTAGATCGGAGGCCATCTGTTTGACAGCTGAAGCTCAGTGGCAGATGAGTCATGAAATAAGACACTGCCTTATTTGTTACCTTGTCAAGTAAAACATTATCATTGATAAGCGAAAATCAGTTTGTCAAAAATGGTCAAAATCAACCCTGCATGTATGCATTGCCTGTTCAAATACTCGTTAGGAGGGCGAGGTGAGGCAGTGAGGAGGTGTGCCTACCCTGATGGAGTTGTGCCACACACACTGGTTGATGCAGGCAGTCTATCTTTATATCGCCAATATACATGTTTGATTACGCATGTACTACACATGCTGACGTTCAACAGTATGTCTAATATATTTAATTGTTAGGCTCAGAACAGGTGGACCCAGTATTCGAGGCAAACAAACAGTGAGGGTTAAAGAGTTTATTAAGATCAGACACGGAGCGGGAGGCGTCAGCGTCTGCAGCGGGAGCTTCTGGTCTTAATGTCCAGTTCTGATCCAGAAGCAGAGGTAGACCAATCCGGTGCAGCGGTTGCCGCTGATAGAGTTCCAGAGGCAGATGTGTCGGAGGTCGGAGGGCAGACAGGAGATCAGAACCGTGAGAGCAAACGTGAGCAGGAACAACCGTAGAGCGAAGCCAAAGACGAAGTCGGGGACGTGGTCGGAGGTCGGAGCCAGGAGATCAGAGAGCCAGTGAGGTGCCGAAGGACAATCCAGGACGGAGTCGGGTCACAGTTCCACGTTAGATACAGAGGGCAGAGATCCAGCGGGTAGTCAGGTCAAGCAGAGGTCAGATCGGGCAAACAGAATCAGACGGGAACAAGCAGGCTCAGAGGTAAATTAGGGATCTTACAATTACCTTTGGATGAAGGGGGTCAGGCTCTTCCTAACCTTCTTTATTATTACTGGGCTTGCCATGTACGGATAATTTCAGGATGGTTACATTCTTTTTTACATCTAGATGAGCCACCTGTAGATACTTGGTGCTGTGACCCTCTATCTCCTCTTGGTTTGTTATCTATTGGGTTGGCTGAACTCCCACTGGGTGTCAGAAATAACTCAATTTTGATGTGTACACTCAAGGCTTGGCATAATATTGCTGCCCACATTGGAAGAGGAGGTTTTTCCAGTGCTCTGCAACCTTTAATTAGGAACCAAGCTTTCCCTCCAGGTATTGGCATTGGTGTATTTGATGATTGGCATTCTAAAAAAATTAGACTTGTTTGTAATTAATTTGAAAAGGGTAGTTTTATGTCCTTTAAACAAATTCAAACTAAGTATAATATACCACAAAAACACTGCCAGGGTTCGGTGGGAAACAGACCTGGAAGTTGAGCTTTGTTCAGAAGCATGGTTAAAAGCTTTTAGGTTTGCTAAGAAAATGTTTACTTGTAACAGACTTCGGGAAAGTCAGTACAGAATTCTACATAGAGTGCAGCGCACCCCAG
This sequence comes from Fundulus diaphanus, assembly GCA_037039145.1. Classification (NCBI taxonomy): domain Eukaryota; kingdom Metazoa; phylum Chordata; class Actinopteri; order Cyprinodontiformes; family Fundulidae; genus Fundulus; species Fundulus diaphanus. Next base: position 21,030,636 of record CM073133.1, on the reverse strand, counting down.
AGTTTTTACATAAAATTCACCCTCAAATTTCCCCTCTGTGCGTAAAGTGCAATACAGATGTGGGGACTTACTATCACTGTATATGGAAATGCCCTATAATTGCTAGATTCTGGAATAACGTTTCTATAGAACTTCGCTCGATCTTTCACCAGACAGTCCCACTGAGCCCTGTGCTGTTTATTCTTGGTCTCTCTGTAGAAGGGCTTTCTCTATCTTCAGCACAAATGACTTTACTCCGTAAACTTTTACATTTGGCAAGACGATGTGTACTGTTTCAGTGGATTCAAGGACAGCCGCCTTCTGTAACACAGTGGTACAGAGAAACGTTCAAGGTGTTTCCGCTGGAACGCCTCAGTGCCATTATAAAGGGTAATTGTAATGATTTCTATAGAATATGGCAACCTTTGCTTGATCATCTGCCTAATGAGCTCGCCGAGCTATTACAAAAAGGGAGATCACAGTTTGGTTTTAAACATCATGTTTGATTGTTTGTTTTTGTTTATCTTTTTTTTCCCCTTGACTTATATGGACTGTAGGTTTTGACCCTGATGTATATTTGAAATTCAGGTAACGGTGTTTTGCTGGACATTTCAGATTTTGTATTAGACTTGGCTGTGCTGAATTGTTGTTGTTTGTCTTGTTTCTAAAAGACAATAAAGTATTGTTTAAAAAAAAAAAAAAAAAAAAAAAAAAAAAGCAGGCTCAGAGGTCGAAAGGCAGACAGGTCAGGATCATGAATCAGAATAACAAACGCTGGAATAAGTCTCACAAAATGCTCGAAATAAACTGGCACTGTTGCCTGCTCTTAGAGTTGGTTATATACTAGTGAGAGCAGGTGGAACAGATCTGAAGTGATGAGGAATGGGCGGAGCTAAACAGGTGTGTGACATGAGAGATTAGACCAGGCAACAGTGCCGAAATCATGACATTAATGGGTCTTTCTAATCGGCCATAAATGTGCAGTGAAAATTCACAGTGAGGCAAAAGGACCATGATGCACTGATTTGGGGGCAGTGCTGAGCCCCATAGGAACAATGGGCAACAGGTGAACCTGCACAACCCCGTCTCACTGAAAAACGTGTAACAGCCATGTTGTGCCATAAGGGAATATATAGCATCACAATTTCCTAAATAAGTTTCAATCCTACGTTTTATTTGGCCAATTCATTTACACTGGCTTGCAACCCTTTCAACCTGACATCAAGTTTCATTCGGTATTGACATTTATGTGGAAAACAACATTCAAAGCAAGCATTTAGATGCATAATATTTTGATAATCTTTGTTCAGGGAATGTAGACTATCTTTTGTTATTAGTCTGCTTTGTTTTTACCTGTCCTGTTTGGCAGTGTAGCCCTCAAAATAACAATGAGCACGGGAGCCCTGGGTGGACAAGACAGCTCCACAAGTCACTAACAATATTGTTATGGCCGCAGATAATGGACCTGTGTCTGCACCTGCCCTGTTAGATCTCAGTGCCACATTTGATAAAGTTGATCAAGATAGTCTCTTTGAAAGACTTGAACATACTGGGAAACAGTATAAGCCAGTTTAAATTTTGCTTGTCCATCAGTTTCCACTTCGTTCATGTGAGTAATAGGACTATATATCACGTCTGGCCTGGGAACACCTCAAGATTGTATCAAGATTGACTTTACATCCGCAGTCTCGTCATGAATCAGGTGACCAAGTACTCCACTTACACTAAGCAATAGCTTTTAACGACTCAGGACAGTGATAGGTGGATCATTGATTTGCATCTGACTTAGAATGCGCCTAGGAGGATGGGCCTCCACGTCCTTAAAAACATCAGGGCACCAACTGCAGGTTGCTCAAGTGCGAGCTGCCAGAATTGACAAAGACTCCTGGATAGGTGTTGAAACATTTTCAGAAAGAACTGAGCGAAAGCCCGGTCGCCTCCGATTTAAGCCTGTTTGCTGTTGCGATGTCCCGGATAACTGAGAATTTGCACAGACATGTTTTCAGGTCAACATACAGCACTTGGTGCATATAGATGCACTGTGTGGGCTGCCCTTCTCAGAAACTCACCTATGTAACTTGAGAGGGTCGAATCCATCGTTGAATGGGTCATGTGACCTAGAGCGGCGCTCTAAGTCACATGACCCATTCTAGGTTACAGCAGTCTGAACTCAAATTGCAACAACAAAACAAAATGGATGTGACACTTATCTGATCAGACATATTTTTGGTTCTCTGATGTAGGGTTTATTCTATAAGGGTATATGCAGCCTTGTATTCACGAGTAACTCGATGACTTCTCAATCTGCTGGTCCAAAGTGGTCTGCTATCAGATTCTAAAACACAGAGACTCTTTAATTTTGCCATGGTGCAGTGTTGCCAGTCGTCTTCAGGGGCACTAAACATGGAGGTTACAGGTCTAGCTCCCCTAGTGGCTAAAAGTTACATGGTGCTGCTTTAATTAGGAACCATGTTCAAGCAAGAATTCAGCTGGTGAAAAAAGAATTTCTCTCTGCTTGTATCAAAACATTACGGCCGCAATCACTGGAAGAGATGAAGAACATGTTGGCTCAAGACAAACGAAAATCTCTCCAAATACCACCCAAGTCATGATACCACCCACTTTGAAAGAAAAACATTATCCATCATCATTCCCACTCGGAGATGACTCAACTGTTTTGTCTCTGGGTTCGGCGTAGTGTTCACTGGCTTCACTGGAAGTGTGCCTACTCCTTGTGTAAGGACCCCGATGGGAGAAAGTCTGCGCTCAGTCCCCCTCGGGCAGTTAGATGACCCCAGAGCTGTCCTTAATAATCTCAGCATGATTACAGAGCTGCCGAGGAATTTCTCTGCTCTGCGCCTAAACTAACTTGCCGAGATGCTCTCTTGGGGCCGTGCACATTTCTTCTTTCTCGCCTGCTGTCACGTGGCTCTGCTTTGTTGAAATACGACCTGCAAATACCAAACCCTGTCCTCTGCACCCTCTCCAAACACGGCTGTGGAAAACGTCTCTTCTTTCCACTCGGTGTACGTTAAATACATATGGTACGACCTGCCCCGCCCCAGCTTTACCTCCGTCTGCATTGGAATACATGTTCTCCAGCCAAATAAAAGATACTAGTCTAGATTTGTCTTCTGTGGCCTTTCAGTGCCAGTCTCTGCTTTTGTAAGCCCAAGAAGAATCCCTCCAGATGTTGATGTGAAGCTGCACAGCTGAGCAAACAGTTATTGTCTTCTCCACAGTACGACTTGTTTAAAATGACATATTGCTTTGAAAAAGAACAAAGCGTTCCCAGGAACAGATTTGTTGGACTCAAAAGGTTTAAAGGCTTCTTGGAACTTTGGGTGCAAGTCGGTAAAAGCTGTGAAAATTAAGTGAAGCATTAAAGTTTACAAGACATCCAAGTCCCAAAACAAGAAGATAAATGATGCTAGATTCACTTGATCTGAAAAAGTTTACGCAATTTTTTTTCTTTACTTAAAGAATTCTATTAGTTTTGTTTTAATAGAATTGAAGCTTAACAAACCAAAAACAGTTGTCTAAAAAAAAAAAAGATGACTACGTAGATACGATCAGTCCAAATACCACTCATCTTAAAGTAAGGCGAGGGACCAGTATGGACCCTTGGGTCTTATAACACAGCATGGCAGAGAATGAATACATGAAGTTATGTTTCTTTCCATTTTATTGACAATCCTACTCTGAAAGGGGTTTTATTTTTGAAAAACTCCATGTTAATTTGCTTAACCTAGAGTCAACTAGGTTAAGCAAATTAAATTTATGGTGACCGAACATGACTCCCAATGTGATTTTTACCTGCAACTGAACATATATTGTGCAGGTTTAGGCATTCTTGATATGTTCAGGGAAATTCAATAATTTTTTTAAATTAGTTCCAGAATAAACTACAAGTTTAAAAACATTTTACGTTTATACAAAAAAGTATCACTGACAATCTGATAGCTTAGCTCTCCGGTGAGAAATAGTTTGGTTCTCTAAACAGTCACTCCTGGTAAGATACAGAGTGCTGGTAGCAACCCTATAGAACCCGAATTAAATAAAGTTTGAACTATAAACCCAACTGAGCTTGCAACAAGAAACTATTGCTATTCTACAGTTATGCTCTAAACCGCAAACCTGATGAGATCTTAGCCTTTAGGTGGATTAAAATATTTATTTAGTCAAGCAGTCAGTCTCAGCTTTAGGCTTTCATAGCAGAAATCAGCTGCTGGAAAGATCTGTGTCTGTAAATATTAGCTCCAGTTCTCCAAGACAGACAGGAGACTGGAGATGGATAATTGGAGTAGGGGGGATTTCCAGACATATTTTGAGCCTTACACAATCTGTTCAGACCGGGAAGCAGCTTGGCAACTAAAGGTCCTCGTTTCTAAAGCTGAACATGATCTCTTCTTGTATAAAAACCCAGCATATGGGCATTAAACAGTGTACATGTTGTCCAATTACTGTTTCCCAGTCTGAAAGTAATAAAAACCATGTCTGAAGCAGTGATTTGTTTTATTTAAATGGAAGCATGATCCTCACCAGAGAAGATATGGTTTTTCCTGCCTACATATTTTCTTATTTGCTATTTGAAACACTGTAATCCCTTTTGTAAAGTCACATTTTTCTGTGACCCTCTGGAGATTTTTCCTGGGATATTGTCCAGTTCTCCAACAAAGACAAAACATGCCGGTCCTACTTGGACTTATGAGCCCAACACAGAGCCCAGTAATAACTAATGAATGCATGACGTGACAGGTCAGGATCCAGAGACAGGCTTTGTTTCAACATGCAACAAGAGGAGAGCAAGAAATGGCCTCAGTTCATTCCTCGCTGGACACAAGATCCCACCATTGTGCTTTCACAGAGATCTGTCAGCAAACATGCCATCGGTGTTTAAATGCAGCTCTGTTTGTGTTTGAGGCCACAAGCTGCTCAACCGTATCCATCAAAGTAGAGCTGCTCAGTTCACCTAATGGTGGGAAAAAGAGATCTTCAGAGGACGCTGTAATAACACGCAATCATTTACATTGTTATATTAAAAAAACAAATATTAATCGCAAAGAAAACAAAGAAAAATCCAAAGAAAAGGGGAGACAATTTGATTCAACCAATTTACTTCACCTTTAGTCAGAAGGAAAATGTTGCACTTACAAATTCAAAGTTCAACAAAACGCATTGGTTTAAATGTAACTGTATCAGACTTTCAACAATATTCTGTTAACATACAAAAGTCTGCAAAAACTCTATGCTGTCCAACATGCGCACATCACGCATGTATTTCAGTCAAGAAGATTCACGTTCACTTAGTATTCCCATGAACGTCTTTAATTTGGGGCTTTTAAAGATTTATTTGAGCAGTTCTTTTTGAGAGATAAAATAATTAAACACTAGTGCTTTGTTTAATTTTTTAAAACAAGAATTGGGTGCACATGTTTGAATGCATGGATTCTCTTTGATCCATGCTTGGTTAAAGTCAGACTCAAACATACCTATACAATGTACTAATATTTGGTGAATGCCCCCATCAAACTAGAACCTAATCTAATTTATTTGAAGCGAAAAAGCTTCTGGTGCAGTTTTGGATTGATGTCTGTCCACTTTTCTTGACAGACATAATAGGTTGGTGTCCTGGTTCATATATTTTCTGTAGATCTGAGGTCTGGGCTAATCCAGAGGCTTAATGCTAGCCTAATTTATTAATTTGAGAGTATCAACCATCTGATCCAAACTATCGCTTGTGAACACTGAATAAGAACAACTCAAGTACCAAAAAGGCTTTAGTCTGCCTTGAACTCAAAAATGATGCAACACCAGTGTCTCTTTCCGCAGCAAAGCCATTTAAACACTGACTGAGAGGGTGCTGACCGTGAAAAAAACATTCCTCGTTAAAATCGACACCACGGCTGTCAAACTCCAGCCCTCATAGGCCGATGACCATAGATGTTTTGGTTTTGATCAAATAACTAGGTAATTATCAGGAGTCTGTTGACAGAATTCTGACGAGTCAATTTAGCTGTTCGATTCAGATGTGCTGGACCAGGGATGCATCTTAGGAGTTTCACACACCCGCTTCAGAACTGGAGGGGACCGATCTTTCCAAGCTGTCTGGCACCCAGACTGTGGAATGCATTACCAAAAAGTTGGAGGATACTTCCCGGAGTCCGACACCCCTAATCTACACCTTCAGTCGCAATGGAAATTTGCAGCTATGGACGTGGAATGAATAAATCCAGTATTATGCTGGGCCTCTTTAATCGCAACAACAAGGCTGTGGTCAAGGTGCAACTTGCTAAGGAAGGTTTATCCAAGTGCTAGTGGAGGTTTATGCATGCGGTATATCAGAGGCTGTACGCATTTGTTTTTTTTGGGGGTAAATTCATATCTGTTTCAAATTTGTGCCCCCTATTATTGTTTTAAACACCGCTGCAGATGTTTCTTTTGTAAGCATCCCAAATACAGGAATCCTCATATTCACCAATCAACTGGACTGGGTGCTGGATCAAAGTTGTAAAACATGCAAAACTTGCACACAAAGTTAAACGTCACAATAATTTTTAATCCTGTCCAATGTGCCACACCTTCTTGTTTTGGTGCCCACACATAACACACAAAGCTTTGCGTTGTGGATCTACTATTCTATGTTATTTACTGAACAGTTTTAATAAATTATCAAAAGCCCAACTCAATCACAGGCATGATGACGATGGGTGTATGTACATTTCTAACTGTACCTGCACAAGTAAATGATAAATCAGGTTTAAAGAAAAAGTCCCAGGATGTCGTGTGTTTTCTGTACTGAGAAAAGTCTCAAGAGAAACAGTGAAGTGATTCTACCAAAAAATCCGATATTCCCTAAAAGTATTTAGTTACTCTGTTTAAACCGGACATTCCTTCATTATCACAGCTACTTTTGGTTGATCCCGCATCCACCACCAGGCTGCCATGTTTGTGCAGCATATGCCAGAATTAACACTCAGAAGTTGTTTCAGCACTCTGATGCATGCAGCTTTTTAAATAAACCAAACTGCATATCTGTGGACAGATCTTGGAGGGTTCTAAGATTGTTTTCACCGGCATTGGGTTCAGACTAAACAACGTTCTCTTGACAGTCGTCCAGTCTGGAAGATGGAGCCCGACCAAAATGCTGCTGGTTTTAGAACTTTCCACAGGTTTCACTGACACCAGTTACAGTATGCAACTAACGCTGTACACATAACTCCAAGCAGAGCTAAACAAGAATGGGACAGGGCTAAGAATAAAGCAACAAAACAAAGATTTAAAGCAATTAAGCAACATCTGAAACGCAGGCGACAGTACTCGGATTTTCTATCTGTATGCAATGAATCATGGCAGATCTTTGGAAATGCATATGCAAGCGATTCTTATGAACTCACTAGTTTTATTCACAAAATTTTACACAAATTACTAATAGAGGATTTTTTTCCTTCAGTTTATATCTACCATGCAAACTTCACCAGTGGCCATTTTTTTTGTTTCAATATCAGAATCCAGTACAGAGCAGATGTTCTGCTGCAGACATCCGGCAGCTGATGCAGGAGTTTAGGATATTCAAGACCTGAAATACAAACAGAAACACACGATTAATATGACAAAAAGTCTGTGTGTACACAAATATAGACACCACTGCACTTTACATACTTATCATGGGTAAAAATGTTTTAGGAATATGGAGCATTTTGTGTGTGTGTTCTTTTCTTATTATTGTTCTGCAACAATAACTGTAAGTTTAAAAAAAATTGTTTTTTTTGGTTGCAGAATCTAATATTTATTGTGTAAATTCTGTAATCCACACAGTGTCAAAATTATGCACCCAGACCTAAATATATTAAAAGGTTAAACTAGATCCTTTAATAAGTGACGCTGAAGGTTGCAGACTGTCGTTTTACTTCTCAAGGCCAGAACCGGTTATTAGCGATCGTGCCTGAGTGAAGCAGATACTTTCTCTTTCCTAGGATAAAGATGATTTATTTGCCTGCATTTATTGGATTAACAAATACTCAGAAATATGGGCAAGTCCAAGCAACTCAATGAAGATCAGAGAAAAAAACTATAAATGTGCACAACTAGGGAAAAGTACAATATGTTGGAGTAATTTCCAAACATCAGCCCAATCCAAGATCACCAGTTCAACTACAAGTCGGTACTTTGTTTCAGAAGAAGACCCAAACTGTGAAGCTCAGATAAAAGTACATTGGTTAAAATATTCACAGACAATTAAGAAAACAGCATGGCTCCAGTCTGCAACGAAGGTGAAACTGCTGGAACATCTGCATCGCTGTCCTCACCGATGCCAGTTTTACATCCCGATAGAGCGAGAAGGTGATGACCACCTTTCAAACTCAACACTTCCAAGCTAGACTGAAATTTGCAGCTGTTCACAAGCAGAAACAACATAACTTTTAGTGAAGAGCTTTATGTTCAGATCAGAAACACATTCTTAGCTATGGCCAACAGGCTTAAATTGGAGGCTGTTTGTGCAAATTCTCGGTTATCCGGGTCATCGGAACAGCAAACAATTTTAGCTATGTCTACAATGACAAGAAATCATGGTGAACAAGCATGGTGTTGACAGCATCGTACTGTGGGACTTCTTTCAGCCTGTGGTGCTGGTGTAATGCTTATGTTACTGCAATGGTGTTTTCACAGGTCTGCCTAAAAAGTGGATCAGACAGCTGCAGCTGATCCAGAACGCTGCTGCTCGTGTTCTCACTAAAACCAGGAAGATAGAGCACATAACCCCAGTTCTAAAGTCCTTACACTGGCTCTGTGTAGCTCAGAGAATAGACTTTAAAATACTTCTGTTATTTTAAAAATCACTGAACGGCTTAGCACCAAAATACAGTAAAGACCTGTTGTTGCTGCATCAACCCTCCAGACTTCTGGCTCTGGTCTACTCTGCATAGCCAGAACCAGAACTAAAGATGAGAAAGCAACATTTAGTTCCTATGCTCCACAAATCTGGAACAAACTTCCAGAAAACTGCAATTCAGATGAAATACTGAGTTCCTTTAAATAAAGATTGAAAACCCACCTGTTTAGATATAATAACAGGGACACTGACCAACATATTTGATGTGTATTGATGTTTTCACTTGTAACTGGTCTCACAACCAGTGACTGTTTCGATCTGTGCATGATGTTTTTATGTTTTCATGATGTAAAACACTTTGAACCGCCTTGCTGCTGAAATGTACTGTACAATTAAACTTGACTTGGCTGCTCAAAGTTTGAAGAACAAGGAAGGAAGACTATGGAGTAAGACAGCTGTCAAAAAGATGTGTTCATGATTCCAGCTATTTGCGTTCGTATTCATATGTCAGTTAAAATATTGTACTCAAAATTCTGCCATCATATATGAGAGTCTGAGAAATTGTGCCGGGTTAGGATTGTTTTTATGTTTGAATCTAATATCTGTGAGTCCAAAGTCTTGTGAATGCAACTCTAATTTTGAAAGTCTTCACTGCTGTGGATATGAATTCCAGTTTGTTGGTATGAGTAGGCAAGTGTTGAAATTATGACACAGGGGGTCGTACACCTAACTTGCACAACTTTTCAGACTCATGTATATGACAGCAGAATTTTGTGTGCAGTATTTTTTATTTGCATACAAATATGAATACAAATGGTTAGAATCATGCATACATCTTTTTGACAGCTGTCTTACGCCATAGAGGACTACCTCCAAATTATTTGACTTATAATTTAAGTAAAACGGGGGAAAATGTAAGACCACCAGACCCAGAACTCTGATAAAACCAAATTCAAAGTCCACGAAATCATGACAGCAAGTGGGTTTTCAAACAAGACAATGATCCAATAATTTATATCAACGTTGTTTTTTAATTGGATGAAATAAGCTAACATCAAGCTTGGGAAATGGCCTTCCCAAAGCCCCTTCCTGTACCAGAATATGGACCAAAATAAAATCAACCCTATTAATTCTCTGAAGAACAACGATTAAACATTCAGGCAGATTTATACCAGAACCTACAGATGGCTACAAAAAGTGGGTGGTTGAGTTGAACGTTTAACCAAAGGTTCCTCACCAGGTTACCCGTACATATTTGAGCCCGTATACGTTTGACTCTGTGCGGATTAGTGAAAATCATCTATGTAGTTCAGTTTTTCTTCGACGCTAACCGCCAAAATAAAATGAAGCAACTTGTTAAATAAACAAATGACTTTGGCAGTCGAACAAATCTTTGTCATTTCAGATTCATTGTTTTTTTTCCTTCACTCTATGTAAAAGAACAATAAATTGTGTAATTACATGTATAGCACATGCTATGTTCGTTACAGAAAGGTCTTTAAAGTATTTGTATAGTACCTTGTTATTCGACAGCTGCGTGTCTGAACATAAACGCCCGTGTATACGATCTCGCACCTCACAACGTTGTTGGTGAAGTCTGATTCCAGGACGTGGAAACTGGGATTGACTGTAACCTTCGTGAAGCAAAAAACAACAAAACCTTAAGCTTCACTGCAGCCAAATTTTAAATATACAGGTCATGTTTGTGAATTGAACTAAAATATTAATTCTGATCATTGGTGCTTGGAAAAATAAATCCAAACCCATCACCTGTAAGATGTAGTTTCCTGGAGGGACGTCTGTGATGTCAATCCACTGACAGTCGATGTTGGCGGCGTAAGTGTCGTGGCATCCTGGGCTCAGTCCCTGAAAGTACAAACCCATCAACTCTACTGCCTTTAAAACTGTGAACCTCTGACTACAGTTTTCCTCTGGGGGCTTCATCTACCGCAGGGTTTAGGCTACACAAAAAGTTATTGGAAGAAAAGTTTTATAGGGACACACCGAATAAGCAGTACAGGATCACAGAGCTCAGTCAAGAGATACTCTCATGCTTTAAGAATGATTCGTCTTTATGTTGGCTAAGTTTAGGCAGCAAAAAAAACATCAAAAAAGTTACTCTGACAGATTTGAGAAAAACTAAAGTGTCTTAAGTGTGCACCAGTGGGCTACCTGTGGTTGAACATGGTGCTTTGCTGCACTTTTCATACTCCTCAAACTCATCCAGATTTTGTCAAAAGCAAACTTTTGTGTGTTTTGTCTGATCTTATTCCACGGACCAGGAACATATGATTGTGCAGTGAAAGGAAAATGATGCATGGATGCAGAATTTGTACAGGTTAAAATCTGAAATACATTTTCATTCTTTGCCCCTCAGTCAATACTTTGTAGGAGCAGGTTTTGTCTTTCAGGGTTTGCCTCTACATACAGGCCAAATTCTTTCCCCCTATTCCTCCTTTAAAATTGCTGCAGCTCAGTTGACAATTTTCAGGCCTAGCCACAAGTTTTAAACTGGATTTGGGTCTAAACCATCCTATTGTAACTCTATCTATATGTTTAGTGTTATTATCCAGCTAGAAGATGAACCTATGTCCCAGTCTGAAGTCCTTTGCAGCCTCTAGCAGGTTTTCTTCCAGAACTGCTTTGAATGGAGAACAAGCGTACGGTTCTCCATTCATCTGCCCATGAACTCAAACCAGTTTCAGTGTACTTGCCGAAGAAAAGCCTCCCCAGAGCATATCGCAGCTACCCCCATGTTTCATAATGGGATTGGTTTGAAAAGGCTGATGTGTAAGTGTTGGTTTTCCAGCCCTGTGGAGTTTAGCTTGTTAGCCAAAAGTTCAGTTTTGGTCTCTTTTGACTGGAGCAGCTTCTTGCACGTTTCCCCGATCATGGCTTATGGCAAACCATAATGGCTATTGTTTTATGACACCAACCTGCTTTAAACTTTTCTACAACTTTATCTCTGATATTTATCCTGTGTTCCCTGAGCTCTGTGATGCTGTTTCTTTCCCAATTTCTGCCAACAAACCCCAGAGGCCTTCACAGAGCAGCTGCATCTTTACTGAGAATTAATTGCGCATAGGTGGACTCTATTTAATAAGATGAAAATGTCCCTTTTGAAGGAATTTATATAGGGAATCAGAGTAAAGGTGACTGAAAACAAATATAGATACCACTCGTTGGAGATTTAGATTTTTTTCTTTATGTTATTTCCTTTCCATTCCTATTAAAATCTGTGAGCTGTTTTGAGTTGATGTACGATTAGAGAAAAATGAGAATAAAAAGCATCTGTGCTAGAGCTTTTTTGGGTGTAACCTGACAAAATGTAAACAAGTTCAAGCAGTACGAATACTTTTAAAAGGCGTTTTCACTCCTTTCTGACCACAATAGGACAAAAATACTACTTAAATGTTTTTTGGATTAGGCAGATCATTAAAAGGTTTTACCAACTAGGCTATTGCTGGACAGAAAACCTGCTTGAGGGCAGCTGGAGGTCCGTTTATAGCGACCAACAGTCAGGCCCACCTGGACTTGTCTGTTTGTGCAAAAATCATAACAGCTGTAAAGTCTTGGCTGACACTACTGGACATTGATGTTGCTGGTACAGATCTACCTGTGTGTGAGATGTGCATGCGTAGCGCCGCCTGATTCCAGGGTCACAGCCCGTGTCCTCCAGGCAGAAACTGGCTTTGTGCCCCTCGGCCACTTTACGTCCAGAAACCATGTCCAGCAGGTCGTAGTTACTGAAGGCGTCCATGCTGTGGTAATGCCTGAGGATGCAAAATGAACCTAAAGTAACATTTTATTTTCCCTGGCAGGCTTCAGGAATGCATTTAGAGACACAGTTTTGTTGTTAGGACCATATTTTATGGTCGCGGCGATGTTTTCCTGGCTCGTCAGAGCAGAACTACTTCATTTTCTTTATTTCTACTTTAACCGCTGTGGAAACTCACTGATGGCAGCTGTGCCAGTCCCACTGATATCTGGGCTTGAGAGGGAGAAAGTCTGCAGTTCCTTGGTTCTTCACTTTCTGAGGGAATCGCAGAAGCACCCTGAAGTCGATGTCTCGAACGCCGGGCGCATACGCCGACCTTGGATGGATCACAGGAGAAAACAGGTGATAAGAAGGGCTGGAACGTACTGCTGCTGGCTGGGCTGCCAGGTGCAGTTTTCTTAAATGTATTGAAGCACAAATAATTTGTCCAAGTGAGCTCAATGCTTTTGGGAAAATCAGCCCAGAACATTTATGTCTTGGCAGGACTTAATGCTGGCCAACCACTCCTCCATAGGAAGATCAAACTGTTTTTACAACTTTACATATATAAATCCCCAAACTCTCATAACAACTTAAAGCTGGGAGCAGAGATGTTAGTCTTCCTTGAGTTGAAGTAAAGGAAAGTCTTGTGTGTGCATGTTTGAATTATGGTGCCTACGTGCGGCCGTGTGCGTACTAGACTTGAATCGCCTTTGGAAACACATCTTACCTAGCCAGACAGTTTTCCTCTGCAGCACAGCGTAGCGCGTACATCTGCATGCGCTGGACATAAATCCCTGCTTGGATGGCATAGGGGTCTGGAATGAGGTCTGGCAGTCCTGGGGTAGAGAATTGGAAGGAAAAATGCAATGTGTCTTAATCCTTTCAGGATATTTAGGCTGCAAACAGTTTATGAAGTAAACGCTGGCGTAAATATGAGAAATAAATTATTGCATTCTTTATTCAGTCTTTTGGTTCTTAGTTTGATTCAAAGGCATTTTTTTTTCAGTTCACATCATAACTGTGGAAAAATATTCAGAGAATTAGAAGACTCAAAGGACAATCATGGTTTTATCCAATTTGGGAACTTACTGTATTGGATCTCAGTTTTACTAAATAGATTAATCCTGATCAAATAACAGGTTAAAAATCTTCAAGCATATGTTGAACAGGTGTTACTCCCTAAAGGAGGCATACGGCAAGTATATCTTGGGTTCATGTTAAAACCACCCAGATATGGGTGGTTTTAACCAAACACTGCCAATACATCCGTGTTTTTTCTCTGCAGATGATGCACTTGGCGGTGCCTGTTTGCATTTAACCTTGTCTTTAGCCTTGACAAAGCAATTTCTCCCAATGTATTTTCCTATTGGTCCAAGAGTTTCTATGTTTATCTGTTTTTCTCCCCTACAGGAAGCCACTCTACCGCTATCATTGAATATTTACTTTCTCTTTCACATAGAAAGTACTCGTGAACCAGTACTTATATGTTTTTTTAGGGGGTCTGCTCTGTCTTCCTAAACTTCCACTAGATAGTGGCAGATGACCGCTGGAACCGAGCCAGGCGCTGGTGAATGTTTCTCCTTGTTAAAAGGAAATATTTCCACTGTTCCTACTTGCACGTTCAGCCTGAGGTATTGCTGCAAAGTTAACAGGTCGATGCAATCAGCTGGACTTCCTTAGATAGCAAACCTTTCCTCCCATCGACATAATAAAGTGAACTTGACTGTATTATAATGATTGGGATTTAGTTTTTTTAGACAATTAAACTGTAGTACATTTCTGAATGTTTCTGAATTTCACTTGTTTTGCAACAGACCTTAGGATTTTTTGTGAATTAGCTTCTTATTTCATCATCCTTCACAAGATGAAATAAGAATGGGTAAGATGGTGATGGTGAAATTAAGTCGTATTAGAATGTTGATGGTGGTGTTAGTGACTTTAGTTCACACTAGAGGATCAAACTGTTCCCTTAAGATAAAGTTGTCATTGAATTGCCAGGTTGTTAGCAATAGCCAGCGCTAGCTTAGGGTGAGCATAATTTGATTTGCAAAAAAGGAGGACACTTGTGCTCAGTTATCTTATGTTGAAAATTGGCATTCACAACAGTCTCTTACACATATTTTTTTGTTTTTTTATTATATTTGTGTGTATCTGCAAGCTTCCGTTTGTCTTTCACTTAGGGACAATGAAGGTTATTTCTATGCTATTCTACTTATCACTTTTTTGATTGCTCAACAAATAAGCGTGAAAGTCTTTGCAAAAAGCACCATTTGAAATTAGATTGCACATGCAGAATTGCCTTCAGTGACTCAACAGACAGCTGGATATACTTCACAACTTATATAGTCACCACAAAATCCATGGAAAGGTGAAACTGTGAGACACTTTATTGTTCTCCTGCTTTTGGAGAGACAAGAGAGACGGAGAAAAACTTGAGTCATTTCCCAGGAATAATGTGCAAAACTAAATTAAGTCCTTTAAAGGTTACAGAAGGTTTGTGACGATAACACAGTATACTGGGGGGGATTTGTTCCCTGGTGATTTGCTTTTGCCCCAGCAAATGGAATAGAAAAGCAGAGTTGTAATGTCGGTCTTACAAAACTATCATGGTTTCTGCTACAAAAAAAAGAGTTCCTCGTCAAAATAGAATAGCACTTTTACATCAGCCACAAGATGCTTTCACTGACAACTGTTGATGAAGTAAAAAGCAACATGCTGCATAAGTTATGATGAAAAAAAACCTTTTATATTAGCTGCAACATCAATCACTTTCTTATTCCTGTTGTGTTAGTTGATAAGCATTTTTTCCATGGTGTATTTATGTTGGCTTTGGTTGGTTTTGGGGTGACTCAACACAACACACACATTGAGTCTGTGTAGCTCTTAAAGTGCTGACTCCAGCTGCAGTCTGCAGTCTATAAAGCTGTCCCAAATTCTTGAATGGGTTATGCTTCACGATCCTTTCAAGACGACAGCCATGCTTGTGCACCATGTGCAAACTGCTTGTGCAGAACAAACAGTTTGCACATGAGCAGAACACTTTCCTTCCACTCAAATTTCCCATAGTACCCGGAGACATCGCTCTGTGCACGGCCAGCTTCTTTAGCTACGAGCTTTAGAGGTGAGAGAGGGGCCAGTGACTATTGGAAAAGTCAAGTCAGTAGTCTTATCCAAAATTGTGTAGGCCATAACTTTTAGTTTTTTAGTTTTTTTTTATTCAGTTTTGTAGAGACACTGACTTTTAAGTTTTTTAGTTATAAGTAATAACCAAAAATGAACAGAAATAAAGGGTTGATATATATCACTCTGAGTAGCATAAATCTTTATATGAATTGAGATTATAAGTAAATAAAAATTAATTTTGATGGTATTTCATTTTATTGAGAGGCAGCTGTTAATGGCGACTTCCCGTGTTACATTCACAAAAGTCTTCTTACTGGTTGCTTGACAGTAATTAACCATTTTTATTGGAAAACAATTTGGCATTCATTTTAAAAGACCAGTACATTTAGTGTCTTAATTTCAAATTCCATGAGGTGCTGCTTTACTTGAAAGGTTCATTCACTTCAAATTAAACATACTGACCCATTCAGAGCAAGCCTTGTCTTTACTCCGACTGAACTATTATCCAGTCAAAAGGGACACTTTTTAGACTCACCGTTTTGGAAAAACCTCGTTCCGTACCCTGTGCCGGGCGGATGACGCGTCCGACCCACTGATCTGCCTCTGGTCGGGTACATGTTGTAGAAAACCGAATTCCTGTGCGTTTTAAACGGGTTCCGGGGGTCGTCGTTGACCATGCCCTCTCCGTCAGCTTCGTTTGTTGCATACACACTCGACACTGAGAAAGGAGCGGGAGCCTCAGGTTGGCTTTCCAGAACTGGCGGATGCGCTGAGATCAACCGACCCGTCTGCGTCGGTTGCCTGGAGACAAGCATCCTCTCTGGCACTGCGCGTAACGCGCCAAGCCCCTGCTCCCCTCGCACGGTATGGGATGCACCGCGATGCGCAGCTTCTCTTCTGCCCAGCGTGTCTCTCAAAGTGCCCGCTGAAGATGAATTGAAGCGCTGTGCGTCTGCATAGCTCACAACCTGTCCTACAGGAGCGGCTCCTCTGTGCGCACCCGGCACATTCCTGGCAGCGTCCTCTCTCCTGCTGCTCAGGTAAACCCTCGACAGGCTGCCAGACCGGACCGGAGACTGGTACTCTGATCCGGTGCTCAGCAAGCTGTAAACCTGCCCGTTATTCTGCCACTGGGTGCGGTGCCTCCAGGGTCCCGCTGGGCGTTGCTGTCCAAAGGTGAAGGGAAGAAGTACTTGGAGAATATATAATAATACAACAGACCACTTTGCCATGACAATAAAACTGGAGATCTCCACTAGTTTAAAATATATATTTACAAAAGTCAGGTGCACAAAAGCAGACAGAAGAGGATAGAAAGCGAAGACACGGTCTCAGTTCTCTTATAAGCAACATGCCACTTAACAGCTGAAAATGAAAGGAGGGACGGACCGTGTCACTGCAGAGTAGTCCAATTCAACCCAGTTACCTTAGTTAAGTCAAAAACTCCCAGGAAGATAATTTAACCCATCCCTTTCCGTGGTTAGGTCCAGTTACACAAGGACGTTTGTTCGGTAAACTTTGCGCACGGGTGTGAACAGCAGTCATCCAAACGCTGCCATCAGGTCTGGTTATTTTCCAAGAGGGAAATGGCAGATTCTTTTAATACATTCACTTATCTTGAGCTTTAGTCTTCCCATAATAATGAAAAACTCATATATGTGCATATTTTAGTGTAGCATATTTCATGAAACATAAAAAACCCGCTAATGTGGTTTTATTTTCAGAGGTGAACCTCGATTTCCAAAACTATTTAGAGCAGTGAAACATGTTTATTTATTCATGTGTGGAAAACCGTTTCCCGACAGATCTGTTCGGATTACAGATGTGGCCATGGTTTGACGCAGTTTTAAGCATTCACCAGTAGGCGGCGGCATGTCTTTGTTTTCCCATTCTGCAAACTCTGGTGCTGTTCAGGAACATTTCACTCAACCTTTGCTGTGTAGATAACCTGCACACAAAAAGCAAAGTTCTCGTTTTGAAGAGGCATTGAAGAGGTAGATAATGATGAGCACAAAAGGAAAGCTGTTTTTTTCAAAGGGTTAGCTTAGTTTATTTTTAATATTTACGAGTAAGTAATAGAAATGTGTTTCTAACAAGTTATAGAAAAAACTTTAAAGGGATGTATTAGGTTCTTTCACATGTTTGGAAAGGATTGGGATTAATTTTCCACATAATATAATATAATATAATATAATATAATATAATATAATATAATATAATATAATATAATATAATATAATATAATATAATATAATATAATGACCACTGGAGATAGACAGCTGACAGACAATTTCTGATAATGGACACCTCTAAGGGCATTATCCCACTCATAGTATGGTTACTTAGGAAATCAATTAATATTAAATCAATTATTAATACTTTGTTTGTTTTTTTTGCCGTTAAAATTGTAAGTTTTTTCACAAGAAGTGCCTGAGAGAACTATTTAATATCCCACCATTTACCCAATGGTTCTACGACTGTGAAACTCCACTGAATTTTTTTACTTACACAGGACAGGTATATTATGACGTATTCTGTTCTTTTTCTGGTCCGCTTCTCTTCCTGGCTTCCGTGTTTGCAGGCTGCTGCTCTTTTGCCAAAATAAAATACCAAATGCTGCGCTCTGTTTTGGGAACTCTCATATGATTGGCTCAGGAACCAGGAAGTAAACATGGGCTACACACTGCATCCGAGTAGTTCTATACAGAAGCATATTGCTAATTTTGAAAGGAGAAAAACGTAACTAAGACATTGTTGATGGAGAGGACTGATTGTTTAAAGGCAATGTTACTTCCGTCCCAGGTCACAAATGAGAATGATTCTGTAAATATCTTACTTATAGCTCCTTTAACTGATACCCTGCAGCCAATCAGAATCGAGTACTCACCCAGACTATAATATAATATAATATAATATAATATAATATAATATAATATAATATAATATAATATAATATAATCAAGGATCTAAAGAAGTAGATTTTGCAAGTCAATTCACTTTTTGTAGATTCTATGGGACTCCTGACTTGTTTCTGTGATTTCTTGAGAGCTGCTTTGACCCATTGACAATATTGGGTATCGTTTATCTGTTAAATGTAGCTGGGAAGCATCATATGGCCCTGAAAGGCAAGAGTATAGCCCAGTTTCACGGTTTAAAGGGGTCTGGTACGTTTCTGGCTGAATTTTTAACCACTCTTATTCCAAGAATCAGGGGAGCTCATTTCGATTGATTAGTTTGCTGCCACAGACCAGGCTTGTTATTATAGTCCATGAGTTCATGGCTTGGGGGAGTTTTTTTATATATACATATGCATGAAGGAGTCATGGAGGCTCAGTACTCGTCTTCTGTCAGATGGAATATCAGTGAGTGACTTTGCCCCGGCCAAATAGGGCATCAGCGTGGAAAGCTGTACTATTAATAGACAAAGAAACCTTCCTCCTGTTCTGAAGTCCAGCACCGCCCTGTCCTGCTTTCTGCCGCAGCGCTGATTTAAAAGAAGCACTGAGCCTCAGCACAGGTTTGGCACAAGACCTCCTGAGCAGGACATGTAACCCACAAAATATAGCCAGTAAGTATCAACGTTGAATTGAGCCTTTATTGTGTGTGTGAGACCTGAAAGTAAACAAATCACAACAAATGTTGCACAAATTATAGTTTTTTTTTATACTGTAAATTGACAATGCTTGGAAATAAAGCAAAAGCTTTCTGATTGTTGTGATGGTACAGGAGCAGCAACAATAAATTACTCCCTGAGTGAACGACTAATCCTTTTACACTTTGAATATATCAATCTAGGTATCCAAGGCTGCTCACAACTTTGCTTCTTGTGAGAAATAAAGAAGACGATGGTCTTAAAAGGGTTTTTTACCACAAGAAACTCCCCCCCCTTCATGGAATATACCTCTTGTGTTTCTCTGAGGCCTCTTTCTGCCCTTCTGAGGATTATAATGATAAATCCAGAGGGTTTACCACTGTTCATGGGGAGACTAAGCAGGTGAGAAGCTGGAAAAATGCTTGGAAAAATATGAAAATTAATAAACTCTGCTGTTACCTTTGTGTTCAAGCCAACAACGGCAAAAAAGGAGATGTGTTTTGAAGTAAATGCCTAATTAAAGTGTAATGTTACTGAATTATTAATGGTTTGACATGTCGTTTAGTGTGACATGTCTAAGTTATGTCTGCCTAACCTTAGCTAGTATGTGCCCGCTCAGCTCTCCTCATGTTTCAGCCACTAGCCACATGCTGCTCTGTCCATCTTCACGTTTTTCATTCAGTCGACATGTGACTGATTAGCGTTGCAGGCTTTAATCTGTGATTTATTGAGCTCGTCTCAGTTGGACTTTCATAATTACTGCAACCGACGTGACTGGTCGGCTTTGTGTTGAGGATATGTCTTGACCTTAATTTCTTTTATGAGAGCGGAGCAACAATAAACCTGCAATAAGTTGCTGGAAACTGTTTGGGGGCTGGTTAGACTTGACAGTGTAACACCATTTACAGCTTTTACTTTACAGTATTTGATTTAAAGCCTGTCTTTTTTCAGCCTTATACAAATAATAATATTAATTTGGCGACAACCTAAGTTGGTATTCAATGCATTTTTTTAATACATTGTGTTTTTTTGTTTTGAAACTGGCCATTTATGAAGTGCTGTTGTACTAAATCAAGTTTGGATGCTAATATCTGTAAATGCCTGGTGATGTACACTTTTGTCAAGCCACTCTCCAGCGTTGTTTTCAAGGTATTTTCTTTTGGATTATAGACCAAAATTGCACAGATATGGGAAATAATTATGAGAATTATAAGAACATTTGTTTATGTGTAGCTTCATGCTTTTTCTTTTTATTCCCTGACAAAAACGCCACCTGAAAATATGCAACTGGCATTGCTTCTATTGCTGTTTATTTGTTACTACATCAAAGGTATTCATTCCATTTAAACTTTAACATATTTTGGCCTTTTATATCTGTATATTTCAATGTATTTTTGGGGGGAATTTATGTGAACAACCAACACAAATGACCAAATAAATGACCAAATAAATGGGTAATGGAATTAAATGACACATGGTTGTCTACATTTTTTGTACAAAAAAACAACAACATCAGCTATTTAGCATCTAGAGGCTGAATATAGTTCAAATAGTTCAAGCACAGTCAGATCTGAAGTGGAGTGTCCGCTGTCCTTTTTAGGCTTACCAAAAATGTTCAATTAAATTCAGGCCTGGACTTTGACAGGGCCATTCTAACGCATTAATATAATTTGATCTAAATGGAGCTTGGGCTGTGTGTTTAGGGTCATTGTCTTGCTGGAACGTGAGCCTCCACCCCAGCCTCAAGTCTCCAACAGGTTTTCCTTCCAGGATTGTCCTGTATCAATCTTTCCATCACCTCTGATCAGCCAGCCTTTCCCTGGTGAAGAAAAGCATCCCCACAGTATGATGCTGCCACATTGGAGATTATGTCCTTCATGGTCTTGTGCAGGGTTAGTTTTCTGTTACATAAAGTTTTTTTATACAGGCCAAAAAGTTTAATTCAGGGCTCACCTGGCCAGACCACCTTTCACATGTTTGACGCTTCTTCTGCACAGCTTTGGACCGAGTGTCAGACTGTCTTTCAACACTAACTTTTACTGAATAATAAAAATTGTTTTGCCAACAGATTTTCCCACCTGAGCTTAGTGTCACTTTTAAAAGATGTTAATGACTATACTACCTTTTTTTTGGGTTCTCAGGGGGTCTTTGTTTGGTACATTCATGCAAGTTGCACAATTTCTTTACATCGCTTTGTGACTGGACTGCTGCTTCTCTTCGTTTTAACTTGGACATCTCATTATTATCTGAATATGCTGGGTTATCTATTAATAATTGCTCATTATGTTTTCCATTCTCAGTCTTTCTCTGTTGCTGTACAGCTTAATGTTAAATTTAGCTTTTTTCATGTTTTGTTTTTGCATTTCTGAGGTAGGGGTGTAAATCAGCAGTTATATCGATTTGTTTGGATGACGATGCGATATTTGCAGATATCACAAAGTCTGTTACGATTTCCAATCGATGCGATCGATGTGATAGCAATATCATCTGCTCATCTAACCCCATTATTTACATTAACAAAAAAAAAAGCAAATAGGATTTGACCATTTTATTTCTATGTAGGGCATTTAAATCAAAAAGAAAATCCTTCTCATTTTAAAATGCTAATATTTATAGATCACCTGATCATTTTAAGGCCCATTCATACCTCACGTAAAAGATGGATACGGATACGTGTGGAGTGTTTCATACGTTCTAACCGTCGATATCGTCCGTACTTTGACTCGAAAATTGGGAGCTTACGATTACGGACGAAACGGATCAATACGGAGCAATACTACCGGAAACGGTGGGGGCGCTATTGAGTTTGTAGTACAAAATGTCAACAAAATCACGAAGAAGGTTGTAATTCTGGGCTTTAAACAATGGCGGGATTCGAGGAACGACTTGCGGAGCTTGTCCGCAACTACCCACACATATGATGTTTCGTGTCCGGGGCACAGGGACAAACAAAAAGTTTACTTAAGGAGCAAATACAACAAAATCACGTCTTGGACCGTCGCCATGTTTGATCAGTGACGAATCATTGGCGCCCAGCACTGCCACCTAGAGGACATATTGGTTATTGCGCACCTCAACGGACGGAGGTATGAAAGAGTCAACGGATAGAACGTACGGACAGAAATACAGACGTGTAGGCCAAACGTAGGGTATGAATGGGCCTTTAGTCTCATTACTTGTGAATTACAATAAAGGTGCATCTTAAAAATAATGATGTGGACCGATATTTTTATGTTGTATCGATGTAATTGGATCGTCAATCATTTAATCGATATATCGATGTGGTTCGTTGTATTGTTACGCCCCTATTCTGAAGAGCTTCTCTGGGAATACTAATTTTTCTTTTTTCCATGGGTGTATTTTATTTGTGCCTGCGTGTTATGTGTGCATTCAGAGCCGGCATCTCACCAAAGTTTCATTATGACTGCATAAGGACAGTAAAGATTTTTGATTCTTGACTCCTCCAAAGTCACCATGGGGCCTGTTGGCTGCTTCTCTGATCAATGATCTCTTTACCGGGCCGTTTTACGCAGACGTTCATATCTTGGTAGGTCTGCATTTGTCCCATACTCTTTCTATTTTCAGAAGATAAAACGGTCCTTTCTGACCTGTTCAAAGCTTGGGAAAGAGTTTTCTAGCCTAACCCTGCTTCGAGCTTCTCCACAACTTTCTCCCTGACCTGTCTGCTGTGTTTCTTGGTCACCATGATGCCTTTTGTTCTCAAACGATCTTCGAAGACAGGCCTTCAAAGACACCTGTATTTATACTGAGAAATTACATACAGGTGGACTATATTTACTAGTTAAAAGGCAGCTGGTTAAAATTATTCCTCTGAGTATCAGAGGAAAGGAGGCTGATTAGGAATTCATTTAATACATTTCCATTTTGAAAACCATGTATCATTTTCCTTTCACTTCACAGTACATTTGGACCATTTTGACTTTCCATGTCAGCAATAAACTGCACTTCATGGTTTTAGCATTTTTTATTACTGGATGTTTTTGCTGTACTTTTCTTTTCAAAATAGTTCCTGAGTTAGTTTATTGGAATAAAACAAAATTGTACAGGTTGATTACTGGGGTGTAGTAAAGATTTGTGTTGCAGGGTTTACCCTTCAGTTCTTTATTTAACCAAATAACACATATATCCCCCTGATAACTTCTGTGTCATGTGCACATGATTTAAGGGTAAACTCCCACTCCCAGCAGAGCTCTGTGGAGCATGTGATATGTGTCCTTATCTCCTGTGTCACTGCCCCTCCATCCCTTTTTGGACTCCCTGGCTGTACATCCGGAGGTTTCCATGATTTCTCACATTACATGTGGGAGGGTCAGCTTTGCCAGCTGGTGTGTTGCATTGGCTTTATGTTTGTTACATATATTCCCCCGACACCTCAGGCCCTTAGCCTAAATTTACTCCTGCGGAGCAGCTACTCTGCTGGCATTCGAAGACCCCAACAGATGTATCATGAGACCCTGACCTTCCCCCTGACACACCCTTAGTGGTCCGGGGGCTGACTTGAGCATGCCTTATCCACACGAATATACAGACTGAGGCCGAGCTTTTCATCAAATGTAGACGTGAAAACGTATCTTTGGGCTATAATAACTGTAAGAATTGTATTAATCATGGTTAGTTGCTTTATTTCTGGTTATTTTATGATTTACTTGGTTTTGATATTAGAATATCAATAAATTACACATCCGCTACTTTGTGTTTTGTTTCCTTGTACTCACTTGTTCCTCATAATATGATGAAAGTAGGCAGCACAAATCATATAAAAAGACTGTGAAGCAACTTTAGCTGTGTTTGGACGGCGATTGGGACATAAAGTTATTTAATGTTACAGGATGCAGGGAAATGTGGGCTAAGCTTTAAGCCCAACACCTGGTGGTCTGGGTTTTGGCTTCAC
The DNA here is from genome assembly GCA_037039145.1 of Fundulus diaphanus. Taxonomy (NCBI): domain Eukaryota; kingdom Metazoa; phylum Chordata; class Actinopteri; order Cyprinodontiformes; family Fundulidae; genus Fundulus; species Fundulus diaphanus. Next base: position 21,006,437 of record CM073133.1, on the reverse strand, counting down.
CGAGACATTCACTGTTTATTCTGTTTCTGATTCAACACTGGCTGGATGTAAGGGGAATTATATTTTACACATGGGTTTGTAGATATATAATATATTACCTTTAGAGGGCTCATAATAACCTCCAAAAATACACAGTATCCTAATGTAAAATGTTGTGTAAAGACAACATATGAGACCAAAATTATTTTTGATCATTTAGCATTTGCAATTTGCTGTAGGGGCAAAAGTAATCTAATGAAAACAGAAGAAACATCTTTCTACAAATAAGATCAGATCAGATCAGATCAGATAAGATAAGATAAGATAAGATAAGATAAGACTGTTGTCAGCATTATAATAAAATTGGTTTGGTTCCCAGATAGAGAAATAAAATAAAAAAGACAAAAATAATAATAATAATGTAAATAAAAATAAGCCCTAACTTAAGCAACAATAAAGTAAGAATAAGAATGAAGCAGTTTAAGATGAATGGAAGTGTCTGCATGTGTGTTGTATAGAGAATTGTAAACAAGTTGTAGGCGAGAAAATGAACTGTAGAGAAAGTTACGAACAGCAACAAATGAGGCTAAACAGGCCTGTGGATGAATAAATAATGAATAAATTTGGCACAGATTATAATAAAAGTTAAAATGGTTCGGTATAAGTGGAGTTCTGTTCAGAAGTTTCCATACACCAACCTGACTCTCGCCAGATGGATTTCGTTCCACAGAGCTCCACACATCCATCTGGGATCGCTCCATTGGAGATGTATTTCAGAAGGAGGGGCTGATCAAAAATCCTTGCATATGATTGGATAAACCACTTGTCTATCATCTTTACTGACGCGCTACTTCAACCACTCACATCAAAAACAACCTGTGATGCCGATGGGAGCGACACAGGGAAAACCCAAACAGAACAGCTGCTATCTTGGATATAGGGCGATGTCGGTAAATGACCGATGTCGTCTGTGTATGGAAAATCTGCGAATAAAATGCTACATTACGCACATGGACAACACCGATGTTACCACTTGCTTCCTCGCTGCGAGCCACCATTGTTGTCTGAATTCAAACAGTTGCTTCTCTGATACGTCACATCTATGTAAATGCCACCCGGTGATCCTGATTGGCTCGTCCATTTTCTGTGGTTTTGAAATCCCTCCCAATGGCAGCGATACCAGACAGACGTGTGGAGCTCGGCGAAATTACATCCATCTGGTGAGAGTCAGGTTAACATACACCTACCTTGGGCCTGATTGCCAACTTAAATTGTGCTTTAATTCATTTATTTGGAAAAAATAACAGTTTTCCAGGGTAAAAAAGGTTTACCATCTGTGAAAGTAAGAGTTGAGTCCAAAATATTGATTTTATTTATTTATTTGTTTTCTATCTTAAACAGCTATGCGTACCTCCTCTCTAATAGTTGGTTTCATGTCCTTGAGGAAGTTAATCTTCGACCATATTGTTGCTTCTGAACATGAATCTAGTTGCAAACGTGTTGCTCTTTTTGGAAGAATTGATAGTTTTCAGTTAAATCAGATGGTTTCCTGTAACAGAGCCAGCTATTAAGCAAGGTCAGAACCTTTTCAGTGGGGTTGAGGTTGAGGCTGTTTCAGAAGCTTGATGCCGGCCTGTTTATCTTTAGCTGTACACTTTGTGATGCTGACTGGTCAAACATGAGCAGTTCTGTCTTTCTTTTTGAGTACTGTTTGTGCTGCAGTCAATTGGTGTTTCATGACGGTGTGGTTTAAATTAGGGGTATGCTCCAATTTAATATAGCATTTTGGACGACAGTATTACACCTGACCGTTTCTCCATCCTAAAACCCCTTCTGGTGTTTCTTTGGACTCATTGTTCAAATTAATCATCAAACTGTATCCAACTTTCAATCATCTGACCCAATCTGTCACAATCAGATGAAAGAAAATTGTTCAGTAAATACCCAGGAGCAAAATGGCTCCAGCTTGGCATGAATTGGAAGATGCCGTAACACCAGTGTTAATGTACAGAGTGAAGTCAGTTTTACATCAGCACCGACTAGAAGGGTGGTGATGAAGAAAGTCCCAGCTTCAAACCTTTGAGCATGACCACAATTTGCAGCTGTCAGCATGGACAAGTGGGACATTGAGCAATTTGGCCCACATGACAAGAAGTGAATTTGGAAGCGTTAGAGTGAGTCTTTCAATCCTAATAACCCTACCAGCTGTTTTGCATGGTCGTGGCAGCATCATGCTATTGGTCTGTTTAGCTACCACTGGTACTGGTGCTTGGCAATGATGTAGACAGAGGACTGCTATTAAAAACACATTACGCTGGTTTTGGATAATGCAGCGTAGCCTTTAGCCTCTGTAACGGCCCAACACTGGTGAAGATTTTTGATCCATGCCAAAAAGGTTGTCTCTGTGTGCAAGTGCAATCAGTTCATTCTGACTGGAAGAGCGGCCAAATATCCAACTAGAATCATATAAGATGGTTACTGGTGACTTCAAGCTGTGTGCTATTTCTCTGCAGCTTGCACAGGAACATTTGCACACATAGATGGGATGTAGATGTATATGTGTGAGGCTGTATGCATAAATTGTCACTTTGACAGGTAAACATCCATAATAAGTGGATTTTTAACTCAATGGACCCAATTCTTATTTTTAAAGTCCAAAAAGAAAAGTTCCTGAGCATTTTTTGAATTATAGCTAAGCTAATCTCTTACAGTCAGTAAATGAGTGGCGGTGAGAGGAATTACTTACTATATGAGCTTCTCAGACACATTGCTGGCAATAAACTCTTTTTCTAACTAATGTATTCATGCCTTGTTTTCATTCATGGAGTCTTTCTTAGATTTCCACTTGGAAAGACCTAACAACTTGACACATTCTTCTTTAATACATCTTATAATGTGAAATGAGAGGCAAGAGAAAGTTATTCTTTTTCTTTTTGTAATAATTTCGTCATGTTCCCTGATTTCTTTCATCTTCTACCATCTGAAAGAGCAAACAAACCCCAAAAAACTAAAGCTCTGATGACTCACAGGATTTCATCCGTCATCTTCAATAAACACAAGTGATTTGGCGCTAAATTGCCAAGTCGACAGTTTATGGGAACTGCATGGATGTGTGTAGGTGTTTGATGAGGTCCGAGAGAAAGGAAACAAGAAACATGAGGCATATTTAGCTTTCTTTTAGTTGTTTTTAGTGACAGCTTCATAATTTCCCAACAGTTACAGGTGTTAAACACTGGGTAGTCCAGAGGTGACTCGTCTTTTAGAAAAAAAAGTTACACAGGATTATACAAAACAGTTATTCTGCTGTTCGTTCATAATAAGTTACACTGGTGTCTATTTACAAATCAGACTAGGAGCACAGAACTGGTGTTACACATTTACTCAAAATTATATTTACAAGTCTATACACAGCCCGGTGTTGGCCCGTCCTGCTGGAGAGACAAAGAAGAGGAGCTAAATTACTCACAAGGATAATTAGCTGAAGGCTATAATACACAATCATAAACATCTTGTTTACCTATAAGTTATTCAGGAGGGAGTTTTGAATGCTTTCATACACTGCATTGTAGATATCTTCCTTTGTTGTTGTCCCATCAAGGTATTCTGTAAACAAAAAATATAAATCAGAGTCAAACGTTCTCTGAATGCTTCTCCTTTCCTTTTCTGGGATCTTGACTTTGCAAACCTATTCTGCTGCAGTTGTTGTCCATCTCCTTCCTGTGCTTCAGGTACATGGGCCAGACATGGCCGTCAAACAGGCCGGGGGGGTCCGGGACTGTGTATCTTCTTGTACTACAAAGGCCGGTTCAGTCCAGAGTTACTGTATAAGATGATCTAATATGTCCTGGAATGTGGGAAGATTACTTCAAGAGCTCCTTACCTTCTCCTGCGTTTGCATTCCTCATAAGGAATGGAAATGTAAAAACACTTGTCATAGACATCGATGAGAGGCCTGTGAAGGGAAACCAGCGCTTAGATCCGGGAGAGATTTGAAGGTCATGAGGTCAGTGTTGAAAAAAAAGGCAACTTACTTATAGTTGTAGATGAGGAACCCCTCAACGATAAGAATATGGATCCCTTTCTGCTCTGGGTCGGATTCCTCGGCTTCAGGTGACAGACTGACTCCGTGTGAAAGGGCAAACTTGACGGGGTTCTCCTGCCAGCCTTTCACAGTGTTGACCATCGCTTCCATGTCCAGAGCGGTGATCACTGATGAAGAACAAGGAGAAAAAAGAGCAGAAAGAAAGCTTCACCACACGTGCATAAGACATTTCTCACCAATTATTATCAGTTATTGTATGATGTAGCGTTCACAGTATATATATATACATATATATGTGGTAGTCTGATTGGTTACCACACAGTAGAAATGTGCAGGAAAAGAAAAAGTACATTACTGCAGGGTTTTCCTACGTGAAATCCACTCTTACCATCCCACTGTCTAAAGCCGTCCTCCCCGACTTGTATTTGATCGGGTTTCTGAAATAACAGTCACCAACAAAACATTGCTGCAACCCAGTAACCAATGGGAGCTGATCCCTCCTGGACAGGAAAAGTCAGGGACTCGTCTCCACCAAAAGTGAACACGCGGAGACGTTTTTGGTTTTCTTTTCTTCTTTTTTTTTTTTGGTGATTGATACATTTTATTTTTAAGCAACCGTAACAATATTTCAGGTGAAGTAGATCTCTTTCATTGTAACTTGTTAACTTTTTTCTCTTTTCTATAATTTTTGCATGCAGGTCAAAGTGAATGTTGATGACGCCTCTATTTACTTTGGCAAAAAAGAAAATAGCGCATTTATTTTGTTTTGGGAGCAAGTCTCAATGAGCCTTCAAGAGCAAATAATATGAATTTCTTGTGAAATAGACATTTCAGTGGTTTTCAATTGCACTGTTTTCCAAAAAAAGGAACACAAAGGCAAAGGAGAAACCCAAAAAATTGTGTTTGACGACTGTGAGAGTAGGCTTCGTTTGAACAGGAGGAACTGAGTCATTGCTTAGGTTTCTGCAAAGAAGTCTGACTTTTAGTGGGGACGCTCAGCCCTTTCATTGGCTGTCCAGGAGACAATCAGCCAGGTGATTACAAGGCTGCTGCGATGATAGGACATCTGCAGGTCAGACCAGCCATTTCTTATTTTTCTTTTTGCAGAAAAAGTCTTCAAGCGCAAATAAAACTTAAGATATATGTATACAAGTATATATGTATACAAAACATTTACTGCATTTTTTTCAATTTAAAACATTGCAACTCCAATACAAAGAACAACAGACAGATCTTACCTTGAAAAAGTCATCCTGATGCACCACACAACAGTTAGGTAATGTCTTTAGTAGTCTATTTGTCAAAGTGGTCTTCCCACCGTTGGTCACTCTGAATTTAATGCCACACAGAAGTGGATTACATCCTGATTTCTTGCAAATTATTATTTAAAAGACAGCTTGGTATCTATTTTAACTACAACTCACCCTCCGATGCCGACGATTAACTTCATGTCTGACTTCTTCTGTATTATTGGTCACCTCAGGAATTCAGTAAGTAAAAGCAGGGAACCCCGCCAAAGCAAACGCTCTCACAAAGGCTTCAGGTGAAACCTCCCTTTCTCTGTCCTCCACCACAGATGTCCCCCCTTTTACTACTTCATTGATAGGCAATCTCCTCGTCGCGCATATAAAGGATGTGGCTGCCGCGTCACAACCCGTCAGTCCAATCAGAGCCGCTTCTCAACGGCCAATAATCGGCCTCATCAGAGCCGGATGCACCAATCCTTTACTGAGAACTTCACCGGCTGCGCAGTTATGTGAAAACTGATCCTAAAATTTGCACCTGCTCTCAGGGGTCAGGGAGGGGAGGCCGAACATATCCAGGAAAAGTACAGAAGCTGACTTGTGGCTGAGTTGTGAAATACAATTAAACCTTAACACAGTCACAAGGGGGCCTCCGAAGAGAATGTGTTGAAAACTGGGAAAGGGACGAGTTTGAGTCTGCAAGATTTCCAATTTCTTAGATGAAAGGTCAACTTTATTTAACCAAAAAGTGCCTTGATCCAAGAAAGGTCATCATATGTAGGGAAACATGGACATCCGTTGGTACAGTCAAAATAATTCAACAATACATTCTGAAATCTCTGGACCGATGCAAAAGCATTGCTTTACCCAGTCGACTTGGAGTGAATGCAAACCAGGAGCTCTATATTTAGTCTGGCTTCTGCATCATGCATATTTCTGATGCAATCAGAGTATGTGGCAGCCCGCCATGTGAGCAAAATGTCGCAGGTCTCTGCTAAAGCCGTGATAAAACTTCTCTCTGAAGGTTAGTGCCTGCCGCTTATCGGCTCCAGCCGTTACACGCCTCCGGATATGAGCCTATCCTCATGTTTATTTTGCCCACTGCTACGAACCAACGTTACTGTTTGTCTTTATCTAGTAGAGTGATAAAGTTGTAAAGGAGGTGAACTTTGAGTTCTAGGTATATACTGACGTGGTGTCATGTTTCATTGCCAGGACTAATTCAGTGGAAAACGTTTGCTGGAAATGCGGGACTAAGACACTGATGTTTGTTAACACAACATGTTACAAAGGAGAGTGGCATGGAGAACTCAGACTGTTCAAATCTGCGTAGTTCTGCCGTACAATGCAGAATTGTATCTCCTTTTATCAAATGCTGAAAACTACAGAAGTACAAAGAACATAATTTAGGTTATTTTGCCATTCCAGTTCAATAACGTAGACCAATCTAGTGCAAGGTTTTAAACCCATAAAATGGGTTTTAAATGAATAACTTTGAACGGCAACAAAAACTGAATTGAAAATAAATAACACAAGCAGTGGATTTAAAAAGAATTTGGTTAAAAATATAATTTTTAGTTTTTGTTTAAGTCGTTTAAACTGTCTAAATAATAAAGACAGCAACCTTTTAAGTTTTATCCATAAAGTATTTGAGTTTGATAAGAATTTTCGTAATGAAGATTCAGCTGTGGTCAGAAATGTAAATGCTCATAATTTGAATTAACATCTTATTAATTTATGGCTTACATTGATACATTTGAACCACAGGCTTCTGAGGTGGATTAAAACAGAAATTTAAATAACTTTATTGTCCCACACTGGGGAAATTCGGGGGAGTGACAGTGGCAAAAACACATACGCCAGAGTTACTCACCAGATTAAGTAATATCAATAAACAAATTTAAAGTTAAGTTCTAAAGCAGAAGAAAATTAAGTTATCTGAAAAGGGGGAAAAAAAAGAAAATATTGCCCATTCATCGCTTGGTAATATGGCATATTCAGGTGAAAATGCACTCATTATGTAAAGAAATGCAATATTCAAGTTAAAAAGAGGAAAAACAGCAGCAAATTTGCAGAACGATGTGAGAAAACCGGGAAATATGCATGATTGTGGAAGCAGACACCTCAGAAAAGTTGAAGCTTCTGAAAATAGACATTAGCATCTGGTAGACGGTGTAAATGTTGAATGTATATATATATATATATATATATATATATATATATAGTCACATACTATTTCGGATAGCAATGCGTACATATTCAGAATCACCTCCATAGTGCGAGGCCCAGTTGACACCTTTTAAAGAGCGGCACAGGACAGGCAGCTGATACAAAAGAACTCCTGGATCATAAGTACATTGCTCATTAACTCACCTGTCAGATAAGTTCAAGGCTGAATAAATGGCAATAAAAATATAAACTATTATCTACTTTGTTTAATGCGTTCCATCTGAGCTCTGAAGGTGAACATTCATGACACAGGCAATTCCACTTCTTTCTTTCACTTTATTTGTTTTTTTAGAGACATTGAATGGCACATTTTCATAGATTAACGCTTAAAGCAATTACTCAGACTCTCTTTCTTTAAATATATTTTATTTCATCTGTAACAACTCAGTCTTTTGAGCTTGAAAAAGTATTTCTGTCTTTTTTCAGAATTTAAAAACAAAACAGAAACATGTACCAAAGAAGGAAGTGATACAAACAAGCATGCAAACTGCATATTTAACGCTGGGAAAACCTGACAACTGTTCAATACTTTTGCATCAGTAACATTTACAACATGTTTGAGAAGAACATCATTGCACATCAGTTTTCAGTAAGCATATTTAATAAACCGAACAAACCCCATACATGAAATATAACTGAGCTGGATTCGGTCTGAGAAGAGATGGTTTAAGGAGTCTGTACGGTTTTTAATTCAAAATAGTTGCCATGCTTTATAGTACAGCTCAAACTTACATGCAGGAATCAGTTTTAAATTGGATCTGTAACATCTTGTTAACAGTTTTAGAACAAGATAAACACTGAGGAGTGATTGTCCCGCAGCTAATGGGTCCATTCGGGAGATTTCTGTGCAAAAATCTGATGATGCTGGTTCCCAGTTTACTGAGCAAACGTTCCCCAGCAGATCTTCAACTCGATGTGCTGGACTGCAAACACAGAGAGTTTAATTAGCTTATTGTGCAACCTTTGTGCAACAACATGTGCATTCTAAACAAATAGTGTTGGGATTCAGTTGTATGTAAAGTTCATAGGCTGTAAATCTAAACTAAATCCAACCTGCCACATATCATCCTGGCTGCGAGACAGTGCCTGTTTCAATTCCTGGGATGTCGGCCAGTCCACTGACTGCAGGATCTTTTGATATACGAGTACAGAGACGAGCGCAGGACAGCTCACGGGGTTAGATTTCTGAAATAACCCCATGTACTTTTCCCACTTCCACCCACCCTGACTGGCCCGGACGGGTATTTCTACCAATTTCATGACCGGTACTGCAGCTCATGACTCGTCTGTGAAGCTCAGTAAAAATAGAGGCAGGCGGTTCTGCGCCGGCCGGTTTAGATGAGGGGAGCAGCTGTGTTTTATGTAACATTGGGGGCCTGTCCGAGGATTAGCTAACATTTGGATTAGGATTCACACGCTGCCTGAATTTCAAGACCTGAAACATGACTTAGCAAAAAATGAGCCAGGCTTGATGGCTGACGGTAATCAGAGAGCCACATTCAGTAGGTTCATATTCACAAACACAGTTGTTCCTCAAATCACTCTTTAATTGGGAGCAATGGCTGACATTTTTATGTCAAAGCATACTTCATTGTAACTAAAGACAAATCTACAGTGCCTTGAAAAAGGTATTACCACTCCTTGAGGTTTTTAACATTTTGTCATGTTACAACTATAAACTACAATGTAAATCATTGGGATTAAATGTGATAGATACATACTACCGAATGCATAAGTGTGAAGCAGAATAAAAGTCATGCATACTTTTATTTTTTTAACAAAACAAAAAAATCTCACAGTGGCAGTCATTTATACTCTGCCCTTCTGAGCCAACACATCGTAGATCCACCTTTTCCTGAAATTACAGCTGTAGGCCTTTTAAAATATTTCTCCACTGTCTTTGCACACCAAGAAAGGGCCTTTTTGCCTGTTAATCTACAGAAACTAGATCAAATTCAGTCAGATTTGTCAGAAGGAGGAAGAACACAAATTTTCAAATCTTACCAAATATTCTCTTTCGGATTTTGTTTTTTTTTACTTTGACTAGGCCATTCTAACACATGGATATACTTTGTTCAAAACCCTCCCACTGTCGTTTTGGCTGTATGTTTAGAGTTGTTCTTCTGCTGGAAGATGAATCTCTGCCTCAGTCCCAAGTCTTTTGCAACATCTAGAAGGATTTCCAGGATTGTAATGTGTTTATCTCCACCCATCTATATCAGATCTGGCCAGCTTCTCTGTCCATGCGGAAGAAAAACATCAGTGTCTTAGTCCCTCATTGCCGGCATCTCTTCTACGTGTGTGTTGCGTCAATTACATGAGTTGTATCGAAGTGCAAACAGGGCTTCCTGTAGCTTTATTTCAGCCTTTCTTCCACTCTTTTGTGGATTATGGCTGAAAGCTGTACTGTCAACAATTCTGCCGCCTCAGGTGTGTATCTCTGCATCTCCGCCAAAGTTATTTTGGATCTCCTGTCTGGTTCCACGAACTGTTTAGGTGGACAGGCTTATATTGGCGATAGTATTGTCAAGGCATACTGTGTCCATTTGTGGCTCAAGATATGTTTAATGTGTGGGTTAATGTTTTTTAACCTAAACCTGCTTTAAACCTGTTATTAACTCTCACCCTGACCTCTCTGATGTATTCCTTGATCTTCATGATGCCGTTTATTCATTATTGATCTCCAATAAACATCTGAAGCCTTCAAAGAACAGCTGGATTTACCCTGAGATGATATTATTCACAGGTAAACTTTATTTGCTAATCAGGTGACGGCTGAAGGCAGGTGGTTGCGCTGGATTTTATACAGGGGTATCAGAGTAAAAGTGACTGAATTCATGTGCACGCCACACTTTTTATGATTTTATTTCTAAAGAAATGCAAAAGCCAGACTTCTTTTTTTTTCCACTTCACAATGATGCCCTATTTTGTTTTGGTCCATCAATAAAATCCCAACAAAAGATGTATCGTAGTAATTCATGGTATGATGTGACAAAATGTGAAAGAAAAATTATTAAACTTCTATGAGTATATTTGCGAGGTACTTAGTGTCATCCTGTATACTCCACGTAAATTGTAGCACTATTAGCAGAGGATCTTTAAATCCTAAGAGCTGAAGTGATAAAGTAATTAGGACGCTAGTGCTAGTATGCCAAGACCCCCGACGGACCTTTCGCCAGGATTAAATCTGCTGTATCGTGTGTCTTTTGCATACATGGCAAATGTGCGTAAAAAGAAAAATCTCCCTGCGTGTGTCAGGTATAAATTACAGAGGGCTGACATTACTAGCCGGGGTGCCGAGTTAATGATGGATAGATTAAATGAGTGGGCCACGTTACCTTCATGTCAGATGTCACGGCCAACCTCTGGTAGCATTGACTTTGGTCTGAGAATAACATTTAAATAAAGCAGTAATTAACCATGAATATTATCTTAATAGGATTAGCAGACGAATAATTGCAAAACATTAAAGAAGAGCTGCATGACTGATTAATGACGTGACTGAAATAGATCTAAAAGAAGTCTGAGGGTCTTGCGTAACGTGGCTGCATGAAGCAGACTGTACGTTCTGCAAAATAAGGTCACCTTTCTCTAGGAAGAGTTGACTTGGTTTGCTGCGGCTCTTGTTCCTGTCTGTTGGGGAAAAAAGACCAATAGGATAATTTTTAATCACGAGGGAAAATTCATATTTCTTTTACAGAAAATGTCAAGAAAATCTGTGGCTTACCTTAACTTTTGTGCTTTTACCTTCTCGTCATCATACCTTTAGGAATTAGATAGAAAAAATGTCTGAATAATGTGTCATTTCCCTCCCTTTGTTTGGTAGTAATACAGATGTATATGGTGATGTATAATGGCTACAGATTGTGTTGACTGCTTTCATGATTTTATTCCCTAATATTAAGTTTTAGAGGCTCAATTTGTGATAGTATAACACTTAAGCAATGTTACCAAAAACTGCAACGTATTTTAACAGCAGGAATAAAAAATGACCATCATTCATTTTAGGCTTTCAACAATGTATTTGAATTTTTCTTTTTGACCTCTCTTCTGTGGAGAACTAGTAGATTTGGTGGCTTTCTGGCCTGCAGACTTATAGTCCAGAGGTTCTGAATACGGTTGAGTCAGAGCTTTGAAAATACAATTTAAAAGCTTAGGTAAACCTTAAAAACTGATTTATGTTTGATTTATGTTTAAGATGACTCTGTTGGTGGGGCAGCCAAATGTGTCGATGTTTTAACAATCAGACCAAAACTTATCGATATAAGAAAATTGGGGAAGATAGAAACACCAAGGAATTGCCAAAACTGATAGATTGGTCTACAAAGCAATAAAAGACAGTGTGGTGAAATAAATTTGTGGGATGTTTGTTAAATAAGAATCATGTTTTAGACCCTCAGGTCATCAGAGACAAACTTTCTCAATGTTCCCAGGACCAGAACTAAACATTTACTTTCTACGCTCCACATAGAAAGTTAAGGCAGACTGTAACTGATCCTTTAAATCGGGAATGAAAATATTTGTGTTTACCGTACATTTTAGAAATCTTTTGTTATTTTAAAGTTTTTCCTTTTTATGCAGATTTGATCTAAAGCCCTTTATATTTCCTTACACATGAATGGTGCCAGATAAATCAACTTTCCTTGCTCTGGAAGTTATTTCAACACTAGAAGTATCACATCAACATGGACCGAGAGAGTGCCAACCAACAAAAAGTGCGTGCTTTGAAATTTGAAAATTAGCATGATTAAAACATGCAGCTGCCCATTATGGACAAGCCAAATGTTTTCTGAACAAAAACCTTGTGGCAATTAAAGTCAAACATCTAGCTCTTTGCCTACAAAAGAAAATGTTTGAGGAGTCAAGGCAAGACTTGCCTCAGCTGTCAAGCACGGTAGTGGCAGCATCATGCTGTGGGGCGTTTTACCTGCTGATGGTAGTGAATATAATAACAAACGGTTCTTCAGATTTCTATCAAATCAACAGCTGTATTGGTTGGAACCTGGACCCAGCTGAAAAGTTCAACAGAAAATCATCCCAGGCACACATCAAAGCTGATTTTGGTATGGAAGAGATCGCCGTTATTCACTTAGTAAAATGGTCCCACCTTAGTGCTGTTGACAATGTGTTGACAATGCCTAAAATCACGTCTATGCAGTAAAAACAACAACATATTTCCTAATTTTCCTAAGAAAATTAAATACCAATACTTTCCTCATGGCTACAAAAACTTGCCAAATATTAGTGAGCGCCTAATGTTTTTGTTATAGCAATCATTGAAGTTGGTTAAGATCTCATCAGTCCACCCTGAGAAAAAAAACTAACAAAAAAGTCTCGTTATGGACATTATGTCGACAATGAGTGCATATACACTCTGACAGCGGCTAATTAGGACACAAAACTGTTTGAATGTTCCTTACTTTTGACCCTAAGCAACACTGACACTCTAATCTTTATAATTAGATATTCAGATTCAAATCAAGTAATTGTGAAGGGTACAGTGTGAGAATAAATCCTAATTGTACTGATCAAACCACACAGTAAGCCTTCATAAGCCAAGGATAGGGTAGTCATTACTGGTACATGCACCTCCACATGTGCAGTTTTCTACAAGACAAAAAGTTTCATCCTTCAGTTTTTGCTGCAAGTCTTATTTACATGTTGTTGTTAAAAACAATGGAAATACTTTTAGAGTTTAGCAGAACAATGCATTTTTTGGCTGTTTTTGATGTCTCATAAAGATCAGAGAAAGAAAATATGACGTAAGGGAAGTGCGTGTTTTTACAACTTGAAAATAAAAAGTAATGTAAAAGACAGCTGTGTTTCAGTTATGAAAGTCAAATTACGGAACAAACTTGAAATAAAATAAACATGTGTAGCAAGATGAAGATTTCCGATTTAACATTTTAAATAATTAAAGATTATCATTTCTAGTAAGATAAATATTCTGAGACACTGAATGTCTTTATATGAAAGGCAAGAGTTTATTTTCTGGGGAATGATTGCAAGGAACGGATGTAAAACCATGGTGGCCATAGGGTTAGGGTTAGGGTTTTGATTTTTGGTGTGTTTTAGAGTCTGTTTGTTGTTGTTGTTGTTTTTTCCACATATTGCAACATCTGGTTTCTTGTTTTGTTTAAGCAACACTACATTTCCTACATTCATTTATTCATTCACGTTCTTCTGTCTCTGTACGGTCGCCCAGGTTATGTGTGACGTGTGGCGCCTCAGCAGGGACCCCTGGTGGTAGAGAGGACTTACTGCAGCACACATTCAGGAATCTGCACGTGCTCCATGGGGATGATGTGACTGAGCTCTTCCAGGGTGTGAACATATCGGATCTTATCCATGAACTTCACACTGTTGGAAAACATGGACATGTAAAATGAATGGTAAAAATTATCTTTTCAAAATACCTTCTGTTTGTAAAAGACATGGCAGCACCACACTGTACACGACCCAAGTTGTTGTTTAGGTCCCCCAGGCAGTAGCGTTGCCAGGCTTAATAAATGGGCGGGGGGGGGGGGGGGGGGGGGGGGTCAGGAGTGACTTGGTATTGTGACATGTCAATCATCTGGGAGGGTGGGGGGACAATCATATTTCAGGGGGGTCCATTTACCCCCGGACCCCTCCAGCTCCACCCCTGCCCCCAGGCCAGCAGTGGGCCGAGTGCTTGACGTCTCACAAAACTACATTTACATCTGAAAACTTTTAATTATTTATTGTATTTCTGACGAGTTTACCTACTTTTACAGTTTTTTTAAAAAACATTTCTATCTATCAAAATTTAAGTTGAAAATGGTCATTTATTTAGTAGTTAATTAAACAGTGAATCATTCGGAGGGAAACTTCATTATTTTACCAGTAGTAGGGCTAGTTGAATTGTTTAGGATGGAGTCCCTTACACATTGTAAAAGTAAAACAATCCTAGGAAATGAATGACAATTTTTCTTATTTTTGTATTATCAGAACCAACAAAACCCGACCCCTCCTTCCCCATCCTAACTGAGCCTATAGTTAAAAGTTGGTCCTCCGACATAATTCCAGAACAAATGCCAGGGAAATAATATTGTAGCTAAACATCTTCAGTCACATAGAGAATTTAATTGTAGGTCATATATAAAAACTGTAAAACAAAGTTTTTTTTTATACACAGTCTAATTGGGCCTGAAAAATTTAAACCTCTTACTTCTTATAATGAATAATATTACATTCTCTCTTTGAAGGGAGGGGAATAATTACAACCAATCTGCAGAATAACTGAGAGTAGATGTTTCCAACCTGATGAATGGTCTTGAGATGGCCAGGACAGTTCTGATAAACCATGTCGGGTGTGCAATGATCAGACACTTGAGGTTTTTTCTCAGTCTGCAGAAACAGAGGGAAAGGTTTAGGGTAAATGAGCTCCCATTGTCCCTCTCCTGGCTTTTGCTGTCATTCCCAGTTGCATTACAAGACACTATACTCATGTCATTTTTCTTTCTTATTGATGTCACTCTTTTTACTTTCTGGCAATCATCTGGTAGCATCTCCTCAACCAGCCGATTCCGGGCATCTTCCTGCGGGGAGTTCCTCCGTTCAGGTAAACGATCATGTAATCTTCAGCCACCAACAGCTCCAGGCTGCTAACGACATACCTGACAGGAGAACAAACAAGACTTAGTTTAACCAAGAAGGGTTTTTTTTTTCTATCTTGGTATCTGAGCCAAATGAAGAAGAGAACATTCGATAGCATGAACTTATTTTTTTCAACTTGTTTTTCATCCACTTGTTGCCTAAAGGGCATCAGGGTAATGATGCTGGTCAGCACTGTGATAGAAATTGCATCAACAACCTGAAAGCTCCCAGAGTTTTAGCCTTTGCATTAAAGTTTTTGTCACAAGCAATTATTCATGTGTGGGGAAGAGTGGGACCTCCAGAGAGCACTTTTAATTCCCTATGTACAGTGCCAGTTTGTTAAGCTCTCATCATACACGTAATGTCATCGCTCTTTAGCATTGTGTTGGTCGTGTTTATCAACTGATTTGTGCTTGTTTCTTTTACATATTTCTCCATTTCAGCCCTACGTGAATATAAATCTCATAAGCTCCAAGCCTCAACACAAGTAAAAAGGAAGCATTATAAAAATCATGATAAATGCTTTTAAAAATTAAATTAATCATAGCGCGTTAATGATATTTGAGTTACGCAGTAAAGTGAGACTGAAGATGAGTCACTTGATGCAGATCGCTACTGTGAGAAATCAGAGGAACTCACAGAAACAGATTCTCCATGATGTATGTGTAGTCGTCACAGCTGCTGTCTGGGAGGTAGCAGGCCGCAAACACGATGATGGCGTTCAGACCTTCACCGTAATAACCTGACAGAGAGGGAAAAAACACACATTAGTCTGCTCTTTTTGGTTCATTGCAATCCCATTAGTGTTATTTCGGTTGCTTTGTTGTGATAGTGTTTTCAGTCAAACCAATTCAAACGGGCTTTTTTCTTTTTGCTTGTTATTTCTGTCTTTATTTAATTAATCAGTTTGGACTCTGCTGTGATCTGGATGCAGTTTCACGGCTTTTACCATCCTAAAATTCTTAGGGAATGATGGAAAATGTCACGAACTTGGCACAAACTATGTTTCTTCCATCCATCAGTCAGATTCAGGATTTAACCTGGAATCAGAAATTTCTGTGAATAATACTCAGTCAGGAATAAAATTATAAACACTTTCAGTCTTTTCATCAAGGCCTCTGTTTCCTGATCCTATGAAGTTTGGTTTTGTGTTATGATGCTTGTATTCAGAGTTAATCCTTTATTTATTAAATTTAGCTCTAGTTTTTCTTGTTCCTTTGTGTTTAGTTGTGGAGAGAGCTCAAGAACAGCCTTGCCTTTTTTTGTCTAGAAAACACTGGCCTTCTAAATCTTTTTAAATGTGACAACAGCACCCCCTGCTGTTTGGTCTGTATCTGCGGTCAGTAGCATGACAAACACTATTAATAAACTACTGAAGAAGTACAAAACTTAATGTAACTGAAGTTTGTCCTTAATATTAATGGCTTGATATTATTTTTGCCATATGAGGTTCAAAGCTAGTTTAAAGTTGACGACAGGTACGAGTCGGGCTAAAGCTATTTATATTGGTGTTAATATTAAATAGTTAAAAAAGTGTTGCAATGTTTTTTGTTTTTTTTTGTTCTCTAGTTCTTTTGTGTTAATTAAATCTTCATCTTTACTACGATCCTCCAGGTGTCGTTCCTGCATTCGGGTGCCAGAAAAGTGGGATATATTAGGCTGCAGCTGAACATTTTACCCTCAAAGTCATTTTGTTAGAAACAGGAAAAATAAACAAGCATAGGCGTCTAAACGGGTTTGGTAAGTTGAAAATGGCGATTGCTAGTTTGCTGGATTAAAACCTCTCTGTAACTGCAGTTCTTGTGGGGTGTTGCCAATCTGCAGCTGTGAGTATCTATCAAAACTGGTTCAACACAGGAGAACATGAACAATGGGGCAACAGGGTCATACGTGGAACTGGGCTAATTGATGCAGGTGGCGAGTGAAGCCTGGCGCCATGTGGTCCGATTTAACAGAGCCGCTGTAGCTGAGACAGCTAAAGAAATGAATGCTGATTTTGATAAGGTATCAGAATATGCAGATTTCTGTGAGTGTCACGATTCCCAGGTGTTTATCTTATTATTAGTTTATGTTCATGAGGACTGAGGATCTTTCTGTTTTTCACCTTTTTAGTATTGTTTTCTGTTCTTCCCTTCTTCATTTTCTGTCATTGAGTATTCTGTGCATTACGGACTTAGTTGGTTTACTTTTGTTTCTTTTAGATCTTCGTTTTCCACCTGTCTTCCGTTCGGTTAGTAGTTAGTTTATTCTTAGAGTGTGTTTATTCATTGTGGTTTTTGTATTCTTGTTAGGTTTTGTTTTTCTCCTTGTCTCCTGGTACTTCATTGCACTCCCTCTGCTCATCACCCTCATTTCAGTCACCTGATGCTTGTCTCCTTAACTACTTCCACCTGCTCTCCTGCTTTCTTTTCTGTTCCTTCCTTCCTCTCACCCCTTTGCAGATCCTCTGTCAGGTTATCCCATTCTGGCTTGCATTTGTTTCCTCGTCCTTCTCGCCGCCCACCCTGTCTGTAAGTTTTGCTGTTTTATTCTTAATAAACCACCTTTTCCCTCATCATACGACTCTCAAGCTCTTGCCTGCACTTTGATCCACCTACAAACATTACATGCATGACAGTGAAGCATTTTGGAGAAACAACAACTTCATAAGGCCCCGCTTGGGTCCCACTGCAGTTCAGTGGAGTCCCTGGCTCAACAGGTCAGGGTCTTTTTTGGCGACAAAAGGGAGACCAACACATTATAAGGCAGGCAGACAGCGTGTTGTGTCTGCTTTGTGTTTATTTATTTAGGTGTTGCTGCTCTGCCGCATCTAAATCTGTCCTTTACTAACTCCAATGCATAGACATTTTAGCGAACCTCCATGGGTGACCACCCGCAGGTAAGGTCTGATGATCTGCATGTCGATCCGTTGCTCCTGATCACCGATTATCACCGTTCGCCACAGACGACCAGAGGAGTCTCTCTCCTCTTCACCTTCGCCTGGAAGACGTTTGGCTGTGGCCACAGGAGTGTCATCTAAAAATAAAAATAAAAGAGCAAAACAAGTGTTTAGCAGTCATCTAGTGTCAGTGTGAAACATTATGAAAAACAGCTTTCAATACATTATATATTCGAGTAGTAAAATTCAAATATTGCAGTTTTTCCTTTGTATTTATGTAATGTATGTTAACTTTAAATATTTTAATAGACAACAATTACCCTGAACAAGGTTTTATAATGAATGAATAAAAATATAAATATTTCATTTTGTTTTTGCCCCCTAAGAAGACAGTAATCATGCCTCCAGAGTTAAATACTTCCTGGTCTCTTCAGTCATTTGTAATGTTGCTACTCCTGTCATTTTCCCCTACATGCTGCCACCAGTTCTTCCAGCTTTTCCTCTCATCAAGTTCAACTGTGTCTTTGCAGTTTGGGGTTTAAATTGTCGCCCTTCTCTCTATCTTGTAATTTCTGCACTTTTAGTCAGATGTGGCTAGAGTAGCCAAAAATTGTACTGAAGTAAGAGTAGCACTACTTCAACATATTACTCAAGTTAAAGTAAAAAGTTGTCAGCCAAGAAATTACTCAAGTAAGAGTAAAATAGTAAGAAAGCTACTCAAGTACTGAGTGACTAATCGTAACAGCTGATGATCTAATATTTAAAAGTTATGTGATTGGACAGACAAACATGTAAGGTTATGTGCAAATAATGGTATATTAAAGACAAAAGATACACTAAAGACCCTAAAGGCAAAATAAACACTTTTCTAAATATATTTTTTTCTCAACATTAAACTAGAAAGCAATATACTGTTAATATCTACACAGTATGTTAGAACAGTGCAAAGTATTTCCAGTGACAATATCTACTGTTTACTGTACGTTCATTTGACCTCCAAATGGCTCAATGAGCTCAGCAGATAGAAAATAACATTAAAATAACAAAGCTTGTGTACAAATAAGAAGTCTCACTTTAACATAAACTCTAGGTTTTTGTCTCTCTTGTGCGTTTTTGGTTAAAACAGGTATATTCTTTATTCATGAAGTTCCTTGCAGTATGTAGAGTAGTGATATGTGTCTCAGATCTTGTCAGGTCTTTGATCGATCCAATGGATTCATTTATGGATTCATTCCTATTTTTGAAGACACTTTATCTTTAGATCTTCGTTTGTCCACCTTCCTTATTTTTAAGGACAAGCCGCAACAAGGTGTCACAGGGGCTGGACAAAAAATGAGCGAAACATTTTTCAAAGCTCAAAGAAAATCTTTAAAGTACCTTCAGAAAGGCTAAAGAACTACTGATCAGGTACACCTAGAAATGTTACTCAGGTGTTCTTTATTTAACAAATATGCGTCTCCTGCCCCAAACCATCTCATTGCTAAACATCTATATCAGTTGCATCCAATCACAATCCTCAAGACCACGTTTCCTAGATGTTTCAGATGTTTTCAGCTTGAATCAAATAAATGATTTCACAACTTTTGCAAAAGTTATTGACATGTTGAGGAGGTAATCAGCTGTGTTAGAACCAGTGTTGGGGAGTAACGGATTACATGTAACGACGTTACGTAATTTAATTACAAAAAAAGAGTAACTGTAATTCGTTACAGTTACAATGAGAAAATATGTAATTCAGTTACAGTTACTTCCGAAAATATTAAGAATTACAAATTTAGTTACATTTTTTTAAAAATATAAAGTATCGCCGTTTCCCGCTATGGCTCCTTGTCTCTATCACTCTGATGATCCATCCTGTGCTGGTGGAGCCTTCTGAAAGAACAGCAAGCGAGCGGACGTTTCACGGTTTTATTTGGCTTCATTTTAAGGAAGAGAAAGATGCAACAAGGCACTTTGCAGTCATGCAGTCTCTTGTTATTCACACACAACAATAAACCGTGAGCCGACGTGTGTTGTGAAACTGCAAAACTTTGTCTTAAGCGGAAAATCAAACGCGCGTACACAGCTCAGCGTTCACAGTGTTGCGTTCGTGAGCGTCGGAAAGCTATGGTGCATTCAGGAGCATGGGACATTTCAGTTTTACAACGAAAAAGGCAGAAAACGGAACAGAACTTAACTCATACAATAATGTATTTATCCAGAAACAGTGTGGGCTTTCTTACAATACTGAATGCTCTATAATTGTATTTCTGTTGTTTTTGATTATGCACATCTGCTAGCTTTTGATTCTAAAAAATCTATAATATTACAGCAGCAAATTATCAAAGTTTTTCAAAGCCTGTTTAAAAGCTCCAAATGGGGCTTCAGATCATACAGCAACAATTGTGCTGTCATTGTTTTACAGGGCAGAATTTTGCATTTGCTGACTCTTGTCCTTTAACTACTGATGGATATACAGGAATAGAGTCATACAAGTGTCAATTCCTCTGAGATAGCAGGGGATGCAATTTTTGGCAAGGAGTTGCCGAAAAATCCATCCTCCTTGTTTTAAACTTAAAAATCGTCACACACACACACTTGTGGACATCCTGTGATTGCCTTTCTGCAGTTCCCTTTCAGCTTAGTGCTTTTTTTAAGGTTCACATTCAGTTCTCAAAGATTAAATGTTGAACATGGGTCAATACTCATTAAAACCTTAAAGTAATCAAAAAGTAATCAAAAGTAATTAGTTACATTACTTTTTAAAAGTAATCGAAAAAGTTACACTACAATTACATTTTAAACAAAGTAACTTGTAACTGTAACGGATTACATTTTTAAAGTAACTTACCCAACACTGGTTAGAACATAGAACATCTCCACAATGTAGGGCACCAACCCTTGAGAACTAGTGTTGGACAGCCTTAAGCTGATTGTTTCTTTGCTCTGACCTTCCCACTCCAGCTCATTGCCATTGTTCAGGAACTCAAGTGAGTCGGTCTCATCCGGAGTCTCAATGTCATCAACATTGATGTCCAGGTCGTCGGTTGTTTCCAGGAAGTCATCAGAGAGAACAGAGCCCTCGCTCTGATCCAGGGACAGGTTCATGTTGGGGGCCACCAGTGTGCGGCGCTTTCTTTGGTTCTTTGACTCGCCGACATTCAGACTGGTGGGAGGATCTGCGACAGTAGGCAGGTGTAAGTTTGAAGCTTATCAGAACCAGAATCATAAATACTTTAATATGCTGTCCTATCCAAATCTAGGTATTTATTACACTTACTGCTTCTGTTGTCTGTGAGACCACATGAGTCGACATCTCCATCCTCTGGCAGTGGCCTGCATGGCACAATAAAATTGAAATACCTAAATATTTCCCTGCTACTGCTTTGTTGCCAATTCAGTTTTTTTCTCTTTACGACAAATAAAAAAGTAGAAATACTCTCACTGTTGACTCTTTATATATAGTTTTCTAAGTAAGTGACACAGTCTTGTAATGTCTTTTGTCTAAGAAAGCAACGGCAGTAATTACCAACTCCCCTCAAGTACTTATTGTGTGGACACTTTTAAGATCAATGTGTGGGAGAAACGAGGATTGGATTACAGCAGATTGCATCTTTACTGCATCAACATGCTGACTCAGTCAAAGACATCAACTCAGGGATTCATTTACTGTCAAACACGCCCTAAACACCACAAGTACGGGCTAGCTGCTGAAGTTGTGAGAGCGTTGGATATTTGGGGGTGTGTCATTGCCTTGCAAATGTATTGCTACCCCTTTCTATTTTTCACAATTGTGTCTCATTACAAGCACAAACGTTAATGTATAGACCTGGGTTTGATATAAAATGATAACCCAAAAAAGTCAGAAGCAGTCCAGTTTGTGGTTTGCCAAGTGTCAAATAGGAGGGCAGCAAACATGTGGATGAAGTTGTTCTGGTCACATGAGACCAAAATGAAACTTTTTAGCCCCCATGTTCAACGCTTTTTGTGAAAGAAAACCAACACTGCAGATCAGCCCGAAAATAGCATTTGAATTATGAAACACTACGGTGGCAGCATGAGGCTGTTGGAATGGTTTTCTTGAGCATACCCAGAGAAGCTGATGGAAGATGGATGGAGTGACGTTTAAATTTTTAGCAGCAACTCTAAAGATACAGCCAGAGCCACGATGGAATGGTTTATACAATGCATAACCATGTGTAAGAATGTCCCTGTCAAAGTCAAAATCTAAAAATAACTGCTAGTAGCAAGAATTTGGTAACTTGATGTTCACAGAGGCTGTCCATCCAATCTGACCAAGCTAGAGCTATTTTGCAAGGAAGGATGGACAAAATGTTCTGCCTCTGAACGCACAAAGCTAGACATACTGCAAAATACTGAAACTGTCTCTGCAATGATCAAAGTCAAAGTGATTTTACAAAGTATTTCTACTAATTAGGGGAATCCTGAAGGCAATTGGTTGGCCTCAAATTTATTTAAGGGTATCATGGTTGAAAGGGGCTAAATACACAAGCAATTTGAAAAAGCATAATTTAAAACATGAATTGATGTAATCTACCTCATAATGGTTACTGCTTAGGAAAATAAAAGCAATACAGGGACCTCTTTAGTTATATTTTCATTGTTTTTTAAATACATTTGTTCATAACTCTGACAATACCCGTGCATATGTAATCACATACAATAAAGACTAAGAGGAGGAGGCAGGGAAAAAAATACTTCTTTGTATAACTGAAGTAAATAAGAATAAAATCTAATACAAACAAATGTTTTTCGACTGCTGGTCCCTATTACGTATTTAATTCCTTTCTGTGCTCTGCCAGCTGCTATTTTTTCCCCCTGACATGATACAGTCTCCCCATGTAATGACTGCATAACGGAAAAAACACACCTGCTACCCCTCAGCATCTGACAGGCACACACGTGACTAATTTTCCATCTCGACCCAACCTGTTTGTATCAAGCTGCACACTAATCTGGCAAACTGCAAGCAGAAACTCTAAACCTTCCTCTCATGTATAGTATAAATAAATCAACTTCCTCTAATTATTTCAATTTCCACATTCCCATAACTACAAGACGAGGAGCAGCAACCATCATTCAGTCTGATTTGTTAATTAGTCCCAGGCCAAAATAATAACTACAATTCTTTTGAACATTTAACCCTTAGTTTCCCTCATACAAACTGCAAAGGAATAAAACCTCTTCTGTTTGTTGTTTTGTATTGCCAACCAGGCCCTTCCTTTTAGTTCTTAGATCAGTTCTCAGACTTCTTATCTTATTTAGTGTTAAACACTGACAAGGTTATTACAGCGGGGGATTTTAACATTCATGTTGACACTGAATGTGATAACCTTAATGTAGCCTTTAAAACTATCCTAGATTCAATTGGTTTTGCTCAAAATGTGCATAAACCGACGCACTCTTGCCTTCATACTTTGGACCTTGTACTGACATATGGCATTGATTGGAAGTATTTCCTCACAACCCTTTCATATCTGACCATTTTTAATAACCTTTGGGTTTATTTTAACTGAGTTCTCCACCCCCAAAAGAAGGTTTGGTTATAGTAGATCTTTATAAGAGTCTGTTCCCCTTTTAATTTCCTCAGTATCACAGAAATGCCCTGCAGATGACAGCAATGTTGTTTCTTCCCCTTCAGAAATTGATGCCTTTGTTGATGGTGTCACTTTCTCATTGTGTTTTGCATTAGACAATGTAGCTCCCTTGAAAAATAAGGTGATTATTTCCAGGAAGATGGCTCCCTGGTTTAATCTAGAGTGGCTTTCTTTGAAGCACAACATTAGGAAATTGGAGAGAAAATAGTGCTCTACACGTCTAGAGGAATCCTACCTAATCTGGAAAAATAAGTCTACTGTTGTATAAGAAGACCCATCGCAGAGTTGGAGCAGCATATTTTCATCATTAATAGAGGAGAATAAAAATAATCCCAGGTTTCTCCTTAGTACAGTTGTGAAACTGTACTAAATCCAGAGTCGGAGCTCTGTTGATCCATTCCCTCAGCTCTCAACAGTAATGACTTTATGGGATTCTTCATAAATAAAATGTTTTCTATGAAAAATAAAAGTACCACAGAGTTCTACTATTGGGCCCACCTCCGATTGGTAAAATTATGAGACAGCCTGGGATTAATTTCAACTGTTTATCCATAAATCTTGATGAATCTACGCAATTGATTTGACTACAGGCATGTCTTGATGACATCTGGATGACACCTGGATGACTTTAAATTTATGATTTTAAATTCTGACGAGACAGAAGTTGTATCTTTGGATCAGAGTCTTCAAAAAATAAACTTCTTAATCAATCACTTAATCTGGATAGCATTAAATTGGCTTTTGGTAATAAAGTAAAAAAGCTTGGTGTTATTTTTGACCAAGACATGTCATTTAAATCCCATATTAAACAGGTTTCCAGGGTTTCCTGTTTTCACCTTCTGAATATCGCCAAAATTAGAAATATTTTGTCTGGGAGTGACGCTGAAAAACTAGTCCATGCATTTGTTACTTCAAGGCTGGACTATTGTAATTCTTTACTATCAGGAAGTCCACAAAATGCAGCTCAAAGCCTTCAGCTGATCCAAAATGCTGCAGCAAGAGTTTTGATGAAAATCAACAAGAGGGATAATTTTTCCCCATTTTAGCTTCCCTTCATTGCCTTCCTGTTAAATCAATAGAATTTCAAATTCTCCTTCTCACGTGTAAAGCCCTTAATAATCAAGCTGCATTATATGTCAGAGCTCTGATTACCCCGTATGTTCCTAACAGAGCACTTCCCTCTCAGACTGCAGAATGGGAGGCAGATCTTTTAGTTATCAGGTTCCTCTCCTGT
Source organism: Fundulus diaphanus (assembly GCA_037039145.1). NCBI lineage: Eukaryota > Metazoa > Chordata > Actinopteri > Cyprinodontiformes > Fundulidae > Fundulus > Fundulus diaphanus. The sequence goes on along the minus strand of CM073133.1, from coordinate 20,981,617 downwards.
TCGTGAGGCAGACACCCTGTCTACTTTTAAGACTTGACTTAAAACTTTCCTTTTTGACAAACCATATAGTTAGAGCCGCTTAGGTTACCCTGAGCTATCTCTGTAGTTATGCTGCTATAGGCTTAGGCTGCTGGAGGACATCAAGGTCTAATTTTCTCATTCTGATGAGTTCTCCTACTGTTCTCCAATTTGCCTTGTTTGTTGTTATTTCAACTTTTAATTTTTTGTTCTCTGTCTTGTTTCTCTTCATAGTAGGTACACCTGATCATTCTTTTAGCTGCGACATCAACCAGGGAAGACAGCTCATCTAACACTACCATATAACATAGAAAGGATTCCTGGATCAATGTGTGCTTCTGTGCTTTCTGTGTCTCTGCTCTGTCTTCTCTAACCCCCAGTCACTTGAGGCAGATGACCGTTCACACTGAGCCTGGTTCTGCTGGAGGGTTCTTCCTGTTAAAGGGGAGTTTTCCTCTCCACTGTCGCTTCAGGCATGCTCAGTATGAGGGATTGCTGCAAAGCCATCAACAATGCAGACGACTGTCCACTGTGGCTCTACGCTCTTTCAGGAGGAATGAATGCTGCTTGTCGGGACTTGTTGCAGTCTGCTGGGTTTCCTTAGACAGGAAACTTTTTGACTAATCTGTCTGGATGATTTGAGTGAATTTCACTTTGTAAAGTTGAAATTGAAAACGTAGTCAAGTACCTGGGGAAGTCCTCGTCCTGCCACTCGTCCTTGACCTCCATGCTGTCCATGCGTAAAGTGGCTTCTGCTGTACCCATCCTGTGGCAGGAAGGATGGGCTTCAGCTTGCTTTGAATGACAGAAAGATGGATAACTTATCAAGGGTGAGCGACAGTTTGGTAAAATACTGCTATAACACATCATGTTTAAACCAGCTGTGAACTCCTAAGATTTATCCAAGACACAGGTTGAAAATTCAGGAACACAGCCCTTACAAGACCAGAAAAGGTTCTGGGTCCTCTGAAGGCATACCAACCTGATGACTTAAAATTAGGGGTCTTCAACCCTGTCCTGCATATTTTAAATGTGTCTCTGCTCCTCCTGAATCAAAAGGGGACCCCTTTTAAAATCTTTAAAAACCGTTTCTCTAAACTTTCACTAGCTTAAAACCCCATTACTTAAAACAACATCACAGATGACTAAATCACCTCATACAGAACAAACATTAAGACATACACTGAAAGGCAGTTTGAAGCTCATCAACAGCCTGTTAAATAAAGTGTGGCAACGTCTGTATAAAGTTGGACTATAGCTGTACACATTTTCTTTCCAATGTTTTTCATAAATACTGCCTGAGGTCACTCCCTTTAGAATCTTCAAAAAAGCCTTCAGCAAAAACACACTTTGGTTGAAAGGTAGTTTTTAAGTCCTCCAAAAGCCCAGTTACTCAACCCAACAATACAGCTTATCGCAAATACCTGAATCACCTCATCTGAGGCTAAAGGGCAACTCATCCCAGTACCAGAGCCTTACTCTGCCCACATTTAATATTTGAAAATTGTGCCTGAAGGAGGCGGTGCTCACTGTACCGGGGAATATGCGAGGGGTAAGGTCCTGGGCGTGGTCTACGCTACTAGAAGAAGGTAAATTAATGCTAAACTAACTGAATGCTAAACTAATAAATCACTAAACTGAAAATCAATAGAAAGATTGCAAAGTTCACTTTTTTCAACTCCAACTCCCTACGAAGGCAGTTACGAGACAGAGCTGTTTTTATTCCCCACAGCAGTAGCGCTACTGACTTCAATTTTTAGGGGTAATGCCACAATGTCGTTTGAGCCAATACCCATACTAATTTGAAATTCAAATGCAGTACACACATTCAACATCAGGAGGGCACCACACAGACGGTTTTAGACACAAATGTGCAGTAAATTGTCAGCAATAATGACCAGGATATGTAAGCAGCACTATAAGACATCCACGTTTATTTGGGGGGAAAAAGTCGATTTGGGGGTGAGACGCCCTTTAAATTCAGACAAACACCTATGCGGAGCTACCTCCTGAACCATCCATTTTCTAACATGTCTATCCCTTGTGGGGTCGCGAGGGGTGCTGGTGCCAGCTATCTCAAGCTGTCAATGGGCCAGAGGCGGGGGTTCACCCTGGACAGGTCGCCAGTCTATCGCAGGGCAACACAGAGACAAACAGGAGAAGCAACCTCCTGAACCTTTATCTGTAAAGATTGAAAATGTGAAGTACAACACAAAGTATGCATCTTTTAATAAACACACTTTTGACATTCTCTTCAGTTTTATAGTACCGTCTATCTGATGACATTTGATTACTCAAATGCAGACTTTGGTGCATCAAAATCTGCTTTGAAATCAATTATTAAAATTGGCTAATTACAGCAAGTTTTTTCAAAGAACAGCTGACCCAAATACTGTTCTGGTATTGCTAGACCAGTTTATTGTCGTTAAAGAGTCAAATTAAATAATTCAAAATAATTTGCAAACTTGGTGACCATCTTTTAATACAGCAAATGAGTAAAACCCTGTTTTTAATTTTGGATCTACAATCATTTACATATTCATCTCCTACAAAAACTAACTAATTTATTTATTTAAAATTATCATATTTTGTAGTGCAGGTAAAAAAATTAACATAGTTTTTTTGGGTAACAAAAACGGTGTTCGTCTTTTGGCCCTTGAGTTCCTTAGACTTAACAATTTTGGCCCATGCACTGAACAGTTTGGACACCCCCTGGCCCAAAGACACCAAAGGCAGCACATCATCTGCAAGAAGGCCAAACATCCTCCTTTCAACATCTACACCTCGAGATCCATTTTAAGGTCCATGAACATCAGAAGCAGGATTAGTGAGAAGGTACAGCTGTGGTGAAGTCCAAGAGCACCAAGCGTTAGCACCAAGCTTGACTTTATAACGGTAATGCTAACACTGACCCTGCTCTGTTTGGCCGGAGGAGCCTTTCATTTTGCCCCAGCTCCCTGTACTGCGACAGCACTCCCCCAACAGAATGCATTGAGGTGCACTTTTGTAAGCCTTCATCAAGCCCATAATATTTACTGTTTTATACAGAAGTGGTGAAAAGTGCAATGTGCATAAAAAGCACACACATTTTAGTTAGGGGCTGTCTTAATTTTTATTTCTAGGCATGTCTTGCCCAGACTTTTTCAGACCATAAAACAGCTTAAGTATGCTCAACATGTCATTTTCTAACACATTTCTACTGACTTTACAGGAAAGCTGCCATCGTGTGGATGCATAACACCAAATCCAAATGGATTTTTGACCCCAGCATCCCCAGGGAAGGAGACTAAAATAAAACACTGATTTGCTCATACAGCAGCCATTCCCTGCAGGCAACACAGTCAGCTCGTGTGTGCATCCACGTAACCAAAATGAAGGTCTCCATGTATAGCATTAAACTCTGTTTTTGGTTGTTGGTGTGCAGCTGCAGAGTGTGCTGTGTTTGATTGATTCAATGCTGCCTTACAAGTATCAGTCAAACTAAGTAGCGCAAACCCATAAAAGCAGTTTTCCTACACCAATAAATCTCTGTCCCGACCTGGGTTTATTTAACAGACATCACCACAGCCCATTAGTGCATAGGGATGGAACTGATTTGATACAGATAGGCTATTTTTGTAAAGAATGAAAAAAAAAGAGAAAGAAGGAGAAAAAGTGGGGTAAAAGACACATGCTCTGTGTGTGCCTCCAGGCTCCTGACGCTGCTGTGCTGGGATTGGGGAATCGAGGTCGACTGTTTAAACCCGAAAGCAAGTTGCAATGTGTTTTGCAAACCTCATACAACATTTGGTCATCTCCATTTTAATAAAGGCTCCCAAGGCTAAACTTGTACTCATAGGAACAGACACAGATCCTCACCGAGCAGTTTACTAGTCAGTGCAAATGTCACTTTCAGAGCCTTGCTTGTTCATTCAGTAAACATCTGAGGCAAAAAGTAACAATGCAGCAGCATTTGTCTGGTGAGGATTTGTGTCCAGATGGCAGGGCTGCCAACCGGAATATGAAATATATGAAAGGCAAATTCTATCAGAAGACAGGGATTACAGGTTTTATTTTCCTCACAGGTTCTCTCCCTTTGAAAATCAGTAAAGCAGGGGAGTTCCCACTTGAGAAAGCTATATTTGTGTTGGCTTGCAGCTTGAAAGGCATTTGTTGGCCCGTTGAGGATTAGAGATAACCCAGATGTAATGATTGATCACAAGCTCTGTCTTTATCCATAGGCAAGAAGGGAGCGAAGTTAGGGCCAAAAAACTTCAGAAATCCTCTGCAGCATTTAGTGTCCCTACAAAATAAACAACTACTAAAGATTGAGAACAGTTTTTAGTAATACTTTATTTTATTGTTATCAACTCAGCTAAATTGCTTTATGACGAGGCCACCTCTGTAGTTTGATCAGAATTAATGGCAATTCAAAAGTTTTGAAGCTAGCCCCTTTTCTATTGTAACTTTGGTTAAAGCCTTAAAAAAATAAACAGGCAAAGCCATTTAAAAAAACTAAAATATTACCTAGTGATCTTAACAAAAACATGACCAGACCTTCTGAAGCTGCAGCTTCCACTCTGTGTAAGAGACACACATCTCGGATTTGACCTTTCACCTACAGTAACTCATTTTCTGTAGGTCCCTTGAAGCTTACACGGGAAACACATCACCTTGTTGGTTTGTGTTTTTTTTTTTTGCTTATCTGTGCCTGTCAAAGTCCTTGATTTTACTTTAAATTTGATTTTGCTTTAAAAAGTTTGGGGAAGCTTTGCATTAAAGCTTTGTTTAAAAAGTAAAGTTGAAAACGGCCCTCTGTCACGATCTCCAGGTTTGGGTTTTGATTTTCTTTTTCGTATGTATTTTTGACTATTTCTTTGTTGTCATGTTCCCTTGGTTCTACTATTTTCAGGTATTTCCTAATTCTTATTACTAATAGGTGTTTGAGTTTTTTGGTTCTTTCTGTTTCAGATTTGTTCTTGTTTATATTTTCTTGTTGCTAATTCATAAATTTAATTCATGCATTTGTGAATTATGTTCTTAGTTCCTTCTTTGCATATTTTGTATTCCATCTGTTCCTTCCCTGAATTTCCCTTCAGTTCCTGTTCATAACTTTACAATCCTCAAGACAGTTTGCCCAACTGATTCAGAAATGGGACGGACAATCCTTTTAAGAACTAGCTGCGTTGTTTCTTTGTTTCCTTGTTGTTTGCATTACCTGCTGCATTACGTTTGTCTATCTTTATGTTAAGCTGGGCAAGATTCATATTTTTTCCTGCATACACCTTGAACGTGTGCTCAGTATTGCTTAGAAATGTTGCCAGCCCCAAACGTGATTGAAAAGGAGACTCTCCGCCCATCCAAAGCCCAAAATAAGAAGAAACCAGCAACACCTGATAGTGTAAGAGGGACCTTTGGAAAACAGAATTGCTGTTAGAGCAAAAACTCCCCTGTGTCTAAAGCTGAGAGAGACGAAAGCGACAACTACATGAGCAGACACGCAACTTGGATTTTTTAAGTGTAAGAGAGCCCACGTCTAATCCAGTAGGATCGCTTTTGGTTGGTGGGATCTTAAAGGCGACCAATCAAGTCCGGTTCTCATCTTGGTTTCATCTTTCTTTTCTTCTTTCCTCTTATTTTAGAGTTAGAGGTTTTAACTAAGAACTAGGTCATAATTACTTTCTTTAGGCTACAGAAACAGACTAGCAAATTATTTTCCTCCAGTTTACCAGAACCTCATAAATTTACCTCAATCCCTATATTTTAATCAGATGAATTAGTTTTGATCCTGTATTCCTCTGAAGTTATAAAACATCCCCTTTACATCTTTGTTTTGTTTGTTTCTTTTGCTTGAACAATCAGTAGAGAGTAGCTATTAGTGAGTAGAATAGTGACCTTGACTTCTTGATTTCATTGATTATCATCTTATAAAGTTTAATAATTTTTAAAATCTTTATGATTATTCTAAACAAACTATATATTTTGAGAAAAATACAAAATTCTCCCGATTCTTCCTCCAGTGTTTTATAAAAGTAGCTTCCTGATGAGGTAGGATTTATCTTTGAAATTGATGTTGACTTATGAAATTTAACTGCGATTAATATGGTTTATTGGTGCTACTAATGGTTTTAGATTCATGTCACTGTTGAGATCAGAGAGTCTATCCTTAAGGAGGCATCCTTGAACATTAAAGATCATATCTGACGAACTGGCCAAGTCCCACACAAAATAAATCTCCCCGCAGCGAGATTGTTTTATCCGGTTGCAATCAGAAAAATAAAAATCTTGCTAAACACTCACATTATGTAATGACGTAGTTCTCCTTAGCGGGTACTTCCTTTCTTCAAATGTCCCTCCTTATAGCAGCTGACTGAGGGTCATCACTGTTCACCTCTTCAGGTGATGCGCTCCTGTTTCTAGGGAAGCAGCACAGTTCCTGTTGCTTACTGCTGCTGCCAATGGAGGCAAGTCGTGTCTTCCTGTGGAGAGAAGATTGATCAGGACAGTCTCGAAATGGCATCACTGTGCCCTCATCTTTTATACAGCTGGATCCTGGACTGACTTCTGGTCTAAAGATTGTAACAACTCTTCGTTTCTAACATGTAGTACGATAAAAAAAATCCTCTGTTTTCTCTATTCCTGCTATTTGCGTCTGTTCCACTCTGCTGAATCCCCCTGTCCCCTCCTCATCATCCTCCACCCACTAACACCAAAGCCCCCGGGCTCTAATCCTTTCGGATGATGTCAGTCGTATTGGAGCAGTGCTCTGTTAGTTATGTAATCCCAGCTGCCTACCTTTTTCTTTTGATTCTGTCAGGCTCTCCGTGGTCAGGATCACCTGTTTTCCTCCAGTTTAGTCCATTTTGTGTCCATCATTAAATGACTTTTCATCCTCTTCCGAACTGTAAAACACGGTTCCTTCTATTTCAGCCTTGTTCCCTGGCAACAGCATCTTCCTCCCTCACGCACAGCCTCCTTCTCTCTCCTGCTTTTTCTCACGGTCTATCATAGCCTCTCTCCCGCTTGCCGAAACTCCTCCTCCATATGAACTCACCTCCTTTCCTCTTGCTCTTTGCCTGTGACGCTGTCCCCACCTCCTCTTCCTCTCTTTCTCTCCTGCCTTCCCCACAGCTGCTCTGAGCTCTGTGCAATGACAGTAAACACACGGTAGCATTTCGCCCACATTGACCGTGTTTCACAGCAAAAGCTGCCACAGTTTGTTTTTCTCTCTCCACTAAATGTTGGAGAAAAATCTGTATTTCTGGGATCTTTACTTGTTTTGCTATCCTGCATTACACCCAAACATATGTTTTGTGGTTACTCAGGATAAATGCATCTTTGCTGGTTCTAACCATAGTCTAAATAGGTCAAAGAGCAGGTGGTGTCAGAAAACTCCAAAGAAAGGTGGAAGAGCCGAGTATACCATAAAACTTTGTTCATGTCTGACCCCCGCACTCCCCTAATGAGACCTGGATATCATTAGATGGCTGTTAAAACCAAACTGATTATATCCTAAGGCATGTTTTGGCTCCACGGAGCTTTTCCAGAAATCAGGGTAATTTTCCAGTGTTTCGGGGGCATTATTTATCCACATACCATTTCTTCTGTTTACTGGGGTAAGAACAGATGACCAGGGTAGAAATGTTCTCCATTAACAGGCTCAGGTAAGGAGGCAGCATTTTTTTTATTTAACCTGAACTGTTGGGCGAGTTTTTGTGGAAGAAGAGGGCTGCACATTTCAGATAGGTTTGCTTTTCCAGCCTTAGATTCTGGTCTATGTTAGGTTTGCATTTATCCACAGCTTGTATTTTCTGTTAACTTTATTGGTAATAGGTTTTAAGCCAAGAATGCTGAGAGAGTAAATCCTCCCATGAATGCATACGTTTAAACTCTTGTTACTAGGTTTAAATAAAAAAAAAAAAAAACTTTCAGTACAGGACAGACTCTTGTTATTTAGAAATACTGGGATTATTCTGCAGTCATTGCATCAGACAGGAAGCTGATGACAGGGAGCTGGTGGAGTGCTTGGTTTCATCGTGTGGAAACAATCATCTCATCCTGAATGTGAATAAAACAAGGGAAATGATTGTAGTTTCAGGAGAAACAGGAATGAGTCCAAACTATTACCACCCTGGGAAAAGAAGTGGAGGTGATGGATGAGTATAAATACTTTGATGTTCACCTGGATCACAGACTGAACTGGAGACGCATCTGTGAACTTATCCACATGAAGGAACAGAGCAGACTGGACTTATTGTGGTAAATGGCCTGTACTTGTACAGCACTTCATCAAGTCTGAGGACCCCAAAGCACTTTACACCACAGTAAGTCATTCAGCCATTCATACACACATTCACACGCTGATGATGGTAAGGTACATTGTAGTCACAGCTCCTCGGGGCAGATTGAAAGAAGAAGGGTTGTCATACAAATGGCGCCACCGGGCCGTCTGACCACCAACAGCAGGCAAGGTGGGTAAAGTGTTCTTGAGGAAGCTTAGGTCCTTCAGTATTTGCAGAACGATGCGGCATATCTTCAATAAGTCTGTTGTAGAGGGTGGGATCACTTCTGCCATCATCTACTAGGGTAGCAGCATCAGCGCAATTGACTTTAGAAAGCTCAAAAAGCTAATGAAGAAGGCTGCCTCTGCTCTGTGGACTCATCTAGAACCTCTGGAGATGATTTTACTAAGAAGGATTCTTCGTAAAATAAAGAACATTATGGACAATCCTAAGCACCCTCTTCATCAGACAATCTGTCGTACAACAAGTATCTTCAGTCAGAGGCTTCTCCAGAGTCGCTGTAGGACAGACGGCTACAGGACATCCCTCCTGCCAGCAGCCATCAGCATCTACAACGACTCTTTGAAGAAACACGTATAATGTGAGTTACAAAAACATAAAATTGTGTCGGTGAAAAACCTTTAAATTTTGTTACAGCTATATTTTTCTAAGAATTTTATTGTGACTTTAAGTTTTTAAAACAATTTCAGACTTTTTTTTTTAAGTAATTTAAGTTTTAAAATCTCACCACCGTGACAGAGTCATTGCCTATACTTGATGAAAATCAAGTCCTCTCATTCTCCTGCCAACAACCATCAGCACCTACAACAACTCTTTGAAGAAACCCGTTTAATATGAGTTACAAAAGCATAACATTTCCCTTTGGAATTAATTAAAGAATTTTTGAATTGAATTGAACTATTAAATACAGTTGGCCATACCATTGCAACCAAACTAACTAGCAACCATTCAGTATACTGTACACATCACAGATAAGGTTCCATCTGTACATTTCACATTACATTTAACTTTATTGACCCCCCCCCCACCCTCAAAAAAAATAAAAAAATAAAAATACCTTATCAAAATTGTTCTTGAGAAATCTGTTTATGCTCCAGTGATCACAGTTAAAGAGTACAAGACAACATCACGTCCCATATTTGCTATGGTTGTTCTGTCCCACCAGCAGATATGTAGACATCCAGTATAATAGATGGAGGAGGTGCAATGACTAATGCTTAACAGTAGATGGCGCTAACAGATAACGATAAAGATTGAACACGATTGTAGCCTTCCACCAGATGACTGCCTTAATAAGAGGGATGTCAGATCTATTCAAGCAGTTAAAGAAATCCCACAGAGGTTTTCCCTCTGTGCCCAGAAGACGAGACCAAAGGCTGCCGGGACAAACGTTTACTTAAAAAAAAATACCAGTAAAGGATTAGCAGTTAGTGATGGCACATGTAGAAATATCAGAACCAACTTCAATGATCTTACCTTTCTGAAACAATCTACTACCAGATCTGGTGGGAACAGGTTTGTGTGAAATAAAAATGGTAGGGATAGTCTTTGTAAAACACACAGAGACTGAAACTTAAAAACTTAACATGAAATAATAATAATAATAATAATAATAATAATAATAATAATAATAATAATAATAATAATAATAATAATAATAATAATAATGACCTGTCCAGGGTGTACCCTAGGCACCAGCAACCCCCGCGACCCCATGAGGGATTAAGCGGGTCAGAATATGCAGAATATGGATGGATGGATAATAACAATAACAATAATATCTTGGGCTGGGAGCAGACAGGTATACCGAAGAAGGAAGACCTCAACAACATCTTATCCATAAATGTAAATGTATGAATAAGACCTACAGTTATGTAACCTTAACAACTGTATGTTAGGTTACAGTTAATCTTTAACTCAGTTGTTGCTGTCCATCTGTCTGAGAGGAGTTAAAGGTTATTTCCAACAGATTTAAAGCCCATTGCTCTACTGACAACATTTACAGGGTTCCTAAGTTCCAGACAATCCTAGACTGTGATTGCAAAAATATAAAATAAAAACCCTGAAGATCACCAGGAATTTATGACTTTACATTTTTATCTCTGGCTCCTCTCGACGTGGAGGAGCAGCGGCTCTACTCTGAGTCATCCGGGGAGGTTAGGATGCCTCCTGGACGCCTCCCTGGTGAGGTGTTCCGAGGAGACCCAGAGGGAGACCCAGGACACGCTGGAGGGACTATGTCTCCCGGCTGGCCTGGGAACACCTTGGGATTCCCCCGGAGGAGCTGGCCCAAGTGGCTGGGGAGAAGGACGTCTGGGCCTCCCTACTGAAGCTGCTACCCCCGCGATCCGACCCCGGATAAGTGGAAGAAAACGGACGGACGGACATTTTTATCTCGGATAAAACAGAAACGGAAAGGAAGGACACAAGGACGGAAGGAAGGACACAAAATAGGAAGGAATGAAGTACACAAGGTAGGTAGGAAGGAAGAAAGGACAATAGGTTGAAAGGAGGAAATGACACAAGGCAGAAGGGAAAGAAAACAGAACAAAAGAAGGAAGGAAGGAACCAACGACAAATGGAAGTAAAGAACGAAAGAAAGGACAGATGGAAGGATAGTACAGACCAAGAAGGTGACAAGAAAAAGAAGGACGGCTGCAAATAAGGAGGGAAGGAAGGACATAAAGCAAGGAAGGATATAAAGGAAGGATGGACATAGAGGGAAGAAAGAATGGGGGGAACAAGGAAAGACATAAGAAAGGGAGAAATTAAGGAAGAACACACGGAGGAATCTATACAAGGCACAAGGAAGAGCACAATGAGCAATGGAAGGACACAAAGCAGAAGAACTAAACATTTAGACAATAAAACAGCCAATAAAATTGGAGGGAACCCAGTGTTAATTATTATGGTTCCCAGTATTTTCAGGAGTGGATGTCCCAGGAACTTCACCCCAGGTTTGGACAGTGCATTGCTTCAGGAAAACACCTAAGACCAGGAGCCTGATTTTATAGGCCTCAGTTAGCATGTGCTATCAGTAGATGATTATCCAGTATAACTAAAGACTAAACAACTATGGTTCGACTAACAATTGTGTAGGCCATTAGACAGATCCCAAGCACTCATCAGAACTGGTTTTGGTTTGGGTAAAGCAGACTGAAATTAAGATGAAGTCTTCCTAAAGCTCTTACCTGAACCAGATACGTTTAAAAGCCGGGTCCATCCGATAAGAATAGCCAATTAAGTAAACTCTACCTTTTCAGATTAAGGAATTGCCAAATATTCAGTCAGAATTATGACATAGCTGTCCTGATGGTAGCAAAAACCTTTGCAATTCGCAATGGGATATTTATCAAAATGTTAGAGGGGGTATATGTATATATTTGAGCCCGTATATGTACAGTATATCATCTTTACTGTGTTTGGCTTAGAAAACATCCTCAATGAATCCAAACATGCACAAAAATAAATGTTTTTAAAATTAATTAAAGTCGTTTCTGGTGTATTCAAACCCCTGCACAAAACCAGTTTCAGTGGTTCAAATAAATAAACAATAGCCCAAAATATAAGATTAAGAGGTTTCCTGTCTTAACAGGGTTTTGATTTTATGGTACTGTTTCTATTGGTGACTGAAAATCTATGTTCACAGTCAAGTTTTCCAGAAACAAAGCTTTTTATTATAATTTGTCAACATTAACGTGCTAATTTAACGAAATATAACAAACTCAAAACAGCACCTGCGATGCTGCCATGGGAATAGGTATAAGGCAAAAGAGGATGTTCTGCTTGAGTGGCGTGTCTATTTTCTGAAGGTAAACCCGGCCGCAAACGACAAGCAACTGGCGCCAGCCATCAACCCCCCACGCCACCCCACCCTCTGACTGATCTGCAATTATGTCAAGAGGGGAAAATAGTGTCCCTTTGAAAAGTGTTCTTAATCAAACCCAATTAATTCCGCTCTTTTCCCTTATTATTTCCACCGTGGACCATGCCCCGCTAGTCAGCCTGTTAACTAGAGCCCGGGCCCCAGCAAAGGTCAGGCTTGGTCAACCAAGATAACATCGTAATGCATGTAATTAATTACTAGCTGGAGTGTCAGGAGCGTATTCTGGGTGCTGCTACACTAAGCTTTCATTTTGCTTGATATTAACTGATTCATCATCTCAGATTGTTCTGCAAGATGCTAAAAGAAAATGGTATTTGCTTAGTGAGCATTGATTTTAATCAAAACTTTAAACTCTGTGGTGGAGATGTTCGGGTGTCTGAATCGCTTACAGATCAAAAAGCTCTGATGTGCTTTGATTTTGGTGAACCAGAAATTAAGATTAGTCGAGAGACAATGTCTCTTCTACCAGGGAGTCAGGTGAGTAGCATAAATATAATTCATCCAACATAAGGCTAAGGATAAACATAAAACATAAACAAACATAAAAAACAAAATCACAAATGCCATGACACTGTTCTGCGAAAGCTTTTTGGTGAATGACTCCAAATTAAATTTGTTCTGGGGATCATGAGGAACGTGTGAAAAGCAGTTTTACCTCCTTTAGCCAGTTTTCCATGAGACCAAATGATCTCCATGTTTGTTTGTTTGTGCAGTTTCCTTGCTGCTTATTGGGATCCATAAGACTCGCCTTCTTTAGTTCGCCCATCAGTGCTGATTATTTGTTTGGAAGGAATTTTCCTCATTAGGTTATTCTTTAGTTTTCCAGTTTATTCTAGTGCTCTTTATTTATTTTGGCCTTATTTTCTGTTAGACATTTCCTTGGGGTTTCTTGCACTTCCAATCAGTTTCATTCATGTTTATTATCCTCTGTCACTCGGCAGTCCAGCTCATTCGCCTGTGTCAGCTCATAATCACTCATGTCACTCACCTGTTTTCCTCCTTACTTCAGCTCCTGTTTGACATTGTCTCTATTCTGTTTCCGTCCAAGCCTGTTTTTGTCCGTCCTTCATGCCTTATTCTCCTCGTTTCTGCACTATAAGTTACTTTGTCTTTATTTTTACTAAAATTGTCAAACTGCAATGCCGCTCCTGCCTGACTGTCTGCATTCGGAGTCCAACTCCAGAATCAAAACTGGGCAATATCAAGTCACAGAGCAGCACCATATACTGCACTTTTACTGGATTCCCATTCAAAACTTTTAGTTAAAAATTACTTTTATCACTTGAGAAATATCTCTAAATTGAGGTCAATATATCCAGATCAGACCTGGAGATGATTATCCATGCTTTTATTTCCTCTTGTTTAGATAATTGTACTTCTTTTTTTTTATTTGTTTTAACAAATCAGCAGTCACTCGTCTCCAAAGCGCTGCAGCGAGGCTTTTAACAGGAACATCACGGTTTTATCCTCTTCAAATTGGCTACATGTCAAATTTAGAACTGATTTCAAAATTTTTAGTTTTGACTTTTAGAGCTTTTAATGGACAAGTCCCCCAATACATCTCAGACCTTTTAATCCATTACTCTTCAGGCCGTACTCTCCGGCCCTTGGGCCAAAACCTGCTGAAGTTCCCTAAGACCCGGTTTCAAACTCGAGGGGACCTGTCCTTCCAAGCTGTAGCCCCCAGGCTGCGGAACGCCCTGCCTCTGTTTCTCTGTGTGGCCGACTCTGTTGAATCCTTTAAAAAGCAGCTGAAGACACTTTTATTTAGCGTTTACTTAAATGTACAAATTTTTTATGTTATCCTTGTACGCTGTTCTTGTAATTTTTCTATTTGCTATTTATTACACTCTGTAAAGCACTTTGTTATGTCTGTTATGTTATGTCTGTGAAAGGTGCTATATATATATATAAGGTTTACTTACTTACTTACTAAAATGAGAATATTCATGTACTTTATATCACCACATATAAGACAGGAAAAGGAGCAAGGAAACATTTTCTTTTCAAAGGATCTGTTTTTGAAGATTATTATGCATAAAAAGAAGTTAACCTGAAGTTAATCTGATAATTACATCTTTATTGACTGATAAAAGCTTGAATAAAATTAATGTACAGCAGGATATATTTAATCAGATGAAGTAAACCGAGACCATAAGCAACACCGCAATGACCAGAAAATTGTGAGTTCTTTGTAAATCTTGATAAATTTTAATGGAAGAATATTCCTAATGCTAGATTTACCTAAACTGTGTCATATATTAAAATGAAACAACAGATAATAAGGGGACGCTCTTTGGCAAAAAAGCTCCAGCAGAATCATTTGAATTCAATTTAGAAATAAAGTTTGCTACCAACGTTAAAGTCCTAATGCCTTGAATCATTGATGAGGTCACTGGAGAGTAAAATATCATCAAATATAAAAGAGATTAATAATGTTTTTGTCGTGTAAAGGGTGAAAGATTTGGTGTTGGGGAAATTCCCTACACTAGTGGTAGGGTTATAACCTGATGAAGAGTGTTTGGCTATAATAACCAATAATGACTGATAATCAGCAGAGTATCAAAAGTATACCAACCTAAGAATCCACGTGTCACTATGTATGTTTTACTGGATTTTCTTTTTTCATGTTTGGTAGTTTGAGAGTAGCACCAAAATGCAGAGAACTTGGAAGGAGCATAGTGAAGGTTTAATTATTAAATCAGAAACCTGACAGGACCTGAAGTACAGGCAGAACAGGGGGAACCAGCAATGAATAATGAAAAAAAGCCCAGATCTAAAAACTCGAAGGTGGCTTTCCAGGATGCTTCCAAGCCAGATGTTTGTCTGAAGTAATGTTCTCAACTTTTTATGCCTTGCTGACGAACCGTATAAGTAGTGGGTTGCCAACTAAATAATTTATCTAATCAATTAGAAGTTATGTAATTGCACGTAATGTAATTGTGTTTTATCAAATAAGAATATTTGGCACAACAACATGCTTTTCAGTTCATTATTTTTTCTTATAACCAAACAGTGGATGAGGGAAATGTTATTATCCAGGACTTAAAGTGAATCAAGTATTCTTCTGTCTAATGTTTGGTAGTTTGAGCTGGCGTTGTGTCTGTTTATTGCTATAACGTACCTCTAGAGTTGTTATATTGCATAAAAATGTACCTGAAGAGTTGTGTTGAAAATGGAGCTGTTTTGTTTTAAGGCCTTTCACGAATGATTTTACAGACCTTTAAGAAGTTGTGCCAATTATTGGGGATAAAAAGCACACAGACTTGTTGTTAGCAGGAAAAGTTAACAAAAAAAACATGTTTAATGGAATTATACCATTTACGTTATAAGTGCTGAAAGTTTGGGGGATCTTGCTTTGAGCAGGATATTTTATAATGATGAGTAATGCACAAATAATCTAATAAAATAGTTTTTGCATGATAGTACCAAAATCAAATCACCTCTTGCACTTATTCATTTTCAAATAAGGATTAACTGCATTATTTATTTTTCCGTCCCCTTTAAAAAGACAATGCCCTCTCTTTAATTTAAACAACACGGTTCCAAAAATATGTTAACGCCATGAATTAATTTGAGTAACTTAAACAGTTTTGTGTGCACTTTAAGTGTTCAGATGCCAAAAAAGACTTCCCTCCCTAAAATAAAGAGAGACATTTGAGCCACACAGGCTACCAGAGGGCAATTAGGGCTTAGCCCTGGTGGCCTCTGCAGCCTAGCAGACTGGGCCCCCTGACACCCCTGGTTGGGCCTGATGGAGTGGAGCTTCATCTGCCTAACGGCCTGGCAAGGCTCCATAGGTCTGAATGAACCCAACCGGCCCCCATCAGACCAGCTCCCTCTGTCGTAGCTTACATTGGCCTATTGTCAACTCGTGCTCATTAACAGCACAAAGTCACTTTAAAGCTTCATTAATGGATGTGTGGAAAGAAGACAAAGTGCCTTCACAGACGCTCTATGTAAATATATGAAGGGCTTTGGAGGTATTTAGAAAATGAAAGCCTCTGAGGAAGGTACGGAACAATTGTCTATAATTATAAAACTAACAATGATTTTTTTTCATGTGCAAGTTAATCTTATTTCTCTGGCTTTAAAGTCTGGGTCAGTTGTGTTGATTCCCAATTTTTTCTTTAGGTTGTCATTATATACAGCGATGTCAAAGCATGTTACACCCTGTTCTTAAACATTTGAAAGAGGATCTATGAAACAAGTCTATAGACACTTTTATTTTACAAAAAAGAGATGAGCTTGAATGAATCCATTTTATTCAGCTAGACAAACACCGCTTTGCAAAGCGTGAAAGCGTGTATAAAAATCCAGTGACGTGATACAACTGTTTCACATCAGTTCCTTTGAGTTGTGGGTCCACCGTCACCAAAAAGATTTCCACTTTCACGTCTGATTGGAATGATACAAAAAAATAACATTTATTTTGTGTTACCTGGTTCATGTTGGATGTTACCAGTCTGCCAATCCAGAATTGATCTACAAGATCTGCAGCTGTTGATGCGCCCCAATGCACTCAGAAATAGTCAATGTAGAAGGCAAGGTAAGTTTGTTTGTGCAGCACATTGCAGCAACAACACAATTCAAAATCCTGTTTGCACGCTGGCAACATAAGTACATTGCAGTGGCATAATAAAGGAAAGGAAAGAAAAGTTGGGCTGTAGACTGAAATTGATATTTTAGTCAATAGCTTAAATAGAAAAGTAAAAGGTAACTGTAAAAAGTTGTGTTTTAACTTTGATTCATAGGGACTCAGGATTTCAGCATTTTCTGAGAGTTTGTTCCATGTTAGTGGAGCATAAAAACTGAATGCTGCTCCTCCATGTCTGACTCTGATTCTGGCTCTGATTCTGCAGAGCGGACCTGAACCAAAGAACCTCTGGAAGGTTGATACAAGGATAACAAAACTTAAATAGGTTTTGTTTCCAAGCCACTCAGTGACTTACAAAGTAACAGAAGTATTTATGAAGTGTTTTCTCTGAGATAGAGAGACATAATACTTAAAGCTGTGTGGCGGCGCTTTATCGCGACGGTTCAAAGTTCATTTACAGTCCTCTGATATTCTTCCTCTAATAGGGACTGATGTTTGACTTTAAGTAGGCTAAATTTTGACTATTTGATCAGACTTATCAATAAGATCAAAATGTGACTGGAAGATTTAGATTTAAAATTATTTCCATTAAACCAAGAAGTTTTTCTCTGACTGGGAATAACAGAAGCATCTCTCAAAAGACTCACAAAACAATGGTTTAATAATGATTTGAATTACATGTTGAAAACGATATTTATCTTCACCTTTTTCAATAATAGATGGAAACGTTTTCATTAGCATTACAGTAAAAAAAAATCCTTGTTATAATTGTATGTTTCCACCTGTGTTTTGAAGATTTATTTGGTGATGAGCTCCAAGTCTTTGAGGTTGAAAGGCCTCCTGGCCATCACCCTAATCTTCAGTTCCCTCCAGAGATTCTCCGTCAGCTTTAGGTTGAGCCTCTTGCTGAGCCACTCCAAGATGTCAATATGGTTACCAGTAAAAAGAGACATTTTGTAAAAAAAAAAATAGAGATTACTTTAAAAATAAATCTATCAAGGGTATAAATAATATCTGTCTTAAATGTACTTGTTCAATGCCGATATTGAGTTTTCATATGTCCAGGTATTGATCAAGAATAATTTTCCCCATGAAAATATTCGGAAAAATCTTTGCCATTAATCATAAATGATTTGAGCATAGTTTGGTTTGAACTGATAATTTTAAAGCAGTAACACTTTGAAGCAATATTCAGTCTACTTTATGCCAGTCAACTTTATGCAGCAGGTGTGTACAAATGTTAAAATACGGGAATAATTTGTTAACAATGTAGTCAGTAGCATATCTTGTCATAATTGCTCAGCAAGGATTATGCTAACAATAATATTAAAACAAATGATCAGGTTTATTTGAAAGGAAGGATTTAATCTGGTTTTGGAAAGGTTTTTTTTCAAGGGTAACTCAGGCCATTCTGTCTGTATCTGACAATCCAGGGTTAATCGCTTTAAAAGCAGTAATTAGGTGTTAAGAGGTACGCTTGTCTGTTTAAATTAGCCTCCAAATCAGATTACGCTCTGTGACTTCCGTTAACCTCACTCATCAGAGCTCAATGGTCTACACAGTGCTGTTTAAATTATTTAAATATAAAACACCTGGATTCCCCGTAACTCATTTCAAAGTAACATTTGAGCAGCCACTTGGTTTTAAGTAACTTTTCCACCCTTTATAGTCAGGCATGCAGCTCTGAGGAAAATAATTTGCCTGTTTACAGATTTTCTTCTGTCTTTGGCTTTTTTGTCTAGTTTTTGTTTCTAATCCTCAAACCAATGTTGATATCGGACAATAATTGCCACTAGTGAGTAATTCTAAAGATGTTCAAGCCTAGCAGCAAAACAAATGATAAACATGTTATTGACACTTCTCAGGCTAGAAAGAGCTGAAAAATAAACTTTTTTACTTTTGAGATTTTATTATCTCTAAATTAGAAAACATGGAATAGTGGTGAACCTTCCCAGAAGTGAAAGGTCTGCTAAAATCCCTCTAAGGCCACATCCAACCCAACCAGCACATCACAAAACAACTCAGAACAACATCCAACGCCTTGCTGGCCTCACTTCCCTCAGGTATGGTTGTTGTTCATGATTCAACAATAAGAAAGAGACTGGAGGCACAAATCGCAGCCATGCCAGAGTTTCAAGGCAAAAACCACTGCTAACCAAAGAAAAACACAAAACCCCGTCTCACATTAACCATAAAACACCTGGATGATCCCTGAGACTTTTGGAGAAATATTCTGTGGACTGACGAGTCAAAAGTGGAAAGTTTTTTGACGGTAATACATCCTGTCACACATGTAAACTAACAGCATTTCAGAAAAACAACACCATACAGTCAGACACGGTGGTGGTAGTGTGGTGATATGTAGCTGGTTGCTGCTGATAATCTGCAGTAATTGATGGAAACACAAATTGTGCTTTGTGCCTCCTGCAGGAGAACGTTCAGCCGTTAGTTGGTAATGCTCTCCTCATT
This sequence comes from Fundulus diaphanus, assembly GCA_037039145.1. NCBI lineage: Eukaryota > Metazoa > Chordata > Actinopteri > Cyprinodontiformes > Fundulidae > Fundulus > Fundulus diaphanus. Next base: position 20,962,365 of record CM073133.1, on the reverse strand, counting down.
GGGATCCCTGGCATAAATCTGCAGAAACTGCAAGATATCCAGAACATACATAAGCATATAACACCCAATCTACAGTCACTGTAATTGGCTCCCTGTATTGGAAAAATGAGATTACCCAAACACTGTTATGGTGAAAATCACTCACTCATGTTTATTAAGGAATCTTGAACAAGATGAGAGCGAAGTCTGTCAGAGTGTCAGAATGTTGCTCTGACTTACAGAGAAGGGACAATCTTTTCATACCCAAAGACAGGGGAAATGCTAAACATATACCAGACCCAGCTTCTCAGGAAGTGTCCGTGAGAAGCAACTTCTTGTTTATTTCTTCTGTTGCGGCTGCAGGACTTAGAGTGGCAGACAAGAGTCCGTGAGCATGATCAAATAAAGACAACCACAAGTTCAACACCGCTGTGAGACCTTAGAAAGCAAAGTTCAACACAAGCTACAAACATTTCTATTACACTCTCCGTCACTGCAAGAATTTGATACAAGTTCTTCTTTATCAACAGAGCATCCATGAAAATGGTCCCCCTTATCTATAAGAATATCTCCTCCCAAAAACCTCAACTGGTTCCCTGAGGTCCACGCTTTCAGACGGACTCATTTTATGCTACTGTCCCAAAACTGTGGATCGCTCTTCCTGAATTCTTTTTAAATATAAACATTAAAAAACATTTTTATGTAATATTCTGTCTTGGTTCCTGTTTATGATTTTGTTAAAGTTAGTTTTTCCCTGCTTTTTGGTTTATTTGTGTTTTAGGTTCTGTCATAGTTGGAGTTCTGTCTTAGTTTTGGTTTGTGTCTTAGTGTGAGTTTTGAGGCTTCTTTTACAGTTATTGCTTTAAGTTTGGTTTCTGATCTGGTCTTGTTTTGAGCCTCAGCACTGATGTCTGGTCTAATTACTTACTCTGCACACCTGCCTAACTCCACCCCTCCTGCAATCACCTCTCTGACCGGTTTCACCTGCTTCCTTCTCCATATAAACAGTTGAGACCAGACATCAGTGCCAGGTCGTCTTGTTGAGTTCATGGGTGAGTCGTCTCCTGCAACATTCTTTGTATGTTTTGCTTTTGGATTTTTGACCCTGTTTTCTCCAGTATCCTGAGCCATCCTGTTCTGCCTGTCTGTTCATATTTTTACCTGTCCTGCTGGAAGGTTTGTTTTTCTGCCATCTTTTGGGTTTGACAGTGTTTGTTTGGCTTTTTCCCTGTTTTTGATTTTTGTTAATAAAAATACTCATCTGAACCTCTGCTGGTCTGGTGGAATTCTGGGTCCCATACCTCTGATCATTACATTACGACCTGGCCCAGAATTTAAGACCCATCGCCTGACCAGCACGTTCTTTTGTTTTGTTTTATCCCTGGGTTTTTTTTTTTCCCCTCCAAGATGAGCGCGCTGCGACCCTGGAGCTCTCTCCCCTGCAGCGCTGATGTGCAGGCGGAGTGTTTTGAGGGTTCCAGGTTGGTGCTCTGCCCCCCCGGGTATGGTCCAGGACGCCACCTCCAAGGGCGGAGCGCATTGCCGCAGCCGTCCCGCCGCCGTAGACGTCGTCGGGCGGTTGAGGACTCTGCTCCTGTCCCTGAGGGTCCGCCGCAAGCGAGCGATGTGGATACCCAGGAGGTTTCGCCGTCAGCGGGCGACGTGGAGGTCCAGGAGGGTCCGCCATCAGCAGGTGACAAGGGCGAGTATGTGGCCCTGGAGAGTAAGATAAGGACATTTGCACCCCTCATTAAACGCCTCAGGGAGACTCTCTTCTGCCATTATTCAGAAGAGCTGGAGAGGAAATTAAAAGAGGTGGAGGGGCATTATAGGTCAGCCCTCCAGGCTTTCTATAGCCGACCCAAACCTGTCCCCGAGGGTCCGGCCGACGCCTCGGCTCCTGAGTCTGTCCCCGAGGGTCCGGCCGACGCCTCGGCTCCTGAGTCTGTCCCCGAGGGTCCGGCCGACGCCTCGGCTCCTGAGTCTGTCCCCGAGGGTCCGGCCGACGCCTCGGCTCCTGAGTCTGTCCCCGAGGGTCCGGCCGACGCCTCGGCTCCTGAGTCTGTCCCCGAGGGTCCGGCCGACGCCTCGGCTCCTGAGTCTGTCCCCGAGGGTCCGGCCGACGCCTCGGCTCCTGAGTCTGTCCCCGAGGGTCTGGCCGACGCCTCGGCTCCCGTCAAGCCCAAGTCCAGAGAGTTGGTCCAGGAGGACTTGGCTTCACCCGAGTCACAGGAGGGGGTCCAGGAGGACTTGGCTTCACCCGAGTCACAGGAGGGGGTCCAGGAGGACCTGCTGCCGCAGACGTCCGACGTGGGAACCCAGAGGGGTCCGTCGCAGACGTCCGACGTGGGAACCCAGGGGGGTCCATTGCTGACCTGTGATGCGGGGACTCAGGTGGATCCTTCGCTCTTCGGGCACCTCGGGCCTCAGTTATGGATTCAGCAACAGTGGTCCACTGGAGACTCTGACCCCCTTGGCTTTCCTCTAAAGTCTCAACCCCTAGTCGCCCTGGTAGACAGCCAGCTCTTGGAAGGACTCTACTGGCTGTCATTGTCTGACATCCTCCAGAGACTGATTTTAAGACTTTTTGTTGCTAAGAGTCTGACTTTCACTCCAGCCTCGAGCTCCACAGCCTGCAGTCAGGCCTCATCCACAGCCTGCAGTCAGGCCTCATCCACAGCCTGCAGTCAGGCCTCATCCACAGCCTGCAGTCAGGCCTCATCCACAGCCTGCAGTCAGGCCTCATCCACAGCCTGCAGTCAGGCCTCATCCACAGCCTGCAGTCAGGCCTCATCCACAGCCTGCAGTCAGGCCTCATCCACAGCCTGCAGTCAGGCCTCATCCACAGCCTGCAGTCAGGCCTCATCCACAGCCTGCAGTCAGGCCTCATCCACAGCCTGCAGTCAGGCCTCATCCACAGCCTGCAGTCAGGCCTCATCCACAGCCTGCAGTCAGGCCTCCCCTTCAGTCGCCTGTAGTCAGGCCTCCCCTTCAGTCGCCTGTAGTCAGGCCTCCCCTTCAGTCGCCTGTAGTCAGGCCTCCCCTTCAGTCGCCTGTAGTCAGGCCTTCCCTTCAGTCGCCTGTAGTCAGGCATTCCCTTCAGTCGCCTGTAGTCAGGCATTCCCTTCAGTCGCCTGTAGTCAGGCATTCCCTTCAGTCGCCTGTAGTCAGGCATTCCCTTCAGTCGCCTGTAGTCAGGCATTCCCTTCAGTCGCCTGTAGTCAGGCATTCCCTTCAGTCGCCTGTAGCCAGGCATTCCCTTCAGTCGCCGGTAGCCAGGCATTCCCTTCAGTCGCCGGTAGCCAGGCTCCCTCTTTAGTCGCCTGTAGCCAGGCTCCCTCTTTAGTCGCCTGTAGCCAGGCTCCCTCTTTAGTCGCCTGTAGCCAGGCTCCCTCTTTAGTTGCCTGTAGCCAGGCTCCCTCTTTAGTCGCCTGTAGCCAGGCTCCCTCTTTAGTAGCCTGTAGCCAGGCTCCCTCTTTAGTCGCCTGTAGCCAGGCTCCCTCTTTAGCCATTAACCCGACGCCTCCCTTAGCCTGTAGTCCGGCACCCGGTTCTGTCTTCTCTCTCTTCAGGAGTCGGGGTCCGAGGTTCCTGCTCCGCCGACGGCCTTTGAGGTTCCTGCTCCGCCGACGGCCTTTGAGGTTCCTGCTCCGCCGGCGGCCTCCTGAAATCCTGTCTCGCCTGACCCGTCCGCCGGAGATCCTGGCTCGCCGGGGCCGCCCGCCGGAGAACCTGTCACGCCCGGGGCCGCCCGCCGGAGAACCTGTCACGCCCGGGGCCGCCCGCCGGAGAACCTGTCACGCCCGGGGCCGCCCGCCGGAGAACCTGTCACGCCCGGGGCCGCCCGCCGGAGAACCTGTCACGCCCGGGGCCGCCCGCCGGAGAACCTGTCACGCCCGGGGCCGCCCGCCGGAGAACCTGTCACGCCCGGGGCCGCCCGCCGGAGAACCTGTCACGCCCGGGGCCGCCCGCCGGAGAACCTGTCACGCCCGGGGCCGCCCGCCGGAGAACCTGTCACGCCCGGGGCCGTTCCAGGCGAATCAGATCCAGATTCGCCTGGAACGTCCGCCGACACGACCGCCGGACGTCCTGATTCGCTGGGGTCGTCCGCCGGGACGCCCACCAGACTCTCTGTTCAGGAACCCGTTGTTGAAATTTTTCAGTTAGTTTGGATTCGCCCTATGAGGGTTGTTTTTTGTTTGGACTTGTGCCTTTTGTTGTGTTCTTTTTCTGACTCTGGCCCTCCAACCTGTAGCCCCCTCCACCCGCCCGGTCTGACTTTTGTTTTATTTTCTTTGGACTTTGGAGGGCGTCTGGTATCCGCCCTTGAGGGGGGGGCTCTGTAATATTCTGTCTTGGTTCCTGTTTATGATTTTGTTAAAGTTAGTTTTTCCCTGCTTTTTGGTTTATTTGTGTTTTAGGTTCTGTCATAGTTGGAGTTCTGTCTTAGTTTTGGTTTGTGTCTTAGTGTGAGTTTTGAGGCTTCTTTTACAGTTATTGCTTTAATTTTGGTTTCTGATCTGGTCTTGTTTTGAGCCTCAGCACTGATGTCTGGTCTAATTACTTACTCTGCACACCTGCCTAACTCCACCCCTCCTGCAATCACCTCTCTGACCGGTTTCACCTGCTTCCTTCTCCATATAAACAGTTGAGACCAGACATCAGTGCCAGGTCGTCTTGTTGAGTTCATGGGTGAGTCGTCTCCTGCAACATTCTTTGTATGTTTTGCTTTTGGATTTTTGACCCTGTTTTCTCCAGTATCCTGAGCCATCCTGTTCTGCCTGTCTGTTCATATTTTTACCTGTCCTGCTGGAAGGTTTGTTTTTCTGCCATCTTTTGGGTTTGACAGTGTTTGTTTGGCTTTTTCCCTGTTTTTGATTTTTGTTAATAAAAATACTCATCTGAACCTCTGCTGGTCTGGTGGAATTCTGGGTCCCATACCTCTGATCATTACATTTTAGACATAATTTAGATTTGATTTCATTGGCAAATGTATGTTTCTATGCTTTTAGTCAAGTCTTTTCATGCTTTTGAATTGCTTTTAGATTTTATCTGAAAATGTAAAGTGTGTAATAACTTAATAATAATGATAATTATGATGATAAATATATTATTATTATCACTAGTCGTAGTAATGGTGTTAAGCTCAAGCACACCTGGCTGCAGATTGAAGCAAATTGGATCATGTATGTGTGATTTGGAGTTGGCAGGAAAACAATTGGAAGCACATCAGCAAGTCCACGTTCAAATGGATCAAAAGAACAAAATGGAGGTTTTGGAGTGGCCTATATAAACTCCAGACTTAAATCTAGTTGAGAGGATGTGGCAGGAGCTTGAACAGTGGCCTCCACAGCCAGTTATTGTGAAAGGCGTGATGGCACTCATTGCAGCCAACGGTGGCACAACCAGTGATTAGGTCTAGGGGGCACATATGTTTTCATTTAGGCCCCAAAATAGCATGTTTTCCCTTAAAAAAATTCAATCATCATCTGAAAACTAAATGTTGTATTTGCTCTAGCTGTCTTTGTCTGATCTAAAAATTTTATTGATCTGTAATATCTGAGTGTGACAAAAAAAAAAGCCAAAACAGAAGAAATCTGTAAGGGGCACGCCTTTTTTTCACAGCATGATTTTGAAAAACATGGGATGTTATTGTCCTGCAAAATCTAAAGAAACAAAAACCTCTGAAAAGTTACAGCGTTCCAATACAGTGAGATCTTCACAGCCATACAAAACCTATAAAACTGAATTTAACCACCGTAAAACCTCAAGAAGACATTATTAGTACATCAGGGTTCCTCGCAAGACCTTTTCAGGCCGCCGTATATAGATCTATAAACCTATTATGTTTTTAACAAACACCAAGAAAGTCAAAGCGCCACTCAGTTAAGACATCAAACATATATAAACTTCAATAAAATCAGTTAAAAAAAACAGAGCTACCTCTGATAGATGGCTCTATGCAGCCTCTCTGTAGTTCATATATCCGGATGCAAATACAGTCTAAAATAAAGACATACACATTTATAGCAGGAAAAACAATCTGAGAGTCTATGTTTAAACACTGGGAGGAGCTAAACCAAAGTAAAGGAGCCCAGGAAGATTTACCCATCTCCTAAGAATTGGTTGTATTTGAGAAAGACGTTGAAAAGTCACAAAAAGCTCACTTTGAGAGTTCAGTCTATACATCTTTGGTACCACACATCGCCTTCAATGGTATATGAATCAAAAAGCAGTCTGTAAACATTCACAAGCGGGAGATCCATTCACATTGGGCAGCGACATCACATGTGCTGCCAGGTTTTATCCATTGACTGAATGTGCTCTTTAGCTTTCATCCTGAGCGCTGCAATGCTGGAGCTCCTATCGTCCTCTATAGGGTACTTATCGTTGAAGCTCGCTGGACACTGATAGGGAGGTGGGCCCATGGTCTGCATGCCCTGGACCATACCAGGCGAGCTGTTGAGGAAGCTGTGGCTGGAGTAGCTGGGCTGAAGGGCCTGTGGTGAGCCCATGAACCCTGGAATACTGTGCATGGGCGTGGCACTGGAGATGGGCGAGCTCAGCCAGGGATCGAGGGGCATCGGGTTGCCCACCGGGCCAACGTTGGGAGGCATGGGCAGCCGATTGAAAGAGAGCATTGGAGAGTCGTGCAGCTTCATGGTGCTGGTGTCCATCTTTTCTTGACGTCTCCACTTAGCTCTTCGGTTCTGGAACCACACCTGGACAGAGAGCCAATAAGACTTGGAGTTCATCATTGCAGCTGCTGACATTTAAAGACTGTGGTCTTCACGAGAGGACTTCACAACAGAGAAAAACACAAAAGACAAAGGCCAGCTCTTCAGTGGCTGAAATGAATGTCCTTGATAAAACTAGGTTTGGTCACAGTCATGGGAGATATGCTAGCAAAGATTACTGTCAACCTTTCAGTAAAGTAACATCAGGCCCATCGCGGTTAGGAGAATGTTAACTCTTCCTTTAATGGATAAAGAATTAGGCAGGTTCCTAGCCTTTAAAAATGCTCACCCATTGAAACCCATTCATTGATTTACTTCTGTCTTTACCTGAACTCGAACCTCAGGCAAATTGACCTTCATCGCCAGCTCCTCCCGACTGTAGACGTCTGGGTAGTGAGACTTCTCGAAGGCTCGCTCCAGCTCATGAAGCTGGTACGTGGTGAAGGTGGTACGATTTCTTCTGTGTTTCTTTTTGGCATGCTCCTCCTCTTTAGTTGACTCTGGAGAGTCCTCAGCAATGTCCACTTCCTTGTGCAGGTTGCCCATTTCTCCATCACACTTGTTGTTGGAGAACAGGTCCGACTCTAACATGAACAAAGGCTTTTATTAGCAATACTGATTGTTTTGGAAAGGCTCAGTGTCTCCAATTAGACTTTATTAACAAATATAAATATAAGTTATGTTAACAAAACTAACAGGACATCTTATGAAAGTCTTAGCTGATGATACCCCAAATGGGTATCAAGAAAATCTGTCCCACAAAACATCTAGGACCCATATGGGTCAAGTTCTGGTATTGCTTGAACATCGAAGTCATTATGTAACTCTGGAAAAACCCATCTTTTTGCCCTTTTTTCGGCAAATCTCAAATGTTTTTGGATCCTATATGTAAATGGAGGCCAGGTAAATGGTGTCAATCTATATGGTGAAGCTATTTTCTGGTCCTGTTTGTTTTAGAAAATTATTCAAGCAAGAGTTTTAAATTAGTATAGTTCACAATCATTTGCTATATTTGTTTTATATTTGTCTGAAGAAAACCATTTGGATGATGATTTAAAAAATGAAACTTGATGAGCCATTAGAGTATGGCAATATGGTGATGTTATGTTTTTATTCTGAAATATAAGCTTTTCATTCAATAATTTGGTCATATCTGTCTTCTAACTAGTAGCACTTGGTCAGGTCAGTTCAAATAGAGTCATGGCTACGGATTTGTTTCATTATGTGCTTCTAATCTTCTGTATTTAACTTAATTTATTTAAATTGTCCTAATTTGGTTTGAACAAGGATGGTATTGATGTTAATTAAACTGATTTGTGTTTAACCGGATTTTAATTAAACCTGTACATCGGTGGTGCCAATTAACAAATAAATCAAATAAACACCATTGGCTGCATTTCCATGAGTCTCAGTTGGAAACATGAAAACATTTTCCAGGTCTAAATAAAACCTTGAAAAATAAACGTTTGATTTACGGGTTGCCACAAAAGGGAAACTTTCATTCCTCCTCTTATTCATGATGAGTCAACATACAGGCAGATGAGTCCCTTTACTTAGGTTTGGATTGAGACTTTCAGAATAAAAATCCTGGACATTTGTCTATAGAGCGGACAACCCCTGTGAGTGATGCCTCAGAGCTCAGTAGCTGTACTAATCTCCTTTTTTAATTAAAATATGGATTCAGTGCACAAAACCATGTCTGATCCAACTGTAAACCTAGAGATGATAAGGGGCACAGTAGCCTTTTAGATTGCATAAGTGCTCATCCTTAACAAAAACATCTCAGTTGTAATTAAATAATTATTATAAAATCTATGAACTTATAACTAAAAAAAAAAGAAAGATCAGGAGCATTTATGTGACAGTCAAGTTAAGATTTTTATTAAACTTCAATAAAAATCTTATCTAAAAGTAACAATGATTTTTTATGGGTAAGCACTGCTCTTATACAACTGATGTCATTATTATTGCATATTATAATTTTATAACCTTTTAAACTAATGTTTTGTATCTATATTTAATGTGCCCTGAACCAGATTTAAAATCAAAAGTTATGGTGGTTCAGGTTGCCCTTCAGTGTCAAGGTAGATTTGCTCAACAAAAGGAGGAGAATAGAAAAATCCTTGATTGCCAAGTGACTAAATAACACAGAATGTGTAAAATATTCCATTGATTTTCTCAGATGAATGTCTTTGCCCCCTGGTGGAGAACCTAAGTAGTACAGGTGGGTGAGGCAGTTTTAAGAGAAAGTCCATGGCATGTCCAGTCAGGATCCCATGGACTTTGTGATTTACATTTGTCTGAGTTCTGTATTTTGGTTCTTGCAATCTGAATTATTTCACATTTCCTGTAGTTGTCTCTCTTTACTTCCTCTAGTTATTGCATGTTTCTGTGCTGTCATTAGTCTAATCTCCTCAGTTCTTTAGCCTTGCGCACCACGCGGCTGCCATTCGTTCTGTTGATTATAGTCACCTGGTTTCCATGACGCAATCACATCTCTACAATATTTAAGCTCCTTGGTTTCTTTCTCTCACTGCTGGATCCTACTGTTGCTGTCAATTCAATGCAGTTCAATTACATTTTATTTATATAGCTCCAGTTCACAACATGTCATCTCAAGGTAATTTACAAAGTCAATTCAATCAAATCACACAAAAGTTTTTAATCTAAGGACACCCAGCAGATTGCATCGAGTCATTGACTTGCAGCATTCACCCTCCTGGATAAGCATCAACAGTGGACAGTCGCCTGCATTGTGTCGTTTATTTTGCAGAAATGCCTCATACTGAGCATGCATGTGGCGACAGTGGAGAGGAAAACTACCCTTTAACAGCAGGAAAACTCCAGCAGAACCAGTCTCAGTGTGAATGGCCGTCTGCCACATCCGACCGGGGGTTTCTCACCCTGGTCCCTGTGTGTTTTCCCTCGTGTTCTGGGAGTTTTGAGTTTCATCAATAAACGTGATCTCCATCATGCATCTGCCTCTGCCCTGTTGCCATTTGGGTCCTCCTAACACACACCAAACATGGTTAACTGTGGCTGTGCATCTTTTAATATGCAGAGCTTTCAGTCAATTCAAAGTCCTTTTTTTTAATGGAAAACGAGAAATTAATTGTTAAAAAAGGATCTTTTAAGAATTATTCTTTAATACAGTCCTGCAGCAAATAATAAATTACAGGGCATTGAATGTTTTCTAAACAAATGGCAGAAATGTGTGTTATGCTTTTGCTACTTCAAGTATACAGTTATATTTTAATTATGCACTGAGCCTTTTTAAACCTTGGATTTCTCAAATATCAAAATAGAAACTGTAATACTTTTTTTTTTTACTTGGGCCCGAATACACCAGAAGGAGAAATTTGTTTTTATTAGAATTTGACCTTTGTGTCAATGCATAACTGAACAGTCCAATACAGTAAATTATATCCATATTTATATCTTATAAACAAGATCATTTTTAAAGTAAATAATTTGCATGTTATTTTATATATCAGGGTTAAAGAGTTAAAGGTATGCAACGGTTCTGAATATATATAGAATTGTTTTGGTACAATGAGAAGAAATGATGAATTGGCACTCCATAAATAAAATAAATAGAACTGAACAAACTGCGTCACTCACAGTGAATTTTCCCTTTAAAAAATTATGGAGACATGCAAGGAGACATTTAAACTATAAATACAGTTAAACATTTAAATTTAAAGACCATGTTTGGATTGCCTTGGTATTTTGTTTGCTTGAAATGAAATATGAAAATTCAATTATGATAGAAAGGGTAATTTGTTCTCTTTTGTATTTAAATAAAGACCTACAGTTTGCAACTCGTTACCATTTTCTACATGTGGCGTTATTATTTTCACACATTTAGGAAGTTGTGAGAGTAAAGTGACAACAGGTCTTCAGAAAGCCTGTATTTAAAGTGTTTTTAGACTCATTTAGAAGAAAATGACCTAACATATTGAGGTTAGCAGTAGTTTTTTTGCTGGACAGACTCACCATGGTAAGCAGCGTGCTGGGAGCTGTCACCCAGTTCTGGTAGGTGCCCGTATGGGTCCATTTGGACCTGCTTATCAGGATCCTGTGCATTTGCTCCAGGTTCCTTTGGACTGTCTCCACCTCCCACCGAATGGAGCAAAGGCTCCTGGTCCTTAGCGAATCCCAGAATGACATCGATGCTGTGGACCCTTCCTCCAGAGCTCGATCCGGCACCTTTCGCCATGTCATAGTTGTCCCCTATGCCGTGTCCACTATCGTCCACTATTCCAAGGGTATCCATTGGCAAATGCATCCGAGCCTTTGGGATCACTTTCGCTATTCCTTGTTGAAAGGCTACCGACTGAGGCAAAACAGCTGCAAACTATTATTGAAAGCTATCGCTGTACTTCACATACACTGAAGGAGGCACATGCAATGAGTTAGGGGCTCCAAGGACCCTCGCAGTGCAGATGGAGGTTTCCCTTCCACAGCAGCAGAACTCACTTTCATTTTTGTCTGCAAAGGATTAAAAGCAGAGAAACTATTAAGTCATAATGTATTCTTGATGCCTTCCATGAATGTTTACATATATGATTTACAGTGGTACTTCAACATATTGCATTATGCAGTTGAAGCGCATTCATTCACTTTTTCATGTAATTTGGGTTACATATAGCGCCGATTCATAAAACATGTCATTCCTTGCAAGATATGTTGTTAACACTGTTTTGACAGCAAATGTTTTTCTTGAATTCAAAGCCAGGGTCCATATTTGAATGTTCATGAGTCAATGAGATTGGTTAATTTCCAATGTCTGGCTTATAGGTCTAGTTCTGAGGGAGAGATTGTACGACTGAGCGAGAGAGCGAGACTTTTCATGCGGCTTCATCACTGAATATAAAGAATGTGTATGCTTCTATTTATTACTAGAAAAACAGAATCCCATCACGTACAAGTGCAGATATTTATATTTTCAGTTATGGTCTTTTTTATCTAATTGCTTTTAAAAATGTAATCATATTAGAGTCAAACCAAAACATGTACCAGATAACGATAAAGTTGTCAAAAAGCTGTAAGGAAGAATGAAATAGTCTTACCTCTTAAGTGTTACAAGACTTCGGACATAACGTCTGTGTAGACCATAAGTAGACCAACAATATCTTCTCTAGGCACTTGTTACTTCCAGTTAAGTCCTTCAAATCCCCTGCAAACAATTGCACCAAGGGCCTAATGCTGGTGATCCGTGCAGCAGCATCAACAACAACATGTAATGTCTTTCTCCTCTGACAAAACTCTCCTTAACCACACGAGACGCCAAAAAGCTGTTGGGGTGAATGGTAGTAAAACCAGAGGCTTTAAGAGGGTTATTAATTGGAATCCTCCCCCTTTAAGAATGACTGACAGTTGTTTTCTGGTCAAGTAATTGCTCCAAATGTGTCATGCTTTCAGCCCGCAGAGGGAGGCCATTGCTAATGAAGCCCCAACAAAACTTTCTTTCAAAAACTCTATTGTCCAAAAGATAATGGCTTGTGTTAGGAGTTTTTTTTTTTTTTTTTTTTTGCTAATCCCCTCATTCTCAGTAATATTAGGGGGAAACAGACACAGAGATGGACTTTTAAACATGGAAAGCTATACTCCATAAAACTGTTTAATAATAGAAGCATCTTCACTTTTAAGTTTGCAATTAACTAGATTTTATACAGCAAGTTCTTACTATTTTTTTTACTCTTAATATGTGATGAAGTAGTTCACTTGTAACAGGTTGCATGCATACTTTAAACTTGCTTCATGTTTTTCATTTTTCTTGAATTCCTTTTTTTCATTATTCTTTCTTCTTAAATGTTTAAAAACTTTTTTGATAATACTTGTTTATGTGTGTAAGGATTATGAAAAATAAAATTAACCAAGACTAAGTCCATTCAGGATCTAGACGGCAGACTTTAGTTGTTCTTTTTTCATTGCGCAGCCTGTAAGTTTCTCCTTTGCCAGCTGGCACAAGCAAAGCCGCCACTACAGTAGGTGTTGCAGAGATCAAGCCCATCCTTAATGAGCCTAAAGACTTCACTAGGAGATTTCCTCTGACCTCACTCCCCTTACATGGAGATATATTTAGGAGCTCTTGGCACGTCATACGCAAAACCCTGTCATGGAAAAACGGTGCAAAAAGTATTTTTTTCCCAAAAAGGTGTCTTTTTTTTGTTTATTTGGGTTTTTTGTGTGTGTGCTTTTGTGCATCTTTGATGAAGAAAAAACACCTCTTGCAAGAACGTTTTGATGTCATTCAGGTAGCATTCGTTTATTATTTCACCTTTTAAAGCTTGTCCTCTATTTCCTTCCAGACAGAGCTTGAGATCACTTGAGTGATCCATCCATTTTATAAATCTGCTTAGCATGCAAAATGGGCAAAGTACAGGCTGGACAGGTCGCCAGTCAGGGACAAACAGGGCATACAACCATGCATGCGAATGCACACACCCACACCAAAGGGTAATCAACCAATTAACCTTTCATGCATATTTCTGGACTGTGAAAGGAAGAAAACCTACAAATGGTCAGGGAGAACACACAAAGTCAATGCTGAAATCTCTCCACTGGGATTTGAACCATGTACCTTCTTGCTGCAAAGCAAGAGTGGAAACAACAGCTGCCCTTTGCCAAAATGCCAGTATTTTTCATTAACATTTTTGAAATGATGGTGACAAATACATAAATACATTCTTTTGGCTGCTGGTATTTGTTCAAATAAATGTTCTATTTTTTCATTTATTTTAATGAAACAACACCTTTTACTTTAACTTTTTAATACAATCCAGAAAGTTTTGTTTACTCAAGTCGTGAATAAATAACGAGTTAATGAAAGTTAATGACTCATTAATTATTCCACACATTCATTTTCTTCCTGATTTCTGACTTCGGATATTTCTGATTTTCCTTCAGGTTCTGGATGACACTTTAGATAAACTGAAAAAAATTCCAACACGTTTAATATTTTTGTTTTAATGCCACATATACAAATAAAATTGTTCTCAAAGTCAGCAGTCAGTCCAAGTTCTCCATACTTGAACTTACTACAGTATGGCAATTATTGTTGAAAATATTTTTACACATTGTGACAGGAGGTAAGTGGGAAATGCATTAACATCTCAGCGTCAGTGACATGTTTAAGAAGCTGAGAGCTGAAATTTAAGAGATAACAACTACTTAAAGACCTCATCTGCTCTCCCTCGACAGACTGGATTCAGGTTAAGTGGCTTTGCATTGAACACATTTTCTTGGTTGTCAGTGTTGCTTTCCAAGAACGGAGGGGCTGAAAAGCCCATTACTTTTGCCGTTGAGCAAAAGAAAGAACTTCAAGATGCCGACACAGCAGGGGTTTTACCACCAAGCCCATTAAACCATATGGCGTCCATAAAGAAAGTCGACTGGCGACTGATGTTTTTGAGTGTCTCCAAATGTTTCTCTCTTTTGTGGCTGCAAAGCATTTAAATTTCACTTTTCAATAATTGTTTATCAAATATTTTACATGAAACGTGCTGTTTTAAAAGAAGCATAATTTGTCAAGGCTGTTGGGTTGACGTGTTGAATGGACGACTATTGGAGATGCAATTTAATCAATTTCTGTTTTAGAATCCTATCTAATTTTTCTGAAGCCTAAACTTCATAAAATGATCCATAGCTCAAGATCAGTGGCACTGAAATTAGTTTGCTGTGCTCTGGATTTGTTTTTATATGACACCTGTTTTATTTACTGCGTTTTGTTTCAGAAACAATTAAAAAGCCCTGTCATCATACAGTATCGTTCAATTAGATATGCAACACAGACGTGAAAGAATATACAAAAAATACAAGAAATGTTACTTTTCATGTAGTTTCATGTACGTTTTTACAGATCCAGCTTCAGCAAGCCACACCTGGGCTCTAAAATGTGAAGAAAATATTCTGACGTTTCACCTGTCAGGTGATATCAAAATTAATGTGATGTTTGAATGACACTTTGAACTCCTATTCTTACATTTGACACTATAATCCAATCTCGGATCCAATCAAATAAATATATTCATCATTCCTTTCTCTTTAGCTCTCTCCATCAATGACTAATATGTTTAATTGTCCCTGGGAGACGCTCCCAATAGCACCCAAGTCATAGGCAAGAAAAACTGATAATCATTTTATCACATTAATATATTAAAGCTGTCCCTCTTTGCTCGTTTCCCCATTATCCTAATTGAGTACAAATTGGTTAAGAGGGTGCAGCACAGCTATCAAGCGCCTTAGTTTTATCAGATGACAATGTAAGTCCCTCAGATCCTATTAGGAAGAAAGCAGCTAATGTTTAAAGGCGCTGTGTCAGCTTACCGGGGGAAAGGGGGATGGTGAGCTGCAGGGTGAAGACAGGGACACAAAAGAAAGAGTTAGATGCTGACGGGATCACATGGTTGTCCAGAAATGTTTGGGAAAAAGCTGAATACAGTGTTCCACCAATGGGATGGTTATATTAAGAGTTCTGCAACATTCTTGGTAAAATTGTTGGCTTTTGCATTCACAGATTTTAAAACTAGCAGCAGTGATTACTAATGACCTTAAAGGTCTAACCACAAATTACTGTTCATCAATTCAGGGAGGTTCGACTGACATGCAGGAAACAAGTCTTGCATTCTGAGAGATAATGTCTGTGTTTCTAATTACAGTATCCTTAAATCTTTCTACCATTATTTTTCAGGTTACCATCATAAACTTTAATACCTTTAACTACTTTGGTGCATTAAATTGCTTTAAATTAATTTACTAAAAGTGGCTAAATACAGCAAATGTTTTCAAAGACATACCGAACCAAATCATGTTCTTAATCAGCTAGAGCAGAAATAATTCAGTTTTTTGTCAATCAAATCCAAAGTAATACAAAAACTGGGTGACCATCTTTCAGTACAGCAAATGAACAAAGCCCTTTTTTAAATTCTGGATCCAAATTGATTTACAAATCCCTTTCCTACAGAAAATCAGACTATTTTTTATTAAAATATTAACATTTAATAGGGCTGGTGAAACAAATTCACAACATATTTTTTATGGTTATTTACTTTTTTATTAATTTTTTAGCCCTCAAGTACTTTGGACATGACAATGTCGGCCTAGGTGCTGAAAAGTTTGGTCACCCCTGATCTAACCATTATACTATAGCTGTTTCCTGCGGTCTCTTGCAGCCCCTGGCTGCTTTCCTTTGAGTGTTGCCGTGTATTTAGCTCCATCCATCTTCCCATCAAATCGTACACACTTCCTTGTGTCGTATACTGTTGTGCTGACAGCAGGTGTTTAGCGTGTGTATGTGCGTCTCTGTGTGGGTGTGAATCTCTCCGTTGCTGCAGGGCAGCTCTCCACCCCTCTGGAGGATGTATTTCAGGAGCAGCAGGACCAGGGTGGAACTGCCAGATTGATTTCAAACTCGTGCTGCTTATCAGGTTCTTCTTTTGCTTTGTCATGTTCCTGCAATTTACACTTGCCCCTTTGTTTGTTTGTTTGTTTTTTATTTATTTTTTTATTCTTTATATATATCCTGGGAATCGACATCTGCTCTCAGTAACAACTTGATTTCACCTGAGGGAAGTTATCATCCACACTTTCTTCAAATCTAACCAAGTTGTAGTCAGACGTTTGTGCTGCTTGTTTTCCAGAGGTCATCACATTTCAACCAGCCCCTCCCAGAGCTCAGTACTTTGAATTGAATAACGCTGGTTTTCATACTGCCTTGCAGCAAGAAGGTCCTGGGTTTGAGTCCTACCCTTGCCCTGGGTCTTTCTGCATGGAGTTTGCCTGTTCTCCCTGTGCATGCGTGGGTTCTCTCCGGCTCTCTCTCCGCCTCTCACCCATTGACAACAGCACCCCTCGTGACCCCAGTAGGGATAAGCGTGTTAGAAGATGGATGGATTATCATTAACTGTGCCATATTCCGGGGGTGAATACAAGATTTGCACTACGTTTGTAGAGGCAAACTTCAGATTTGTTAGACAGAAAGTCAAAGCATTTTCCCTCAAGGTGAGTGCTGAGTATGTCTGTGTGCATGCACATATTTGTTGACATTGTCACATTTATGACACTTTTCTGCACTTGTCATTACGCGCCTAACAACGAGGTCGTTTGTAATTCATTTAGCTGCCCACAAGATGGGTGTAAATCTTACACACTGGGGCTTTAAGAGAAGAAAATCTTGATGCTTTAGTAGATATACACACTCTTTTCAGGTTTTTATACCTCACCTTGTGTTTTTTTGTAGACCTCAAGCTGACGCACTTACCCCATCCGTTCCCAAGACTCTCCCTTGTCCCATGACGCTCCATGCTCAGCTTCCTGGAAACCATTTTGTGCTGAAGTCAGACATCATTGATGTGGGGGTGGATGGAAACCGTGAGGGATTCATTTGACAACAAGGCAACCACAAGCAGCTAAATATTTACTGAAACAGTACGCACTTTATTAAAACGTTATTAAACCAAAATAAAGACTGTTATGTGTAATAGTGTGGAATGTGAAATAATTTTTAAGGTTACAATAGGTTTTGAAAAGAGGATATAAATATTTTATTATTCTTTGAATCCCTTCTGGAACAGCAGGCATAGAACAGACATTTTACAGTACTTTCAGCTTTTCAGTTTACTTTTTTTTGGTATTTATTGCATGTTTATTTACACAGACATTCATATGACCTAAGAGAGGCTGATGTTTTCTTTTTTCCTCAGTCTTTTTACATCCATATAAGAAGCACTGGAATGGTTGCCAATGAAAAAAGTGAAGACACAGTCAAACAGAGCCAAACAGAAAAACAAAACAAAACATGTAAACAAGAATCGTTGCCATAAAGAAGTGCTCCACAGCTACAAATGTTTCGTAAAATACGTAATAATAATTTAAAATAATTGCAGAAGTGTTAAATTTGAATAGTAACACCAGCCTGGGTGTGGAGCCTGTGCTTTATTTGCATGACGGGGTTCACATGAGGATACATTTCTCCTCAGCAGTCTGCCTTAGCTCAGTCACTGTGCTCTGGGCCTTGGTCTTCAGCGTGTCCAAGTCCATGTTTTGAAGCTTGTTGAGGAGTGAGTCGTCGGTCTCCTCTTCCTCCTCATCTTCATCCACCATTTTGGCAAGCTCCTCTGGCAGGTCAACGTCATCTCCAGCCATCTGAAGCATTGCGCTGTCTTGAGCACTCTTAGAAAAGTGAAAAAAATGTTTTGTTAAATAATTCAGTCATTCAAGTAATTTCAGATATTTGACACTGGGAAATTTAAAGAACAGGCAGAGGTGGGTAGTAACTGGCTACATTTACTCAGTTACTTGAGTAACTTTTTGAATAAAATGTACTTTTAGGAGTAGTTTAACTGCACTGTACAGTACTTATATCATATTATTACTCAAGTATCACAACTCTTGAGTAAAATTTATGGCTGCTCTACCTACTGCGAGTAACTTCATGAGTAAAGAACATATATGTTTTAACCAGGAATGCACCAGAGAGAAAAAAAACTAGGGTTTATGTTAAAGTGAAACTTCTTATTTGTACACAAGCTTTGTTATTGTCATTTTCTATCTGCTGAGCTCATTGAGCCATTTGGAGGTCAAAAGAAAGTACAGTAAACAGTAGATATTGTCATTGGAAGTACTTTGCATTGTTCTAACATACTGTATAGATATTAACTGCTATAAGTGAGTGAGTGATTTCTTGGCTAACTACTTTTACTTTTTACTTGAGTGAATTATTTTTGAAGTAGTGCTACTCTTACTGGAGCACAATTTTTGGCTACTCCACCCACCTCTGAGAACAGCTATAGAAGATATATAAGAATATGTTACCAATGTTTGGTCAAAAATTTATATACACCCAACATATGTACAGTTAACACCGAAAGTTTGCATACTTTGCATAAAAAGGATTATAGCTGTTTTCCTCCCACTCTTACATAATATCAGACTAACTCAGATTTACGTTAGTTAGGATTACTAAAATAATTTTTAATAGCTTCATGCCACGATATTGGGACATAATTAGTTGGCAAACTAATAGAATTACCTTTTAAACTGTATGAGTTGGGTCAATTGCTTTGAGTATCCTCCCACAGGCTTTTCACAACAGATCGCTGTCATTTCAGACTAATCCTTATGACAGAACTGCTGAAACTGGGTCAGATGTTTATAGACCTTTCTTCCCGTTAAAGTGGGGTTCTCCTACACATGCATGCTCAGGATGAAGGATTGGTGCAAAGCAAACGACTTGATGCAATCAAGTGTCCACTGTCACTGCATGTTGATCCAGGTGGAGGGATTGCTGCAATTCAACGACTTGATGCAGTCATGGGGACTTCCTTAGATGGAAAACTTTTTACCAATTTGAATAATAAACCAAACTTGACAGTATAACTGGATGACTTGACGTGCTTTGATGTTTATGCATTGGATGTGGCTGGTTTTTAGTTTTTATTTAGGTTTGTAAAGTGCCATGAAAGAACTTTTCGCTATTAATTGGTGCTAAAAGAATAAACTTAACTGAGCTGAATCTCAGACCCTGTCTCTTTCCTGAGTCGTACAATAGCTGAACATTCCCATGTTGTTTATGCATGTAAGATTGTTTGATCAGATAAATGTGGCACCTTCAGCCATCTAGGTATTATACCCAAGGATGAACAAGACTTGTGCAGGTCTACAATTCTCTTTCTGATACCTTTATTGATTCCTTTATTTTCCCCATGACGTTACACAAGGAATCAGTGGGTTTTGAAGTGTTGCTCCATGTATCCACAGAAGTGTCTTCAATTAATCCAAATGTTATGAATTGACCTATCAGAAGCTGAAAACACCATGACATCATCATCTTGGCTTTCCCAAACTGTTTTGAGGCATTCAGCAGTAATCTCTCAGTATAATTAAGCTGCTGAATATCAAGACAGTAAACATTTTCATATTGAGCAAATTAAAACAGGTGTAGCATTCCTAAGTGTATGATTAATTGTTTTTGTTGTTTTTTGGGTGTGGAGTTGTCAGCTAAATCTTGCTCCCTTGTCAAACTTTTAAGACTATAATAAATTTGTTTCTCAGGGATTGTATAATTTTCTGGCTTTCTTTCTTTATGTATATTTACCAAAAGTTGAAATTACAGATTTTGCTAATAGATAGGAGCATGTTTTTTTATTCAAAGCAGCACAGGTATCTTTAATTATTTAAGATATTAAAAGTATTTGAGAAAATATGAAAATGACTACATACTAGAACCAGTCAGTGTAAATACACCTCTCTGATGAATCCCAAATTTTGCAAATGGCTGCCTTAGTTTGATACGAATAAGCGGCTAAGAACTAATCATAGTTGTTCTTTAGTCGTTTTTATTTGAGACAGTGCATTCAGATCTTCAATTAAGCAGACAGAATGATTAGAGAGCTCCTTACATCCGGTAGACGGTATTTATCTCTGAGTGCGACTCTCAGGTTTGCCCTCCCAGCCTTCTTCGTTGCAAAGTCCTTGTCTCGCTGAATCCTGCAGAACACAAACAGCCGATAAGGCAAGCAGTGAAAGCAACCGAGGACCAGACTGTGACAACAACAACAACAACAACAATACCATATGCAGTTAAATATTTTTAACATATATTTACAGGTATTCTTGTAACTGTAACTGCTGATATCCAAACACAGAAATGTTTTGCAGGTATCACAGCAGACGGACATTGTATTAAAAGGTTAAAGGGTTGGCCAAAGCAGCTGGCGATAAGCAAAGCCTTTCTTTTAAATGGGTGTCTCAGCACCAGCAGCATTACCACATTATCATAATGTTTCTGTAGAGGAAAGCAGTTTGCATTGCATACTTTCTATTTGCTTTGATTTGATTATTCTGGTTCTATCATTGTCTTCCTCTGTAAATCAAGAGACTGATATTTTTGCAAATTTTTCTCTGCAAAATATCTCAAGCTCAGTCAGACTGCATGAAGCAGATCTATGGACATCAGTTTCCAGGTCTTGCTAAAGAATCTCAACTAGAATTGGGTCGGGGTTATTTTAAGACATGAATATGCTTCAATCTAAACCATTTGATTGCGTCCCTGGCTGCATATGTAGGCTTCTTGTTCTGCTGGAGGGTAAATCTCCAACCCTACCCAGCTTTAGCAGCCACCAAAAGGTTTTCTTTCAGGATTGCTCTGCATTTAGTTTAACATCAACTCCGACTAGCTACTCTGTCAAAGCTGAAGAAAAGCATTTTCACAAAATAATGCTGCCAACATCATGTTTCTAAGTGTGTTAAGGGGTGTAGTCTTTTGCATAAAAAAGTTTTGTGTCATCTGACCAGAGCACCCTTTTCTATTTCCTTTTTTCCCTGCAATCTGGACATCTGATGGCTTTCTTTCAACAACAGATATTTCCTGCCACATTTTCGTTAAGTCCAGATGTGTGAAGTGCACTGCTAATAGTTGTCTTGTCAAGAGATTCTCGCACTTGAGTTGTGGATCCCTCCAGAGTTCCCACGGACATCTCAACTCCTTCAAGGAATTGAGTTTTCATTGCTTGGCCAAACAGTGCAGACAGCTATGTTTTGGTAGATTTGCACCCGCACCATAATCTTTCCGTTTCTAATTAATGAACTGAAAAAAAGCTCCAGGAGGTGTCTAAAGTTTGGGGTATCGTTTTATAACCTAATTCTGATTTAAACCTCTCTACAACTTTATCCCTGACCTGCCTGCTGTGTTGCTTGGCCTTCATGATGCTGTTTGTTCACCACTTAAAGAACCTCTGAGCATTATGTTTTTTTTTTTTTTATTGCTCAATTTATTTAGTTATTGTATTATTCCATTGTACCAACTAGATAATCACAGGCAGGAGAAAATTTCTTGTGCGTTACACACTTGACCAACAAATTTAATGAATATTTCAATGCAGATCAGTCTGTTCTGACATCTTTGAATAATATGTTCTCTAGGTTAATGCTCTAAAATGGTAAAATGCTGTTGGGGTTTTTAAGTAGAAATAAGCTTTGCTAGGGACCAGTGGCATCTCTGGCACAAAGTTAAGTGGGGCACAAAAACTCAACACCTATTAGCAGCGAAAAAAAATAACATAATGTTGATATTCCTTGTAAAGATGGATAAAACAGTCTTAATAAATTAGTCTTTTATTACAGTCTCAATCTGTAATAAGAAAAAATGTGGTCCACTAATCCAAAGCGTTTTAGAGGCATGTTTCAAACCTTGCCCACTGTTAGGTGCTGTGACAAACTTGCATCCTCAGACTACTTTGTTAGTCATACCTCCAGATGTTTTTGTTTGTTTGCTTGTTTTATGATATTTTTTTTAGCAGTATTGGGCTTTATTCAGCAGTAATGCCTGTAATGAATAAAGAGATGGTGCCTATCTCCAGTGGTCAATGGGCAAGGGGCGGAGTACATGCTAGAAAAGTTGCCAGTCCATCAAAGAGTCCAGACCTCCAGCTTGGAGAGAAGGCTGAAGTCAGCCTGCAGTGCCCGGGCAGAGGCACTTGAGCTGGGGTGGGAGTCACGGCACGCTCCCCTTAAAGGGCATGTTCTTTTTTTATTGCTCATTTTAAATAGTGGCTAACAGAAAAGGACCCTTAGGTTATGTAATATTTAAAATCTATTATAATTATTATTATAAATTAAAATTTTCCAGATACTTCAATCAACTTAAAAAAGCTTGGTATGACTTGCAGTTACATTGATTTTATGGAAATTGTTAGAGGGTGGCACAGGAAGTTTTGATCATTTATTGGGATTATTTTTTATTCTGTTGAATAAAAAAACTTAAATAAAGGTTAAATTTTTCTAGTTTCAGTCATGATGCTATACTGAAAGAATAATCCATTTAAGGTTTTTTTATGCATCTTTAGCAAGGAGCGCTAGTGAACAACCTGTTAGATTTATGCTGCATCCTTATATTAATTTCATGGTGTTAAATTAAATTAAAACTCACAGATAAAGAAAATCGTTTTACATTATTTTTATTCATGAATTAAAACAAAATTCTCCAGTTCTTGTTTGAGTTTGGGATTTTGACTGTATGGCTGTAAAAGGCCATAGAGACATCTGTCTGTCTAAAACAATGCGGGGGTGCAAAGCACCTCACGCTACTGCTCATCAGAACAGCTATAAGCTAAACGGTCAGGAACTGACCTCCTGATCATGATTTATCTCTGACGTCATTTGTGTTACTAGCCCAATTCTGCAATAATGTCCTTATCAGAGTTATATGTCAGTTTCCATGTTGCTGCATTTGTCCTGTCTATTTAAGGGTGGTCGGCTCTAACCCTGCTTTAATCAGATTAGCCTCCACAAGAGCCACAGCTTGGCATAAATCCTCAATTGCTTGATGTCTCGGTCAAGAAGGTGCTCTTACATTCTGCCATCAGGGCAGTCTCAGCTTTTACTCATACACAGTTTGGAGACATGCACAGAAGTTGCAGCAGACAAACTCTAAATTTTACAATCCTGTTTACATAAATAGAGGCTTAACTTTATGCCCCCTGAAAAGGCTATTTACTTTGTATTTTTGTCAATGTGAACATTTACAAAGTAATGACCTTTTTGAAGAGTTTTAGTCAGGCTTCAGAGCTCATCATAGCACTGAAACAGCTGTGGTGAAGGTCACTAATGATATTCTCATAGCCTCAGATAATGGACTTGTGTCTATACTACTTGTCCTGTTAATCTCAGTGCTGCATTTGATACAGTTGATCACAATGTTCTCCTAGAAAGACTTGAACATACTGTAGGGATTAAGGGAAAAGCATTAGGAAGGTTTAAATCTTATCTGCCTGACAGATTCCAGTTTGTTCATGTAAATAATAATAAATGTTCCTCAAACTCTAGGGTCACTTGTGGAGTACCACAGGGTTCAGTCCTTGGGTCAGTTATCTTTACAATATATATATATATATATATATATATATATATATATATATATATATATATATATATATATATATATATATATATATATATATATGCTTCTTATCAGACAGCATGGGTTTCCAAAGTTTCATTTTTTCACCTTTGGAATATTGCCAAAATGAGAAATATTTTGTCCAGGAGTGACACTGAAAAACTAGTCCATGCATATGTTACTTCAAAGCTGGACTATTGTAATTCTTTACTATCAGGAAATCCACAAAATGCAGTTTGAAGCCTTCAGCTGATCCAAAATGCTACAAGAGTTCTGATGAAAATGAATAAGAGATCATATTTCTCCTATTTCAGCTTCCCTTCACTGGCTTCCTGTTAAATCAAGAATATAAGTTAAAATTCTCCTTCTCACATATAAAGCCCTTAATAATCAAGCTCCATCATATATCAGAGGTCTGATTACCCCGTATGTTCCTAACAGAGCACTTGTGGTTCCTAGAGTCTCTAAAAGTAGAATGGGAGGCAGATTCTCCCAACTCCTAGTTTTGGTCCGTGTGGCAGATACCCTGTCTACTTTAAAGACTAGGCTTAAAACTTTCTTTACTCCAAGAGATTAAAACAATCAGATAAAATCATTGAATGGGATTTAAATCATCCTAATAACTAAGCTTTATTTACCTCTATTATAGTGCAAATGCTGCATTATCGTGTAAAATCAGAAACAGTATCCGGCCCCCTACCTTTTTTTCTCTCTCATAAGGTTAGATTTATGTTATATTACCCTCTAACATAGAAAGGATTCCTGGATCAATGTGTGCTTCTGTGCTTTTTTGTGTCTCTGCTCTGTCTTCTCTAACCCCCAGTCACATGAGGCAAATGGCTGTTCACACTGAGCCTGGTTCTGCTGGAGGTTTTCCTCCCTGTTAAAGGGAGGTTTTCCTCTCCACTGTCGCTTCATGCTTGCTCAGTATGAGGGATTGCTGCAAAGCCATCAACAATGCAGACGACTCTCCCTGTGGCTCTACGCTGTTTCATGAGGAGTGGATGCTGCTTGTCAAGACTTCCTTAGATAGGAAACTTTTTTGACCAATCTGTCTGATTTAATTGAATTTCACTTTGTAAAATGATGTGATGACATGGGTCATGAATTATCGCTATATAAATAAAATTTAATTGAATTACCATTTTAGTTTCATATGTGTAATTAATTTACCCTATAACCTTAAGTATTACAACTCAATAATATTTCAAAACCTTTTTTTTATCATTTATGGAGATAGTCATATCTAATTTACTCGTATATGTCATGATTTAGGTTTTTTGTTTGTTTGTTTTGGACTTTTCCAGACTTGTCTATAATCAGCTCTGTCATCTCTCAGCCAGAGAAACCCTCCAATCAGCTCAGTCCACTCCTCAGTCATCAGTCCACACTGGTTCCACCTGCTGCCACTAATCAGTTCCTACTCTACTCACCTGTTCCCCAGCCTTCATATACCTGCCTCACTCACTGCCAGATCAGCTCATCACCTCACTTGTGTTTTGTCGCTGTGGCATTTGCAGTCTTTGTGTGCTCAGTCTGCAACAGTTCAAGTCTGGTTCTGCCAACATAGAACATTTCCAATAAACCCTGTTTAACTCGTTGTTCAGCTGAATTTCCGGTTCACACCTGCATTTGTGACATATTGTTTTGTGGCTATCATATAGCTACTATTACACCCTATTTGTATTGATTGTCACTGTGTTGAAGAATCCAATGGAAGAATTAATATCCTCCTCTTGGTGGATATTGCTTATCAGAGTTATATTGTTACATTCCCTGCAGTGGAGTATGAGCAGAACATAAAAAAATATATAGTAGTGGTCAAAGCAGATATAGGAAAAGCCTCTCTGGTGTGTAAGAATTAGTGCAGGATTGGTATGAAATGTCCCCCGTGGTTTCTTTTTGTACCCCCCAAAAAAGTCAGGTAGGAATCAACAAAACTATGGAAGCACAGAGAAAAGGAGACAAAGTGAACAGAAACTCACTCCTTTGGTTGAGCTATTAATCAAAACTTTTTATGGAGAGTTGGTAAAAAAAATGTGTTTCCAAAAAAACGCACACACCAGCGTTTGAAAAGCATGTAAACCCCATAGGGAAAAAGAATGAAAGAATAAATTCAAATTGTGTGGGGAAAAAAGCCTGAAGCTTTTCTGACTTTCTTCTTTTCTCATTGGCAATAAGATCTTAATTTCATTAAAAGTTGTCTTTCACCTAGTTGAAGTTAACGAAAAGTTCAGCCTCAGACAAGAATGTAAGTTGATTAAATAATTATTGTTTTAAAGCGCCCTGGCTAAGAGATGTGTTTAATGGTGGCTTCTATCCTGACAGGTTATTACACACAAGCCTTATCTGCTCCTCGGTCTAATTTGAGCCCTGAGAAAATAAACCCTTACCCAAAGCTACCTGCTAAACCCTGCCCACATCCGTTGATGTCATACGTGCATCACAAGTGGCCAAGCTGTGACCTGGAGACACAGATTTAAAAAAGAACAGATATCAGCCACTGAAAGGGCATTTAGATTCAGACCGTCGTTGAGAAATACATTAATTCATTAAAACAAAATAACAAGGACGCAGTAAACCTTTAATGACCTAAGACAAGTTAAGACAAGTTAAACAGTCTTCACGGCCATGACGAATACCATAACGATAAACCAACTTCCACATTCGATGTATTTAACTTGAACACATCACAGCTATGCTGTGGTAGGTTACAGAACAGATTATTTCTAAGTGTGCCTAGTTAGCTCATAATATGACTGTATTTATCTGTTTTTCACATTCCTTCTTCAGTGGTATCTAGTTGTACTCTTAAACTTCCTGAATTTATGATGAAAAAGAAATGCAGGGAAGCAGTTTGTGGAGAGGGCCATAACAGACTGGAAAGGTCCAATTAGATTTTTCTGATGCTCTGGTGGGACCTGCAAAACTGCCACATCATCTGGACAACTGCCGAGATCAATCGCCTTGTCTATAAAGGGTTCAGCCTCGAATGAGAATGTAAGATGATTAAATAATGGTTTTTGTTTGCCCTGGTTGAGAGATGTGTTTAATGGCAGCTTCTGTCCTGAAAGGTTATCTGCTTCTCTGTCTAATTTGAGCCCCGAGGAAATAAATCCCTACTTAAAGCTACCTGTTAAACCCCGCCCACATCCATTGATGTCATACGTGCATCACAAGTGGCCAAGCTGTGACCTGGAGACACAGTTTAAAAAAGAAGCCACTGAAAGCGCATTCAGACAGTCAATAGCCATGTTTCCATCCCAACGTCAGGTGAATTATGAGCGAACTTTTAAAATTTCATAAAAAAGAAATGTGAATTTGACATGTTTCCATCTATTTGCTTGGAGCAAATTAACCAGGCTGCGCAAAGCATAATTCAGTCAGAAGTTGACATCACACAAGACAGGAAATAATTATTGTTAACTAGCATGGACCAAACCCCTAAAATGAAAAAGAAGAGCAGTTTTCTGGAATGTGTTGCTATCGGGCAAGTTGTCATTGTCCTGTCATGTTAACTAGTACTGGCGATGTTACACGCAGTCTGGAAACGTTGAGAAAGAAATGCTATTCTGTCCGCATTATGGTAATATCCAGGAGGATGCCAACAGCGGAAACAGCTGATTACTCATGTGAGATAAATGTTTTAATGTCAGAACTCACCAAATGTGTTTCCATCTCCCATTTTGTGCATTAACTTTTTTCACAAAACCCAAAAACCACCTCAAGCGAGCGTAAAAACGTTGTTGCAGAATTAAGGAAGTTACTTCAAATTTTTCCATTTCCATCAACCTTTTCTAATGCGGTGCTTCAAAATGTGCATATAAAAAGTTGATGGAAACACGGCTAATGAGGAATAAACATGTTCATCACTGCCCCATCACCCACATAACTACCCGGAACAATCATCACGCAGTCAGACTTAGGATGAGTCCCGCAGAATTTTGCAGTTTCTATCAACCTTTTCTATCAACCTAATGCTCATTAGAAGACGGTGATGGAAACGTGACCATTCTCATCCTGTTTTTTGCTAATAAACCTTTGAAGTCCAACACCGTGTCTGGCTTGAATATCGGGTTCCCTGCCTGTCTGACGCATTACACTTAACCAATTCTTGCTTCAGGGAAGAGGTTCCTTTGGTGCTTTATCAGACAAGAATGAGATTAATATATTGTTACCAGCTTGTATTGGTAATAGTTGCAACCATAATGAATGACAGGGCTCAATGTTTTTTCAACCAACGGGGCTTTTTTCTAAACCAACAGAAATTGTTCATGAGAAAAGAAGAATTGGAAAAGAAGCCGAGTGACTGTAGATACTCGGTCATGGTTGATTTTATTGCACCCTCATTAAGGTTTGCCCTTTGGGATCTCAAGGTATTTGTAGCTTCAACTCGTTCGGTTGTGATCATCTTTGCACTCAGGGAAACCAATTTGGAAAACATTATGGATGCGTGGAGTACACATGTGAAACGCACATACATGTATTTCCTGGAACGTCAAGATGGTGCCAGAATGCAATAATTTTTAAGGCCTCTTGACACGTGTCTGGACAATGCTTAATGAAACTTTATCAGCACGCCACTACTTTGTAGATTGCTAATACTAGCAGATTACAGGTGTCAAAAAGGCATATGACTCAATCAAATATGAGCGGCGATGAGCTCGTTATCCATATCACTGTTTGTTTCATGCTTGGCATCTACGTTAGCATCCATCGTGCATCGGGGATCTTAAGAGTCATAAATCTGGGTCAGATTAGGTGGAACCTGCTGCAACATCAGCCCTACATCTGTCTGATCTTTTAGTTGAAAGAATGTTTCAGAATCCACACCAAAATCTGTTTAAAGTTGTTTCTCCAGCATAGTGTTTATGAGAGCAGCACAATACATTGCATTGCAGTCTTCATCACAATATTAAAGGCGACATAACATGCAAAATCCACTTTTTTAGCCTTTAAAAACATTTTGTTGTGTACTTGGAATCTGTAAGAAGCAGAAAAGTTGATTCTAGTCTCTATTTTGTTTGGTTCTTCTTTGAGCTGTTGAGTTTTCTTTATTCTCTCTTGTGTTTTTTGAACAATGACATCACAGAATTTGCTGCGGAGCTGCTAAGCAAGATCAGGGACTTCCAGCTATCCAATTTCAAATCCGCCATTTTTATTTTCCGCTGCAATTTTATTGAGATTGAAATTATAGAAAAGACCGAAAGCAGTCTGAAATTACATTCTGTATTGTCATTATAGGTTTCAGCAATTACCATCACATGTTTTCCTGATATCATGCAGACCTAATGTTTACTAAAGCCAACAAATATTTACTAATATTCTTCCCATATATGGTCACAGCTCTTAGCATCCGTTGTGACTTCAGTGGGCCAATTGTTTTCACTGTGCAGAACCAATATATCTTTGTTGTGTGTTTCCTAAAAAGTTTGTAATTTTTGGCATCATGCATTAGAAATTTATTATCATTTTATCACGCTTTTTTTTTTTTAAATGAAATCCTCCAATTGTTCAAAAAGACAAATGCACTCCTGACTATTTACTTTGAGATATATTTTACATAAAGTTATGCACTTTTTGTGTTCAGATTTGTCCAGCTTTCACAGACAGATGCTTTGTAAGAATCGTATCGCCATCTTTTGCCTCAGGCTGTATCAACACCGTACAGCAGAAAATAAGTTTTCTGAATCCATGCAGCATAATTCTTCCATTGTTGTTGGATTAGGCTTCCCTATCATTATATTTGGGTCAAAGATCTTGAACACTATCTATTCTTCTATTCAAACCTCGTATTACGCTTCAAAACATGTCGCTGTTTGTTTTTTCTAACGTTACTGTCAGTCAGATGACAAAAGCCATTGAATTATATATTTAAAGTGCATGCATCGATTAATCATGTTAAGATAGTGTTCCCTCCTCAGGAACCTGATGTAATTTTTCAGTCAAATGCAGTTTTGCTATGTTAAGCTTTGTTATAAACATGTAGGTGATAAAAGCATTTTTTTTTACTCACTTTTCTTCCACCAGCTGCTTCTGGTATTCCTCAAACTCCTCTCTAGACATGCCTTTGGACTCTGCCGTTTCTTTACCATCTGCTCCAGCTTTGCTGTCACCTTCGCCACCTCCATCAGAAAAACCTTTTAACTTACTGCCCAACATTTGATTAATGAGAAATGCCATTGCTTTTTCAAAATGTCTGACTCAGTTTGGCTGGTGGAGAGGAGAGAAAACTTTTTGACAAATGTGTTTCTTAATACTTTCAGAAATAATAATTCATCTAGTAGAGTTGCTCACTGTACAAACGTCCCAATTTGAAACCTTGCCTATTGTGTGCCATGATGATTAGAGTGCATCCATAACTTGTGGCTGGAGTAAAACCGCTAAAGAGCTTAGCTCATAATTGACAGGCTTCAGACAATGAACGGTATTTACCTTGTCAACAACACGCCGCAGGGCAGAACCTCTGTATGATAGGCTAAACCAGCACTCATCTGATACATGTTGCAATAGAGTAAATTTAAAATAGAAAAAATGAGAATGTCAATCAGTAATTCCATGGTAAATTTGTGAATTATAATTATGTATCAGTGTTGCTATTCTGTCTCTTATTCAAGGCAGTAAAGGATCATGCCGGCACTGAAAGCTTGAAACTAGAAGACATGTCCTCTATTTCCATGGGTGGCTCAGGATTTGTGAAGAAAACTTTCTGTTAAAATATGCTACCTGAGGCAGATAACGCTCCTGCTGTCTTCATTAAGTATAAATCCAGATTAGCTGGTCCTAAAGGCTAAAGCTAATGGGTAGTTAAAGAGGATCCCAAGCCTCTACCATCTGAAAACAGCTTCAGTCTCATCAACATCATCACCATTGATGTAAAAGCTATTTTGGGAACAGTTGTCAGTTTTGCATAAATAAATAGAAGCCAATAATTAATTATGAAGAGAAGCTTCACATATGATACTCCATGGAGAAACATCACATGCAAAGCTTTCCTGATAAGTGGAACTGTCATAAATGTAAAGCACTCTAAAAAATCAATTAATTGAACTGTGTTGGTTGGCCAGGACTCAGTGATGCACTGGCACACCAAAGGCTGCCCTGTGTGATCTGATTCAACAGAAAAGCTCCAGTAGCTGTAACTACTGAAGACGTTAATGCTGGTTCTGATAGGAAGGTGTCGGAATACGCAGCTGTTGGGGAGCACGTGGCACCAGGATGCAATATGGAAAGAGGGCAAGCCAGTGTGGGTAGTGTGATGCTTGAAAACCTTGAGGTTGTTACTCTTACAAGTACCACCTGCTAAGCATTGTTTCCCAACATGTACACCCTATGATGGATTCAGCAGGACTCAGAATATCTGGACGATCTGAATCAGTGACTGACTGATCCACATCTTGTGGTACGAGAACAGGGCAGAGACAGAAGAGGATTCAGTAGTCCAGGCTTGGGTCATGCACAATGTTTCAGTAAACAGGCTGGGGTTTCCGAAGGCCCAGAAGCAGGGGGAGAATCCAAGATTACAGTCGGTAACAAATGGCACACAATGGGCAGAGGTATCCAACAGGGGCAGAGACAGCCAGACTTGGTCGAGAGGTGGCTCAGGGTTGTCGAAGTTCAGACACAGAAGCCAAGAGGAGAATCGGACAGGAGCAAGACAGGTAGGAGAAATCACAGGAACGAGACAGGTCAATAGCTGGCAGGCAATCAAAGAACACTGGATGATTTACTCAGAAAATGGCTTTCAAGAATCTGGCAGTCACACACAGGGAGAGGCTGGTGTATATAGTGTATATCCCAGGTCCACATAATTGGAGCCGCTACAGGTGTAACTGCTCAGATCAAATTACCTGAGCTGAGCGTGAGCAGGAACAGGACAGAGACGTCATAGAGACTGCAGGCAGGAACAGACTGAATCATTACACCTGTGATATCATTAGAGGACAGCAGCAGGTTTGAAGATTTAAATTGGCCTCCAAATCCCACAGATTTCCATCCAGTTCTGAATCTTTGCGCAACTTACAGGATCTGCTGCCCACATCTTGGTGACCCGAGACCACCGCACACCGTAATGGGTCAAGTGGAGTCCATACCTCACAGGGTCAGGGCTATTTTGGCAGCAAGGAGACCAACACACTTTATGGAAGAGGATCAAAATGATTTGCGCTAATGTAGTGATGTGTTAACCTCCTATAAACCTTTTAAAGGGGCCTACTGACGTATTTTGGCCATAAAAAGAAAACACACAAAAAAAACAATAAACAGCAAAAGTTTGTCCTGATAATGTTTTCTTAATCCTTTTTGAGCCTGAAAAGAACTTTGCACCGATCAACAGGTAAACATTGTTGCGTCATCTGCTGGCAGTACCGCGGAACTATCAGGAAGCAAGATGGTGACAATTGACATTGGTACTGTAAAGGTGAATTCACACCAAACGTGAATGCGCCGGCCTGAGCGGCTGATTTACATGTTATCCCTATGTACGGGTGTACATTGTACTACTTTACCCCATAATTGTACTGGCTTGCAGAAAGAGTAGCTGTGCAATTGATCTTGCCGGCCATGCGAATTGCCGCCGATTTGTCAGGCGAGAGTATGGCTGAACGATTTTGAAAAATAATAAAAAAAATTATCTTAATATTGCAATTGCGATTTAATGTGATTATTTTTTTCTGTTTAATTTATCATGTCTTTTTAAACATATCCAAACAACAAATCAATCTGTTTCATCGCTGTACAAAGATAAAGATGTTTGTAAACAAGGACTATTTAAAACAAGAACTTCTAATGTTTTTATTAATCAGAATATTATTCAAGAGAACAGCTTTTAATTGATTTGGACATCAATCCTTGTTGGACATAAAGTGCAAAGTGCAACCAACAAGCAAGTCTATGTATTAAACTGAATGACCAGTACTTAATGCTATGGTGAGATTCCTTAAAGTTTCTAGTAAAACAGTATGATTATATAAACTGTAAAACAAGTAATAAAATTAGATTATCTCACTGCTGCAGCTGTCTTCCCTTCCATGTGGAGACCAACCTCCTTTAAACATGTTACCGACACCTAAAGGACGCGTCTTGTCCATTAATTGTTACATAGCCAAAAATTGCAGACCTCTGCAATTTGGAAATTGAGTTGTCTTATATAACAATTATATTGCAAATGCCATTAATTGTGCAGCCCTAGGTGAGAGACAACTGGAAAAAGTGGTGACTTTATTGCCAATATTACGTTTGGTGTGAACGCACTGAACACACCTTATGCCTTCACACCAAATGCACTGAAAGTGTCGCGACAAGACACAAAAGTTCAGATTTTCCAACTCTAGCCACTGTTGCTTCGCATCCATTGCAGGTCTTATGTCGCTCTGGCTTCGTTTTAATGGCCAAAAATCATGCATTTTGCATCGCTAGAAACATGTCTGTTGCCTAGCTTTGTGTCTTATTGCATCGCATTAGTCCTGTGTTGCACCTGTACATAGGGATATCATGTAAATCTGTCACTAGAGCTACCACATTCACGTTCAGTGGGAACACACCTTTAGGGTAACTTACTCTTTTTTATTGCACCTCTACTGGGCATTGCTGACTTGCTACATCACAGACATATATGTGTAGACGCTGAATCACACGATAATGTTGCGCCATATTGAAAGTGGCACAGTGTAGTGATTCGGAAGATGCCTCATTCATGTGCTGTGTTGATTTGTACCAAACAATTTACAGTACAAACCAGATTTACTGGCATTATCTTTCACAGGTAAGAATGAACATGTACTTATAATTGTATTTATACATTATAATGTTGCATGTGTGTCTGTGGGAGCCATTGCTTCACCTTGTTTAGTCTTTGCGCACATGCGCGATATCATACTTCCGGTTATGTGGTCATGGGATTGTAATTATACACAAACAAATAGAGCAGAAACAAAGTGTAATGCACGTACATAAAATATAAAAAGCCAACAGGGCGATCATTTATTCAGAAATCCTTTGTATTCACTAGTGTAGAAATTTGTAAAGTCATACTACGTGTTTAGGCCCCTTTACCAGAACCTCACTTCAAAAATCCTGAAATGTCCCTTTATTGTAATTTGAAATGAAATTAGTTACACATCCACATAGCAGTTTAAATTTCAGCCAAAATCCTGCATCATATTACAATAATCTATTTATATTTATGCTTTCATTTCAAGTTAAACTAAATCTTACTTAATGTTTTTATATTTTTACACAACATTAAGCATAGTTGGTGCACTTAACGTGATTTTGTGACTTTAAATTCAACATCACACTTTTTCTCTGTTTCATGACTCAAATATATTCAATTTAATTCAGACTTTAGTTTTATCCAAAAGTACCATATAACAACAAACTTCATTTTAAGGCAAATTAGCTTTATATAATTACAACACAATATAATCATACTTTCACACCTTGTTATCATTCGCTCATACAACACAAAGCAATCAAAGTTAGTTGATTGTATGACACCAACTGGTAATTGTTAAAATGCCGGTGTTTTATTAGCTCTGATGGACTGAAGTGAACAGAACTGAGCTGGACTGACCACAGTAGGCTGTTAGATGCTTAAAATCTTCCTGATCTGCTCTACTCTACCCCCCAGAGGGCCTCCCATGTATTGTCCTTCTAAGATACTAAGAGTATATTAGGGACGCTGTGGTCTTAGCCCTTCACTGACCTGAAACCTCTGCACCTAACACAGAACTAATAAGGCTCAGGACATTAACTATGTATGACTTAGGATCACCTAATTACCGGGGATTTGTTGCAGATATTCTGTTCTGGGGAATCAATCCAAACTGTCTATCAACATCAATGGAACACGATTAACAAAACAAATAACACAATTTTTAAATGTTTAATTATGACTCCATCATCCTTTTATCACTTTTATTCTTTTTACACAAATTTGTGCAAACTGTGTAAACATTATAAACAAGAGAATGTTTATGGTGTTTCTTGAGTTATTTTCTGATGAGAAGTGTAAATTAAAGTTATTTTTAAAAAAATTCGGCCCACTTATGTTCGACTAACTAAGTTCTTAAAAACTACTTTTACACTCAGTAAATGTGGTGACAGCTTTTCCCTACAGTGTATTTACAATGATGTACAACTTTTCTGTAAACTCTGACCTGATTTGGTTGCTGGTTGCTTGTTTTCAAGCATTTAAATGGCTGGAATGATGCAGTGATGCTAAACAGATCTGATTGAATGTGTATTTATTCAAACAAATGAAATCAAAAGATGGCAGCACAAACTGAACTGAGAATCAATCAATCCGGTGTGACCAAATGGAAAATGTCCACCAACTAATAATATATAAGTGATAAACTTAAAATGTAACACTTCTGAAATACAAATGTGATGTTTGAAGAGCTCAG
This sequence comes from Fundulus diaphanus, assembly GCA_037039145.1. Taxonomy (NCBI): domain Eukaryota; kingdom Metazoa; phylum Chordata; class Actinopteri; order Cyprinodontiformes; family Fundulidae; genus Fundulus; species Fundulus diaphanus. The sequence continues at coordinate 20,927,341 of CM073133.1, read as the reverse complement.
ATCTCTGCGTGCTCAGAGCCTGTAAGTGGTACATAATCCTGTGGTGGAAAAAGGTTTGAACATTGTAAGTGGGATCCTGCTGAGCTTGGTGACAGACAGAGGGAGTAATTTAACTGCTCAAATCAGGTGTGTTAATTACTTATAGTGGCAGCAATTTGCATGCAAGCCGCTGAATAATGTGAATAAGGAACACATGAAAAAGGTTGCAAAGCTAGAAAATGAGCACATGATGCATTTAGTTTGCCAGAAATAAATTAGTTACACTGTGGGGGCGGTGCAGGGAGGGTGATGTGCCATATCAGTTTTCGTCTAAATGCATTGTTTTGCATGTTGGCCCAGAGATTTACCCAGAGCGCCTCCTTTCACATGTTTGCTGCTCACAGACTTTATATTTTCACCCACAAACCGGCACAAACTGAACAAAAGCACTGTAACACAAGAGGGTGGGGGTTTTGTAACTAACACAATGAAAACTAAACATAGGTTATTGAGAAAAATGTCATTCTTCTTTTCCTGGCAAGCTAATATTTGGATTTTTCTCAAGAGGAATGCCTTTGTCATTCTCACAATGGCTGTTGTTGCAGTAGGTAAGACGTCTGCTTTTTAACGTCTCCTTTTACATGGCTTTTTTGCTTGCATTATTTACATATAGTGGGTCCTATGGTAGAAAACCTTTTATGTTGATTTATGTCTGTGTTTTTTAAAGGGATTGAACTGACTTTACTCTGCGGCACATTAACATGTATAAGCAACGGAAATAAAATATTCAACTTTTCCTGGAGCTGAGAACGCTGCAGATGATGATGCTCCCACTTATCGGTTTATGTCTGATTGCAAGTCAGCTCTACGTTTTAACTTGAGTTTTATAAAAGGACTTGTAATGCCATACACATTTAGTGAGGAAATTTGTAAATCGTTCAAAAAGTTACTCAAGTAATTGTAACTAGTTACCACCCACCTTGATTGACCACTAAAGCTTGTTATGACCCTTTGCTGTTTGACTTTTTGGGTTTCTCTATGCTTCTGTTTTTTCCCGTTTCTGTTTTCTAGTTGCTGCCACTTTAGTTCATACATTTGTGGATGAGGTTCTCAGTTCATTCATCGTACATTTTGTACCTTTTATGTTACATTCCTTGATGACATGAGGATGTGTTTTCCTTCAGTTCCTCTGAGGTCATCTGTGTTTATTGGTCTCAGCTGTTCTTCATCTCCACCTCAGTGCTCTCACTTGTTCCGGTCTCACTTCTCTCCACACATTCCTCTGTATTGAAGCTCCCGGGTTTTCGCTACTTATCGCTGGTATCTTTCCGTTGATTTTATGCTCCCTGTTGCTCCATTGCTCTGCCCGATTTTTAGGTCATTTTTTTCCTCATGGTTTGTTTCCCTGCCCTGTTTCTCATGCCTGCTGTAAATAGTTTTTTTTTTACCTTCCAATTTATCTGCATTTGAGTCCAGCCTGACTAAGCCAGGCTTCTGTGGACTAGAAGTTGCTTGAGCACCATTAAAGGCAGTTTAACAGCAATGTACACTGAGTGCTGACCAAAAGAGAAGCCCTTGCTTCAAGATGTACACCTCAGAGTTTAACCAATATTTGGAGCTGCTCAAATAGAGAGGTTTTAGGGTCAGTGGGGACAACAAAAACATTAGCAGTTTGCCCACAACGATAGGAACATTTGGAAGGTCAAAGTCAGGCTTTCAAACCTAGAAGAGCTGTACCAATTGTCGCATAGCAGTGGCAGTGTCACGATGAGGGTCTGTTTCGCTGCTAGTGATTGCTGTGCATTCGACTAAGTGGAGTTTACAAGTGAGATAGTTGAAACTAGGATACAGCTGGGTGTTACAAAGAGAAAATGGTCCCAAACCTACATCCCAACTGATGGTTATCGAAGACTGACTTTATGCTTTTGAAATATCTTTTCCAAAGCTGCAACTTCAGCCGCAGTGAAACTTTGAGGATGATGCTTAAAAGAGAAGTTTGGGCCTATAAATAAATAAGAAATCCTCTACCAATGTTAACTAGAAGAGTGGTCAATTATGCTGTCAGAACTATAGAACCTTGTTGATGATACTTGCCCAAATCTTAGTGGTGGTACATGTATATTTGAGCCTGTATGTATTATTTTGACTCTGTAAGAAAAATAACATTAAATTACACTTTTTAACCAGTTTCTACTTTTTGAAAATCATCACGTTTGTGCTGTACAACTTGGTCCACGCAGAATTAAGATGGCATTCCTGCCAGTCATGGGTCTGTGTGTTAAACTTCTCATCAGGACCTCTCAAACATCCTGAAAAACAATGCTAAAGATCTGCTCAGAAGAATATTATCTAACTAATTTTTTTATACTTACTAAGGTAGCTTACTTTGTTTGCATTGAGGCTGATATAGGTTTAATAGAAACAGTAACAAACGGTTAAAATGAATTGCTTCTTTCAATTTCAGACATGTCAAATGTTGACAAGGATGGCTTTCGGGAAAATCGGGCTTTCATCTGTTATTTCATCACGGCTTTTATGGTGTAGCCTTCACTGGCATTTCACTTGCTGTTCTAATCCAGTCAAAGAAATCATCCAGGCATGCCTCAGAGTCCTCTGCTGGCAAAAAGGTGGTTGTGCAGAATGCGGAGACTTGCCGGGATCTGACCAGGTCTGCAAAAAAGACAACTTGTGTTAGTTTTTGGGCTCGGATTTCTTTTGTGAATTTAAAGTTAGTGCAACAAACCTACCAGCGTGCTTTTTTTAGTTCATCACGGAAAGCCATGTCATACTTACAGGACATCTGTGGGGTCTTGTGATTTGTTATGACCTTGATGCTCTACCACATCCTCTGTGTTTTACGTCCATATTCACACTTTGCTTGTGTTGGTGCAATTTCAGGTTGGCTTCAGCTGTTTTCAGAGCCATCCGGCCTCCAGATTTAAATGCAACTTTTGGGGCTTTCAGCTTGGAGCATCTCTCTCCTGTCATCCATGGTTTGTGGTTATATGGTGATATTCCTGATGGCAGTGACATTCTCTATGCTCACTATTTTAACAATACTGTTTTCCCTTGTTGCTTAACACCAATGGCAGGAAACTAAGATGGCATCAATGTTTGGGCTCTGTTGGTGTTCTCTGTCGCCTTTGGCCTCATCCTGAGCAGCCTGGGGACAGAGGGGAAACTTCTTAGGGATTAAATCAGCTGCTTGAATAAAACCATTATGTTCCTGTTAATGCAGTTATTTGGTGTGAACTAAAGGCTAATATAAATCTATTGATGTCCTGACTCAGCTGTTTCCATTAAAGTGTTATATGCCTAAACTTTTGGAAATCTGTGTGGTATAATATTTAATCCTTGTTTTCTCTGTTTCTTCCTACTGACCTTAAAGTGGAAATCACAGAAGGCATTTATGAGCAAACTGATATGCTGGAAACAGTACTGGGCCCATGAGCTTCAAGATATCTCTGTGGCTCCATCTTCTGTTAAGAATTGGGCATTGCATGTCCTCCATCTTTATGATGCCTCTCTTCATAACAGGTAGAATCCCTTAAAATGTTATGGAAGCATCCAGCAGGCTCTCATCCCAGCCTTTGGGACTTCAGTCTGGTTAAAAATAAATAATTAAAATGTAAATCCCAAACTATATCCACATGTCATGTGTGATTTTCACTGTACTCATATGCGCTAATGAAGTAGTCTCCTCTGGACTTTGGACTGATTTTGTATTTGCTCTTTTTTTTAAACATATTGAATGTGGGTGGTCACCAAGGCAAACATGATACATTTGCTGGAAAAGTCTGCAAATTGCTTCAGTATTTTTTTAAACCAAGGTTTGGAATGAATGTTATTTGTAAAAATGAAATTAAAAGGACAAATAAATAAGAGAAACTTTACCTCAGCATGTTAACAATTCGCCGGAAGAAGCAAAAAGAGGATAGACTATGGGTAAACTTTTGTCATTTCACACTCTGAAGTGCCTTACAAAAACATCCATACCCCTTGAACTTTGACCCAACCCGGTCAGACGCTGAGCTATTAATCCCCCTGGCACCACCGCAAAACTACATACAGTATGTGCAATCTCTATGTCACCATCTCAGGTCAAATCCATTTGCGTGTATATTTCTGTTTTCATTTTTGCCTTTTTTTTAACTTGAACTGCAATTATACAATGTTTTGTTTCAAACTATGCTGTTATCTGCGAGTGTGACTCTCCTCCCTATATATAAATCTCTCACCCATTACCTCAGTAGCAGGTACTTCTTGTTCTCAGGCCGTAACAGTAGAATTGGCCAAGTCTGCTACTTTGTACTCAATATAAGACACACAAGTCAAGCTGAGTCCTCTTGCCTCTGATCTCCGTTTTTGCCACCATACCTCCTCCAGTCAGACAAGGCTTTTTTTCTAGAGGATTGTTTAACTTCAGCTGGTAAGACTGTTCAGCTTTTGCGAAGGATTTCTACACTTGAATGAAAAATTGTGAGTTGCTAGTCACAGTATTTCAGCTTTTAGGCTAATTCAAGTACGAGGCAAAACTGTTTAGCATGAAAATTCTCCATATGTCTGCGATGGTGCAGATGTTGAGGCTTCCGAGGTCTGAGGACATGTCTGAGGTAGAGTCGGTTCAGATTGCTGAGCCTGAAGAAAACCAGAAAAACCCCAGATGTTCTCAGCCTTTAAGTGAAGTAGGTTCAACTGGGAATGGATTTAACATTTGGATCTTTCTGAAGAGGAACGCCTTTGTAATTCTAACAATGGCTGCTGTTGCAGTAGGTAAGAAGTCTTCAGTCTTTCTGGGGTATATTTTATGTGTCCTTTTTCTCTTGTATTGACTATCTTAAACATTTTCTTTGTTGGAAAACCTTAACTGGCGATTTATGTCTGTGTTCCTGAGGGATTGGACTTGGCTTTGCTCTGCGACACATTAACATGACTGAGAGAGAAATCAAATATTTAACTTTTCCTGGAGAGCTGCTGCTGAGAATCCTGCAGATGATGGTGCTCCCGCTAATCGTTTCAAGTGTGATAGCGGGTAAGATCGACGTTTCAGCTCCTGGTTTGGGTACAAAAACATGGCTTGACTAATAAAGCCACATTTTAATACCTTTTGCAAAATACCGCTTCAGCAACTCTGTAGACAAACATTTAACAAGCTTCTCTTGTGGTGAATGTAATAAGATAAGATAAGATAAGATAGGCTTTATTGGTCTCACATTGGAGAAATTCACATGTCACAACGGCTCAGTAATCATAATCAGAAGAAGGTGCCAACAGTAGGACAAGGTACATCTGTTATATACAGTGTGTCCTCGTTTATACAGTGGATCAAAAAAAGAAGTAGATTAGAAAAATAAGAACAAAAATACAAAATAGAAATAAGGCAGAGGATGTCTTATGTACATTCACGGTGACTTATATACATGTGTATTGACATATATTGAGGTGGTAATAGCAGCAGAAGTCACTTCTTTCAGGATTATTGCACAGTGTATTAAATAGAATTGCACATTAGTTATTGCACGTTGGTTATTACAGTTATGGTTACAATTATAGTGCAGCATTGTATAAGCTGGTAGCAGCATGGATGAATGACCTTCGGTAGCGCTCCTTTTTACAGACAGGATGTCTAAGTCTGGCACTAAAGGAGCTGCTCAGCTCCTCTACAGTCTGGTGCAGGGGGTGGAAGGTGTTGTCCATGATGGATGTGAGCTTTGGAAACACCCTCCTCTCCGCTACTTCCTCCACAGAGTCCAGAGTGCAGCCCAGGACAGAAGTGGCCTTCCTCACCAGCTTATTCAGCCTCTTTCTGTCCCGCTCTGCGCTGCCTGGGGCCCAGCAGACGACAGCGTAGAGGAGGGCTGAGGCCACCACAGAGTCATAGAAGGTCTTAAGCAGAGGCCTGCTCACACCAAAGGACCTCAGCCTCCTCAGGAGGTGGAGCTGGCTCTGGCCCTTCTTATACAGAGCGTCTGTGTTATGAGTCCAGTCCAGCTTATTGTTGACGTGAACACCCAGGTATTTGAAACTCTCCACAGTTTCTATGTCCTGCCCCTGGATGTTCACAGGTGAGTGAGGTGGGGGTCTTCTCCTGAAGTCGATCACCATCTCTTTTCTCTTTAGTCTTACTGGTGTTTAAGCACAGAAGTTTTTCTCACACCAGTCCACAAAGTCCATGATGACCGACCGGTACTCCAGCTCGTTCCCTTCAGACACATAGCCCACAATGGCCGAGTCATCAGAGAACTTCTGAAGGTGGCAGCTGTCTGTGTTGTAAGTAAAGTCCGAGGTGTAGAGGGTGAAGAGAAACGGAGACAGAACGGTGCCCTGGGGGGCCCCGATGCTGCAGAGTGCCACCTCTGACTGACAGCCGTGCAGCCGCACGTACTGAGGGCGGTTAGTGAGGTAGTCGATGGTCCAGTCAGCTAGATGTTTGTCCACCCCAGCGTCCTCCAGCTTCCCCCTCAGCAGCACCGGTCTGATGGTGTTGAAAGCGCTGGAGAAGTCAAAGAACATGACTCTCACAGCGCTCCCGGTGGTCTCCAGGTGGGTGAGCGCCCGCTGCAGCAGGTAGATGATGGCGTCCTCTACTCCGATGTTGGGCCGGTAGGCAAACTGCAGCGGGTCCAGGGTGGGGCTCACCATGGTGCGCAGGTGAGCAAGGATGAGGCGCTCCATGGTCTTCATCAGGTGGGAGGTCAGGGTGACTGGTCTGAACTGGGCCGGTTCCCTGGCGTGCGGTGTTTTGGGAACCGGTACCACACAGGAGGTCTTCCACAGGGTGGGGACCACCCCCAGGCTGAGGCTCAGATTGTAGATGTAGCTGAGGACCTCACTCATCTGCACAGGTTCTCAGCAGCCTGGGGGGATGCCGTCCGGTCCTGAGGCTTTCCTCTGTTTCAGCCTCATCAGCTGACCTCTCACCTGCATTGGTGTGACTGTGAGGGGGGAGGAAGGCAGGACCGAAGGTGTGGATGGGTCGGGGGTTGGTGAGAGTGGCGGCAGGGGGGATGGTAGGTCTCTGGAGGGCTGCTGGTTGGAGACGTGTGGAGGGTTGACGGCAGGGAGGGGGCCAGTGTGGGGGGAGTCAAAACGGGTGAACATAATAGTTAACATACAGTAGGCCCGTTTACACTACACTTTTTTAACCGAGCCGAGACCAGTCCGAGCTCGGTAACCGAGATAACTCTTGTGTGTAAACGGTCAGCAGACTGAACCAGACCGCGCTAACCATAACCGGACCGCGCTAACTGCAGACCAGTTCATCAGTAGGTCTCGGACTGGTTTTTTTTATCCCGGTTCCCTGATAACGAAGAGCGCATGAGCAGACCGCGTCATGCCCTTACAGTCAGCTGACTGTCCGCGGGTTTTCCGGCGTGTCTGGCTGCATGTCCCGATTCACGCTCCATTCAGACAGATTTCAGACATTCCTTACCGTGCCACACGGTTTCCAGTGATGACTCTGCTTATGAACCTCAGCGTCTGTTGTTGTTTCCCGCGTCTGTAAATCCTTATTAGACGTTAATTTGTCTTATCCACGTCCCAAAAGCCGAATCTGTCTAACAATAACATCCTGAATGTGACGGGTGCCGCCATTTTGATTTGCTCGGTCCCGCCTTCAATCCCAGAGAGCGGTAGTACCGCAGATCGCCACTAGGAGGCGAGGAGCAACCAAGGAACCATAACCGAGATAACTCCTGTGTGTGTAAACGGCTGCATTTATCTCAGTTAACTGGACCAAGCTCGGACCGGTCTCGGCATGGCTCGGTTTTTAGGTGTAGTGTAAACGGGCCTAGAGTTTCCCGCAGGAATTTGGTTATGCGAGGCGGGGGGTTGTTGGACGACACGTTGCCCGCGGACCGACTCGCGGAGCGGGGGGGGGGGGGGGGAGACGACGACACGTTGTCCGCGGACCGAGTCGCGGAGCGGTGGGGGGGGGGGGAGACGACGACACGTTGTCAGCGGACCGACTCGCGGAGCGGGGGGGTTGTTGGACGACACGTTGCCCGCGGACCGAATCGCCGGGGGGGGGGGGGGGGGAGAGAGAGACGACGACACGTTGTCCGCGGAGCGGGGGGTATCCATGTGTTTTTTCCCTGCCATTCATGCACGCGCGAAAGCAACAACAACAAACCGCGTGTTAACGTCACTTTTTTTTTTTTTTTTTGGGGAATGAGGCGGCCGCCTCGCCAAGATAGCGCTGCGGGAAACCCTGAATGGAACTGCCCCTGCCTACCTCAGCGAGTTACTCACCCCACACACCGCCTAACAAAACCTCTGCTCTACCGCCTCATACTGCTTTCACCAACCCAGGACCAAACTCTCCTCTATATGGGAGACAGGGCCTTCCAGGCAGTTGCCCCTCTGCACTGGAATGCCCTACCAGAGACCCCGAGAGCCCCCACAAAGTGTGGAGGTCTTTAAAAAAGGCATTCCTGCTCAAAAAAAGACTTTTAGATACTTTATTATGATATGGTTAATGGTGCCTGAAAATGCTGTTTTAATTTCTGTATCATTCTGGGGGTTGTTTTTAGCTGCTCTGTAGCACTTTGAAATTTCTTTGAAATGTAAAGTGCAATATAAATTAAATGTATTATTATTATTAGTAGTACTAGTAGTAGTAGTATTAATAATAATAATAATAATAAGAAGAAGAAGAAGAAGAAAAAGCATAGCAGTTATTCAGATTTTCAGCATTATTTCCTCCAGAGCTACAGTGACTTAGAAAGGTATTCATACTCCATTAGATTTTTCACATCTTGTCACATTATGCAGGCACACTCTGTGAGGTGTTTCATGTGCTCTACTTATAAAAGCAGTGTATGGTTATGAAGTGGTAGAATAATGATAATGTTATTGGCCAAAAATAAAATGAAGAATGCAGAGCATTTCCAGTCAGCGCCCTCTGCTTTGACTATATGGAGTCAGAAACGGGTCAAAATTATTGTATATTTGAAAAAACTAGTTGAAACTGAAGTGAGTTGCGAACATTAGCACTGCACATCACAATGATCACCCCATCACCGAGATAAAACATGTTGGTGGCAGCTTCATGTTGTGGGCATGTTTTCTTCATCAGCAACAAGGATGTTGGTCAGAAATGATGGGAAGACAGATGGAGCTAAATACAGGACAATTCAGGAAGAAAACCTGTAAGAGGTTGTGACACACGTCAGACGGGGTTGGAGGATCACCTCCCAGCAGGACAACAACCCTAAATATACAGCCACGGCTACAATGTTTTTTTTTTGTTTTTTTTTATAATCTTGTGCCAGAATGGCCAAGTCCAAGCTTAGACATAAATCAAATTTAGAATCTGTAGCTCAGCAGAGGGCTTCTGTAATAGCAGCAAAAGCTGATTATAAAACAATATTTTGTATGCATAATATTCCCTGCTCTACAAAATCCCACTACAATCAAGTAAAATACATTCATGGTTGTAATGGGACACGATATCAAAACATGTAAGGAGTTTGAATAGTTCAAAAGGGCACTATGGCTATTTGTGTAAAATGTTTACCTGTTTTAAATACATACAAATATTAATACATCTGCATAGTGCACAGTATCCCACTCTTCAACTTTCCCTTTTTCATCATTGGTAGTTATAATAGATTAAGAGTGAAGGGGATTAAGTAATTATATAGGTTGGTATGCATGATATATGCTACATTAGTGAATTATTTTACATGAATACAGGTTTATATGCTGTAGAAACAATGCTGTTTCATACTGGGGAAAAGAAGCATAATAATGTGGGTAATATCTCAGGAAGGTGGCTAACAGATACAGCATATGCTACAGATACTGTTCAAAGCTGAGGTCTATTAAAGATATAAAAAACAAATGCTAAATAATATTGTTAAATAAGTACTGGTTGGAAAGCTTTTGCTAATATTTTACACTGTGTGCAAATGCCGGCTTGTAAAATACTGAAACACATTGTTTGCTGTTGGAGCGATCAATATTTTCACAAAAATCACAATATATCCACAAATTGAATAGTGCTAAACCTTCCTAGGAGCCAGCCAAAATTTCTCAGAGAGCACATTGATGATTTGTCCAGGAAGTAAAAAAAACAAACAAAAAAAACCAACATCCACAGTTTTGCAGCCTGAGAGAGTTTATGTTGAACAATAAGCTTAAACGTCTAAATATGACATTACTTTCCCACATTTCACGACCGCTTCTTAAATTCTCAGGCATGTCAAACGTTGAAAGAAAAGACTTTGGGAAAATCGGGCTTCGGACCTTCACCTATTACCTGCTAACCACTGTTATTGCTGCGTTCACTGGCATTTTCCTGGCGGTTCTCATCCAGCCAGGAAAATCATCCCAGCATGATTCGGGGTCCTCCGCTGGGAAAACAGAGGCCGTGCAGAGCGTGGATGCTTTCCTGGATCTGATCAGGTCTGTGTGAGAGGGCATCTCCTTATTTTGCCTCTGTATATTTTATAAAGAATGGCACTAACATTTTGCATTTTACAGAAACCTGTTCCCCTCAAATCTAGTGGAAGCTTGTTTCAGAAAAGTAAGTTCAGAAAAGCTGCTGTAGATGTTTCTTTTACACATAATCTATTGTCCGGTACTAATTTTTTTCTGCTAAACCTTTTATTTAGTATTTAACAGTTTATTCCGGCAGTAATTCTTCAGGAAATCCTGCAGGAGGCACTAATGTGTCTGCGAACAGTGAGTCATTTTTGTTACAGTTCTGGGATTATTATGATTTTTATCCTGCCGTACAACCCTTATTACTGCTCTTATTATTGTTGTCATATGCATTATTAATTCATGGTAGCATTTTTTTATCTGTCTTTTTTATCTACTGTTCAGCACCAATAGCAGGAACCTCAGACGGCATCAACCTTGTGGGTCTGTTGGTGTTCTCCCTCGCCTTTGGCCTCATCCTGGGGAGTATGGGCACAGAGGCAAAACCTCTAAGAGATTTCTTCATCTGTTTAAATAAAGCAATTATGCTTCTTGTTAATGTAGCCATCTGGTAAGAAGGAAGGACTATTAATTAACCTTTTTCACTGTTAGTATTTACCCTTAACTTTGGTCTGATCTTATCTCTGTGGCTCCATCTGGTGTTCGGAAAAGTTATTGCATCTATATTTGAACTACATCTGTCATTCAGGTATTCACCAGTGGGAATCATCTTCCTGCTGGCAGGGCAGGTTGTAAAAATGACCAACGCAGCAGACGTAGGTCGTGACGTGGCCATGTACACTTTGACTGTGATCGCTGGGTTGATCATCCACGGCTGCTTCACGCTGCCGCTGATCTATTTTACAGTCACAAGAAAGAATCCCTTCAGGTTTTATGGAGGCATCCTCCAGGCTCTCAGCACAGCTTTTGGGACTTCATCGAGGTTAATAATGAACACTGTAAACAATTAAAAAGAATTAATGACTTTAAAAGCATAACTTTAGATCTTATGTGCTTTTCAACAGTTCTGCAACCTTGCCAGTCACTCTCCATTGCATGGAGGAAAATCACAAGATGCACAAACAGGTGACGCGCTTCATGCTCCCTATAGGGGCCACAATGAACATGGACGGTGCTGCCCTCTATGAAGCAGTGGCTGCTTTATTCATCGCCCAGGTCAATGACATGGACTTCAACCTTGGACAAATCATTGTCCTCAGGTACTTTTAAGGGAATTTATTTACCTTCGGTGCCTGGAAAAATCCCCCTCATCTGAACCTTCTCGCATTTTGTCAGAAATCGACCACAAAAGTCAGTGAATTTGTTGAGATTTCATGTGGTAGAATAACACAAGGTAGTGTCCTGTATAAATAGATGCATAGTTTTCTGACTTTTTAAAAAAAATATAAAAGAAGTCATAACAAACATTTATATTAAAGCCTCTTGACTAAAAAAATGGTAGGATCACCTTTTTTTGCTCCAATTACAGCAGCAGGTTTTTTTCTGACATGACTCTATCAGCTTTGCACATCTAGACTGAAAGACTTTGCCCATTATTCATTATGAAGGTTTTTCCTGGGTTTATGACATTTAGCTCTGTTTTCTTAGTTCACATTTGTATTTAATTGGTCTGTTTTCCATGTATTTCTTTAGCGTCATTCCCCAGCCTATCTCCAGTTCACTCCACCTTCATTCTTCATAACAGCTCACCTGTTTTTGTCCTTAATTTAAGCAGGTAAATAATCTTATCTGCCAATGGAACAAGATCTTTGCACTTAAAAAATGGGAACAAATCTCCATCATCTTATTTCAGATCCAGTATATCTAATTACCTTATCTTAGGGGTTGAAATACTCATTCCATTGGCAGATAAGGAAAGGAAAAATACATTAATTTCAAGAACATTTTACTGGTCAGTTCTACTATGCTCCTATTGCTTTTCCTTTTACTTGCCACTTGTGATATCTACTTGTTGGTTTCGTCCCGTACAGTTTTCCCGCCTTCCTCCTCTTTGCGTTTTGGTCCTCAGCCGCCCAAACTCATGATAGTGGGGTCTGGTCACACAACGGACCCAGAGGGCGAGCAGCTCTTCTCCAGATTTTAGCAGGCTGGGTGAACCTGCCAATGCCACAGCACCACCCACACTGTCTCCAGGTCCGACAACATCCGCTCTTTAAGAGTGGAAACACCCTGCAGCTAAAAGGACATATCCAGTGTCTGCTCCAGAGATACCTCCAGCTTCAGCCCTAAATCTCTTGGCTTTATCTTCAGAATCTCCAAATTCATTAATGCCATTAAGGTTGACAGCTCAAGACTCTGCACGACCTTCAGCTTTGTCTCCAGTGACTTGATCTTCACCATGCTCTTCTATGCTGCTGTAAAGATCATTATCATCTTGTCCACGGATGGCGGTCCCAATCTTAAGAGTTTTTATGGGGGCGTCAAGATTGAATGGCCTTTCCAAGTATCCGTAACCTAGTTTTCCAAGGTGTTTGGGGTCAGGATGCCTCTCCAGGTGAGTGCTCTGGGGTTTTTTTATGGGGTCTACATGGACTGACCCCTATCTATTTCATACACACCCTGAAATGCTAAGTCCAGCTTCAGAGCTTCTTTGGCATTGTGGCCAGAGCCTCCAGGCTGCCCTCTAGAGACTCCTTGTTGCATCCAGTATCCTTTGAATCATCGCCTAAACTCCACATTGGTTCCAGTGACTTCTGGGTCGCTCTCCTGAGACTCCATGTTTGATTCTTGACCTCTGGGTTATCACATACATGGGAACCCTGGTCAGAATGACCCGCAGTTCAAAGAGTTTCGTTCAAGACACAACCTCAGAAAGGTTATGTGCTGCTTTGAGTTGGTCTGCAACATTAACAACAAATAAATATATTGTAAATACATTTGTCATAACACGACTTGTTCCCCCTTTAGGGTTAAAACTATTATTGAAGGGAATTTTATAGCAACATTTTAAAATGGTGAACTAATGAATATGTTAGTAAGGCACAGCTGTGGTGTTTCATTGATTATTCATTCAAACAACAACAAGGTTTAAGAAAATGTCTGTTTTCATAGTGAATGGACATTTTTTAAAGACAATGCTACTTTGTCTTTTTGAGTTTGTTGTTTCAACCTGTCGTAAAGAAAGTTAAAGCCCTGTGTAAATGAAAGTGGTTTTGATACATCCTATCCAGTCATTATTAAAACAACTTCTTTGTATTTTGTCCAGTTTGATTGTCACAGCAGCAAGCACTGGTGCAGCTGGTATCCCTCAGGCTGGCATGGTATCCATGATGATTGTGTTGGGCTCAACGGGGCTGCCCACTGAGGACATTTCCCTGCTCCTTATGGTTGACTGGATTTTGTAAGTACACCAGCTTGTGTTACTTCAATAGGTTGGTTTGAAAATATAAGTCGAAATTAATGTAGTTACATTATTACTTTCATAATTATAAAACATTTTGTTTAACAATATAAGCATGTTACCAAAAAAAATAGGCTGAACACTAGAAAATTCAAGGCCATGAGCTGCATGGAGAACTGTTTTTCACCTCAGATCTTACTGTGTTTCTGTCGATAGAGATCGTATCAGAACTGCCACCAATGTACTTGGCGACTGTATTGGCGTCGCTGTGGTGCAGCATCTGTCCAGACATGAACTACGCACATCCAGTCCTGCATGAACAGACCAGATGTTGGAAGAAAAGTCACCCTCCAAGACCACCTGTATCACAATGGGACAAATGCACGCGACGAGTTACCTGACAGAAAATAACCTTTCCTATTTAGGCTGAAATAGTAAGATAAAGAAGTCATTGATAGGAAATTGTATTGACAGAAATCTTTTGAAAGGGGGTCCTTTTTTGTTTATTTAAGCTTCTGGTGGTTTATGGCAGGGAAACTCAATGGAGAAACCCAGAGATGTCTTTTCCCCTGGGACTCAACAGATTCTTAAGGGTTTCTCAGGCCAAAAGGAATAAATCCACCAGCCAGTTTTGGGCATGTCTCATAGTCTCCACTTACAAGGACATGTCTTCTAGACTGTCATTGGGAAAGCTTTAGAAAGAACCATTAACTTACTTATTTTACGTAATATAGCTCCTAGCCTGGAAGCTACAGAAGATCCTGATCATGCTGTAAAGGTGTTGTTTCCCCCACCAAACTGGTTCCATGGCTAAACTGGTATTAGTGGTTCCTCAGTTTGTGTTGTTTTGGTTTTCGTCTGCCAAGTTTAGGACACAGACAGTGACAACACAGAGTCGTGTTAGCACTGGAGGCCTCACTGGGGCTCTTCTTGCTGCTTTTTTAAATACCCCTCTGTTTGTGCTCTTTCATAAATACCATTGCTGCCTGCACACTAATGGCATCTTAGTATGGCGGATGATTCCAAGTGTTGCTTGAACCATATTTTCAGTTGGCTGGCTGCTGGTAAATACCGCCCAGATACCAGTAATGCTGGTCGGGAGTGTAAGCAATTATTTGATTGTACTTCCTTGTGAAAAAAACGTTGCAGCTGTCTTCAAAATGTTCAGTGTGAGACATGATGATTTAAACTAAACATAAACTTTGTCCATTGTTTGTGATAAACTTACCTTGCCCATACAAATGTAACGTCTACATATGTTATAATTTCTAAATCCCGAAACACCAGCAGGAGATCGTTAACATGAATCCTTGTGGCGTTCTCCTAGTACGGGCCAGAGATGGGCACATCATGTAATTACTCCAAACGCACTGTCGTCAACTCAATATATGATTTTGTCTTTGTTTTTTCAAAACAGTTCTTGTCCTTTAAATAAAATATTGGATCACAATCAATATTAAATTAAAAAGTAAGATTGTATCTGTTATAATGTATCATTTCATACAGTATAGCTCAAACGTGTTGTGAGTGACATTAGGGGAATCTTATCAAAGGCTATGTGTAGGAATAGTAACACAGTTCTTCATTTAAAGTAATGTTATTTTTTTCCCCAACTTAACATTTCTCATAGGTTTGTTCTAAAGTCTAACTGCATTTGATGTAGTAAATTTACTCGTCTTCTAATGTTGCATCAACTGCTTAGAAATGACTTTGGCTTTGATTTTTGAGGTTAAACAAAGTTGATTTTGAGACCCATCCAGTGGCTTCACTATAATGTTAATGTTGTTATTCCACTCCAGTCATGATGAGTAAGAAAACAAATATGTGATCTCTTATATTGCATGTGGTGGTATGTTGTGAAGTTTGCTCAGACCAACGTTCAAACCCATAGCAAAGCAAAATTGAAGACCTTGGATCTCCTTTATGTCCCATTTACATCTCATCGCTATAAATGAGCACACATCGAGACCAGAGTGGTCTTTTAATTTTTCTCAGATTTCTCTCCTGAGAAATAAGTCTCACAGTGAGCATTCATTCTCTCACAGCTCTCTCTTTTCCTGATCTCAGCTAAGAGAAAGAAATTGAGACATATTTGAAATCAATATGTCTCAATTTGATATCCTTATTTGGATGCACTATCTCAGTTATGTCTCAATGAGAAATATACATGGCTCTGTCTCTCACTGCTCATTATTTGAGTTCTCATATTTTCTTATAGTTGTCTCTTTTCTAGCGCCTCAGCAAAAATAAAAAGTGCAAGCTCTCAGATGAGAATGAGAAAAAAAAATATTCAGGAAGATATTTACTAGATATATTTCCATAATGTTCAACATAATGTCCAACAACATTTGTTGACTTCTTATACAAGTCATGCATTTTCAAAGCATGTTATTTCAATAACCAACCATTACATTTTTGCCTCCTTAGGCCAGTTCTAATGGGTTAGTGGACGAATAGTGGAGGCGTCCAAGAATTTGCTGAGCTGACTCGAACTTTAATATGTTTACGTGATATTGATACCCTCTTGTGGTCAGTTTTCGGTATGGCAAACGCGCATGTAAAACTGGATCAATCTTTTTATGATGAATTTGGCTTCCTCTAGTGGGGAACTTTTATTATAGCAACAGAATATGAAAAACGTGTTCTGGGTAATTAATTACTGTGACGAAAATAGGCGCACTCTCCATTGGCCTCATTGGACAGTCAAAACAAAGGTCGCCGCTTCCGCCATACAGTGTATGGCAAGTTTGTCTTGGAAATGAACTTGTATGAATTTATTTCCTCATGAAAGTAACATTAAGGTTGGTTTACATTTGTGTATTTTTTAAAACTAAAATATACTTTCAATGGCTTTACACAAAAAATATTATTTAATTTATTTTTTTATTACAATAACTACCTATATTAGGATAGCCATTTTTTCCTTAAAAATATAGAAAGGGGTAACCTTTAAAGATTTATTTATTTACAAACAGGTATTATACAAATATTGACGCGGTAAAATGAATGAGGAACTTATCATTGTTGATTTTTATCAACAATAATAACAAAAAATCATTGTTAAACAAATTAAGTGGCACTCTTAGTATTTACTAAGTAAATTGTGAAACGCTTTTAAAACAGACGAGAACCCGGTCTGAGCCTTAGCACACCCTAGTGGATGATTGTCGTTATGGTAACAAGGCTTAAAAAAAATGGTCAGCTGATTTAGCTCCATTCGACACTGGTTCCGGTTTTCGTGGTCCACCGTGATTGGTCCAGACACATCATCCCGCTGTCCAATCGCAGGCGGCCATCTGTTCGCCGTAGCCACTCTAAAATATTCCCTTCTCTCTTCCTTCTTCCACAAAGTACTCGGTCCAGTCCGGAGGTGCCTGTGCGAGTAGCGGGACGTGCAGCAGAAAGGAGCCAACAAAAAAAATGCAGCTCTTAGGTTTAGTTGTGGTAACATTTGCAGTCTACTGCGTTCATGCCAAGGTTTATTTTCGGGAGGAGTTTCTGGACGGTGGTAAGTGTGACAGGAGCCCGTGTTATTTAAAATTTACGACACAGTTGTGCCCTCTATCATTCTCAGTCACATGCTATATCACCGCTTTAGAGATGTGTTTTAGTGATTAAAAAGTCATTGGTTACAGCTAAATCGCTTTTTATCTCGCAAATGAAGCTTGCAAACTTTCGTTATTTTTGTCGTCCACTGGTTCTGAAACTAACTTGTTCCAATAGCCGTAAAGTCGAATATTAGAGTTGAGGATCAGGGCTTGAAGTTGATATCTATTTTTTAGAAAGCCTAACCTTCAGCTGTATGTCTGTTTCTTCTTCGGTCAGATGAATGGAGAAGTCGCTGGGTGCACTCGAAGCACAAGTCAGACTATGGAGAGTGGAAACTGACTGCTGGAAACTTCTATGGAGATGCTGAGAAAGATAAAGGTAAAAAAAAAAAGGGACATAATCTAGCTCAAACAGATGTTCATTGGTTAACGCTGCCACATGTATGATGCCTCAGGTTAATGACATATGTTTCAGGCTCGATCATTTGACAGTTCCTCGTTTTGGTTTTTTTAAACAAAGTGAAAGAGAAACCTCACTTCTTCCAGCCTTAGTCTGCAGCTGAAACATAATGTGGGGACTTTAACTGCCTTTTAAAACTGACTTTCATGTCAATGCAACAAACGAGCACTAAAATAAACTCCAAATGACATCAAGCTCAGGTGTGTTGGCTTGGAAATGAATTTCTGGGGTATTTGTTGTATCTCAACTTGCATTGAAAATGTCTTGACTTAAATGACCAAAAAAAGGCAAAATTTTATATTTTTAATTTCCAGTATGTATTAATGTCAGGTAATTGATTTGCAAAAGCACCTTTTATTTAGTCTATAAGTTTTCCATTTAGACATTAAAGGCGCATTAACGATACTGATGGTGTACTTACTTCATTTAATTCCTGAAACTTCACACGAATGAGCTAAAATGCTCTAGTTTGCTTAATCAGCATTTCAAACAATGTAAGCACCTTTTACTTGTAATTATTACAAATCTCTTGAGTTTGCTTTGATTTAACATTTTATCTATTTCCTCTTTGTCCCCTTAGGTCTGCAGACGAGCCAAGATGCTCGTTTCTACGCCGTCTCCGCCCGCTTTGACCCCTTTAGCAACGAGGGGAAGCCTCTGGTCATTCAGTTTACAGTCAAGCATGAGCAGAAGATCGACTGCGGTGGTGGCTACGTCAAGGTCTTCCCCTCCGACTTGGATCAGACCGACATGCATGGGGACTCCTCATATTACATCATGTTTGGTAAGAAAAAATAGTTGTAATAGCATTAATTAATGAATGAATAAGTTATAACAGTGATTCAAAAATTGGCACTAATAAAAAAGAAACCAGAGAGTAATAAAAAAAAAATAGTGCAGTAGATAAAGCAAAAGTGTGTCATGATGATAAAAGAAAAAAAATGTATATTGGTAGCAAAAGGAAGAATGCTTTTTTTTTTTTTAAAAAACTAAAATATACTATGGTTCATGTAGATGGATAGAACATTTAAAATCTCTGACTAGTTAAGAAATAAAGTTGTAGTAGTGAAGTTAAGAAATTGAATGATAAAAGATAAATTTTTTGTACATAAAATGATAGCAATAAAAGGAAAAAATATAACATTAAGAAATACAGTAAAACAACAATAATAAAATGCATTGTTATCTGGACATAACACTAAATTAATGGTAGAAATCATTAGAAAGTTGTAGTAACGGACTGGAAGATATGTATAGAGTAGGAACAGTGAATATAAATGCCTTCTATGAAGTACTGGTTACAGTAATTAAATGGTTGTGTTCCTTTCATGCAGGCCCTGACATCTGTGGCTACAGCACCAAAAAAGTCCATGTCATCTTTAACTACAAGGGCAAGAATCACCTGATCAAAAAAGAGATTAAGTGCAAGGTAAGGTTTGTTTCCGAAGATTTACATTCCACAGCGCAGCGACGTGTGGCACGACAGGCTCGATCCAACCATTTCCTCGTCTTTGTTTCCTCTCAGGACGACGAGCTGACCCACCTGTACACGCTGATCCTGAACCCAGATCAAACCTACGAGGTGAAGATCGACAATGAAAAGGTGGAGTCTGGCAGTCTGGAGGAAGACTGGGACTTCCTGCCTCCTAAGAAAATCAAGGATCCCGAAGCCAAGAAGCCAGAGGACTGGGATGACCGCCCCAAGATCGACGACGTCGATGACGAAAAACCCGAGGTGAATTAGCCTAATGCTATAACTCTACTGCTGTTTTATTTCAACGTGCAGTATTTTACACTTTTTTTTTTTTTTTACTTTTTTTTTTAATTTGTATGGTTTGGGTTTTTTTAAGGACTGGGACAAACCTGAAAACATCCCCGATCCTGATGCCAAGAAGCCTGAAGACTGGGATGAAGATATGGATGGAGAATGGGAGCCACCCATGATCCCCAACCCAGAGTACAAAGTAGGCCACATTTACACGTAGATGATCAAATAGAGATGCACCCATCAATGGGCCAGAGGTTGAACTGGGTCCATTTTCTTTTGATTGGCTCTGACTGGTCATCATCAGGTCAAAAACTAAAAAAAACATATATTTTTTTAATAGAACATACACATTTTAGGGTCTAAGAATGCATGTAAGCTTTAAAACATAAGTTAGGATAATTTGCAACTCCAAATATTTACCTCAAGAAACGAAGTCAGTATTGGCTGGTCTGTAGTGGGATATTGTGCTGATGTCCTGAATGCACTCCTCCTTGACGCTGTTGTCTGTATCACAGGGAGAATGGAAACCCAAACAGATCGACAACCCCAACTACAAGGGAGCCTGGGTGCATCCTGAGATCGACAACCCCGACTACAGCCCTGATTCGACCATCTACAAGTTCGACAAAATCGCCGTTATTGGCCTTGATCTTTGGCAGGTGAGGAGAGGATCTTCTGAACACACGGGTGGTGCAGAAGCAAAGCACCAAGAACAGTTTAACATTCGGTGCTGCCTCTTCTAGGTGAAATCCGGCACGATCTTTGACAACTTTGTGATCACCGACGACGTGAAGGAAGCGGAAGACATCGGAAAGGAGACGTGGGGCGTGACAAAAGTATGATTGGTCACTTTTTTGTTGTTTGTTTTTAGGACTTTTCTCTCTTGAATAAAATGAGAACAGGGGAAGAGCAGCCCCTCCTGTGCTGTCTCCTCACAAGTAATAGGCTGAAAGTTATTGTGAAACTGCAAAAAGGGAACTAAAATTAAGAAAACGTTTTTTAAAATGAGTGGATTTGTCCTTATTTGAGCAGATAAATAAGTGTAATTAGTATTTTGACCCCTAGAATAAGATAATTAGATATAATGCACTTAAAATAAGATGACTGAGATGTTCCTATTTATTCCCTTGGCAGATCATTTCAAATTGCCTGCTTAAATGAAAGGACAAATGCAATAATTTCAAGAAAGTTTTACTTATTTTTGGCTCCCCTTTTGGCTGTGTAATAAATCCTATAGCTGGAAAATTCAACTCCTGATTTGATCTTAAAATAACATTAGTGATTAAAAAATGATAGAGGTAATGATCTATAAATATAAATACAAAAATAGTAGAAATAAGTAAATCTGTGTATTAAACGATAACACTATGGAAGAAATATGTAGTTATTTAACAAGCACATAACTGTCTTGAAATTAAAAACGTTTCATGAAAAAATAAAAGGTAATAAAAAATATGACAGTAATAATGGGGAAATATGGTGGTAGTAATAATTTAAAAAATACATTTATAGTAACTTGAAAAATGTTTGGGAGGGAGTTACAAAAATACACAAATGATAGAAGTAGCTTTAAAGAAATGAAAAGTATAATGATTCAAATTAGAAAATATAACAGAAGTGATAAATATGCCAGTTTGTGATGAAGAGAAAATTGTAATAATTTAGGGGGGAGAAAGGTACTTGTGACCCTTGACCTAACAAGGTGTCGTTTGATTGTTGCAACCTCCTCCTCAGGAACCAGAGAAGAAGATGAAGCAGGAGCAGGATGAGGTCAAACGAAAAGAGGAAGAGGAGAAGAACAAAGAACAAGCCACCGAGGGGGATGAAGATGACGACGACGACGATGTGGAGGGTGATGACGCTGACGACGAAGATGCAGAGGAGGAGACGCTTACAGAAAACGACGAAGACGACTCAAATCCCAAAGACGAGCTCTGAGGTGTAGCTAAAAGAGGTTTATCTAAATGTTTTAACCCCCCCCTCCCCTCACCTCCCACAGAAACTGTCCTGTCGTTCCCAGGGGTGTTGTGGCTGCTGTGCATCCTGTTCCCTGAGATCACGACATGACCCAACTTTGGGGTTTGAAGTAGAAAACATTGGGGGGGGGGGGCTGTTGTGAGAGTGGGTGATGAGGGACTTGGTGTCTTTCTTTCTTTTTTTTTTTTTCCCCATGTTTCCCTTGAAGTGCTGAAATGATTCTGTGGTTTCTGACCAACAAAAACTCCATTCCTCATTTTGTTAACGACGCGTTCGGTCGGCACTGACATCTGCTGTTTTTCTTGATTTTCTTGAGCCATCTCAGTTTCTGTTAGGGTTTCCTGGGTGGCTAATTTTAAGCGTTAATCAAAAGTTCACCTAAAGCTGTGTTTTGAGATGAGACGTGTCAGTTTCAAACTTAATCAAAAAGTAGGAAAAAAAATTAATTTATTTTTGGTTGTTTCTATGGCACTGACTGTAACTTTTTTTTTTCTCTTCGTTCTTGAAGGCTGAATGAAATCATAAAAAAAAGTCCTGCGAGTACATTTTTATTTCTCAACAACTTCTTTTTTTTTTATTATTATCATTTTAATTCAACATGTTTCCATGAAAGCGTAATGGGATGTGCAGTTTAATCCTGAAAGTCTGGACTAACATGCTTCTGTGTCGCTGCTGCTCACACAAGGGTAACGCACTCACAGGTTTTACCGGACAGAATGTGATTGATGCCAAAGGTTTTATTAAAAGAATGATAATTTTTCTGTCTCCTTTATATTTATTTACGCCACATAAACTCACAACTTTATGAAGTGGAAATAAGCCAACTCTAATTTTACAGGTATAGTAAAATTGTAGCGTCCTCAAAAGAAGCTTATTCACATAAATTGGATTTAAAAATTCATGAGATCTAAGCCTGAGTTTGTTTATTTCCTCTTTTGTAGGTTTGCTAACTTGTAGCACTGGGGTATCCACATGAAGCCTCGATGTAAAGACACTTCTGAACTTCGGCTACAGCACGAGAAAGCTACAAAATGCCTGGTTCAGGATGCAGGGAGGGAATTAATGCTCTGCAAAGGGCATATAAACACCCTTTTGACATCTTAAAACTGTGGGCTTCCAAGTTACTGGCTTTTTTTTGTGAAAGAATCAAAGAAGCATAATTTTACCCATTTAAAATTTGCTTCATATCCATTATTCAGCTCTTCTCAGTCAACACTTTGTAGAGCCAACTAGCTCAAGACTCGCATTGGATGGAGCACCATTGGAAACGGTCTTGCCCTATATGCTCAGCCGGATTCAGGTCCAGACTTTGACTAGGCCATCCTAAACCAAGAATACCCATCAATCTAAGCCCTATCGGTGTAGCTCTGTGAATATAGCCTTGCTGTTTGCTCTAGTCGTATCTCAGGCAGGTTTTCTTCCTGCATCTTTCTCCATCCATCTCCCAATCAGCTCTCGCCAGTTTTGCCGGCTCTGCTGTATAAAAGGTTCCCCACAGCATGATGCTGCCACCGCCATGCTTCACCACAGAAACGGTTTAGTGGGTCTTGGTAGGTTTCAGTTGTGCCATTCTTTGTATGTTACTGTGTTCTTTTGTTGTCATGCTGTTTTTCTGCTCATGTCCACAATCCTCCGACACACAATTTGTTACGGTTTAGCCTAATTTTTAAGGAACCACTAAGGTGTTTATAAAAAAAATTATTAAATTATTTTCAAAGAGCAATTTGTGCTTTATACAGGGTGTGAGGGTGCTTTTGTCCTTTAATTACTATTTATACCAGGGTTCATACCCAGCCTTGAAACGTATGGAATTTGATTTAAAAAGAAAAAGAGCCTGTGTAAGTATGGAAAAATAAAAAGTAAAGATGGAAAACAGCTCGAGTCTCCAGACTTGTTCCGTTATCTAACAGGTAAAATCATTTCTGGAGGAGGGGGCGCTGCTGCCTAGCCTCGTGAGACCATCCTGATCTCGCGAGCTTATAAGGTTTCACTCGCAGATCAGTCTGGCTACTTTCCGTCAGAGCCTTTTCAATCTCTATGGCGCTGCTTTCCGTTAAAGAAAATTTGGAGCAGTTCACCAAACGAACGTCCAATCAGCGTTGGCTTTGAGGCGGGTTGAGGTGTGACGCAACGAGAAGCGCGACAGTTCAGTCTAAAGAACAAGGCGGCTTCAGCCAAGTACACCAGCTGTGTGAAGCTGACACCCCACCCACGTCAAAAAATTCAGCAAATAGTCTGAATGGTTAGTGCTCCGTTTGTGCAGGTTTGTGCCGTTGAAATTGTCGTTTGTGCTGTTTTGGTTTTGAAGATATTAAAGAATATTTGTTAAGGTCATCTAGAGTTCACCATCCCCCCATATCGCTCCAAAACAAACCAAAGTGGGCTAGTTCGTTAGTGCTTCGTTTGTGCAGGTTTGTGCCGTTAAAATTGTCGTTTGTGCTACTTTGGTTTCGGGGATATTATGAAATTTACTTTCAGCCGATGACGTCATCCCAGCCCGCCGCTTCAAAACAAAGCGCTAAGTTTTTCTTTCTTTGCTGGTGCTGAGCTGGATCCAAAACCAAAGTAGGCTACTTTTTTAGTGCTTCGTTTGTGCAGGTCTGTGCCGTTAAAATAGTCGTTTGTGCTGCTTTGGTTTCGGAGATATAAATTTTAATCTCAGCCGATGACGTCATCCCAGCCCGCCGCTTTAAAACAAAGCGTTAAAGTTTTCTTCTTTGCTGGTGCTGAGCTGGATCCAAAACAAACTACGGTAGGCTACTTTTTCAGTGCCTCGTTTGTGCAGGTTTGTGCCGTTGAAATTAGCGTTTGTGCTGCTTTGGTTTTGAAGATATTAAAGAATATTTGTTAAGGTCATCCAGAGTTCACCATCCCCCCATTTTGCTTCGAATCCGACCAAAGTGGTCTACTTTTTTTGTGCTTTGTTTGTGCAGGTTTGTGCCGTTAAAATTAGCGTTTGTGCTGCTTTGGTTTCGGAGATATTATGAATTTTATTTCGACAGTTGAAGTCATCAGAGCCCGACACTGCAAAATGAACTGGAGCTCTTCGTTTTTTTTTAAACTTGATTCATAATTTACAAGTCTTATATAACCAGGGCAATAGCAACCATATTTTTTTTCAATTATCAACGACAACCTTGGAGTAAACTCAAATGTTTAATTAAGATTTGCAGCCCAATAGTTTTTGCGGAGCGCTACGTTTTTTGTGCTGAGCTCAATACAAAACAAACCAAATTGGTCTATTTTTTTAGGCTTTTCTAATTCAATCTATATGCTTTATACTTTCAGCTGATAACACAGTCAATATATTCATAGTTGAACAATATTTCCCACTTCATGCATAAAGCTAGTAAAAATTGGAGTGGTCCTTCAGCCTAATTAAAGGTTTAGTTTAGGTGGACAAAGGAACGTTTTAGGAGATTGTTCCTTACAGTGTTGTTCGATTTTAGAGGCTAACCCGTGTGATTATTTGTTTTTGGCAGGTTTTTTGCTATTGTTTTTAGTTTGGGTATGTTTTCTGCGTTATGTAAGCCTGTATACTTTAATTGCCTTATTGTTTGGTGCAGACACCCCCAAAACTCCCCATTGTAGAGCAATAAAGGTTTTCTATTCTAATTAATTCAGAGGAGTAATGAACTATGACTTCTATATCAACTATAACCAAGTTACTGTTTGAAAATGTTATAAACATTATACTCTGAAAGAAGAATAAACACTTCTGATTAGGAAAAATTAACTTTATGAAAACAGTTGTACATTTTAATAAATGAAATGCCTTGTTTCACAATGCAATATGGTCTTAACAACCGGGAACTCTCAATATAACACTTTTCCATTAAAGTATTTGCCATTGTTCTGGCCTTCTCAAAACTCACCCCAAAGTATGTTTATTCACAACAATCAAGCTGCTGTGTATAACACAGCATGTGGTTGTATTTTGTTCTTTTCAGGCACTGTCTTAACTTCATTTGCCAGATCGTCATAAAGTTCCCACACACATGGAGCTCTGCGGCAGTAGGCAGTGTAATGTCCCAGACCATCTTTTGTCAAGCTTGCCTTGAAAGCGATGACTCCTCTTAAAGTCAATGTCTTTCCTTGGAGAGCCACAACGGAGGGAAATTCACACAAAGGAAACTGAGTTGTGTTTGTAAGGTCAGTGTCAATCCATGCTATTTCTCCAATGCTGTAGCTGTGAGTAACAGTTCCAGCACAGAGCATTTTTCCGGAATTACTGGCTCCTGTTTTGAATTCAACCGGACACTCTGATTCATTCTGCAGCGGGCGAAGGCAGGGAGACTCTGGAAAAGAGAGTCCGTTTTCCACTGCAGTGTCAAGCTGAGCAATGCCAGAGTCCATCAGGATAGAGAATCCAGGAGAAACAAATGGTACCTCCCTTGTCATCCCTTTGTTTAGCTGGCAGTAGTGTGAAGAGCAGTGTTTTGAGAGGTAAACGCTTGACACATTCCTCATTGTTTTTCCAATGATGGTAGAGATGTTGCACTGTGCATCGATTTGGGGGGCCCCAGACCTCAACAGTGTTGTTTCGAATATTTTAGAAAGTAGCTCTGCCCTCTCTGAATATATCTTTGGGGTCACGCCTTCTGTAACAATGGCTTTCACGAGCTGCAAGATGGGGTTGTCACTTTCATTCCTGACAACATTTTGAAATGCTGTGCTGTCACAGAATCCACAGCATAAGCACTGACAGAAGGCATCAAATGCACATGTGTTCAGCACAGAGATTTCTGATTTCCCAACTCTAATAGGTCGCTGGAGGTTTCCGTTTTTTAACAGGCCCACTTTCACTGCCCCAAATGATGGATCTCCATGGAGCCATTCAGTGCAGGAGCTCAGATATGAAGTTCTCTTCCTTTTTTTGGGTGGAAGAATGAGTCCCCTCCAGTTTTCAATTGCATCTTCCTCCGTTGGAGGAATGTTTGTTGGTTTCTCAGATTCCACAGAATGGTAAGAGTCCATTCTTCTCTTGACTTCAGCACTGCGGTTAGTCATGGATGCGGAGGTTATTTCTGATCCTTTTGCTAATCCAGATGTTTCCGAATCATGTTTCGCTTTTGCAGAACAAATCTTCATATTTCCTTCAATAAAGGAAAGATGACGAGAAATAAAGCGATCTACTCGAATGGGCATGTTCTCGTGTTTAAAAAGGCCATGTTTTATATTTTTGAATTCCGCTTCAACAGTGGCTGAGCTTGCTGTGAGGCTGGTGCTTTTGAAGAGGGGGACCATTACTCCTGTCCAAATTGGTAAGTAAGTTGCAAGTCTTATGTGTGGAACTATCTCAGGGAGGAAATGGATGTTATCCCTATCCCTGTTGGCTGCAGCGAGTGACCTGCTCTCTTCACAAATGTGTGATACCCAGTCTCGTAGGTCAGTCTGGATCTCATCAAAAGGATCCCCTTGATGCACTTCCTTTGTGTTTTCAGCTGGAATTATGATGGAGTCTTCTTGCATCTGTGTTTTTAGGTATTTTTTACACCTTTCTGATTCCAGAGGGACTCCAGAACTATCATCACCCTCTGCCTCACTGAGGGCCACAACAGTGATGGCATGTATTAGCTGTTTTGCATGATCCAAGCACTGTGACTGAAGCAGCTTTGCTATTGCCCTGACAAAGAAGTCTTTGACACGGTGTGACTTGTTTTTAAGGCAGTCCCACTGGCAGATCATCTTTATGCAGTGTGCCACATCCACCCTGATAAAACAAGGCGGAAGTTTCCCAGACTGGTTCCCAAGTAGCACACGGAAGCATTCTTTGATGTACGTCTTCAGATCAGGGTAAGGAGTGAAGGCCTTCACCAATGCACCAAGAATAGCCAGAAAAAAGTCACTCACGGCTTCCTTTGGTACAGCAGCACCCGTACGAAGCCATTCTGTCAGCCATGTTGCAATAGCATTAATGTCGTGTCTCTCTGACAGCATTTGCACAACTGGGACTGAGGAATTGTCCCCTGTCAGAACGCCCTGATAAAGGAAGATGTGGCCAGATGTACCATTTGGTCTCACAAGTCTTTTCACAACCGAGCCTGTTGCATCAAAGCAAACTACAGAGGGGCATTTTTTGGACAATGCTCTATACACATGGAGCTGAGTTGGACTCCAGTAGTGGCAGAAGAACTTGTCTAGACCAATGTCTCTTATACAACCACTGTGAGGTGTGCTATATTTTAGCAATTGCAAAGACAAAATTGGATCTTTGTCACCTAATTCCAAATCTCTTCTCTCTTGCTTTGCTTTTCGTAGGGTTGCCAAATTTGGTAGGTGACTTGGCTCAGGATCTCCAATATCCATCAAATCTGATGCCTTCGCTGACCTCCATACAGCCGGCTCCATCCTGCCCTCACACAGCTCTTTTGAAATCTGTGCACGAAGGTCTCCAGACATGAACCTCTTGGAACGGCCAGTGTGCAGGGAGATATCAGTGTCTTCGATGGAACACTCGAGAACCATTGGGCTGTTGACTGTTGGTTCTCTGGCACATGTCATTTTAACATGGCCTTGACACTCTTTACAGAAGCCCTTGATGTCTATGTAGTTGCTGGTTCTAGATGAATAAACTTTTGCTCTCTGGAACACAAATATGCATGTACTTTTAACTTTTTTCCAGATCAGGTGGTTGAGTACATGACTCCAAGTGCCTGGCTTCAAAATCAGATATTCCCTTTTGCCGGATGATGAAAACTTGTCATTGTATTGTACTTTTTCAGGTACAAATTTCATCCATTCCTCAAAAGGGACTTCAAGCTGAAAAACTGAGCAGCTGTCTAGTCCAGGAGAAATGGAGCCAGAATCAAACTCTGTGTCCACACTGCTCTCAGGATCAGTTTCCTGCTCATTGATCTCCAAACATGACCAGATGTTGTGTCTGTTTAACTTTACAAAAGTGTACAGGGCTTTTGGAGACATCTTATTTTCCAGCTGCTGACTTAGTTCTCTCCAAATAGTGGCAGCTGGAGTGGCTATTTTGCCATTTAGAAAGATAGCCTCTTTTGAAGTGCAGAGAACTGCAAAAAGGGAATCCCTGTCTACGGATGGCTGTCGAGGCATCTAGTTAAAGAATAAAAAGACTGATTAGCATTAAATCAAACATGCTGGCCTATAATATCTGTCATGCCATGAAAAATTAATATAGAATTGTTACAACTCGAAACCTTAGTCGTCTTACCTAATTCTAGATGGCATTTATGCATTTTTACTACTTGTTAATGTTCAATTAAAGTATCAGTTCAACTTTAAAAATGTGTCTTAGCTCTGGAGTCTACAGATGTGCCTAATCACCTAATCATTGTGAAGCCTTGCAGAATGTTTCAAGAAATTCAAAAGTCTGGACTTAAAATGTAATTGAATTGTGGATTTCCAGAAATATGCATTGCAGTGTATGAAATTAACTTCCTGATCCCCTGGCCAAGTTAGCTAAATATGACATAGTTGTCATGTGCAAGTGTGACTAAAAATAACTTATTTGGTGCTAGGATTTACTCCCATGTGGCAGCTAGCCCTGTATGTATGGCATCTAACCAAGCATATCCCACTATTTATTCTCTTACCTTGTTCCAAAAATCTCATTTGACAGATGTCCAAAAAATTCCAAGAATGTCAATTTTAAGCCAAAAAAAATAAAATAAGACTATTCAAAGTTTTAAAGGCTAATGCTCTTGCTGCCTAGACAAGATCACTGGCTCACTGGGTGGCGTCACTCCCTATGGCATTGCGTGAGGACTTCATATATAAACTTGCAGAATCTTAAAAAAAAAAAAAAGAATCTTCACAACTTTATATATCAAATTTGCCAAACGCTTAATGCCGTTCTAAAAATTCTTACATTTAAGGTGAGAAATTGCAAATTAAGATTTAAAGCATTTCAAATGTTAAACAAAAGTAAATTACTTGGTTCAATTGAACCAAATTACTTAGTTCAATTGCCTACGTGCTGTGCACTTCCGTTTTTTTCATTGGCTTTTTTTTACCCGTTTGCTGCCGAATCTGCGGAAAATAACGGTCCACGATGTGAATAGGATTATCAAAACCACCTTAAAAAAAGCCCAGTTATTTTAAAATACAATATAAGTAACAGGTAAAATAGTTTTAGAAGTTATAAGCATATCATAACGGTTGCAGATCGTGAGGTTTTGAGCAAGGCATGTGTATAGGCAGGTGCTTCCCCCCTTCATTTCTGAGAGGATAATATTAAATTACTTTGGAGAAAGGTAAATGTTTTGGTGGGTTACTTGACATTGCTGCCTAAAGTAAGGTTCTTTAAATGAGACAGAATAAATCGTAATATTTATTAAATGAATAAAGTACAAAACAATAAGACATTTTACAATAGCAGCTTAAATAACATGCATGACAAAAGAAAAATACAAAATTAATAACTGCTTTTCTTGAGAAAAGTGTGGAGACCAAACGGTAGATCTGGCCACATCTTCTTACACCAATGAAGAACATCATTAAGGATGCCAGCCATCCTGCACATGGACTGTTCCAGCCTCTCCCCTCAGTCAGGAGGCTGAGATCCATGAGATGGGACTCGTGGGGAAACTGCCTTCATGTGTCGACTTCATGGCTTGCTGTTGTTGAATAATCACTTTTCTTTCCGTGTGCCAACCAAGCCACTGTATAAAATAAGCATACTTATAGCAGTGGAAACTAAAAAAAAATATATATATATATATATATATATATATATATATATATAAAAATTCCCAAGAGAGCTTTGCCAATAAGCAGGAATATATAAATAATTTAATAAGAACGCTGTAGGGGGGAAAACAGGCTCGGTAAATGACACAACTTCATAGTAATGTTACTAGTTTATCAGTAGAAATATATCAAAAAGACATACGTTTTTTCCAATGTTGGCAATAACATATGATTTACCTTTGTCCCAGACTAAATTGCTGACAAGAATTTACAGGCTCAAAAACAGCGTGAAACAGCAGCAGCAGGTGAAATTTATGCACGTGTAATCAATTCAGTTGGTCAGGTGATCGCCTGAAAGTATAAAGCATACAGTTTGAATCGGAAACCAAAGCAGCACAAAGGCTCATTTTATCGGCACGAACGAAGCACTGAAAAAGTAGCCTACTTTGGTTTTGGATCCAGCTCAGCACCAGCAAAGAAAGAAAAACTTAACGCTTTGTTTTGAAGCGGCGGGCTGGGATGACGTCATCGGCTGAAAGTAAATTTCATAATATCTCCGAAACCAAAGTAGCACAAACGACAATTTTAACGGCACAAACCTGCACAAACGGAGCACTAACGAACTAGCCCACTTTGGTTTGTTTTGGAGCGATATGGGGGATGGTGAACTCTAGATGACCTTAACAAATATTCTTTAATATCTCCGAAACCAAAGTAGCACAAACGACAATTTTAACGGCACAAACCTGCACAAACGGAGCACTAACGAACTAGCCCACTTTGGTTTGTTTTGGAGCGATATGGGGGGATGGTGAACTCTAGATGACCTAAAAAATAATTTTTAATATCTCCGAAACCAAAGTAGCACAAACGAAAATTTCAACGGCACAAACCTGCACAAACGGAGCACTAACGAACTAGCCCACTTTGGTTTGTTTTGGAGCGATATGGGGGGATGGTGACGTCATCGGCCAAAATTATAACTTTTAATTTCTCAAAAATGAAAGTTGCACAAACGATAATTTCAACGGCACAAACCTGCACAAACGGAGCACTAACGAACTAGCCCACTTTGGTTTGTTTTGGAGCGATATGGGGGGATAGTGAACTCTGGATGACCTTAACAAATATTCTTTAATATCTTCAAAACCAAAACAGCACAAACGAAAATTTCAACGGCACAAACCTGCACAAACGGAGCACTAACCATTCAGACTATTTGCTGAATTTTTTGACGTGGGTGGGGTGTCAGCTTCACACAGCTCAGCTTTTGCTATATGGTTCTGTACCTTGTGCGACTCATCGGCATTGTATGAGCAAAGGGGACATCAATATGTTGCAAATAGATAGATGCGTGGATCTGTGTGATTAAAATAACAAAGTTTGAACATATAATACATTTTTCAAATATACATGTTATCTACTTTTCTATTTCCATCTAATGGTGCCCTGCAGGAAAATAATTATCTATGCTACATGTTAGCCTTCCCTGTATAAATTACGAATTTCACTTGTCTACAGCTGTTAATTATATTTTCAACCTAATCTAAAAAATGATTTACTATGTGAAAACAAGTTTTAAGAAGGTAAAAATACCTTTTGCTGACTTCGTAGGTTTTGCATTATGGATCGTGTGCCGAACATCAGTGGAAGAACCTCTATATGGGGCTAAAATGGTAGCTTTACCATTTGCAAATGTGTGTGGAGAGTTGTGTATCTGTATCTCGATTTGTGTGTCTGTATCTCGATTTGTGCGTGTGCAGTGGGATTTGTAAATGTGTGAGGAGAGTTGTGTGTCTGTACAACAATCTGCAAATGCGTAAAACTACTTGTGTGTAATCCGTTTTGCAAATGTGTAAAAAATCCACAAATCTGTATTCAGATCTGCAAATGTGTACAGAGATTTGCAAATGTGTAAAAAATCCACAAACCTGTATTCAGATCTGCAAATGTGTACAGAGATTTGCAAATGTGTAAAAAATCCACAAACCTGTATTCAGATCTGCAAATGTGTACAGAGATTTGCAAATGTGTAAAAAATCCACAAATCTGTAGTCAGATCTGCAAATGTGTAGATCAATCTGTAAGCACACAGAAACACTTGTGTCTGAAGTATTTTCGCTTCAAGACCCAGAAATACAGACAAATCATTGGTTACAAGTCAAGCGGTTTTTCGGTTGGTTCTCTTTACACACGTGATTTTTGCTACTCTTCTGCCGCGTGAGATGCACAAATGCGTAGAAGGATTTGTATCTGTATTTTTTCGATTTGTGTCTCCTTGCGCAGACTCGCAGGCTCACATGTTGCCCTGAGCACAGGCACACAGGCTGCCTCTTCCGGCTGTGGTAGGTCACGTGACTTTCAAGGATTGAACCAAAGCGTTTTGCTACCAGACCGCTGACAAGGCAACTTGTTATAACTATATAACTTTCTCCCTTTAACGACAGAAGTTTCTTGTTTTAATGAGAGACTTATCTTGCTAAAACCAGATAATTGTCTCCTCATAACAACGCAACATAACCCGGCATCAGCTCGCGGGATATTTGAGTGTCATGGAGAAGAGGAGAGACGGAGGGGCGCCTTTTATTTCTTTTTAAAAAGTCATTTGTCGGAGGAATGTATTTCTGCACTGAGGAGTGACAAGGTAAGTCGTGCATATACAGCAAGTCCTCTACTTGAAATTTAATCAATTCGGCAGTTATTTATATTTAACAACTATGCTTTGGAAACACTTGTAGCACTGTAGAACAGTCTCTGGCTCTGTTTACACGGTGAAAACAGGTTTGCGTTGCCTTTGTACTCTCCATTTACACACTACAAGGTTTAACTGTTGCTTAGGGGGACTTTCAGCTATAGCTGTGGCCTGTGGGTTTATTTACAACAGTCTGCAGCCGAAACAGTCCTCCGCCAGCCGCTGCTTTCTTCTTCTGGGCAATTTGACGCGGAGCTTCAGAAATCACAGCGCTACTAGTGGTGCGGCATGGGAATTGCACCGTTTAAGTACTCTGTAAACAGGGCCTGTGACTGCAAATGTTCTACATGGATGTTAATGAGATAGAGATAAGGATAAGCAGCTTAATTTTTTTAAAAAACATGTCATGCATTTAATCATAAATTCTGCTGTAAAGATTAATAATCATGTACTTAAAATAGTCTTTTTAGTTTTTTTCAGTTTTTATATTAACCATAATTTCATTGTGCTTGTAGACTGACATATCAGCTATAGCAAGCATGGATGATGAGAGCTTGGCCATCTATATTCCCACCTATGCTGACAGAATTGCCACCCAGAGATTTTGCTCCGAGTTCCAAGGAAAAGGTGAAAGAGATGTCCTTCAACAGACGTGGCTTGAAAAACTCTTTACATGCACATCTTCATGGAAAAAGTCCAATTTGATCTAAAATGTTTTTGGTTTCAGGTAATACCACTATGTAATATATTTCATGTTTTCAGGAACATATGGAAGTGAGCCACAATAGTCAGTTAGCTTTTGTTTTTGCTGACAAAGATATAGAGCAAAAATACTGATTAAAAAGATTACTCCAACAACATTGTGAAATACAAGTTTTTGAAGTGAAATTATTGCTGTTGCTATTAAGCTTCTTTAAGGTTAAAAAATTTGAAGCATGTGTTTAAACTGTACTTATTTTCCTTTCCTTTCCATAGGGCATTATATTTCTTTTATATTCTTCAAAGTTGATTGTAAAATAGATAAATGCTTTGAGCACAATAGTGCCAAGATTTCTAACAATGACTTTTTTCATATGTAAAAGAATTTTCTCATGTTCAATTTTGAGATCCATGTATTCATCTTTTTAACACTCATAGATCACGTTCTAGTTAGGTCATTATCTGGAGGTAGAGAACTTCCTTTTAAAAGGATCTTTCAGAGAACTTGTTAAAGGTACTTTTAATGTATGTTCTTCTGTGAGTTGATGTAACATTGCAATATAATGTTATGTTTCTAAGAAAAGAATGAGTGGATTTGATCACAAACCATTGCACTTTCTTTTGTAATGAGTTTTTACCAAAGATTCATTAAAGGTTTTCATATTGAACATAAGCATAGGCACTTTATTTTTCATCTCATTTGACCATATCATCATTGTCAAACAGTACATAACTTGGGTCTCAGTGTTCAGTAACAGAGAACTATAAGAGTCTTGCTGTTATAAATATAAAAAGTATGTCTTGAATATGAGGAGCATTGGTGGGGTTTACAGAACATGTCATTTAAACATTTTGTCCTACATGACAGATTACAAGGCAAATGTGAAGTTAAATTTCTTGTTATTGTCCTAATATATTTAGTAGCATATATTTGCTGTCACACACAACAAGAATCACACAAAATATAAAACCTAGCACCAAAATTCAAAAAATTATGTACATCATGATGAAACATTTAAGTACATGGGAGTCAGTGAAAACAGAGGTCTGTTTTTTTTCCTCCATCTGTATTTCTTTGCTTTTCCTTTATTGGTTGTGGGGTCTGCAGCTGCCTATTTCTGACTGTGTGGGAAAGTGACAGGGTCATTCTGGACAGGCTCACAAGGTCATTTGCTCCACAAACTCTTTTTTACAAGAAAATGTCACACGTGTCACAGGTTTGTGCGTATATAAGCTCTTAAAAATAAGCATAACTCAATTGTTTCATCATGTGTGGACGGTGCATGAAAGTTTTCCGTCATCAGAAGGTATGATACTTCGAACTGTCTCATAACATGTGAACGGTCCTCTGAAGACGTTGGACTGTGCAAGTTTCTGCCGCTTGCTTAGAAACCTGTTTGAGATGATCTTGTTCACCAAAAAGCCGTGGAAGGATTCACAGGTGTCAAAGTCCAGTCCTCAAGGGCCGGTGTCCTGCAACTTTTAGATATGTCCCTGGTCTGACACGCCTGAGTCAAATAATCAGGTAATTACCAGGACTCTGAAGAACCTGACTGCAAACTGAGGAGCTAATTGTGCCATTTGATTCAGGTGTGTGGGACCAAGGAAACCTCTAAAAGTTTCAGGACACCGGCCCTCGAGGACTGGAGCTTGACACCCCAGGATACATCATGTAGGGCCGGCCACTTGGAGCCATTGCATCTCTAATCTTACAAATGATGTTCCAAAAGTGAACCACTTTTTAGAGTTGTTCCTGAAAGACAAGAAAATAAACAAGATCTTAAAGTACATACTCCATATTTAAAAGCATGTATCATATAGTATTTATCTTTTACATTCAAACATACCTCAGTGATATTTAAACAGGTGAGCAGAATTGGCTGCTTATCCAAGAAGTCACCAGTAAAGTAATCTGTATTCTTCAGTTTTTTAAAAAGGTGCATCCAGTACTGTGCACGACGTTTCCTTAAGAAATCCCACCAGTTGTTGATGAGCTGGCTGTGGGTGCTGGATCCCACAATGACGTAGTTTTCAGGATAGCTGTCATCAAGACGCAAAAATCTTTGAATGTCTTTCATTGTACCATTCTCTGTCTCCATGTCTATATGAATTCTGCCTGTGGTACCCCCTCTGTTACTGCTGGAAGAAAATATCCAGCAGTAACTTTTGGACAGCACCATCCATGTATTCAGCTTTAGAGATGCCAACCTGTAAACACAGCAGACAATTTGTTATCGTTTTTTCAAGTTTTTTTTATTTTAAACAAAAAGGTAAAAATAACAATTAATTTATTCTTTCTAAAAATTGAGCACGTTACTTATGCTAAATGTGAGAAGCTAAATATTACAAATTCAAAGTTTTTAAGTATTTAAATTTTGAGTGTCAGATCAAATGCACCGGCATTCTAAGATGTAAAAGAGAACATTCATGATTTTCTGGCTGTATTTTTAATGTAGCTATCTTAAACCTGGTCCTCCTACCTTAATGTTTTTGTTTATGAGAATTTTAAAAAGTACTTTTACAGAATTCCCATCAGAAGGAGAATAGCTGCTGTTTAAAATTGTGATTTAAGGTTAGACTGGATCAATGTTAAAATTGCTTAAACCTAGACTGCAATGGAACAATGTTGATTAAGATTTGTTTTGTTTTCTGAGTAAGTTTAAAGACATCAGAAAAAAACAAATGGAACAACAAATAAACTGAGAACAATGGTGCTTTGCTGCCAGGTGCTTTTATTGATACATTCTGATATTAACTTTTGAATTTGCAGCAATGATAATTGATTATCAGTTTTTGCTTTTCCCCTTATTAAAGCATGTCAGTAGTTGACTGGGTTTATTAATGAAGTTCATATAAATAGTTGTCCTTCACTGGCGTGTGAATTGTCCCATTAGAAAGCTCTGTATTCATATCTTTGTTTTGACACAATAAAATATGGATCAATGTAGCTTTATCTAGCCTCACTTTCATTGTGTAGAATACACATATTTTTAATTAGCCTTACAAGTGTCGAATTAAAAAATATTTTAATCATATTTAATTAAAATACATAAAGGAATAGGTACATTTGCAGTCACAGGCCCTGTTTACAGAGTACTTAAACGGTGTAATTCCCATGCCGCACCACTAGTAATTCTGTGGCAATTCTGTCAGCATAGGTGGGAATATAGATGGCCAAGCTCTCATCATCCATGCTTGCTATAGCTGATATGTCAGTCTACAAGCACAATGAAATTATGGTTAATATAAAAACTGAAAAAAACTAAAAAGACTATTTTAAGTACATGATTATTAATCTTTACAGCAGAATTTATGATTAAATGCATGACATGTTTTTAAAAAAAATTAAGCTGCTTATCCTTATCTCTATCTCATTAACATCCATGTAGAACATTTGCAGTCACAGGCCCTGTTTACAGAGTACTTAAACGGTGCAATTCCCATGCCGCACCACTAGTAGCGCTGTGATTTCTGAAGCTCCGCGTCAAATTGCCCAGAAGAAGAAAGCAGCGGCTGGCGGAGGACTGTTTCGGCTGCAGACTGTTGTAAATAAACCCACAGGCCACAGCTATAGCTGAAAGTCCCCCTAAGCAACAGTTAAACCTTGTAGTGTGTAAATGGAGAGTACAAAGGCAACGCAAACCTGTTTTCACCGTGTAAACAGAGCCAGAGACTGTTCTACAGTGCTACAAGTGTTTCCAAAGCATAGTTGTTAAATATAAATAACTGCCGAATTGATTAAATTTCAAGTAGAGGACTTGCTGTATATGCACGACTTACCTTGTCACTCCTCAGTGCAGAAATACATTCCTCCGACAAATGACTTTTTAAAAAGAAATAAAAGGCGCCCCTCCGTCTCTCCTCTTCTCCATGACACTCAAATATCCCGCGAGCTGATGCCGGGTTATGTTGCGTTGTTATGAGGAGACAATTATCTGGTTTTAGCAAGATAAGTCTCTCATTAAAACAAGAAACTTCTGTCGTTAAAGGGAGAAAGTTATATAGTTATAACAAGTTGCCTTGTCAGCGGTCTGGTAGCAAAACGCTTTGGTTCAATCCTTGAAAGTCACGTGACCTACCACAGCCGGAAGAGGCAGCCTGTGTGCCTGTGCTCAGGGCAACATGTGAGCCTGCGAGTCTGCGCAAGGAGACACAAATCGAAAAAATACAGATACAAATCCTTCTACGCATTTGTGCATCTCACGCGGCAGAAGAGTAGCAAAAATCACGTGTGTAAAGAGAACCAACCGAAAAACCGCTTGACTTGTAACCAATGATTTGTCTGTATTTCTGGGTCTTGAAGCGAAAATACTTCAGACACAAGTGTTTCTGTGTGCTTACAGATTGATCTACACATTTGCAGATCTGACTACAGATTTGTGGATTTTTTACACATTTGCAAATCTCTGTACACATTTGCAGATCTGAATACAGGTTTGTGGATTTTTTACACATTTGCAAATCTCTGTACACATTTGCAGATCTGAATACAGGTTTGTGGATTTTTTACACATTTGCAAATCTCTGTACACATTTGCAGATCTGAATACAGATTTGTGGATTTTTTACACATTTGCAAAACGGATTACACACAAGTAGTTTTACGCATTTGCAGATTGTTGTACAGACACACAACTCTCCTCACACATTTACAAATCCCACTGCACACGCACAAATCGAGATACAGACACACAAATCGAGATACAGATACACAACTCTCCACACACATTTGCAAATGGTAAAGCTACCATTTTAGCCCCATACCTCTACTTCTTTCAATCGACTTCTCAACTCCGCTTCTTTAAGGTACTAGTGATTATGAAAATAGCGCCCCCTTCATTTCCGGAGTGCAATAGTCCCATTTCCATATAAGGTATGGGACTGACAGTGGTCCGTCCCCGCCCCTTTCCGCAAGGCTGCAGCGAGGTCCTTCTCGCTTCAGCCGATGAAACTAGCGTTAGCGCCGTGGCTATCGAGCAAGTTTTATCTGAATTAAAGAGTATTTCTTCACTGAAAGAAGAGCAAAACACTGCTCTGGAGACTTTTCTCAGAGGAAAAGATGTTTTTGCTCTTCCCCCGACTGGTTTCGGCAAGAGATTGTGGCTGTGTTTTCGTCGTCGCTGTTAGTACGTCATATGCTTCGTTGATCTGATTGGTTTATTTGGCCCGTCTATCACCAACATAGGCCAATCAGCTAACCAGTATTTTCGCCCCTTCCCAAAATTACTTCAACGGAAGGTTTGCAGATGGATATCCATCTGGAAACCTTACGTTGAAGTAAGGTTTCCAGAGTCAGGTTAGCTGCTGCCATTCATTCATATTTAAACAACCTTTTGTGCTTTCATATCCTAACACGGGTGCTTGTCCAAGCGGTTGATTTTTGAGTTACAAAAAGATATTTTAAGATTTCAAAAAGGACAATTTCACAATTATGTTATTTTGTTTTGTTTTTTTGTTTTGGATTTGTTTAGCCCTTGGATCCAAACTTCAGAGTCTAAAACTAAGCCATAAGGTTCTTGAAATAGAATTTTTTTTCTTTCTATTTTTTTACTGGCATTGAAATTCCTTTTTTTTTCTTTTGAGTTTTCAAAAAATGAAGAGATTGTTGATCACAAGCTAAACTTTGAAGGATCGGTATATAAACCTGAATTATTGAGTCATAATGTTATCCAGATCTAAAAATATTCAGATGACCCTTTGTCTTGGAAGCCAGCTCCAGCGCTGTTATTTCCTGTGTCTTCCTGTGACTGTGGCATCTGAGCTCCCCTCCACCAGGGCCAGAAAATCCAAAATATTACAGGGGCAGTCTGGACACCCATATCATGTTCAGTACCAAAGCTGTCTCCAACTAGAACTCATTTTGACAAAATGTCACAATTCTGCCACAAAATTACAAAAGCTTAGAAGAAATCGTACACCAAATAAGTTCCTCCTCCTGCAGCCTTGATGTTCTACCTACAGCTTTCTTTAAGAAAGTTTTACCTGTCATAGCGTCTGATTTGACTCCAATAATAAACATGGCCCTTCTGTCAGGTGTTTTGCCCCAGTTCCTAAAAACATATGTTATCAAACCACTGTTGAAAAAGAACAGTTTGGACAAACTACTACTGCAGAACTACAGGCCATCTCAAACTTCCCTTTTATTAGAAAGATTATTGAAAAAGCTGTGTTTCAACAAATAAACACCTTCTTAATAATGACCAGTTGAATAAAAACAAAACGGAAGTAATAATTTTTAGAACCAACGGAGTGATCAAAAGTTAGCACACAGCTTCAGCTGCTTCAGCTGGTTACCACTGATCAGGCCCCCAAATCCGGGTCTAATGATGAACTCAGAGCTAAACCTCCAACCTTTTCTCATCTTCCATTTTATTTTTTATTTCAGTCACAAAAAAAGAAACAACAATCCTTGACAAAAGGTAAAAAGAAATAAAATTATGAATGAAAAGGAGCGAAAGGAAGTATAAACTAATAATGTTTGCCCCTAATCACAAAAAGTAAAAATAGAAATCATCAACTCAGAGGTACCTAGGTAACACACGGAGGATACCGACCCAAAACACTCATTGCAGCCATATGCGGAAAAAATCTAGAAACTTTGATTCTGAAAAAGTATGATATTTAGAAATGGAAATATTGTAGGAGTCCCATTTTAAGTCATAGGCTACAGCCTCCAAGCTCTAAAATGTTACCCTGCATTTCATCATAATCTCCATTTAAAAAATATACCTGCACATACATGCTTTTCAGATTTTACCTTCAATTTTAAATAATTCTAGCTTTAAATAGACACATTTGCAATTTGATATATTTATTTTTGTACAGTCTGACAATCTTGTTTTCTCGATAGGGACGGAGACATATTTATAGTATTGGAACGAGTATTTATAGTCGGGAACGGCCAAATAGTGGCCAAAATGAAACTGCAGCTCTGTGATACAAATGTAGGGACAACCTCTCAGAGGAAAGTCACTAGGCGGCTGCATCCCATTTCTCCCCTCAGTCTTTGACCGTAACCTTTATATTTATGAGGGATAGAGCGTTCTAGTATGTCCATATTCTTGTTCTTTCTGTTGAGAAGGGGGAGAATGAAGGGGACTTCCCAGCCCTTATAAGCAGAGATATTCTTTTAAAAACAATCGTAGTGTGTTTGATTGTACCCACGGAAGAAATTTGGTGAATAAAAATTATTCTGAATCACTGATCTTTGTGCTTTTTTTTTTTGCACATTAGCATATTGTACTTCCGTTGTCATTTATCTTGTTACATTTGTAAATGGTTGATAAACATATTTAGAGTTGTGTAAAAATCTGGTTTAAAGAAGGCTTTTGTCGGCGGACTTTAAACTTAATGTGTCTGTTTTTATTTTCTGTACAGATTTCCTATGTTTTCACTCTTTTGTTACACTAAAATGCAGTTTTCAGATGATTTCATTGATTCATATGGGGTATAAAGCTTATTGTTGCAAGCACCCATTACATGCACTTTGTCGAGCTGCAAAAGCTTGTCTGTAGGACAGAATAACACGGGCCACGTTTTGTTTCCTCGCCCCATCACCCATGTTCCTTCCTCGAACCACTTACACGCTGACCTCAGGAGTACGCCACAAGAGCAGCATCTTTGAAGGTGCTCTCATTTTGTGTCTACCCATAAATTCCCTCAAGTCAAACAAATTAAAATCCTTCAGCTTGCCCACGTTTCCTTCTTCACATCAATGTTGAGGACAAAATGTTAATTTGCTGCCTAATATTACGTCCCTTGACAACGAGATAATCAGTGTTATTTGTTTTATTCAGTGGCATGCCACCCCAGGTAAGCCCCCTATCAGCACCCCCGTCCCCACAGATAACCTAACACAGACTCAATCCTTGTGATGAAGTCCATTCTGAGAAAAACCTTTCGATTATGTAA
This sequence comes from Fundulus diaphanus, assembly GCA_037039145.1. Classification (NCBI taxonomy): domain Eukaryota; kingdom Metazoa; phylum Chordata; class Actinopteri; order Cyprinodontiformes; family Fundulidae; genus Fundulus; species Fundulus diaphanus. Next base: position 20,885,860 of record CM073133.1, on the reverse strand, counting down.
ATTGTTAGAAATATTAAGACCTTAAAAGATACATTGATCCCTCGCACCCCAGCCACAGACTATTTCAGACACTTCCCTCTGGCAGGAGGCTGCGGTCCATCAGGACCAAAACCTCACGCCACAAGAACAGTTTTTTCCCATCTGCTACCGGCCTCATGAACAAGGCCAAGAGCCGCCCGTGAAACTGGACACTGCCTCTCTTCCCCGTTCAGGACTTACAAGCTTCTGCGTTACATTAACGCACAGTCTACTGTGTGTGTATATAGCTTCTGTATATATATCTATTTTACTTTATTTTATTTTGTCTGCACCATCAACACCAAGTCAAATTCCTTGTAAGTGCAAACCTACTTGGAAATAAACTTGATTCTGATTCTGATCCTTTTATACTAGTACTAGAAATTATTATTTTTTTAACATAGACCAATTATACCTGTAGTATTTTTTGGAATTGAACCTAGCAGTGGTCAAATATGGGCCAGATTATTTAAGAAACAGTGAAATAAACCTTTAGAATTGTATTGATATAGAAACTGTGGATTAGAGACCTACTTGCATAAACATATTTTTCTTACAGTGTTGTAAAGCACCCTAGATTCACAGTATTCAAAGACACGTCAGCATTTAGAGTTGACGTGGACCTAAACTGGCTTATAATGGGGAGTAGTCTATTTCATCAGCCGAAGAAAGACCCCCATTGCACCCATAGACATAATATAAGAGTAGACCCCGCATTGACTGTCGCGGCGCAGGAATTACGGCCGCCATCTTGGAGCGGTTGACCTGCTACCCTAACCTGCTTATTCAAGATGAACACACTAATACCTCAGCACTGTGCGGCTTATTTTTGTTTAAATCGACGGACTATTGACGTCTGGGCCCGAGGGATAACTTTTCACAAGTAAGATTAAAAGATATTGTTCATATTAGAATGTGATTTTTCTAATATTAGATAGAGAGATACAGGTCTACACGTCCAAGTTTTTGTGACTTATTTACAAAATTGCATCTACTCCGTGAAGGCATCAGAGCTTTAGACACTTATATTATATATATATATATATATATATATATATATATATATATATATATATATATATATATATATATATATATATATATATATATGTCAGTCTGGCCAGCTGCCTCCACTTCCAATCAGCACCAATTAGAAGCTCTACACAGGGACTCAGAGGAAAAAAAATAAATAAATAAATAAATAAATAAATAATATATATATATATATATATATATATATATATATATATATATATATATATATATATATATATATACACAGTGAGCACTCGCTATATCGCAGTTCACCTTTCACAGTCTCGCTCCTTCACGGACTTGCATTGATGAGCCGCTGCCGTTCATTACAGTTCTCAAAAATAATCGATGGTGGCATGTCGGTTTATAAGAATCTTTTTGCCCAGAAGTAAGAAGAGGGACAACAACTACCGATAACTATGTTCTTCTCCCGAAAAAAAACACACCAGCGCCGCGGGCTTTAGAAAAAAAAAACGCTACAGAGCGCAGTCAGGATGCAGCGGCTCAGTCACAAGAGCAGTGAAATACACGTGAGTCACTATATGTCCTACTGTATTTCGTATTTTTTTCATAATCATTTTCAGGGCCGCTGGAAGTAGTCTTGAACAGGGGGTGCTGTGACTTTTTTTTTTTGACAAAAGACCTATGAGCCTATAGGCCTAATTAAAATACAATAAATAAATAGATTGAGTTTGACTACTTTTTTGTCATATACACTTGAGTGCACGCAACCAAGGGTCTAATGGAGACGTCATCCAAAGCAGCCAACTTGTATTGACTTGTATTGTGCAACTCTGATCTTTCATGCTCGTTACATTTTTCAGTGGCTTTACGCCAATTTGAAAAGCTGACATTTGAAGCTGGATGTTGGCTGGAAGGGCGTGTCTAATCCAATCACGCTGGGTTGTATTTCGAGTGCAGGGGCTGGGCCTTCCTAACCTGACAACAGCCAGCTGCATGTCGCTCCGCCTAGCTCCACTCACATACATCTGGGACACCGCCGATAGAGAATGATTTCTCCAACCAATTTTATGGTCTGGCCAATCAGGACGCAGGGCTGGAGTTTCATAGATGTGACGTAGTGGAGACGCGACCATGACGTGAGACTGTTTTGATAGCAATGGCGGCTCGTCGAGGAAGCAAGCGTTAGCATTAATGCTGCTATTTCTTCCGTGTTGTCCAATCTACCTAATATTGTTTCATTAAAAGAACATCAGAGAACGCCTCTGAAGGCTTTTGTTGGTGGAAACGATGTTTTCGCCCTTCTCCCGACCGGATTTGGCAAGTTTTGTTTTCCGGGGCGCGTCCGCGTCTGCAGCGGACGTGCCGACGCGGACGCGCCCCGGAGCGGTTAGCGCTAACTATGTTAGGAGGCCTTTAGTCCTCAACGCGGTCGGCCCGGAATCGACTCCGATCCGCGGCGCTTTGCCGCCTGTCTTCCCCCCTCTTCCTGTCAGCTCACTGTCAATAAAACGCGTGCCACTAGAGCCGCAAACACATTATTATTATTTTTTTTTTTTTTCCTGCGTCGCTATCATCAGCGTCACGGGTTAGCTTCGGTGTGAGTGGTTGAAATAGCACGTCAATAAAGATGACAGACAAGTGGCTTATCCAATCATATGCAAGAATTTTTGATAAGGCCCAGCCTTCTGTAAATGCAATTCCTATGGCGGAGTCCCAGATGTATGTGAGTGGAGCTAGGCGGAGCGACATGCCTGTTGTCAGGTTAGGGCCTTCCAGGGCAACCATAGACATAATCTAATCATCGCATTGACCGCTTTCGCCTATGGGCGCTGACGAGATTTGGGGGCGCCATCTTCGGGAGGTCAACAGCTCTGCTCAGTGTAATAGAGGAGGCGCAGAATCAATTTGAATCAACTATAACTTGCTGAATATTAAACTAATTTTCACATTTTTTTGATGAAAACTTTAAAACTATAGTTATTATAACAAAGGGTTCAGTGCATGTAAATATTCTTAGTGGGGTTAAAGGTAAAAGAATATTCTGATAAATGTATGTATGTTGCAAAACACAGCCACTCATACATTTTTTATTACTATATACACAAATATATTGTGAGGAGTGGTGGCCCAGAGGTTCTGGGTTCAACTCCCACTGACTGCCACTCTGGGTCCCTGAGCAAGACCCTTATCCCCTGATTGCTCCCCAGGCGCCACAAAGTGGCAGCCCAATGCTCCCCAACGGGATGGGTTAAGATGCAGAAATTAATTTCTCCATTGTGAGATCAATAAAGTTCAATAATTATTATATACAACATAAACAAGGACACACAGACACACACACACACACACACACACATATATATATATAGGCTATATATATATATATATATATAGGCTATATATATATATATATATATATATATATATATATATATATATATATATAGGCTATATATATATATATATATATATATATAATATTTTATTATATAACTATTATTACTGAAAATTAGCCTATTTTGTCGGGAATAACTCTTTTGGCAAAACACTTGCACCAAATATTAACAAGTGTAGTGACTACTTGTCCATGAAAGCCAAAGAACTCAAGTGACCCAAACAAATCAGTTAACTAATTAAACAAATTACTAACAAATAATTGTTTTCTAAGCAACTAAATTTAAACAAAAATATTAATACAACAAATAAGCAAATAAATAAAAATGAACTAAATAAACTAAATTCTAAAACGTAACAAAAATAGAGAAATACCAGAGCAAGCTTGAATTTTGTTGGTGGACAACAATACAGAAAAAGAACATTCTAATCAAAAAATATCTGTTCATCTTAATTTTGAAAGTTATCCCTCGATCCTTGATGACAATAGTCTGTCGATTCAAACAAAAATACGACGCACAGTGCTGTGGCATCCGTCTGTTCATCTTAAACCAGCAGGTTAGGGTAGCAGGTCAACCGCCCCAAGATGGCGGCCGTAATTTCTGCGCCGCGACAGTCAATGTGGGGGCAACTGCTATCAGAGGCGGGTGGACCTCACTCCGGCTGCTCTCCGCTGTCGTGGTTGCGGTACTAGTGTTCTTCACTGGTGGTGGTGGTTTCCAAAAAAAATCCGAAATGCGTTTCTGTGCCATATTTCCTCCTCGTTTCTGTCTTTAGACTATGTAAATTTACTAGTCTGCTCCCACGAGCAGATCTTTTTTTTTTTTTTTTTTTTTTTTTTTTTTTTATTGAAAAAAAGAACATACAAGAACAATATAGAACAATAGTAGTTACAAACAGATACAATATCAAAGGGCTTTACAAAACAGAGCAATTATCTTACAATGTCAAAATCAAATCTGTGCTCGAGGGTTGCAATTCTTTAAGGGCAGTTATGATTTGAATGGCTTTAGCATTTGAACTGAATTTTAAGGATTCTATATAGATATTAATAGAAGATAATAAAATCTGGAAATTAGGTTTTTGTTGTAAATATTTGGAGGTGTGTATATGATATTTATACCATAACTAATAAAAAAATTAACAACATATAAGAATTCTGTTTTGACAAGTTGACATTTCTCCATCCCAAATAAAACATCCTTATCTGTTAAAGTAATATTGAGATTTCTTTGATGAAAAAAAAGTGACATATCTCTCCAAAATATTTTTGTATAATTACAATCCCAAAAAAGATGAATAAGCTTTTCTTCATTATTTTTACAAAAAGTACACATTGGGTCCAAATCCCATTTATATCTTTTTATCAAAAATGCATTAACAGGATAAACATTATGAATAATTTTATAAGAAATCTCTCTTACTTTGTTGTTTATTAAGTATTTTTTAAGGAGCAACCAAGTCCACTTCCAATTTATATTTTCAAAAGTGTTGGACCAATAAAAAACACAAGCTGGTGAAAAAACAACATCTCGTAATAGAATATTTCTTAATCTTTTGTTGGTTGTTTTCTTACTTATAAAAGGACAATCGTAATCAATATAAATGGAGTTTGGATCAAAATTTGGCATTGAGTGAATTTGATGTGTGGGGAAAGATGATAAAAGCTTTAATGATCCACTGGGGATTGCGTCAAACACAACAGCATATTCTTTAGGGGTAACAGGAAATTGGAAAAGTAACATAAAGTCAGAGTAAGACAATAAATGACCATTTGGGTTTAGTAATTGGTTTACAAGTAATATTCCCCTATCATACCATTTTCTGTAAAAGATTGTCTTATTTTTGTATTTAATGTCTTCGTTATTCCAGATATAATATTTATGAGGAGAAAAATTGTGTTTGTACAATAGTGACCAGCTTAACAGCATTTGTTTATGAAATGTAGATAATTTTAAGGGTATTTTGGGTATACTGTAATTGCATCTGAGAAGAAAGGGTAATCCTCCAATTTTGTCAAAGTTGTAAATGGGAATAGCATTCCATATAGATGTTGGGTTTTTTAGAAGATTTTTTAAATATTTAATTTTGAATGAATTGTTTAAAGATGTGAAATCAAGGGCTTCAATTCCTCCTTTTTCAACTTTGTTCATTAGAATATTTTTCTTGATGAGATGGCATTTCTTTTTCCATATAAAATTAAAGTTTATTTTATTAATGTTGGTACTGATCTGTTTGGGAACATCAAGAGCAAGGGCCGGATAAACGAGTCTAGATAAACCATCAGCTTTGACTAATAATGATCGACCTAAAAGAGAAAGATCTCTCTGGAGCCATAGATTAAATCTTTGTTCAACTATTTTAATTATGGGGTTAAAATTTTCAATTGATCTTATATTTTGATCTTTAGTTATTGTGATTCCAAGATATTTAACTTTGTCTTTTATAGGAATGTTGAGGAATGTGCCTTTTAGATCAGATTTAATGGAAAGTATTTCACATTTGCTTAGATTTAGAGTCAAACCAGAAGCTTTGGAGAAGGAGTTGATGATTTCAATAGAGTTTTTTATTTCACATTTATTCTTTAAAAAAAGTGCAGTGTCATCCGCAAGCTGGGAAATTACGATATTTCTGTTTGCAACATTCATCCCTGTAATTTTTTCCTTGATTTTAAATGAAAGGATTTGCATGGCCAGAATAAATAGATATGGGGAGACTGGACACCCTTGTCTAAGACCTCTTTTCAAATAAAATCTTTTAGAGCAGCCATGTGACAATTTTACAGATGCATTACAATTCCTGTATAACATTTGACAACTTTTAATTAAGACTTGTCCGTATCCGAATACTTCTAATGCTTTAAACAAAAATGTATGTTCAACTGTGTCAAAGGCTTTAAAGAAATCTAGAAATAATATGAGACCATCCCCCTCTATTAAATCTGAATAATCTAGCAGATCCAATATAAGTCTGATATTATTAGTTATATGTCTGCCTGGTATGAATCCAGACTGAGTTTCATCAACCACTTCTTCAAGAGTATTCTTAATTTTTGTAGCAATACAGCCTGCAATAATTTTATAGTCATTTTGTAGTAATGTAATTGGTCGCCAGTTATCCAGAAGAAGCTTGTCTTTTTGTGGTTTAGGGATCAGTGTAATCAGACCTTGGGTCATTGTTGGTGGGAGTGATCCAGAATTCAAACTTTCAAGATAAACTTGATGTAAAAATGGCGATAGCTGTTCTGAAAACTTTCTATAAAATTCTGTATTAAGGCCATCAGTCCCCGGTGATTTATTTAATTTTAATTTATTGATGGATTTTTGGATGTCTTCAAGCGTAATCAAGGAATCACATTGTTCTTTATTATTTTTGCTAATTTTTTGCATTTTATTCAGAGAGTTAATATATTGTGTGATAGTTTCATCAGAACATTTTGATTGATAAAGTTCTTGGAAAAAAGTCTCGCAATAAGAAGAGATTTGAACAGGGTCTTCACAGATGTTATTATTGATTTGAAGTTTCATAATACTGTTAGATATTTGGTGTTTTTTTTTCTAATCTAAAAAAATAAGAAGAGTTTTTTTCTCCTTCTTCTAACCATTTCTGTCTTGATCTGATGTACGCCCCTTTAGCTTTGGAAATGTAAATATTGTCCAGGTTCAGCTGTAAATGGTTTAATCTAATTTTTTGTTCTTCAGATAAATTTTCTGGCAGAACATTGTTCAGTAAGATAATTTCTTTTACTACTTCTGATTCTACTTTTCTTTTTCTTTTAGCAATCTCAGCTCCAGTTTTCATTAACATTTTTCGAAGTTCATATTTTAGGAGTTCCCAATTTTTACTAAATTCCTTCTGACTTTGAGCTGTATTCCAATACTTTATAATTGTTTGTTTAATGTTTTCTACTACTGTTTTATTTTCTAACAGTAAAGAGTTGAGTTTCCAGTAAGCTGTAATTTTATTTTTTCCAAACTGGTTTAATTTAGTTTTTTCAATTAAAATAAGCTTATGGTCTGATAAAGGGGCTGGAAGAATCTCTGACTTAATTTCATCAGCTATTAAATCAGATACAAGCCAGAAATCAATTCTTGATTTAAAGGAACCTGTTTTGTTTTGCCACGTAAATTCAACTTTGGAGTTATTTTTTTGTCTCCATACATCAGTCAGGCCAAAGGTTGACATAAAGTTTTCTAGAACTGTGTTTGGATTTGTATTAGCTTTTGGAGGAAATCTATCTAAAGTATCATTAAGAGTTAAATTGAAGTCCCCACCAATAATAATATTCATATTATGATATTTTCCCAATAAATGATTCACCCCGTTACTTAATCTGTCATAAAGTTGCATATTTTCTGCTTTGGTATTGTACCCATATATCGAACTCAACAAAAACATTTCTTCATTTATTGATACAACTAATAAAACAAAATGCCCACATGTATCTAAGAGTGAACATAAAACATCTCCCCTGAAGTTGTTTCGTAATATTGCCACTCCTGCTGATTGAGTAGTGCCATGTGCCAGCCATATTTCGTCCCCCCACTGACTTTTCCAGAATTTGGTATCATTTGCAGTTGAATGTGTTTCTTGGATAAAACAGAAATCCGCTTTAAAATTTTTAATGTATAAAAAAGTTGCCTTTCTTTTAGTGTTGTTCCTTAACCCTCGAGCATTGAGTGAAATAACTTTAAAAAAAGAAATGCTACTAAGAATTGTAGCTTCTAACCCTGAAAATTTAGTTTACAGGAATATCTAACAAACTCTCCCAACAGAGAAATTAAAATAAACGGAGCTTTAACAATATTTAAATGTCATTACTTAACTGTTAGTTCTGATTTTCAAGATGTATTTAAATCATCAGCAGGTTCGAGTTCTTTCCTCTTTCCTCCTTTGTCAATAACAAAGGCTCTGGGACCGACGTAGAAGGCAGTTTTCCCTTCTTCGCGTGCTTTTTTCACCAGCGGCCACAGCATGTTTCTTCTCTGACGGTCCTCTGGGGAAAAGTCCTCCTTGAAGCGCAGGTTGTTTGATTTCAGGAAAGATGACTGC